>CM060903.1:355279523-355904523 GCA_030737815.1 Allium fistulosum | reverse complement strand
GTTATTTTTGGACGAATGGAAATTAATTAGGCAAAATTCATAGACTATGAGATTAAGACTTTTGGCTTAGAAGAAGCCAACAATCTTATTTGCACATAATATTATGAGACTCCTTACCTTTTCAATGTCAACATCATTTTGTCTAATTTTAAACCTATACCGGTCCAATATAGCGGAGATGGATCTTTAGCCTCATGCACCTACCTATTACCTTACCTCGTTACATTAGCATTGAAGGATGGACTTTACAACAAAATTAACACGGCCAAAGCTCAATAAAACCAGCAATACAAACCCCACCTCCTCAACAAGCCTCAATTTCTCCTTATTTTATGCAACAAGAGAACGAATATAATTTTGAAACCAATCTTCATGATGCTCGTCTTCACCCAAATCCAAATGAGTCATTGATGGAATTAACTCTCCAAAATCATAGAATTATGATGAATAATCAAAAGTGTTTAGAAAAGAGAGTTACAGGTCTTGAGAGATCTTTCTCCGCTCGAATGGGAAAGACAGAATGATTGATGGAAGAAATTGTTTCATCACTCTCAAAAATGATTCAAAACATTAGAGGACGATCAAGCTGCACTTCAACATCCTCTCCTTCAAAAAGTCCACGCATAGTGCTAGATCTTCTCATCGAGACAAGGAGAAGACAACCGCTAAAGAACACAATGATGAGGAAGGCGACAAATCAATTCATGGCATTGGTCCGATGTACAAATAAATGAATCTCAAAATTTGTTCCTTTTCAAGGTCACTCTATAGCAGAAGGCATATAAGAAGCAAGCGAGGAGAATCAATGGTTTAAAGAATGGCCTTACAATTCCTCAACTTATTATGATTCTTACGGGAACTAAGGAGGTTCATCTTATAGTGGGTATTGGTTTGGAGTATGAGTACTTTATTTATGTTTTTCTTTTGAAGCTTATTTCTCAACTAATGTTATGTGTAATGTCCATATATTTATGTTTTGTTTGAATTTTGATTTATGATATGTCTTTTTGGTTTGTGATATGTTTGAATATTGGATTATGTTATCTTATGCTATTTTGAAATGTTATACTTGTGTTATGTATAAATGTCCATGCTTTTTTTATCTCTCTTTGGATAATGACAAAGTGGGAGAAATTTATTTGCATATTGGTAGCGGAGATGTTATACTTAGGGGGAGCTATTTATAATATGTTATGTAAAATAATTTTGTACATGATTGTATAGTTATCATCATCAAAAAGGGGGAGAATGTTAAAACCTCTCTTGTTGGATTTTGATGACAACAGCTATATAATCGTATCATAGATTTTTAGAACTAATGTACATGTACATAATGATCAAGCCTTGAGCACAACGGAATTCACAAAGACATTGGAAACTCGATAAGCTAAAATGGAGTATGAACAAAGAGTTGACTTGAAGACAAATCATTGTAAGGATCATATATCTTGAGTTAGTGTCCTAGATAAACCTGTAAAATCTCCCATGAGTTATATGAGCTAATATAATTACATCAAGAAGTTGTTATTCACTAAAACAGGTTTATCTAAGGTCATGCTATTTTAAACTAGAATTTATTTGGACTGTTTTCTTCAAAAGTCAGACGTCTAGAGTCAGAAGTTAGACGTTTGAAGTCAGAAGTTAGACATTTGAAGACATGCATTTTTGAACTATTTATTTTCTGGAGAAAAGCTTTTAAAATCCAAATGTCAAACTAATTCATCCAAACATCTAAATCTTTATAACTGTTATATTTTGGAAAGGCATATCTCTTCTCTCTCACCGAATGCAACTCCTTTCTTAATGGTTTTCTCTCATAGATTGCAACTTTTGAAGGAGAATATTTTACACTTATAAATACATGGATAGGGGAAAAGTTCGATTATCAAATTCTTGTTTTATATACTTCTTTCTCGCCCTCTAAACTCTAGTTCTTTCAAGTTCTAAATTCGCTATTCAACATCACCAACAACTATTCTATAGTCTTTAGTGATCTAATTACATTAATTCACATGTTTTCTCTCATTCAACTCAAAGAGGGGATTATAGGAAGGTTTGCGCTACAAGTCAAAATCCATTATAATAAAACATAAGATTGTCAAGTCAGCAAACTTCTGTATTTCCTATTCCTCTGGGCTAAGTTATGGTGTTTTAGTTAGTGGAAAATCTGGAGGGTAGCTTCGGGACTGGACGTAGGACGGGAGGTCCGAACCAGTATAAAAATCCTAATGTGATTGCATTTTATTTTACTTTATTATTTCCTTTATTATATAGCTTGATATTGCATATACACTTATATACATAAGTTAGCCATATCACTATAGATCCCCGTGCACTCTCAATTTGTATATGTTATTGTTTCCCCATTTTGCACACAAGATCTTCATATTACCCTTCCAAACCCTTGTGGCTCCATCTAACATTGAGAAATTGTAGCCGTTTTCTTCCAATTGTCCTACTGAAACAATATTATTTTTAATTTTAATGGCATGCCTAACTCTTGTAAGCTTCACCACCCTTCCATCATACATTTTCAACCTAACTGAACCTATGCCTTTACACCATTACCAGATTCCACATTGTCTTCTTGCTCCTTATAGTCAATGACTGATCCCTTTTGGTTGCATATATGGTAGCATACACTCTAACCAAGCACCCACTCATTTCATTTTCTTTTATCAACACAGAGTACATAAAAGATAATGCCAAAATTTATTTTGTCATCGCTATTTTCCACAAGCTTGTGTTTTCCTTCCTCTAAGGCTTTCATCCTCTCTTTATCCCATTTTAGGTTATTACAAAATCTTAGCTAGTAACATGGTTTTTCAATGTGATGGAAGATGAAAACTCATTCCATATTTAATCTATTCGACCGTCTTTTCATATTTGGATGGTTACTCCTACTTTCAATGTAACAACCCACTGACCCAAAAAAGGCCCTTCGAAACTTAGATCCATTCTAAGGCAAGCTGTTGGTAGAACTAAGAAAATAACATTATTGAGCCATAACTAAACTTTCAGAACTCACAGGGGATGGAAAAAAATATAATATCAAAGTGTACCACTTTATTTCAAAACCATAAAAATGTCATAACACAAAATTCAATAAAAACTGTAACATAATATCCATTACAACAATTGTTTAAATACATGGGTACACATAAAAGCAAGTAATAATAACAAATAGTACCACAAGATAAGCTTCTCCAACTCTAAGCATCGTCGCCGCCATCACTCCGCCCTTAACCTATGTTGTAATGAGGAGGTAGTCAGAATAACAAGTCTCTGGTGAATAAAAATCTCGAGTCTTACCTTTTCAGTACTTGGGTAGTATACTTCAAAATAATAATATGTCTACGAACATAAAACCAATAAAATCATTTAATGCTTCTTTATAAGGAAAGGATGAGGGTCCAACCACTTAATACCTTCCATTCCATAAGTAGATTTTCTTTTAGTTCCTAAATTTGGTCAGTTCGCTAAGTACACCGACCTATGAAATTAGCTAAGTCCCGTCGTTTGCTTTCATTCCTAAGGCGGTAGGAGATACTGTATTTGCTAAGTTCAATTACCCTTTTTAGTAACCACCAGATATTTTTGGTTTGTGCAATGTTTGCTTCATAGGTTAGTCAGTTAGAGCCTTCATGGAATAAGCTTGGAAATAAGAACGTGGTTTTCTAGCCGTTAACAAAAGATTGTAATCTAGCTTCTTTATCAATGTACAGTCCAATTTTGCACCAAAAAGGTGTTTACAAGTGCAAATATTAGGTGTCGCACTCCATTCTCCTCCCTCATATCATTGCACTAATACATTGATCGATTACATCTAAGTACATAAATAAGTTCTCACTTAGAACTATATAGAGAATAGGCGGAGTGGTTAGGTGATCCTTCAGTGCTTGGAGCATAGCTTTGGATGTCTCGATCCACTTGAAGTTTCCTCTCTTCTTATCTTTGACCATGGAATAGGATGCACTTTTTTATGGCTTTAGAAATACATCTGCTCAGAGCGACTACCTTCCCATTTAAACTCATTACATCTTTTGGCTTTTTGGGAGTTCCCATTTTGGTAATTGCTTCTATTTTCTCTAGGTTAGCTTTGATTCCTCCGGCACTAAACATGTATCCTAGAATATTTCCACACTATATGGAAAAAGTACACTTGAGTGGGTTTAGCTTCATATTTAATTTTTCTAAGAGTTGCAAAGGTTTCCGCCAAGTCTTGCACATGACTAGGTACCTTCTTGGACTTCATTAGCATATGCTTTAAATATAATTTTACATCTCACTTAACTGTTCAAAAACATTTTATTTATCAACCTTTGATAAGTAGCTCCCGTATTCTTTTATCCAAATGGCATTACCTTATAGCAGCATAGCCCATTGTTTGTGATGAAGCTAGTATGTTTTTGGTAATGCTCGAACATGGAAATCTAGTTGTATCTTGAATAAAAATCCATAAAGTGAGCAAGTCAAGTCCACTGGTCATGTATAAATACTGATTTATTCTAGAAAAGGGAAACTTTTCTCTGGGCATGCTTTGTTAAGGTTAATAAAGTCTTTGCAGGTTCTCCATTTACCATTTGGCTTGTTTACTAAGACTGAATTTGTTATCCATTTGGGCAGTAGACTTTCCTAATAAAACTACTTTTTTCAACTTTTTTTACCTCTTCATGAAAAACACTGTGCCTCTCCTCATTAAGAGATCATCTCTACGTATTGGATTCACATCTAGATCTATGTTGAGTGCATGGAAAATTATTGAATGGCCAATTTCAACCATATACGATTGAGTCCACGCAAACATATCGGTTGACCACTTTAGGAAACTGATGAACCTGGAGCAAAGTTCTTCACTAAAATTCTTACCTATTACTATTACAGTTGCCAAGTTATTAGGATCTAGTTGAACGTATTCTAACTCATCTATTGGTTCAATTACTTTTAAGTTCATATCCAACCTTGGATCCACTTCATCTTCTATGAGTTTTGAGGAAGTCGTGCTATTTGAGATTTTTACATAGTTACTAAGATACTGCATTTATATCGAAGCATACTCATTTGTTCCTATCATGTAAAGATAGTCCCCCTTTTTGGATCATTTGGACACAATGGTCGTAGGTTAGCTTGTTTCAGTGTTGGTGGGGATATGATCAACCGATGTAGTTTCCTTAATCAGCTTACTATTTGCTAGTTTATCATTTTTGCGTAAAGTAAAAGACACAATGATATAAGTAGAAGAAATTTATTACTTAGATTCACGATTACAAACAACAATTCCCCAACTAGTAATTGCCCCCATTTGATATTTCATCTTCCATTCAGGGTTTCAAACTTGACAAACATTTCTTTTTTTAAATGACTGCCCAATGTCGATTAAGGATGGTCTCACCAAAATTGCAATGTATGGTGATGGTTGATCTATAATTAGGAATGTTGCATAAAACAAAGTATGAAGCAGTGTAGTTCCAACAACCAAGAACCTTGCTAACCCACTAAAATTATTGCAATGTTATTGAACTTAATGATTGGTTTTGGGCTTGGATTTAGAATTTCCATTGGTAACTTTATATGCTCAAAGGTACTTTTGAATATGATGTTCGTTGAACTAGTTGACTCAATAAACACCTTCTTGACTGCACAGTTTGATATTTGTATAGTGAATATCAGTGGATATTGGTGAGGGAAGACTAATCCTATTGAATCAACTACTGTAATATTATCTCTTACACAATAAGTTCTTTTTATGGTACATTACACGATGTAATTCCCCTTGGGCTTCTTAAATGTACCTCTCTCCATTGACCTTTTGATCTTTTCTACAGGATAAGGCCACCCATGGATGGAGCTGATCCAAATTCAAGGATGGTATTTGTTGGAAATGGCCTAGATAGGCTTTCTAGATTAGTCTCTCGATCTCATTCTTCAACTGGCACAATTTTTCGATATGGTGTCCTCTGAAAGCAATATTTTCACCACTTGTGTTCTTTTATGACTTCTCTCCACTTTTGGAGAAGTTATAAGCTAAGTCAAAATTATTCACCTCAAAATTGTGTCTTGCACCATAGCTAAGAGGTGTACGTGTTGTGAAGTTACAAGTTGATGATGAACATCTACCCACCTTTTCCATTACTTTGGATGGGGGAAGTTTTATCACACTAGATATCCTCAAATTTTTTGGCCTCCTCAAATCTAATGTGACAATTGGCATATTCATTAATAGCCTTCACACACTTGCATGGATATTCTTTCCCAGAATTAGTAATGCTTTTTCGCTAGTTATCCGTATTCTCATAGCTTCGTATTTTAATTTGTTTATGAAGCTATTGATAGATTAGGGATATGCCCTACAGGCAATTATGTAATTTGTTACCTATATCTAACTCGATAACCTATCTTGTTCAAAATGAAAGGTGTTTTCTTTTTATTGTATACTTGATATAATGTGTTAATTAATTAATTTAATTTAATGTATATTTAATAGAAAATTCATAAATGGTATGTTTAGTGATAATAGTTACAAAGTGTTGTAACCATGATAATTTATCACAATGAAAATAAACAAACTGTTTTAAATATTCCTAGTTAAGATGTATCGAGACTGGATATTGATGCATCCATTGAGATCAGATATGTAACGCTCTCTAAATGTCGGGTAGTGAATTACTCATGACTATTGGGGATACCAAGGGGTTACACACTGATAGTTAGTGGATAACCGTGGAATGACTCATTCGATAGTTTTCTATTGGTTAACATAACCAAGGTCAAACAAAAAATATCGATGTGACAAAGTTACATAGTTCTCTTGACTTGATAATACTATTGATTTCCAATTTGAAAGCTTCACTTTAATTATAGTTAAATCATGGCACAATGTCCATTAAATGGCTATAGTTGGGTCTAGTGGAAGCATTGGAAGTGAAACATTATTCAAGATATGATTCATCTCCTCAATTATGAGGTTAGTATCATGGTCAATTGAAGTCAATTCAAAGTAAAATTCCTTGGTTAGAGCAATTCATTTAATAATAATTGTTATTATTGAACCAAAGACTTTGTGTTTGGACCTTAGAGTTGAATATGGATGATATTGGAATTTTGACCATTACCAAATTCCATAAGTCCAAAGTAATAAAGTAAAATTGGATATTATCGAAACTAAATAAGTGATAAATCTGGCTAAAATTTCACACCACCTGCTAAATGATGTGTGACCGTTAATATTCGAACTGTTTGATATTAATCGCTGACCAAATTTACACCTAAGAGTCACACAATCAAAACATTGAATACTCTTTTTACCACTTGATTTAGTTAAATTATAATTATTGTAAATTAATTAATATTTCTGAAATATTAATTGTAAATTTTTTATTTGATGTGTTGAACAATATTAAAATATGGTTCTAATAATTATAAATATATTAATCCATATAAGGTATCTATACGCGTTTAAGTTGGATTTAAATGCAATAAATATTATTTGGGGTTGAAGTGAGTTTGAAGCTCATATAGGGCTTGAGATATTTGACCATGATTGGACCATGGTATGGTTGCCCATATGATGATCTTACGGGTAAGGTTTTGATGTGTTAAAGGGTAGAGAATGAGTAAGAGGAAAACAAGGATCTGATCCTACTTTCTCTCTCTATTCACTCCTTTGTACAAGGATCATAACCCTCATTTTAAAAAGTGTTTTTAGAGACTCCTTTTCATATTCTTTGCTGGTCGAATATTCTACATCACCCCTCTATTTCAAGCATTTCTACTTTCATATTAAAGCCGATTCAATCGTCGATTGTAGCTGTGTTCGAGAAGTTAGCAACTTTTGGATACATGATTCAATTCAAGAAGTTATATTTTTCATTTCAAGGTGTACATTCTTAGGATTTTGTGAAAAGTATAATTCCTTATAAATTATCATCTTATATAAATATTTAATATGTTTATTGTGTCATATGTTAGTTTATGTTAGTTTAGTTAGCTAGCGATATAATGAATCTGTATATTTCTGTGTTGTCTACATTTGATAATAATATACATACATACACACACAGACACGCACACATATTTTTTTTTTAAATATTTGTATATGTATATAATAACATATAGTTCATGGCTAGTAATTAAAAAACTTTGAATTTAAATAATATTAAAAAAATTGATTAATTTCCAGAGATTGATTTTAAAGCACATACATAATTATATAAAATATACGTATATTTATTTTATTAATATATTTACATTATAGTTTTGGAAAATAAACAAAAACAATTATGTATATACATATTTATATTTTAAATCTGTATACATATATTATATAAACACTACCTTACACCTATGGTGCAGAATGGTTGTCAAAGGAAAGAAAAGAGGTAAAGAAGATGAAATAGAAGAGAACAGAAAAGAAGAAAAAGGAAAACATAAACTAATCACATAACATGTCGTATATCTCACATCGCATCAGATAAAATATAATAATCAACACATGCATAAAACAGTCAAGATGGTAACAACAATGGGAACTAGTCCTCAAAGTATAAGATCCACAAAGTTATACAACACAGTAAATTAGTTTATACAACTGATACATAAACTCAACTGCTACATAAACTCAACTGATAACTGTCTTTAATAAAAGTAAGTCAAATTGTCATGGCTCCATAGTGTCGCATAGCGAAATATACAATAACAAACTCAAATATAATTATGATTAAACGTCAGCTCCTACCAGTCCTTCTGTAGAACTCCATATATCATCTACACCTCTCTAATCTACTCATTTAAGAGTACCTGAGATAAAAAGAAGCAAAGCATAAAACCTCGGGTCAGACAACTGTCTAGTGTGAGCAATAAACAATCTCAAAATACTATATAAGTCGGTATGACATACGGAATAGAGGGTATACAAATCATACCTGACATGTCCCTGCAACCAAAGAGTCGGCACATAACATCAATAATATGCTACTCTAAAACATCATAAAAGGGGTATTTGATGTGCACGTAAAAATGTATATCTTTACTCATACACTTAATCTCATTTTAGTAAAATAAATGTCATAATTGGGCGTTTCTACGTGTTTAAAACCAAATTTCAAAAATGCTTTCAAGTTATCATATACAAGAGTTGTAAGCCAAAGAAATGAAGAAATAAAAGAATTCATGTACTCATGGAGGACCCCACCTACCCACTATCTCATGAATCATAATTAAGAGCTAATGCACATGTTAATGGAGATTAAAGACACGTGCACATTTAATGGAGTATTAATTTCATGTTAATGATAACTTGGAGGCAACACTACCTCAAGAGCATTTTAGGGAGTTCCCTAAAAATGGATTAGGGTTTTAGTTATTTATAATAACCCTCTTATGTTCATGTAATGGAGTTTTTTATAATCTTATCGTATTATGCATGTTGTAGCCACAAAATTAATGAGAAATAAAATGGCTTCCTAATACTCTTCTTCTTCTTTGTTCTTTACATGCTTTTATTTTATTTTACGCTCATTTTTATTTACATGCTCTATTTTCTTTTATGTTAGTAGAGTAGATTTCTATTTATGCACTTAGTTTAGTTTTATTTTTATGCAAGTAGTTAGTTCTTTTTATTTTAATTGGCTTGCACTTTCTTTTTTTGTTCTATGATGCAATCTACATGTGTTGAAATGATAACAAAAATGAGAAGCTAAAGCCTTTCAATTTAGGGGTAATGAAGCTCTCTTAAATCATGTAGATTCAACATATTTGATAATTTATGATCTCTTTTTATGCTTCATGGATAGTTAGATGTTGATGTAAGTTTATTAGTGAATTTGATAGCTTATGTTGTTTATCACAAATTGGCTATTCTTACTCAAATATAAACACAATTTACATTAACATCTAACTAAGTGATTTTGATCATGGAATTAAAATAGAATAAAAATTTGATGATCTATGTTTCTAATCAAAAATTGCAAATAGATTGTGCTTAAAATAGATTTTGTTTTTATTTCATATTCATTTTCATGACATTTGGTAAGTGGTTTTTGTTGTTGCATTAAAGTTTGATTGTTTAAGTTGTGTTAATTAATATCACAAATAGACCATACTTATGATAAATACATTACTAATTCTACTTAGATTAAAATGTGTGATTATAGATTGATTTTGTGTTGATTTATGTAAATAAATCTTGCATTCATATCTTTGTAAATAAATCTTGCATTTAGGAATTTTTCATGTTGCATTTGGATTTTGTGGGTAGTATCCGTTGAAAACCCTCACGAGACAGCACTCATCCTACTAGCGACACCTAGAAGTTTAACGGCTTGTTGCATCGCTCAATGCAATCATGCCCCCTAAAAAAGTGGATTTATCTTAGTTTTTCTTTATTTGAGGACGAATAAAAAAGATAAGTGTGAGGGTATTTGATGTGCACGTAAAAATGTATATTTTTAATCACGCACTTAATCTCATTTTAGTAAAAAAATGTCATAATTGGGTGTATTACATGTTTAAAACCAAATTTCAAAAATGCTTTCAAGTCATCATTCATGCATCGACATAGGGGCAAAACGGTAATTTTCATGTGTGAATTAATTTGGAAAAAAATTACTTGCACGTTTTTTGAGAGAAATGTGTGATCCTCTAAAATAGAGAAGAGCACACATGTGTGTGTATCACCAATAACAAAGGAGCTGCCAACATGCCTGGCAGGTGACAAATCATAACATAGAAAAATCTAAGAAAACAAACACATGTAACTTCTTGAATAAGCTCCGACAAGGCCACCGCCCATTACACCTCAATATCGAACTCTGACAAAGCCACCGCCCGATAGTGAAGTGTTAGAAGTACCCAAAATTATCCATAGTGCAACCAAGTGCTCAAAAGAGATCAACAAGCAGCTCCACTAGAGAAAGAACACCCCATTGCAAGCGAAGATGAGCCAGAATGAAGCCTCACTGCAAATGATCCAGAATGAACGTCTCACTGCAAACATGGATGATCCATGGAGCAACCAAGTGCACAAACAAGAAGCTCCACTAGAGAATGGATGCCTCACTGTAAACGTGGATAATCCAGAATAAACGCCTCATAGCAACCCTAAAACCCTACAAATAGCATACTAGCACCATTTTTGAACTAAATCTGTATCTATAGATGGAACTATATAAAAATATAAGAATAATACACATATATGTATATAAGTGAAATATATATATGTATGTATGTATGTATTTATGAAATAAAAGTAATAAAACTAAAGTTAAAAATATAAGATAGTAAAGATACTAAAATAAGATATAGACTAATAAAAGGATCAAAACTCAAAATGCAACATCTTAACTTACTCTAATGATATGAAATAGTGATCACGAAATCAAAAAGGCATAAAAATTAACAAAATACTAAGTTAAAAAACTTATAAAACATTCAAAATCTAAAAAATATTAACATTATGCTCCTTTGATCAAAAGAACATTATGATGATCAGCAAAATCATCATTCAAATTTGAATAAATGTTGATGCTATAATTATTAATGTTAAAAATATAGTTTTTTTTAAAACTTAATTCTATTTCTAACCTTATTAAGATATTTTTTAAATGATTATTTTTAGCCATCTATATTTTGGATTTGAGATCTAATTGAAACAAAATGATGCTATTGTAAATATCAATCTATTAATATAACTATTATTATTATTAAATAATCTCTAGTTTCTCCCAAACCAAATATACGAACATATTATAATGAATAAAGTATCTAGTAAAAATTTATTTCTTTTTTCAAACTTAAATCTTAAGTTATTCCAGTAAAAATCACAATCAATAACTTTAGTTGTAATAATAAAGTTAAAGATTTTAAGAGTATTATTAAGAATGTAGCAAGTATCCACACAACCGTAATATAAATGATTAATATCTTCAAAAAACAATTTACAAAAAGTACATTATTATCGATTTGCAAACTCTTTTTTTTTTAAAAATCAATAGTATTTAGCTTCCCATGCATGATTAACCACATATGAATCTTAGCTTTTGGTGGTGCACTAGCTTTCCAAATAAGATTAAAAGTGTTATTAGTAATGCCCGAGAAATTAAGAAATTTATATAAATAATTTGAAGTGAATTTCTTACTTTTATCCCATTCCCACCTAATAATATCATTTTCATTATCAATATTATATAAATTCAATCTAGCGTATAATAAAGAAAATTTCATAAGAGTTATATATATCTTCTAAGATTCTATTAAAGCTAAAATTCCAAAGAAGATCGTTATCCAGAGAAAAATCATCTTTAATTAAAGCATTTTTAAAGTTACAAATTTCGAAAAGCTCTTTAAATTCACACTTAAGAGGAATGACAGATATCCAATGATCATGCCAAAAAGTTGTATTATTTCCTGAATGAACAATCATATTAGTACCAAGGTTATAAATCTCTTGACATTTTAAAATTGATTTTCAAAAATTAGACAATTTATTATTAACTGAAGGCGTAATTTGGTATAAATTATTATTACCATTATAATAATGTCTAGATATAATTTCTCTCTAAATAGAATTATCATTAATATCCTTCAATTTTCATAACCACTTCCCTAATAAAGACAAATTCAAGTTACGTAAATTAATAACACCTAATCCACCCTCCTTTTTCGATTTACAAACTGTATCCCGTTAACTAAACACTTTAGACTACTATTAGGATTATTGCCACTCCATAAGAAATCCCTCCTTATTTTATCTATTTTATTGATCACCCTTTCTGGGAAGAGATGCATAGACATCCAATAAATCGAAAGTGCAGATAAAACAAAATTGATGAGAACTAATCTACCCACTCTCGATAAAAACCTCCCATTCCAATTAGAAATTTTATTTTTTATTTTATCTGTTATAATTAGCCGGTCATCATGCTTAAGTTTAGTTGGTCTAATCAAAAATCCAAGATAATCAATAGGGAAATTCATGGTTTCACAATTAAGGTATTAACAACTAGACCTTCAACCTTGTCAACGTCATTTAATACTAAAACCGAACTTTTATCAAAATTAATTTTTAGACCTGAAAGAAGTTCAAAGCTATATAAAAGAAATTTAAGGGTAATGACGTGGTTAGGCAAATGGGAAGTAAATAATAAGGTATCATCCGCAAATTGAAGAACAGAGAAACCATTATGCGAGATTTCACTACCAACGCATCCTAAAGAACCATTTCCAACCGCTTTTTTAATTATCATAGCAAAAACATCTGCAGCTAAGTTAAACAAGAGAGGCGATAAAAGATCAGCCTGTCTTAAGCCACATTTTGATTGAATTTTATTTCCTAAAATTTCGTTAACCATTATACTAGAATTACTAGTTTTAAGCAAAGTCATAATCCAACTAATCCATTTGCGACTAAAACCTCTAACCAAAAACATATCAATTAGAAAATTCCAATCTACCGAGTCGAAAGCTTTCGCAAAGTCCAGTTTTAGAAGCACACATGTAATGTTATTCTTACAACAGTGATTAATGTACTCTTGAACAGCAGCCACAACATCTGTGATATTCTATCCTTATTGAAAGCAGTTTGTGAACAATCAATTAGATCATTCATTCTTGTGCTAAGTCTACTTGGTAAAACCTTTGAAATAATTTTAATAGAACAATTGATTAAAGAAATTGGTCTAAAATCTTTTAAATTATTAGCACCGATTTTTTTATGAAAAAGAATGACGTTTGCAAAATTAAATATTCCTTATTGTAGTTTCCCATTATAAAATTCATTAAACATGCTAACTAAATCAAAATTTAAAACATCCCAAAATAATTTGTAAAATAAAATAGGAAAACCATCGGGACCTGGGGCTTTATCACTAGGCATGTCATCAATAGCCATCAAAATCTCCTCTTCAGAAAAAGGATTATCAAAGTCAGAAAGATTAATTCTAGATTCAATAGGATATAGTTCATTCCATTTAACGTTTATTCTATGCTTATTCTTATTGCCAAAAATATCCCTATAGTAATCAGTAAAGGCCTTATTAAGATCCTATTGATTAACCAATTCAACATTATTCACAAAAATAGAATTTATTGTGTTGCTACATTTTCTACCACTAGCCATACTATGGAAAAAAAAATTGTATTATTATCACCTTCATTAATCCATTGAATTCAAGATCTCTATTTCCACATAACCTCTCCTTTTTCTAAAATTGAATTAAGCTCTTCTTTTAAATTATCGAGTACATTACGCTCTCTAAGATTTAATTGTCTAGTTTCTTCTATCTTGTTAATTTTATGGATTTCAAGTAAGTTTTCTTTTCTAATTTTAATACTGCCAAATACATTCTTACTCCAATTTTTAAGAAAATTCCTAAGGCCCCTAAGTTTTAAAACAATTTTTTTTGCAGAGTTATCCGTATTACTAATATTATAAAAATTCATTGAAATCCATTTATTTTTAATTAGATTAGGGAAATTATGTTCCGATAACCACATTTTTTCAAATTTAAAAGTTTTATTAACTATTTTATGATGATCACACGTAAGAATGATAGGGAAATGATCAAAATATATATACGGCAAACTAGAGACTCTGCATATAGGAAATTTATCTTTAATTTCGTCACTGATGAAAAATCTATCTAGAAGAGCCATAGAAGGGGACTCCCTAGTATTACTCCAAGTGAATTCTTTATTAGTTAGCGGTAATTAAATCAAATTAGAATTAATAATAAATAGGTCAAATTCTTCTATAGAAGAGAAATCCCATTCCCGAGGTGAACATTCCCCTAAAAAACATGTAACATTAAAGTCACCACCCATAATCCAAGATCCAGGAGCAAATGATCTAAATTCCAAACATTTGTTCCATAGAACTCGATGACCAATTTTCGAGTTTGGTCCATAAACATTGGATATATTTAATAAAGAGTTTTCTCTAAGGTTAATGAGAATAATATGTAAAGAGTGTTGCTTAGTAATAGTTTGAAGAAGTTTAAAAGAATTATCATGCCACCCTATAAGTAAACCCCCAGAAGCTCCAATTGAAGGTAAATAAGTCGAATGTCTAAAATGATAGCCACCTAATCTTTTATAAAAAACGAATATCAGGACAATCTATTTTTGTTTCCTGTAAAAGGGCAATATCAATAAAATAATCTTTAAAAAATGCCCTAATTTTATCACATTTATTTAAATCATGAAGACCCCTAATATTCCAACTAATAGTCCTCATAATCCAGATGATCCAACCCTCTCTATTTCCCTACTCCTAATGTAGGCAATATCTAGTTCATCATCAGTAAAAACAAAAGCAGTATCCCTAGCTAACTAACATAACTCATTAGTGGATAAACTACCTAAAGCATAGGAAGAATACGTACTGCTTAAAACAGAAATCATACCTGAGCCTGAATTCGTAGTGCCATTCATAGCACTTGAATCAAGAGGCTCAACCATAAACGAAGAATGACTATTACGGACCTTGGCACTACGACGAACAACACCATTGACAACAATGGATTTCCTATGCCAACCTCTCTTTGTCCATGAAGATAAAATTGGAGCCTTGCTGTCAATACTACAATCACTAACAACAACTGTTGAATTGCTTGAGGCATGCTATAAATCATCATCAACGGTAACACCTAAGCCATACTCTGCCTGAAATCCGACCGAATCCACATTATGAATACCATCACCACTCTGAATCTCCACTGTCTCAGGTTGAAACTCTACCACACCAGAATTCGTGTGCAAGTCCATCCCATCCAGCAAAACAACATAACTAATCAACCTGCTCTCAGTCACTTCCTCGTGTATACCAATATCAGTGACTGGCCTTGCATTTGTAACTCTGCTTTCTATTATCTCATCCATATCAACATCAACACCTAAACCAATCTCTGCCTGAAAGCTGTCAGAAGTAACAATATGATTACCTTCAAATATCTAAATCCCCACCACCTCGGATAGAAAATCTTCCACACCAGAATCTGTATGCATGTCCTCCTTAACCAATAAAACATTGTAGTTAGACAACCAACTCACAGCCACTTCCCTATGCATATCAACGCCACAACCAACCATATCGCAATCCAAATCTCCTGACTTCACCGCATTTTCCACTAAACCATCCATTACAACAGTATCAATCCCATAAACTACTACAGTGTTTAACTGCTTACACAATCCAAACTTAGAAATACCATCACCAAAACCTATAGAAACTAGAGCAAGCAAATTCTCATTATCTACACCCCTATCAAACACTGAACTCAACATGAAAAGTTTAAGCCCATCATCTTGTATAATACAGACAGTATTAACATCTACAAATTTCTGAATTTGCTTACCCACAAACCAATTCAACCCTCGAGCAACCAAAACAACAAGATCATTCATGAACTCTAAACTCTAAACTAAATTGAATATTCCACTGTGTATATCCACCACTCCATCCAAGCAATTGGATATACTAGTGCTATCCACTTTAGAATCTGACTGTATGTCAGTGTGCATGTTTAAAACAACCATATCCCAGTTCAAAGAAACAACACCTCCATCAAAAAGCACATTATCACAATCATTCACAACTCTAATCGAATTCTAAACTGAGAAATTACTAATTGATCCTTGAATATGATTAGAGCAAAAGATAGAGTCATCCAAATCGCAAAGGCTATCAAAATGATTAGAGGTAACAATCTCCAGACTCCCTTTTTTACAAGATATAGCCTTATATTTTTTGTTCCTACATTGAACAAAACCAAAAACTTCCTTCTGCACAAGATTGGAACCAACAGAACTAAGATTCGACATCACTTTTTGAGTGTCAGAATTCAAGTTAAGAATCGCCATCTCTGGATCAAGTGACATAGGATCTGCACAAAATAGATCGGTCTGTTTATCTCTTGATAACACTAAATTATCATCAATTAGACCACAATAATAACAATTATTTCCAATAGAAAGAATCTTTTCACCAATTGCTGAGTCATTTCCTCCCAAATACGAATCAAAAACCCCAAAATAATCAATAGGATCTCCAAATTTCTCTCTATAATTTCTACCAATATTGACCTCATTGATCACTTTAAAGTGTTTGAACAAATCTTCCAATATTTCAATTCCTTCATATCTCTGAATCCAAAGATGATCTAATAAAATCAATCCTCTTAAGTTTCATACACTTTAATACAAACATAAAACCATGGTCATTGATAGAAAGCACTTTCCGATCATTAGAAAATGAATTGCCATAAAAAGATTTGCCAGAGAAAGAATCAAATTTCATCGAACAGCTGTTCTTTTTATGACCAAGGATACCACAGTCAAAACACCTAATGGGATCGCGACAGGCTTTAGCCATATGAGATAAGTCTCCGCAACGAAAACAAAATTTTTTCCCTCTTCTAGAATCAATCCATTTCTTGGATGAAAATTTACGATTGAAAGTTTGAGATGAAGGAAACAAAGGTTCCTTTACAACTTGCACATACGTATGATTAGTCGATGCATTGATATCAGCGAAAGGATTTGAATTGAAAAAATTTGATGAGCAGAGATGCGAAAAAGAAGGAGATGAAGACGAGAAAGTAAAAGCAGCAGTCGCCATTTTCTTGGAGCAGAGATGTCTTTACATATTTTTCTTTGAGGATTAAAAAAACTACTTGCACATTTTAATTTGTTTTGTTGGAATTTGGATTCAACTTGGAAGTGGCTTCATGGAAATATGCATATACAAGAGTAGGAAGCCAAAGAAATGAAGAATAAAATAATTCATGTAATCATGGAGGACCCCACCTACCCACTAACTCATAAACCATAATTAAGAGCTAATGTACATGTTATTGGGATTAATGGCACATGTACATTTAATGGAGGATTAATTTCATGCTAATGATAACTTGGAGACCACACTACCTTAAGCGCATTTTAGGGAGTTCCGTAAAAATGGATTAGGGTTTTAGTCATGTATAAATAACCCTCTTATGTTCATGTAATGGAGTTTTTTTGTAATCTTATCATATTATGTAGGTTGTAGCCACAAAATTAATAAGAAATAAAATGGCTTCCTAAGCCTCTTCTTCTTCTTTGTTCTTTACATGCTTTTATTTTATTTTACGCTCATTTTTATTTACATGCTCTCTTTCCTTTTATGTTAGTTGAGTATATTTCTATTTATGCACTTAGTTTAGTTTTATTTTTATGCAAGCAGTTAGTTCATTTTATTTAATTAGCTTGCACTTTCTTTTTCTGTTCTATGATGCAATCTACATATGTTGAAATGATAACAAAAATAAGAAGCTAAACCCCTTCAATTTAGGGGTAATGAAGCTCACTTAAATCATGTAGATTCAACATATTTACTAATTTATGACTTCTTTTTATGCTTTATGGATAGTTAGATGTTGATGTAAGTATATTAGTGAATTTGAGAGCCTATGTTGTTTATCATAAATAGGCTATTCTTACTCAAATATAAACACAATTCACATTAACATCTAAGTAAGTGATTTTGATCATGGAATTAAAATAGAATCAAAATTTGATGATCTATGTTACTAATCAAAAATAGTAAATTGATCATGCTTAAAAAATATTTTGTTTTAGTTTCATGTTCATTTTCATGACATTTAATAAGTGGTTTTAGTTGTTGTATTAAAGTTTGATGGTTTAAGTTGTGTTAATTAATAACACAAATAGACCATACTTATGATAAATACATCACTAATTCTACTTAGATTAAAATGAGAGATCATAGATTGATTTTGTGTTGATTTATGTGAGAGTGGATTTGCCTCTAAGTTGTCTCTTAAACTCATATTTTTATTCACTTTTGTTTTAGTTAGTTTTTACATCTTTTTTAGCTTAAAAAAATTTCATACTCTTTGGGTAAAATTTGATTGAGTAATTTTGAAATTAATTCATTTCCCTACGGCCCATACTCGCATACGTACTACAATAATACGCTGTGCGCTTGCGGTATTTTAATGATTATATTTTTAAACGGCAATTTTATAATCGATAGAAAATTCACCGTTATCAACAGTACTCCATATTTAGTAAACATCGAGGTGCCTAGATACCTTCGTCTACAATACCTACTCCATACTAAGTAAAGTTGGGGTGTTTAGGTATCCTGTGCACAATACATACCTCATGTGACATCCCTAGGGTGATAGGTTACTAGTGACGCAACCATAACAAACATATCATCCATCAAACAATACTAACCGTTGCCCAGTGTGCTCTAGATATATGATAACTTATATGGTCTCCTTTCTACCAGGGACTAGTGGAAATCCTTGTTCTCCGTTGTACTCTTGTATCTCGCAGTCCAAAGATGGATACGTGTCTCGCAGCTCAAAGCTGGACACTAGAACCACAGGGTCCAGAGTATATGGATCCTCGCTACCAATCCATGGGCATCCCGACTATGCAATACCCCTGCTTCGAGTACAACAGAAAACACTTCAAGTCATTAAAGATCCCGTAGCACATACACATCCATCGGATCCCTACTAGCTCAATACAATTTCCACTATCCGAAACCCAATATGTTCCTTCACTCCTTGATTCCCAAAATGAGCCTCTTCGGTACCTGCTACCCCCAAGAGCCACAAACCGAAGATACAGAGTGTCTAATCTTCGGTACCCACTACCCCCACGAGCCATAAACCAAAGATACAAGTCTTCCCATCATGTTACACATCGCCATCCCCAATGACGCCAATGAGCCAACACCTCTAGCATGATCTACAGGGTCTTGAAATTATATACCTCGAAACCATACTCCCAATATGAGCCAATATCAGAAGTACTAATTCTAATGTTGAAGCATCACATCATCACCTCACTGTCTAAATCGCTCGTCGTAGAGCAACAACATCAAGGATCTAAGTCGGTCGCATGAACAAACCATCAAATCGCGCACCATGAAATCTCCATAACGACCCAGGCAAATACCGACCAAATCACCAATCAACAATAGTGATGGACATTGATCACTCTATGGTAGTCAACACTAACCACCTTTGTCTTGTACTTAACCGAAACAGATAAGTACAAAACCAAACGAAAACGTCTGGCATCCATCCTGATGTTTGAAGCTTCGTCTTCCACCTCAGGTCCGACGACACGTATCCTAAACCTCCTCTACAATTTATCTCGCTCGTTAGCTTTTCGCATGAATGAAACCCCAACGTACAAGATATTTCCCCGCTGCCCGATCTCCGCTAATCGGCGTTTTCAATCAAAAACAACCGAACAAGCCAAACAGAACAAGCAACTATTCAACAAAGAATCATACATACATCCAAAATAATATCCATATAACATGTAAAATACATCCATATCAACCAACGGAAAAATTATATCAAAAATAGCCCAAATCAAATAATTCCCTAACATTGGCATGTCGATGGAAAATATGTGATATTTGTTATAAATCCTATTAAAATAATTTTATCTTTCTTTAAAAAAATCTAGTAGGAGTATAAGTATAGGAATATCACATTTGTAATAAAAAATTATTTCCGAGCTTCAATCTAATACTATACAACAAATCATAGCATAGTGATAGAAAATATCACTTACCTCAATAAAATCTATCCAAATTAATCCCAAACTGTATATCTTACCATCACGAGCGCAACGCAAGAAACCACATCAAAAACGGACCTCATATGCAAAAGATATGACCAATATAAGATTTCAGATGAAATAAGATAATTAATTCATAATTACATATACTAATTACCTATTACCCTTTCAATCCTTCTTCCCTAATCCATTGTCTAGTCTGTGCACAAATCATGCATATCCCCTAACATACACACCTTTTCTCTCCTCCATTCTCTCATGTTTCTCAATGAAATCACAAACCGTCTTCGCCGACGAACCACATTACGCAATCTCTCCGCATCCTATCCTAAACGAATAAGCATAATCAGCGACATGAAGAAGCAAACTATACAATGCATCTTGACATGGCTAATGAAGCATTTTTCTTTATCCATCGGATCCGATGAGATTTTTCAGGTAAGTGCTATTTACAAAGAGAAATCCAACATCGATCTCTATTTCGCCTATCATCGATCGTAGCTCTGCCTAGATCTAACCTTAGATCGGCCATGAAAAGGTCATTATCACTAATTACCACCAATCAAAATTCCTCTATGGTCATCACAAAGCTCTCATCCATATAATCTCAAGGATCTGATTTAGCAATTTACCATTGAGGAGATTGATCAATTTTATTTTTTGAATGAAATTTGAGAGGAGGTCATGTATATTTGTTCTCTGGAATGGAACAGTAATTTTGGGGAAAGAGGATTTGGATTGTATTTATAATAATATTTTATTCCATTTATTTAATTTCTAAAATAAATGGTTGTACATTTCGAGCCCGTACATTCACACGACGCGTCCGATCGCCACAAAATTCATTTGCGTACATCGACTCATTTTTTTTGGATCCAACGGTATAAATCTTCGCTATGTGGGACTGTACCTCGGGATGCTAATTTAGTGCATTTCAAGATCGTTTCTACCATCAGATCGTCTTATCTCTGAATATAGCAATCCTTATACTTATTTTAATTTGCAACATCAATCTGAATTCAACGAAAGTGGTCTTGAGTCCTGACTCGGCCGTATGCGAAAAATCATATTTTTGGACCTTTATTTAATGAACGATTAAATATTTAAATTAATTATTTAAATATCTGATTGTTAAAAATACTGGTCTTTACATTTTCTCCACCTTATAGAATTTCATCCCCGAAATCACGAAGTAAGGAGAACGTCTCCTAACCGAAAGGCCATCAAAAGCCCCTAGATTCCAGAAAAATTCAGCGGCACCTCCTTTGCGGGCTAGGTCTAGAAAAAATCTCGATACAACAAAGATCCATGTACATCATATATTTAAACATTCTAGATCGTGTATAGCAATTGTCTAAAATAAATATGCTATATCCAACCATAACTATCTGCATGCCTAACAATCACATAATCGCAAGCTTCCATATCAAATGCTAACAATCCAACTTCAACCATGCACACATGAGATCTATCATCAAAAAGTAACATCCATGCCTATGCTAGCCTGTGGAATACTAAACCATCTAGTATAAAACATCGAATATGATATCTAATACGAAAGCCGACGATACAAATGAAATCTCACCATCTGAACAGCTCCGGACAAGCAGTTCTCGTGCTCTTCTCGGTCCCTCATATACTATATAGCCTTCACTTTCACTCCACTGAACCTCTATTACTCCACTGCCCTCCTCCTAACCTGGTCATAACACATCTATCGGTACGAATAGGCCTACAAGGTCTCAAAGTCCTTGGTTCAGTCTCAATATCATATAATCGTTTAGTGCCGAATTCTCAAATGCCTCTTGTAAGTTCTTTAAAAATCCACTATCGAGCAATGGGTTTTAGCTACTTACAATGCTCTTGGCACATAATGGAATCATACTATCCATCCCACATATAACTTGACAAATATAGATGCCATTCTACTAGACTTAAGGAATACAAATCTAGCATTATTCTTCATTCAATCGACCGTGACTCAAAAGTTATCATACTATCCTTAGTCATCGGCAATCCGTCGATGCAATCTATAAATATATGTTCCCACTACTCGAGAACAAACAATCTCTCTTCCCTACAAAACCAACAATCTTGGTCGGGTCTGCACTGTATCAACCCTACAAACACTACTCATTCTCCAAATTTAGCCACTATCTCCACTAGTCTAGCCTAACGCCTCTAACTAGTACCGAACCACTATATCAAAGTAGGTCCAGTGGTTAAACTAGCCATCACCCTTGGCCATAGCTCATCGAGTCTGAAGTCATAAACAGTGATAAACTAAACCAATGCCTACTCTAGGAATATTACTCCTAAATTGGTATGTCTTCTACTCGAAGCATCAACAACTATATTTCCCTTATGGACTATAGGAAATGTCGGATCCATAAGAGGCTAAGAACTCTAACCATCGCTACTGGCAAAGGTCATGATCCTTCTCGAAGAAGAGATACTCCAATGATGTGGAATCATTGAACAACTCCAACTTCTTTCTTAATAAATCCAAATCCTCAAAGCGAACTCTATCGCCACCAACTCCGAATAAAGTGTCGAATATTTCCTCTTGTGCAGCTTCAACTATCGACTAATATGTGACAACCTTACCTTTCCGTATCAATACCGCACCTTGTTAAGTACCACAGGCATGTGTGTACTATTGCCTTCTCATTCCTACTTGGAATTAGTAACATCAATGCACTCATCAACCTCTTAGCCAGACTCACTTATGCATGTTCGCACCTCACGTCCCAAATAAAAGCCTGATCATCTTCCATCAAATAGGTCAACGATGCTGCTACATTGGGTCTATTCAAATTATGGACTACCGTAACTATAGGATCTACGACGACATCCTACTCTGAAACAACATGATCCAAGCATCTCACTTCCCTCCTTCAGAAGTGATATTACCAAAATCTCTTCATCAATCAGTGTCTTCTCAATACCTACAATATAATCATTAACTGTGCCTGTGTTTTTTCGTCCATGAGTAGACGAAAGTATCATCAATGAACACAAGCATAGATTTACTCTAGTGACCCCTTGAAACATGGTCCGTGAGATTAATAAAGCATGTTGACCCATCGGTTAGCCCAAATGGCATAACCAACCAATCAAAAATCATAGTAGCATACGAAACACTATAATCAGCACTCTCTCTTTAAATACTCTCAGTTGGTGAAAACTCCATTGCAAGGTCTAACTTGAGAACATCCTGTTGTTATAGAGATGATCAAACAAGCCATTAACAAACATGAATAGATACCTGTTCATCATCTCATTCATCTCACGACAACCAAAGTGGCGAACACTATAGGTGCCTCCTAGCCAAATATGCTCCTACGAATGAACCATCATCTCAATAGGTCATCCGCTAGCATCTTTAACTTTCTCCGCTCTTTGGGCATCATGTGCCTTAAAGGCATAACTACTTCTCTATCTTCTCTAACCAGATCGATATGGAATTCAATCCCTATATTGTGTTAATCTGGTCATCTCATCGAACATGTCTGGACACTCTCTCGCTACAAGAACAGATGAAAACTTGTCATGTAAAATATCAACTGAATATAAAAAGCTAACCATAACCTCATCCTCTATAGGTAGCAATCACTGTTGTTTGGTCATCCACAACCCCAATTGTCACTAATGGCCTCTCACTGTCCACCACTATTCTATACTCCCTTCAGCCAGTCCATTCCCAAATCATAATTCTGAACCTACTCAAACCCAAAACAATCAATAGCAAACTAACAAACAAACTGTGAGGAATGCAGATTACGGATCTTAAGGCTAGGAATAACACTAGAGGGGGGTGAATAGTGTTTTTAAGAAATTACTAATCCTTTTTAAGTTTATGTTAATTTGAACACAAATGTATTCAATATTCAGACACAGATATAATCACAGAAACAAACACAGATGCGGAAATAAAGTAAATGCAGTAAAGGAAAGAACACACTGGATTTTATACTGGTTCGGGGTTACCCTACATCCAGTCCCACACAATCAAGTATGGATTTCCTTTCAAAAGCAATTCAACAATTACAACCCTCGGTTTCAAGGCTACGAGGTACACCCTCCAGAATCACAATCCTCTGGGTAGAGATACTTGATTTCTGGGGCAACAAGTTCACCCAATTGATTTCCAAGGCTACAATCACACCTTTTCTCGCTTGATTGATTTCCAAGGCTACAATCACACCTTTTCTCGCTTGATTGATTTCCAAGGCTACAATCACACCTTTTCACGCTAGATAGATTACAAAGAAGCCTATAACTCTGAATAGCACTTAGATCTTGTTGAGATAGTGATAAAGAATCAAACCAGAGATAATCTAGTTCGATTCAATGTTGATTTCGGCAGAGTAATGATAGGATTTTGATTAAGAAAATGTGGAAGAAGAAGAGAAGTGAAAAACCAGAAAAACTTATTAAAAATTCATTGAAACTAACCCCTATTTATAGAAGAACAACAGTCATGTCCATTCGTGAAGAGTTATGGCGAATAGACACTTCTTTTGAAATTTAACTTTTGAACTCAACTGTCACCATGTCCACATGGTCACCATAGGCATGTCGACATCCCAAGGCAATTTTTGAAGATTTGATTTTCTTTGAAAATAACCTTTATCTTATATTAAAACTATTTTGAACTTTATAAATATACTTGACTACAGATAAAATACATAGATGAATATAAAGAATAATATATATATAATTTTACTATAATTTTATATTTAAATCAAAGTACAAATATATTATAATTAAAAGATATTTTAAAATAACCGAAGTTTAAAAACAAGAATATTTAAGGCTAAAACATCTTTTTGAAAATCATTTAAAAAGATAATTTTTAAGGCTAAAACATTTTGAAAAACAATTTTGAAAATCATTCTGAGGTAGTTTTGAAAATCATTTTGAAGTAGTTTTGCAAGCTTCTTCCTGTAGAATATCTCATCATGTCAGGACTCGAGAACTTGTACAAAACCAGGATGTTCGTGGGTTTGTAAGCCACTTGTCGTAGGTTTGTAAGCTACTTGTCGTGGGTTTGTAAGCCACTAAAAAGGTAGAAATGGGTCCATCCCAAAAGAAAAATGGAGTGAAGATTTCAGTGCTATTGTGAAGTTTTAACAAAATTCTAGACTCGACACTTATCTTGAAATCTTGAACTCTTGATTATCTTGATACTCATGAGTCTTCAATCTTGATATCTTGAATATCTATACTATACAGTCTTCATTCTTGGTACCTGCATGGTTAAATCCTGCATATACATATATATCTAAACTATAATGTTAGTATTTATATTTTATAATCTTATTCTAAGGTTGTTGTCATCAAAACCATCAACTCATGGACTAACACAAACATCTATGACTCAATTAGACAAAGCCTCAAAAAACTATGTATAGGCTGGTTGAGCCCTTAACTAGGTCCATCATAATCAAAGCTCGGTTAACCATCTCGAGTCTCAATCCTAATATATCCATCAAATCTAGATATGAAGGTATATGAAACCTCGACGTTAAATAAAACGCTTATGGGAATGCCATAAGTGGAAAACATATCTTAAATGGTAATGCTATTTCCCTTCACTTTCGTCGATAGAGCACCCGACAAAATCAGAACAACAATCCATACATATGTTTCCATGATTTATCCTTACTCAGTTGGTTCAGGACAACCTTTCAACACTAGGTATAGACTCTCACACCTTAAAGCCTTTTCGATCAACTTCTCGAAGCTCTGATCAATATGACCAATCAATCGCTTTCCAAGATGATCACTCAACCCAATGTTAAACTTTCTATTCTTTCTATATAGGGTATCAATGGAAAATAGACCGTGCTTCGATAGCACATCAAATTCGATCACATACTCTAACATAGACATGTCGCCTTACTTCAAATCGGTGAACTCTCTAACCAACATCGACTTTAGAAAAGTCGAGATAAATTTTCTTTGAAGCGAACTATGAACTAATCCCAAGTAAATCAATCCTCGAGAATCTAAGCTACAGAAGCACTCCATTAGTTCTTTGTTCATCCCTAGAGTTATTAAGAGGTTAACTTCTACCTCATTGCATCACCTAACTCAAAGTCATCGAAGATCCTCTTGCAAGTAACCATCCAATCTTGCACTTCAATAGCCGACTCCGTTCTAAGGAACGATCTGCCTCCTAGACTCCCGCAGTCTCTATACATCTTGGCAAAGTCAACTTTAACCATCTGAACTTGAGCACCATAATCATCCGAAAAAATTGGGCATTCTAGAAAATGATTTGCACCATCTCTGTAAACAAATCCTATCAACTATGGTTAGTGACCCTAATCCTCAACTCTGAAGATAGAGTCAATAGTAGTATTTCTCACATGCTAGATCATTCCTATTCTACAATAAGGATATTCAATCTCTTATAAAGAAAATTGCATCAACAATGCTTGTGTGCGCAACACAACTTATACACAATATATACCGCTATATAGTTTTGAAAACTGAAATATATAATAAATACGAACTCTCTCACATACATACACACTCTAGATCCAGTCTAAGGCAATAACTCCTACCTATCTTTACTAGATTGCAATATCAACTTACATTAATCATATAACCTACGCTCTGATAGCAAATGTAACAACCGCCCTACACCTATGGTGCAGAACGGTTGTCAAATGAACGAAGTAAAAAAGGAAATAGAAGAGAAGATGATGGAAAAGAAGAAAAAAGAAAACATCAACTGGTCACATAACCTGTCGTATATCTCACATCGCATCACATATAATATAATACTCACACAAATATAAAATAGTCAAGACAATAATAACAATGTAAATTAATCATTAGAGTATAAGATCCACAGAGTTATACAACACAGTAAAAGAGTTTATACAGCTGATACATAAACTCAACTAATAACTATCTCTAATAATAGTAAGTCAAACACTATCAAGGCTACACATTGCCACATAGCAAAATATACAATAACAAACTCAAATATAAATATGAGTATACGTCACTGCCTGCTAGTCCATCTGTAGAACTCCATATGTTATCCACACCTGCTCTCTAATCTACACATTTAAGAGTACCCGAGATAGTAAGAAGAAAAACATAAAATCTCATGTTAGGCAGCAGTCTAGTATGAGCGATAAAAAATTTCAAAATACTATAAAAGTTGATATAGTATATAGAACATTGGGTATACGAATCATACCTAATATGTCCCTGCAACCAAAGAGTCGGCACATAACATCGATAATTACAGCATTACAAAGGGTACTCTATCTCAGTAAACTATCGGGGTGTCTGAGTATCTCCATCTATAATACCTACTCCGTACTAAGTAAAGTCAGGGTATCTAGGTATCCTATGCACAATACCTACCTCGTGTGACATCCCTAAGGTGACAGGTAGCTAATGAAGCAACCATAACAAACATAGCATCCATCAATCAATACTAACTATCACCCAGTGTGCTCTAGATATATTATAACTCTTATGGCCTCCTTTATACCAAGGACTAGTGGAAATCTTAGTTCTCAGGTGTACTCTTGTATCTCTTAGCCCAAAGTTAGATACATGCCTCACAGCCTAAAGTGGAAAACTATACTCAAAGGGTCCAGGGTATACGTATTCTCGATACCAATCCATGGGCGTCCCCACTATACAATACCCCTGCTTTGAGTAAAAAAGAAAACACTTCGAGTCATCAATGATCCCTTAGCACATACACATCCATTCGAGCCCTACTAGCTCAATACAATTTCCACCTCCCGAAACGCACTATGTTCCTCCACTTCACGACTCCTAAAATGAGTCACTTCGATACCTGCTACCACCATGAACCATAAACCAAAGATACGGAGTGTCTAATCATTCGTACCTGCTACCCCCATAAGCCACAAATCGAAGATACAAGAGTTTCCATCATGTTGTACATCGCCATCCTCCATGATGCGAACGAGCCAACACCTCCAACATGATCTACATAGTACTGAAACTATCTACCTCAAAACCTACTCCCAACACGAGCCAGTATCCAAAGTACCAAATCTCATGTCAAAGCATCATATCATCGCCTCGCCATCTAAATCACTCGCCGTAGAGCAATAACATCAAGACTCTAAGTCAGTTACACGAACAAACCATCAAACCGTGCACCACGAAATCTCCATGACATCTAAGCCAAATACTGGCCAAATTTTCAATCAACAATAGTGATGGACATTGACCACTCTACAGTAGTCAACATCAATTAGCTTGGCCTTGTATTTAACCAAAACAAATAAGTACAAACAAAACGGAAACATCTAATATCCATCTTGAAGTCCCGCCTCGTCTTCCATCTCAGATCTGATGGCAAATATCCTAACCCTCCTCTATAACTTACCTTAGTTACAATTTTTGTATGTATGAAAACCCAATGTACAGAATATTCCCCCAATACCCGATCACCGCTAATCATCGTTTTCAATCAAAAACAGCCAAACAAGCAACCATGCAAACAAGCAATCATGCAAACAACAACCATACATACATCCAAAATAACATACATCCAACATGTATAATTCATCTATATCAATCAATGGGGAAATTATATAAACCCAAATCTAATAATTCTCTAACAATGGCACGTCGATAAAAAATAAGTGATATTCGATATAAATCCTTTTAAAATATGTTTATCTTCTTTTAGAAAAATCTAGTAGGAATATAAGTATGGAAAATCATGTTTTAAAATCAAAAATCATTACCGAGTGCCAATCTAATACTATGCAATCAATCATAGTATGGTGGGAGATAATATCACTAACTTCCATAAAATCTGTCTAAATCAGTGCCAAAGCGTAAATCTCTCCATCATAGTATGGGGGAAGAGGATTTGGATTGTATTTATAATAATATTTTATTCCATTTATTTAATTTCTCAAATAAATGGTCCTACGTTTCGAGCCTGTACGTTCAAAAGACGCGTCCGATGGCCATGAAATTCATTCTGTGTACATCATCTCATTTTTCTAAATCCAATAGTATAAATCACATCGCTATCTGAGAATTTACCCAGGGATGCTAATTTAGCACATTTCGAGATTGTTTCGGCCATCGGATCGTCCGATCTCTAAATATAACGATTTTTATACTTATTTTAATTTGCAATGTCAATCCGAACTCAATGGAAGTGGTCTTGAGTCTTGATTCCGCCGTATGCTAAAAATCATATTTTTGGGCCTTCATTTAATTAACGATTAAATATTTCAATTAATTATTAAATATTCGATCGTTAAAAATATAGGTCATTATGTATTATATATATATATATTATTTATTATTGTTAATGTGTGTGTATATATACATATATGAAATTCATAAATATAAATATTTCATAGAATTATAGATACCTGTTAAATATTTTTCAAAAAAAATTAATTTTTTTATCAAGATTTCCATACAGAAATCTTAATAATTTTTTAAATTTTTATAAAAAACCGAAAACTTTTTTTGAAAATAATTTATTTAATTTTAGGTCGTGTATAAATGTTTATATATATATGTATATTGTTAATTATTTATTCATACTAAAGATTATTTATATTTATTTATTTATTTATACATATATGTGTTTTCCAAAATATTAATATATATATATAATTTGTACATGAATTAAAAATAATACTTATTATTTTGAAATATAATATATATATATAACTTTAATATGTTAATATGAATTTGAAATATCTAGATATTATATTATAAAGATCTAAATCTGAAATTTGAAATTTGAACTTCAAATTTAATTTTTTTATTCATGTCACTTATACAGATACACACACACACATATATATATAAACATTCATACTTTACAAACATTATTCAATATTATTTATAAAACTATATATATACACACAAATACACATATATTAGACAACACATACGTATATAAAGGGACAAATGTGCCCATTGTTTGGTATAAATCCCAACATCAATAAACAGACATGTTAAATCATGCACTCAACTTATGTAGCACGTACACACGTATGTGTATATGATATAAATATTATACTATATAATATAAAAACAAAATAATAATAATTAAACCTTATTTATAAATAAAATATTGTTTGATTTAAAATAAACCTAGATAGATCTAAAAGAATTCCAATTTCATAGGCCCAACAAGATCTAAATGGAATAAAAAATTTAAAATTTACCTCTCCGTGCGTTGGCCTAGTTCCAAAAATGGTATTAGAGCCCAATAGCATGTGCGGTCTAAATTAATCATGTTGAGGTTAAGTAGTTAACCTCACAACCTAAATAGTAGGGTGTCTAGAAAGGTAGTGTCGAAGGATTGGGTTTGGATGATCAAGTACTCTGCTCTACCTAGCTACAGGTCTAGCTCGAACGGATATGTAAGCCCAAAAGTTGCCTGTAGTAGAAAATGCTCAATTTGAATTGGGCCTTGGATTAATTTTCAAAATTATTTGAAAATTAAAAATATAAGATTTTCAATTTAAAAGTTGAATTTAAAATAAAAAATATTACAAATGTTATTGTATAGATTTTCAAATTGTTTTGAAAATTGAAATAAAAGTTTTAAATTTAAAATAAAACACATATTATAAAAGTTATAATATAATTTTTTTAAATATTTGAAAATGTTATAAAATTAATTTCAAAAATATTATTTGTTAATAAGATTAATAAAATAAATGAATTAATTAAATAAATTAATTAAATATATATACATGTATAATATATATAATGATATATGTTATGTTATTTTGAATTGTTTAAGATAATATGAGTATACATATGCGTAAAATGAATATTCAAAATTAATAAAATTTAATTAAAATTGTCTAATTATATAAATTAATTAAAAGTTAGTTAATAAATTTAAGTACATATATATAAGATATATTTGTATTACTATAAAGGTTACGGTATATATATTCAATATAATATGATATAATTGAATAATATAATAACTAATGAAAGTGTTAATTAATTAAATTAATTAATTAAGATTTAATTAATATAATATTATACATGAGACTGTTATCTAAGTAAATCAAATCATAAAAGTTACATAATAAAACTTATATTATATAAATGTATAATAAAAGGTGGAACAGTAAGAAACCCAAAATAGACTTGAGGAATAAATACATACGTATAGTACGTGTACTATGATTTTTGATGTGTTAGACACTTGAATCACGAGGGTATTTCATAATAAATACATTATTCCATAAGTCGATATCACTCAATTAAATATATTACAGATTATGAATCTTAAATATAAAGTTGTCCTCTACCATTTATATATTAATATATTACTTGCATACTCCTTAGTTGTTGAGCTTTCCTTAAGCTAGGGATGTTATGTTTAGTACTATTAATATAAAGCCAAACGAGGTAAGATAATTATACATATCTATTTCGATAAATTTGTGCATTAAATATAATTGATAAAATGTTTATCAATTAAAATATACAAAAGAACTGAATTAAATATTAACTAAAAAATATTAAATATACTTACCAATAAATTTTTGCATGTTGACCCATGCAAGCGCCTTTTTATACAACCATCAAATACGTTCGTAACTTGGTCACTTAAAAATTTACTTGCCTGACAATGTGTATTGTCTTCAATGAGTTTTGAACTCTAAAAGCAATATACACTACAAGAAAATCTATTTTTCACAGCAAGAGTGCGAGCGTTTTAATAAAAATGCTGCTATTATCTGGTGGATTATTAAAAAAACAATGTATAAAACGCTGCCTATAGGAGGCGGGCTAGGTCAAAACACGAAGCGCGGGGAAACTAAAATCTTGCCGCTTCATATAAAACACTAAATCGATGTTTCTCCCTCCCACCTAACCCTATCCCAAATTTAATTAAAAATCTACCTTTCACCATCGATCACTAGTCTTATCTCCAACTTCGCTCAACATCAAGCCTTTCACCGTGGATCTCCAGTCATCTCCAACGTCGCCAAATAGCAACCTTTTACTGTCGCTCAACATCGACCTTCCACCATCGATCTCTAGTCCAATACAACTGTCTATTCAACCATTTGTGATCATCATCAACCTGTCACGATCTGATTTCGATTTGTAAATCAACTTTGTCGAGCCAAACTTCCCTGCTATGGAGTGTATTTTTGGAATCTTTATGGTGCGTCCCAAATTTATCTGTCATGTAGCTTTGGTTTGTGAGAAGAGGAACTACCATGCTTTCTTTTGATATTAATTCACCGCATCCTTGTACAAATTATTATGTTTTACTATGATCAATTGATTATTTGCAGTGCTCGAGTTAGATAAAATATCATCTTCTTTATCAGAGAAAGTTCAGGACTTTTGTGCCTTTTAACCATTGAGTCTCTTACTTGACAGGTATAGTTACTAGAAGTCCGATCGGTAGATTTATTTTATCAATTTAGACAGTTTTCATACTCATGTGGCACACTTTGGTCGACGTTTTATTATTCATTTGTACTTCAATTTTTCTAAGTGATAGTGAAACACCCATAAAAGGCATAGATGGAGTCGAATTTCATAAGAAAAGGATTGTTCACAGAACTATAAGCCTGGATGACGTTAAGATTATTAAGCAAGCAGTTGGTGCAGTAAATTTGCTATTTTTCACAATTTTCGTATATTTTATTTTATCGTTAATAAGCTCATATAATTTGTGAGAGACGGTTAATGATGTTTTGATTGGTTTGACATCTTCCTCTATATCACTCTATCTCGATAGAAGATACAATTCTATTTCCAAGAATAATGGGATGAATGATCATCTACCTAAGATACGTCTTCGAACAACGGTTCTTGTAAATGTTAGACCACCTCCTGGCATTCATGTAAGCACTAAAATGATACTTTGATACTTTGATCTTTATATTTTAATCCAAACAAGTGAATTATAATGTTCACATGTAATGAGAAAGCATTGAAGGACATGATGGAAGGTGGTAAAGGCACTAGGTGGGGTAACTGGCTAGGTTATGTTATTATGAACTTTCCAATAGCGATGTATAAAGATCCATTAGAATATGTTCGTAAAGGAATGAAGACTGGGGAGAGAAAGAAGAAGTCATTGGAGGCAATCTTTACTTAGGCAAGCAGTTCTCTCATAAAGTTTTATAAATAATAATAATGATAAATTAACTAAGTTAATAATAATAATAAATCATAAAGTATTAACCAAGTTAACTAAGTTTTATAAAAATTAACTAAATTTATAATGATAATAATAATAATTTAACTAAGTCAATTAAGTTTTATAAATAATAATAACGATAAATTAACCAAGTTAATAATAACTAACAAAGTTAACTAAGTTTTATAAAAATTAACTTAATTTATAATTATGATAATACTAATTTAACTAAGTCAATTAAGTTTTACAAATAATAATAATAATAAATTAACTAAGTTAATAATAATAATAAATTAACTAAGTTAATAATAATAATAAATTATAAAATATTAACCAAGTTAACTAAGTTTTATAAAAATTAACTAAATTTATAGTGATGATAATAATAATTCAACCAAGTCAATTAAGTTTTACAAATAATAATAATAATAAATTAACTAAGTTAATAATTATTATTATTATAAATCAAAAAATATTAAACAAGTTTACTAAGTTTTATAAAAATTAATTAAATTTATAATAATGATAAGAAATTTTTTACTAAGTCAATTAAGTTTTACAAATAATAATGATGATAAATTAACTAAGTTAATAATAATAATAATAAATCATAAAACATTAACCAAGTTAACTAAATTTAACAAAAAATAACTAAATTTATAATAATAATTTAATCAATTCAATTAAGTTTTATAAATAATAATAATGATAAATTAACTAAGTTAATAATAATAATAATAATAATAATAATAAATTATAAAATATTAACCGAGTTAACCGAGTTTTATAAAAATTAACTAAATTTATAATAATAAGAATAATAATTTAACTTATTTTTATAAATAATAATAATAATAAATTAAGTTTTAAAAAACTTATTTAAGTTTACTCGATTTGGTTAAAGCATTTGAACGTTTTTTTCTTGATATAGGAATTTGTTTACTCGATGTGGAACCATTTTTCTTATGAAGATAATAAAATGTTTATTACATTGATATGTGATAAAATATATTTCATTCATGTTCATAAATAATATATAGTATGTTAAGGATAATTATTAGATGTAATCTTAACTATATTCTGTGAAAATATATTATTTAATCTACAGATGAGCCATAACACATACGATTAGATAGATAAACTTAATTATTATTGCTAGTATGTTTATTATTACAATTACTTTTGTATATAGTAACTCTGTAATGAATATTTACATCAACTATTTTTTGAACATAGAATACATGTGCACTACTAGAGAATTCCTGCCATCACAGTTTGTTAAGCCATACCCACCGGTGTCACTTGATGAACCTAAACTAAATTTATGGTATTTTGCTTTAGATAAGAACTTTAGGTGAATTTGGGATGTTATATTGGTAATACAGAGTGAAATGAATGATAATCTTGTCTTTTTAATTGATTGCACACTATTTTACACTTGAATTTGAATTTTCCGAGTCAACATTTTTTTTAATCGGATCAAATTCTTGAGTTTTGAGTTTGTAGTAAATGAAAAGTAGAAGGAGAGATGATAATAGAATATGTACAAACTGACATGATAATGGATCATTGTATGTATCTCATTTTTTTTGGCTTTTACATAATATATTCATATTTGTTCTCTTATACCGCCGATCTCTAATTGCCTTTTTTTTCCTATAGGCATATTGGACCTTTGAAAGAGACGAGCTCGGACTTTCCACAATTTATATTCTCTTTTAGCAAGCTCGTTTTGTAAGATTTTATATTGTCAATATTTGTGCTTAAATCATTGTTCATGAAATGTTGTATATGACTAAATTTTATGGTATATGAAATTAATGTAGCTTTGATTGTAATTAATCTTTATAACTGCTTATATTATTAGATTATATCTATTCATGATTTATAAATTGAGCCTGCTGCAGTGGTTGTAAAATGTAGCAAAAATATTAATATACCGTAGCGTTTCATAAAAGCAGCATAACGTAGCGTTTTAAAACTGCTGTTGTATTATTGATTCTTTGAATTCATGTTGTTAGATTGCGTTTCCAAAATGCTGCTAAATGATTTTACAGTGTTTTACTAAAGTTGCAAAATTAATTTACGGCAGCGTTTTCTAAAAGCTTCAATAGCCATTAATTTAGCAACATTTTCAGAAACACTGCGGAATTTCCTAACTCTATTGCAGCATCACATTAGGCAGCGTTCTTCGAAACGCTGCTAATGATTGTGGCAGCACTTTTAAAACGCTGTGAAAGATCTTTTTTGTTGTAGTGATAAGAATATGGATATTTAATCCATATATGGTCACAAATGAATGTTGAATAATGAATGGTCACAATTTGTAATGTGCGAAACCTCGATGAAATTAGTTCATTGAAGTAAGCAAGTAAACTATAGTTTGAGATCGTGTATTCAGTATGATTGATTACAATAGTGATCTTATGGTGTTAAATGTGGCTCCGGACCAAAGGCTACAATGTCAGTTTGACTTGTTTACATAAATACAATTTATTTGACATCCTTAAAAGTTAAGGATGACCAAATGCATTTCTGTAATGAGTTCATTATGACATTGTAGTAAGGATTTCCTTTGAATGGTTCGACCATTTAGAAAGAAAATCGAATGTATGAATGTGGATGTATCCTAATGCATGGTTGGTATGAGTGAATGGTCACTTCTACTTCATAAAGAAATATTGGAAACGAGAATTGTAAAACAATAATTGTTACTTAACAATAGAATGAGATAATAATTTTTTATTAAGTGGTTGAATGGAGATTTGTATTTCATATGCTATTATAGTCCTGGTGAAAATAGTGGAAGCTTGTTATATAACACTTATTGATCACATCAACTTACAAAAATATTTTTGTAAAACGTACCAAACATTACTTATGAAATAATAATTATTTTTCAATGTGGACTAAAAATGCAACGACCCAAAATTTTTGTTATTTGATTTTAAATGTTTAATTAATTTTAAATATTTAAAATAATTGAATTTTGGAATTTAATACTTTATAATTCAAATATAGGGAATAATTAAATATTTGAATTGTGGACAAAATGTGAATTAAATGGATTTAATAATTTTATATAACTCCTTTTAATCAATTAATAGTATTAGTGAATTCGATTTGTAAATTTATATACAAATATAAATAAATCAGATTTAAATATCAATAATTAAATATTTAAATATATGAAATTAGCCTTCCAGGGCACAGTCTCGGATTTCGACGAAACTAGTTTAATTGGATCCGTAATAGTAAATTATATTACGCCGTCGAATTTCGTAACGATCAGACGTATCGTTTGGTCATGCGAGATCGAAACCGGTAGAACTTAATATCGAAAATTTAATATAAAAACTAGGTCCAAAAACCTATCTACTGCATACGATCGAGTTAGGTCTCGAAATAAGTTCCATTGTATTCAAAATAGGGTATAACATATGGAACGCCAGGCGGCATGTCTCGTTTGGACTTTGACATTTTCGGATATGTTTTGTTAAATATTTTAGTATAAAATATAGACATATGTCCATATTCCCCTTGATTTTAGCCATACCCTCCATCATGCTACCCCATATCCATGCCCATACAGGCCATCATACCCTTTACCTATTTAAGCATTGTCTGTAAAGCAAGAATGGTCTTCCCTCTTTTAAAAATCCAAGTTCAAAATTCAAAATAAATATATATACACTTCTAAAAATCTTGACTTTTGCTCTGTTAATTTTGTTTGCTTGAGATCTTCTTGCTGAGGTGTTTGGGGGGACTGCGGCTTCATAGTGGAGAGGCTCAACAATTTTGTTTATTGATGGTTTGACTAGGGTTTTGATTTCTAGGTCATTGAGGTAGAGTTGGGTGGATTTGAGCTCGGTTTTGGGTTTTTCAATGGATGGAGTTCGGTGGTGACAAGATGGGAGGGTGCAGCCTCATCTTGGAGGAGGCGACGATCGCCTATAGCGCATTTTAGGGCAGAAGTCGCGATCGGCTAGCGGTGTTCGAGAGGGGCAAGGCGATGAGTCGAGTTCGCGTAGAGCGATGCAATGGCAAAGACGGATTCGAAATCCATTGTGTAATTCCCCGTATCATTGATAATGTGTTAATAGTGTTTTGGGTTCTTTTTCATTGCTGTGCACGTTTTTGATTTGGGGAAGAAGATGAATGAAGAGGTAGGATTATAATATTTGCAAAGTTATGTAATTTATTAACTTAAATTAACTCGTTAACTTATAAAATTCGTATCTCGCTCATACGAGGTCGGATTCGGACGTTGTTTTTTGTGTTGGGTTTGCGTCGTTGAGATCTTCGCGATGGAGTTGGTTTGATTGGATTTGGAGCAAATGAAAATTTAGGCTAAAATTGAACGTCCATTCGGTTTTAGTCCGAAATCAGGCCGTTTCGGTGGAAACGAAAACCAATGTGAGTTTAACTCACATTTAATTTTATTATATCATATCAATATTGTTATAAACGTTTATTGATTGCTTGGATGTTAATTAGATTGTTTGATTGCTTATTTGGTTGAATTACCAATTGGAAAATGGACGACATTTTAATTTGACCATTATAAACCCATATGGTTATCTATCTATTATCCATAACCATTGTTTTGCAGGAAAAATACGTAGAGAGACCCAAAGGGGATTTCACGCCAATATATTATTTATTTACATCCATATATTGTTATATTAATAGCCAATTCAGATAAAATCCCGATATTCCATCTAATAGTTTAAATATCGTTATAGCAATTTTCGCTATATCGTCGTTTATTAAATTTCATCCCCAAAACCCTATCGTATGAACTTGAGCTCGTTTTTCCGCCAAAAAGAATGTTGAAAACTTATTAATCATTTTGATTAATGGTAATTTAAATTAATTAATCACTTTAATTAATTAATTTGGGACTAATTAACCAATTTAATAAATGATGATTAAAAATTGGTTCATCTTTAGATTTAATTAATCATTTTTGCTAATGATGTTTTATGCTTAATTAATCATTTTAACTAATGATTATTTAAGTTTAATTAATTAATTAGTTATTTTATTAATGATAATGGAGTTCAATTAATTTATTTTACTTAATTAATTATTTGAATTAATGATGATGGAATTAAATTAATTATTTCAATTTATGATAATTGAAATTAATAATCATTTTAATTAATGATATTTAAAGATAATTAATCATTTAAATAATGATATTTTAATTTTATCTAATCATTTAATTAATGATTGTTTTAAATTTATTTAATTGTTTTAACTAATAACATTTGGAATTTAGTTAAATCATTTTAATTTATGATGTTTTATAATTAAATAAATCATTTTAATTTATGATGTTTTATAATTAAATAAATCATTTTCAAAAATGTTGTTTTTAATTAATTGTTTTAGAGGATGGAGTTTGAATTTAAATAATCCAATTAATTTATGATTATTTGAAGTTAATTAATTGTTTTAATTCATGGAATTTAAAATTACTTATTATTTTGATTAATGATGTTTGAGATTAATTATTCATTTAATTAATGGTTATTTGAATTTAATAAATCTTTTTAATTAATGATATTTAAAGTTAATTTATTTATTTAATAAAAGTGATTAAGTAAATTATCTAATATATTATAATTGCTTTAATCAACTGATTTCAAATTAATAAACTGATTTAATAAAGATTTTAAGGTTAATTTACCTATGTTATATAAGTGTTTGGAAATAATTATCTATTTTATTATAGATAATGGATTTGTTTATTTAAAAGAGATTGTAAATGTGATTAATTATCTTTCGGGGTAATTAATATTGTTTTAAAGTTATAAAAAGGAATTGGAACTCGATTATTGGGATGTTAAGTTGGATAACCTTCTGGGTGTTCGGTCTAATGTTGGTTTTGGCCTTGGGGTCGCACACTTGGAAAAATTATTCTCTTAACGTTTTAACAATCCGAAACTAAATCTAAAAGTGTTTTACCAATATGGAAATCAACCAAAAGTTTATTCGTTTTTAAAAGTAAAAGCTTGATTCGTTTATGGAAATGAATTATTTCCGTAAAGTGAATCACTTATATGAGAACGACTTACTTGTATAACTAGCACTAAACATCGAAGAAGTAAACTTGTCGCTATTTCAAAAGTTAAGAGTAATTGTTGGACATGACTTTGAGGTAACACTACCTTGACTTGTTCGATGTTACTATAAACTAAGAAAAAGTACAAGTTTGAATTCAATGAGTGGTGATAAGTATACAAGACTTAATTTCCATATATGATCGTTTTATATACTCGATAGATGGTATCCCAGCTATCGGTTACTTCAGCTTCTTGGTTGTTGCTGTCATTCTAAGGCGATTTATAGCTCTGTTGAGATTTGTTATCCTTTATCGAAAATGACTAAAACCAAGGCACGAAAAAAGGGGAGCACCCTTCAAGTCATTATTGTGCTTTGTCATTCTAAGACGTTTCATCATTGATATCCAACACCGGAAAAACTAAAACCAAGGCGCGAGTGGAAGCCAAGCCATGTGGGTCGCACCCATCAGAGTATGTTCACATCATCTAGAGAGGTTTTGGCATGCATGAATTGTTGTGAAATATTCGAATGCTCGAGTGAAGCAGGGTCCAGCTTGGAGGTCCCCAAGAGTGACACATGTGCTCTCAAGTATATTTTATCTCGAGGTATACTTTTGTGGAAAGGGGGGGAATATCACCTTCCTAGTTACGTTGGATAAATTCGTTTTACTGATTTGATTCGAACCTTGTATTCAGTTTTTCTTTAATTGCTACGGGAAGAGTCAACGACCTTTCATAATGTTTTATTATTGTTTTTCAGTCCATTCTATCAAGTTTGGATTGTTACCTTATTCTGTCCATCTTATCAAGTTGGAGGTTAGCTTATTCTATCCATTTTATCAAGTTTGGATAGTTGCCTCATTTAGTCTATTCTATCAAGTTGGACTATTTTCCTCGTTCTATCCATTCTGTCTAGTTTGGATTTAACTCGTTTTATTTCCATTCTTTCAAGTCTGGTTTAATATTTTTATGTTCATTCATAATTCGATTTGTTTCCTAATATTTATTTCTGCTCTTATCTATATGGATGTTATTCTTGTGAAGTTAAAACCAGTTCCACGTTAGCGGCGTTGTCTCATTGAACTTTTATGTATATTCCCCATTATTCGAGTTATCTCATGCTGGTATTTCCAGACTTATCCGGGTGTTATTTATTTATAATGCTCGGGTTAGACCGAGTATTTTTCCCAGGACGTCTTTGAAGTTTTGGAGATCGTGGAGGGGATCTGATGATTCACCTTTTGTAGTATTTTAATTTTTCCGTTGTATTTTATAGTATACCCATCAGCATTTGTAAGGTCAGGATTTTATAACTGCCTAACTAATAAGGTTTGTTTTTAACTTTGATATACTTTGTATGTTTGCAGTGACTGTTTCTACTATCCTTGTTATATTATATGTTGTCAATTCCACCCTGAGATTCTGTTTATCTCTGTTCTCCATTCTTTTTTTATTTACCCTAACAAATTGCTTTTTCATTCCCTTTGAGTTAGACATGTGTGGTTTATTGTAAGCTCAAAGTGTACGGAAAAACGGTTTGTTACATATGGTATCGGAGCTGAAGGTTAAGAGAGAACCATGGCTTTGGTAGGGTTTAGTTCATTAGAGATAGGGTAAGCGACACCCTAGAATGAGTTTGAGAGAATTATATATACGAGAGTGTATTTGTTAATGTTATAAAAACGTATTATGTTAGTTGGTCTATTGAGTTTTTATGAATTCCGGTCGAGATGTGGGACGCCACGATGTCGATAGGGGTTTCTAAACAATTGACCAAGGCTAATGGACATGGTATTGAAATTTTTGAAAATTTGGAAAATTAAATATTTTATCGAGGACTATATTTTATATAAATAAAGGAATGATTTTCAAAACTTTATATAGTTATAGAGTGTGTTGGTTTAAATGTGATAATATTTATTTATCGTCATTATTGTTTGCTCGGTTATGCTTAATTTAAATAATAAGCATTGACTATTGTTGGTTTTTGCTAAATTATGCTTGGTTTAATTAGAAGCATTTATAGTTTTGATTTAAAACAAACCCTTTATGAATTAATTTTCACAGTTTGACTATAAAAGTGTTCGAAGAAAATGTTAACTTGAAAATTCTCCTTTTAATAACGGTGGGTTAGAAATTAAACATTAATAAAAAGCTGTTAATATAATCTAAATAGTGGGATGGGATATTTAGAGAATAAATATTCAAGACAATTCTATTATAATAAAGAAGGATTATTATAATTGAAATGATTTTTATATAAAGGAAATTGTGTTTGAATTTAGTTTGTGAAATAGGTTTAAAAAAGATTTATGAATTTAGATTCCGAAATATTTTTTGAAAATAATTCAAAGGAATTTCTGAGAAATGAAATAGCAGTACTTTTGAAAATAATTGAAAAATGAAAATATTTTAGGAAGAATTTTTTTAAAAAAAAGAGATGCATTTTCTTTGGGATAATTAGAAGGAAATCGTTTCGATTGGTTTTGTGGTACTCTGAATAATCTTCTAAGTGACGATCAGATGTTTGCTTAGGCGAACGTTGTGGGGTACTTAGTAAATTATTCTCTTTATTGTTGTGCGATCGAAATGAGTTCAAATCTGAATAAATCCAAGGTGAGTTTTAATAAATAAATTGTTTGAAGTTATTTTATATAAGAATATATGCAATACGCTTCCAAAGTTGAGTTTTGAAAATTAAAACTGTGTATCTAACTTTTAAGTTCCCTAAAAGGGAATTGGTTTCAAACAAAAGGTATTTCTAATAAAGGATTATTTTGATAAATGAGATTTTTCCCTTAGACAAGAGATGGGATAATTTAACACAGGTTTAAATTGGGTTAAATTAAATAAGAAGGTTTTGGTAAACATTGTTTTTATTAAAACCATATAATTATTTAAAACATCTAAGTAGTGTAAACTATTTGTTGATTGATTGGGTCAACCCATGAATATTATTCATTTTAACACTCTAAATAAAAAAGGGGTTGATAGGTTGACTCGGTTTTAAGAAACCATAATTTGATTTGATCTCCACCTAAATCTTTGAAAAGATAAAATAAAATTTGTATATACTCTTGGGACATAGAAGAGTATTATATGAGTAAATAAAGTGGAAGTAAGTTACTATTTGATGTTTTATAAAGAAATAACTATATAAAATATTTTAAAACTTGGGTGAGAAATTATAAGATAACTCATAAATAATTTTAATATTGAATAAAATACTAAGTGAAAATATAAATTAATTAGAAAACTTTTAATATAATTAAGAAACTAATAAAATAGAGAGTATAACTTTCCATTTTATCCGAGTGAGTTTGGATAATCTTCTAAGCAATAACCAAAGGCTAATGAGCAAAACGGTACGCTTAGATAATTATCTATATTTTTGGACAATTAAGAATGCTTTGAACCTAAGTTAAAATTTGTTTGTTAACCATTTGACATTACAAAACAATGTTAAGTGATAAGTTTTACCTCATGGAATTTGATTTCCTATTAGTGTTAGTTTATTCCTTCATGAAATTTGATTGATTTGATTTGACTAAATTGATTGGTTGTGTGATTTATGTACCATTGTTTATAAAAGTTTAAATTTATAGACAAAGGATTTTAAGGTGTTGTTATTAGGGCCAAAATCCCGATGATTTTGAAAAGGAGATTTTTGAAGATTTTGGGAAGGAAAAGATATTCATTCACTCTAGTTGATGTTTTTGGAGGAACCGGAATACCACTGGATGCTCCATGTTGTTTTGAACTAGAGTTTCACCATAATTTATTTGGAGGAATTCCCTCCTTGTCATTTTGATTCTGATCTTTGATCTTTCTCATCTGAGAAATTTGAAAAATAAAATTTTTGAATTGAAAAACCTGAGTATTTAGATCTAAATTTGTCATCTAAAAATTATTGGATGCATAGCATCTATTATAGGATATCCTCTTGTTTGCCGCATATGATTGAGATATGGTTGTTGGTTACATGTAGATTTATATCATGCTAGTTTTTGCATGTAGAATTACATCACATTGCTTTTGTCAGCCTAATTTTCTTTTAGATTTTGTAAGTACTGGTATGCAAGAGACCCATTTGATTCTTGTGCACCTGCATTTACATAAAAGATAATAAATTACTTGCCAAAATATAAATCAAATGCAAAAAGGTACGTAATAAATTTAGAAAATTTGGTTTGATGATTTTATGCCCTAGATATGGGAGGCCACTTGGCTTTTGTTTCCTTTGATTGGTTTGGAGCCCGTAGTGGCAATTTGTAGTTGAACCGATCTAGCTGTGCAAAGGTGACGCCGGCGAAACTTTTCGAAAATTTAAGAGTTATAAACTTTTTAAGAATCATGGAAAAATTTTGATAACTAAAATTTGAACTTTTGAGTTATATCTTGGAATAAATGAACTTGTTGATATAGGTAAATGAATTTAAAAGATTTGAAAATTTTGGAATCTACTCCGGCTAATTGGTTTTGAAAATAAGTTTAATAACTCATTTTAATTAATAGTTTCAAACTTAAGGGTTTGGAAAAAATTTCTTCTTTAGGAATTTTGGGGAAGAAATTCATTTAAAGGGGGAGAATGTAACGACTCAAAATTTTAGTTATTAGATTTTAAATATTTAATTAATATTAAATATTTAAAATAATTGAATCTTGGAATTTAATACTTTATAATTCAAATATTAGGAATAATTAAATATTAGAATTGTGAACAAAATGTGAATTAAATGGATTTAATAATTTTATTTAACTCCTTTTAATTAATTAATAATATTAGTCAATTCGATTTATAAATTTATTTACAAATATAAAAAAATCAGATTTAAATATCAATAATTAAATATTTAAGGTTGTGAAATTAGCCTTTCAGGGAAAAGTCTTGGATTTCAACGAAACTAGTTTCATTGGATCCGTCATAGTGAATTATATTACGCCGTCGAATTTCGTAACGATCAGACGTATCGTTTGGTCATGCGAGATCGAAACCGGTAGAACTTAATATCGAAAATTTAATATAATAACTAGGTGCAAAAACCTATCTTCAACATACGATCGAGTTAGGTCTCAAAACAAGTTCCATTGCATTCGAAATAGGGGTATAACATACAGAATGCCAGGTGGCATGCCTCATTTGGAGTTCGACATTTTCGGGTATGTTTTGTTGAATATTTTAGTATAAAATATAGATATATATACATATTCCCTTGATTTTAGCCATACCCTCCATCATGCTACCCCATACCCATGCCTGTACGAGCCATCATACCCTTCACCTATTTAAGCATTGTCGGTAAAGCAAGAATAGTCTTCCCTCTTTTAAAAATCCATAATCAAAATTCAAAATAAAAATATATACACTTCTAAAAATCTTAATTTTTGCTCCATTAATTTTGTTTACTTGAGATCTTCTTGCTGAGGTGTTTGTGGGGACTATGGCATCATAGTGGAGAGCTCGACGGTTTTGTCAGTTGATGGTTTGACTAGGGTTTTGATTTCTAGGTTATTGAGGTAGAGTTGGGTGGATTTGAGCTCGGTTTTGGGTTTATCAATGAATGTAGCTTCGGTGGTGACAAGATGGGAGGGTGCAGCCTTGTCTTAGAGAAGGCGACGATCGCCTGTAGCGCGTTTTAGGGTAGAAGTCGCAATCGGCCAGGGGTGTTCGAGTAGGGCGAGGTGATGGCGAGTGACTTGAGTTCGCGTAGAGTGACGCAACGGCGAAGGCGGATTCAAAATCCGTTGTGTAATTCCCCGTATCACTAATAATGTGTGCACGGTGTTTTGGGTTCTTATTCACTACTATGCACATTTTTGATTTGGGGAAGAAGATGAATGGAGGGGTAGGATTGTAAAATCTGCAAAGTTATGTAATTTATTAATTTAAATTAACTCGTTAACTTATAAAATTCGTATCTCGCTCATACGAGGTCAGATTCAGACGCAGTTTTTTGCATTGGGTTCATGTCATTGAGATCTTCGTGATGGAGTTGGTTTGGTTGGATTTGGAGCAAATGAAAATTTAGGCTAAAATCGAACATCCATTCGGTTTTATTCCGAAATCGGGCCGTTTCGGCGGAAACAAAAATCAATGTGAGTTTAACTCACATTTAATTTTATTATATCATATCAATATTGTTATAAACGTTTATTTATTGCTTGGATGTTAATTAGATTGTTTGATCGATTGTTTGGTTGAATTACCGATTGGAAAATGGACGACGTTTTAATTTGACTGTTATAAACCCATATGATTATCTATCTATTATCCATAACCATTCTTTTGTAGAAAAAATATGTAGAGAGACGAAAAGGGGGTTTCTCGCTAATATATTATTTATTTATATCCATATGTTGTTATATTAATAGCCAATTCAGATAAAATCCTAATATTCCATCTAATAGTTTAAATGTGGTTATAGCGATTTTTGCTATACCGTCATTTACTAAATTTCATCCACAAAGCCCTATCGAATGAACTTGAGCTTGTGTTTCCACTAAAAGGAATGTTGAAAACTTATTAATCATTATGATTAATGGTAATTTAAATTAATTTATCATTTTAATTAATTAATTTGGGACTAATTAACCAATTTAATAAATGATGATTAAAATTGGTTTATATTTAGATTTAATTAATCATTTTTGCTAATGATGTTTTATGCTTAACTAATGATTATTTAAGTTTAATTAATTAATTAATTAATTTAATTAATGATAATGGAGTTCAATTAATTTATTTAACTTAATTAATTATTTGAATTAATGATAACGATATTAAATTAATTATTTCAATTTATGATAATTGAAATTAATAATCATTTTAATTGATGATATTTTAAAAATAATTAATCGTTTAAATAATTATATTTGAATTTTATATGATTATTTAATTAATGATTGTTTTAAATTTAATTAATTTTTTTAACTAATAATATTTGGAATTTAGTTAAATCATTTTAATTTATGATGTTTTATAATTAAATAAATCATTTTAACAAATGATGTTTTTAATTAATTATTTAGCTAATGGAGTTTGAATTTAATTAATCCAATTAATTTATGATTATTTGAACTTAATTAATTGTTTTATTTCATGGAATTTAAAATTACTTATCATTTTAATTAATGATGTTTGAGATTAATTATTCACTTAATTAACAGTTATTTGAATTTAATAAATATTTTTAATCAATGATATTTAAAGTAATTAATTTATTTAATAAAAGTGATTAAGTAAATTATCTAATATGATAAAATTGCTTAAACTGATTTCAAGTTAATAAACTGATTTAATAAAGATTTTAAGGTTAATTTACCGATGTTATATAAGGTTTTGGAAATAATAATCTATTTTATTATAGATTATGGATTTGTTTATTTAAAATAGATTTTAAATGTGATTAATTATATTTCGGGATAATTAATATTGTTTTAAAGTAATAAAAAGGAATTGGAACTCGATTATTGGGATGTTAAGTTGGATAACCTTCTGGGTGTTTGGTCTGATGTTGGTTCAGGCCTTCGGGGTTGCGCACTTGGAAAAATTATTCTCTTAGCGTTTTAACAATCAGGAACTAATTCTAAAAGTATTTTACCAATATGGAAATCAAGAAAAAGTTCAGTTTGTTTTTAAAGTAAAAGCTTGATTCGTTTATGGAAATGAATTATTTTCGTAAAGCGAATCACTTATATGGGAACGATTTACTTGTATAATTAGCACTAAACATCGAAGAAGTAAACTTGTCACTATTTCAAAATTTAAGAGTAATCGTTGGACATGACTTTGAGGTAACACTACCTTGACTTGTCCGGTATTACTGTTAACCAAGAAAAAGTACAAGTTTGAATTCAATGAGTGGTGATAGTATACAAGAATTAATTTCTATATACGATCATTTTATATCCTCAATAGTTGGTATCCCAGCTATCAGTTACTTCAGCTTCTTTGTTGTTGCTGTCATTGTAAGACAATTTATAGCTCCGTTGAGCTTTGATATCCTTTATCGAAAATGACTAACACTAAGGCGCAAAAAAGGGAGAGCACTCTCCAAGTCATTATTGTGCTTCGTCATTCTAAGACGTTTCGTCACTAATATCCAATACCGAAAAAGCTAAAACCAAGGCATGAGTGGGAGCCAAGCCATGTGGGTCGCACCCATCGGGGTATGTTCACATCATCTAGAGAGGTTTCAACATGCATGCATTGATGTGAAATATTCGGATGCTCGTGTAAAGTGGGGTCCAGCTTGGAATTTCTCGAGAGTGACGTGTGTGCTCTCAAGTATATTTTATCTAGAGGTATACTTTCGTGGAAAAGGGGGGAGCACCCTCCTAATTATGCTGGATAAATTTGTTTTACTGATTTGATACGAACCTTTGAATCATTTTTTTTGTAATTGCAACGGGAAGAGTCAATCACCCTTTATGATTTTTTATTATAGTTTTTCAGTCCATTCTATCAAGTTTGGATTGTTACCTTATTCTGTCCATCCTATCAAGTTGTACGGTTACCTTATTCTATCCATTTTGTCAAGTTTGGATAGTTACCTCATTTAGTCCATTCTATCAAGTTTGACTGCTTTCCTTGTTCCATTCATTATGTCCAGTTTGGATTTAACTCGGTTTATTTCCATTCTTTCAAGTCTGGTTTAATATTATTTATGCTCATTCATAATTGGATCTGTTTCCTGATATTTATTTTTGCTCTTGTATGTATGGATGTTATTCTTGTGAGGTGAAAACCTGTTCCGCATTAGCGGCGTGGTCTCACGGAACTTTTATATATGTTCCCAATTATTCGAGTTATCTCACGCTGGTATTTCTAGACTTATCCAGGTGTTATTTATTTATAATGCTCGGGTCAGATCGAGTATTTTTTCTGGGAGGTCTTTGAAGTTTTAGAGAGCATGGACGGGAGCTGAAGATTCACCTATCGTAGTATTTTAATTTTCCATTGTATTATATAGTATACCTATCGGCATTTCTAAGGTCAGGATTTTATAACCGTCCAGCTGATAAGGTTTGTTTTTAACTCTGATATACTCAGTATGTTTCGAGTGATAGTTTCTACTGTCCTTGTTATATTATATGTTGTCGATTCCACTGTAAGATTCTGTTTTCTTCATTCTTCGTTCTTTTCTTTTTTTATTTACCCTAACAATCCACTTTTTCGTTCACTTTGAGTTGGACATGTGTGGTTTATTGTAAGCTCAAAGGGTACGGAAAAAACGGTTTGTTACAAAAAAAAATAGGCATGGTTTTATTTTAATATGAATATTATGAATCTTCACTATAAAATAAAACTACAGTACTGGTATTTGTGATGCATTAGATATACAGGAGTCTCAAAATTTATTTGCAATTATTTTGGACTTATGGACTAAGCCATTAATTTTGAGAAATAATTTTTGATTATATGATTATGAATCATATGGTACTAGTAAATTATATCTCAGACAATTAAGGGCAAAGGACCAATTCAATGGAAATATCATAAGAGTTGATGAACTCCAAAGATTGATACATATATAATGTAATTAATTCAAAATGGTTCCACAGATTTCGTTGTATTCACTAATGAGTTATCACAAACATAATAGTGTATTTGAGACATATGTAGTATGTCTATGATAAGCTCATAGAATATAACATGAAAGTAAATTAAATAACATGCAAAAGAAAAATGATTTGATTTGATCGAATAGGTGAGTATATTGGAAAAGATTTCGAAAGTTCCTAAAAATGAATAAAGATTCAATCCCAAAAGTCACTTTTCCCAATGATACATGATGATATATCAATAAGGAGTAATTGAACTTTGTTGAACAAAGTACGATTAATTATAAGTGAAGTTGAGTTAATCTCTTTCTATAAGGCCGTCTACTTAAAAGTAGTACACAAGGTTAAAATTAATTTCATCAAAGAATAATTTTATAGAGTCATACAACAAAATGGTTTATAATAAACCCAAACATATCCTAGGCTAACAGTTGGAAGGTTGTGTGAGTCGAATGACTAAACATAATAATTGTACGTGAGGGATCTTGTATGAATCGCCCCAAAGAATTTTAGAAACGAACATCATTGGATGACTAACTTATTTTTAATCATAAGTATTATAAACTAAAACCAAATCTATTTATATATAAGGCAATTCATAAAGTGTTTATGAATTCCTATTCCATTGCACTGGGAAATAATCATTATTTTAAGAAATACCAACTTCATAGCGAAGTAATTTCTTTGACAAAATATTGGTAGTAAAATGGATTTGGGTACGATCCAAAGATAAAACTAATTACGTGGGATGAAATGAAATTAACCTAACCTAAATGAACTCATCACATTAGAGTCTCTAATTAGTATTCTCACACATTAAAGAGAAACTATGAGGCTTTTATCGATGTCGAGAATAGATAATCCTCAGTTGTCAATTGAGCCATAAAGACTATTGACTCTACGATATGGTATGATGCACAAATCTAAAAAGGATTCCAAGTACGTTATCAAAATATAGTTTTGGTAGTTGTACCCAAAAGGATATGATCCATTAGCGACGAATGTGTCTTCAAGAGAAAGACTAATGCAGTAGGAATATAAGGAGCAACGTTGATAAGAATAACATCGTAAGTTTCAATTGTGGAAATTAATGCAATGGATTTGTTATTCAACATGCTCAAGTTAATTTGGATTTACTCATAAAATTATCATGTATGATTTTGTGTTTGGTACATCTGTATTGAAATGGAAAATTCTAAATAATGATTTAGAATGGACTATTTGTGCATATCAACCAAAGTATCTCGAAGTTGGTAGGAGCGATATTGAGTTTGTGAGTTTTAGGATATGGTCCAAAAAATGATACAAAAGTATCGTTCTATATGAATCAGAATTGAATAAATATTTTGATAGAAATATCAAATAGTTTGATTTTCGGTCAAAATGTAGAGGAAGCGTGTGTCCATAAGAAAGAACTCCTAAAAAGGTACATTGGTATTTCTGGACTATATGTAAACAACATACCTTTTGATTGTTAACGATGTACTTACGTTAAAATCAGTAATAGTTTAGCTGTTTAATGCTCGATATTGGATTTGTTAATATTTTTTTAAAATAAATATAAAGGATGTTGCAAATGTCCCAAATGATATGTAAAGACACCATATTATAATGTTTAATAAGGAATATGTAAGATGAATTCATTACGTATTGACAGTAAGAATTATCATACATGTTTTATTGTCCACAATATCATTTTTGCTTATGTATTTGACGCACGAAGCAAATATCAAATCCGATTAAAATCACTAAATAATTGTTAGAGTGTTCTCGAGTATTTATGAAATACCGGAGAATTGTTTGCAGAAATAATGAACCCTTTATAAAAGAGTGTTCGGATTCAAACTTCATAAGTGCTATCGAGTATAATATGTTGTGAAGGCCCACCTTTCTGACCCATAGGAACGATACTTAACTCATCCTCGGTGTTCGTGTGTCGTTTCCCAAGCATCAGAAAGATGAATCGTCGTGGTGTAAAATAAAGAACATAATAGAAAAACCTCACATCAAGACTTAAAATAAACCATACCAGTCAATAGTACATCAGGTTACTCCTTAACAAGGAGTTATCAGAGTTACACAAAGTACTACAAAATAGTTAGGTGGTTATAACATCCTGCCTTTACATATGTTGAAAAAAAATACACTTACACAAACAAGATAATTTAGCAGAATAGATAACTAAGAAAATGAAAACCTTCTGCTCGGACACTGTCTTCAAAAGAGCCAAACTAAGACCTGCTACTCTTGGACTACTTAAATAAAATGAGTACCCGAGAGTTTTAGGGAAAAACAAACAACTCGGGTCAAATGACATGTCTAGTATGAGTAAAACTTATAAAACAATGGGTGTGAAATTAAACACAAAACATGTGAGACCACGCCTCTGAACCCGGAACGGTTTTACTTTCACATAAATCAACGTCCAAACGTAAATAATGGATAATAATTAAACACTACAAAGAGTGGTTGACTCTTCCCAATGCAAATAATGTGATAAATATGAAGGTTCGAATCAGATAAGAAAATGAAAATCTCCAACAATTGATTAGGAAGGTGCACCCACTTGAAGTATACCTCTAGTAATATACTTCTAAGATGCTCATTTACTGTATGAAACTTCTCAGAACCCTCCAAGCTGGACCCCACCAAACCTTACGGAGAATCCGAATATTTCACATCTAATAGCACTATGAATCCAATCTAAATGAGATGTGAAAGTATCCTAATGGAAGCAACCCCACATAGCTTGGCCTCCTCTCGTACTTTGGTTTTAACCATTTCCGACAAAGGATATCAATGCTCAACGGAGAAATAAATCATCTTATAATGATGATGATAAATTAGCTGAAGTAACCAATAGTTGAGAAACCAACTATCGAGGATATAAAATGAGAGTATATGGAAATTAAATTTTGTAAACATACCACCACTCATCGAATTCAAATTTGTACTATTTCCTGGGTAACAGTAATACCGAACAAGTCAAGGTAGTGTTACCTCAAAGACATATCTAACGATTATTCTTAACTTTCGAAATAGCGACTAGTTTACTTCTTTGGTGTTTAGTGCTAATTATACAAATAAATCGTTTCCATATAGGTGATTCGCTTTTTGGAAATTAATTCATTTCCATAAACAAATCAATTTTTTTCTTTTAAAAAGATGAATTCATACTTGGCTTCATATTACAAGCATTAGCTTTAAAACCCTTTGCTAAAGAGTTTACTAACTTTTAAACATCATTATATAAAGGATTTAACCAATTAATATTCTTATTACACCGATTAATCAACTTTAAAACTTCGTTAACTAAGCTGATTAATTTACTTCAATAACCTTTAATTAAAAAGGGTAAACCACCTTTAACACATCATTAATTCAATTAATTAATAATATAATTAATTTAATTAATTAAATATAATTATTTAAAGTGATTAATTAATTTAAAACTTAATTTAAAAAAAGATTAATTAAGGTTAAACAGATTTATTAACCTTTAAAGTCATTAATTAAAAAGGATTAATTAATTTTAAAAACATCGTAAATAAATAAATTAATAAATCATAATCCATCTTTATCAAAAGATTAATTAGCCTTAAACATCATTAAATAAAATGATTAACTGGATTTAAAACATCATTAACTAAGTAATTAGTTAAATTTAAAACACATCATTAATAAGTTAATTAGTTAACCTTAATCCTCATTAATTAAATAATTAATTAAATTAAATAATCATTATAAAAATAATTAATTATTTTTGAAAACATCATTAATTAATAACTTTCTTAACTTGTCAAATAATTCTAAGCATGATAATGAAACCAAACGGTTTTGATAAAAGATGATTTTCCGAAAGTGCCGATATAGCGATTATCGCTATACGGGCAGTTCGGAATTCAAGCATATGACTTTTGCAACACAACAATACATCATATAACAAAGGAATGAGCATTCATGCATTATGACTTACAACAACACAACATATATCAAGCATTTATTTACAACGGGATTGATTTAACTACTAGATTTTCATATAGCTTAAGATTCGCTTACTAACTTTTTGAAGCGACTAACTTTCAAGCAACAAACCAATCCATCAACCAAACCATTATAAAAACCATACAATAAGAATTTAATAGCTATAAATGTGAGCATGAGCATAGTTTAAATTTTATGGTTCAAAGGTGAAAGATTCACTCACCAAAACGCTAACTAGCTTTTACTGAACTTGCCTAAGCTCTTAGCAACTTGCCTTAACTTCAAAATAGGACCTAGTGTGGGCTAGTAGGGTGCAACATGGCTCGACTAAGGGTGTAAATAGGCTCAGCCTAGGAGTAAATGGGCTCATCCTTGGAGTCTTGAAGTGGAAATTGTCTTGGTTTTGGTAGAGGAGTGTTTGTAGGTGAATATATGGAGTTTATCTTGATTTTCAGTAGTGTATTCACTAGTTTTTGACTTTGGAATCTCTCTTGGAAGCCATGGAAATATGCATGTATATGAAGAGATAAGAAATGAAGATGTAAATGAATATGTAAAGTGGAAAATATATGGAGATGAGGAGTATTTATAGGCAAATGAAATGAACTAATAATTTAAATTAATTTTAACATTTAATATATATATTAATGTTGTCATGTTGCATGCTTGCCATACCCCTCCACCCCCACTAAGTACACACACCCCTCTCCCCTCCCCTTCACCATGCCTTAGGTCCTTGCTTATGTTATGGTTAGGGTTTTTAATTAATTTCCTAAGATTATAAAATATGTATATGTACATAAAAGGTCAAATCTTGTTTTAATTTTAAACTAAGCATGAATTATTAACTTTAACACTATAATTAAGTTATCACGTGACATATGTACATGTGTGTGTATGTGTATATGAGTAATAAAAAAATGTGCACAATGTTTTCGACGACTTTTCCGATGCTGAAAAGTCAAATTTTCGAAAAATGTTCTTCGGTCACATTTTCTATTATTATTTGAACTATTTATTTTGGTAAACAAAATTTGAAAATGATTTTAATATCATTAATTAATATTTAAACATGTTTATTTGATTATTAAAATCCATTATTTAAGTATTTAAAAATTATTTAAATATTAAAATACAAAGCGATTAATTTACGGGTCGTTACAGTCTCCCCCCTTAGGAGGATTTCATCCCCGAAATTAATACACAAAAGACAATCCAAAAGGTATATATTATACTAAGAAATTCATATAACAATGCAAAGCAACTATGCCATACAAGAACATTCAAACAACAAACAGCTAACCTGACATTGCATCACGGTAAGTTTCTCTAATATGATCCTCGGTCTTCCAAGTACAATCACGAGGGTCATCACTCCACTAAACCTTCACAAGTTTAACCACCTTGTTTATCAATCTCCTTTCATCCCAATCTACAATATGAACTGGATGTCGGACTACAATCGAATTTGGTTCTATTTCCAAATCTTCCTGCACAGTTGTGTCTACAATCAACGATGGATCATGAACATGCTTTCTCATATGAGATACATGAAAAACATTATGAATTTCTAACAATCTTTCAAGCAATTCTACTCTTAGGCCAATGATCTAATCCTCTCAAGGATTCTAAATGGTCCAATGAATCTGGATGCTAGCTTTCCTATTTTTTTGAATCTCACAACACCTTTCATCGGGAAAATTTTCACAAATAACAAATCTCCAACCGTAAACTCCAAGTCACTTCTCTGCCGATCGGCATAACTTTTCTGTCGATCTTGGACTTCTTTCATCCTTTCCTTTATCATAGCCACTTTCTCTAATGCTTCTCGAATCATTTCTGGTCCAAGAACTAGTCGGTCTCCAGTCTCAACCCAACATGAAGGTGATTTACATGGCCATCCATACAAAGCCTCATAGGGTGCCATGCCAATGCTAGCTTGGTAACTGTTGTTATAAGAGAACTCTACCAAATGTAGATGATCTTCCCAAGAACCTCCAAAATCCAAAATACATGCTCTCAAGAGATCCTCCAAAATCTGGTTCATCCTTTCGGTTTGTCCATCTGTCTACGAGTGATAGGCTGTGTTCAAATTCAACTGTCCCTAAAGCAACTTGCAATGCTCCCCAAAATCGACTGGTAAATATGGGGTCTCGATCACTAACTGTACCTACTGGAATTCCATGCAGTCGAACGATCTCCCTCAAATCAATCCTTGCCAAAGAAGCTACAGTTCTTGTAGACTTTACCAAAATAAAGCAGGCGCTCTTTGTTAATCCATCTACAATTACCCAAATGCCCTTCATTACCTCTTCTCATTTTGAGCAACCCATCGATAAAGTCCATGGATACTTGCTCCCACTTCCAATTCGATATCTCTAATGGTTGAGTAATCCAGCAATCTTCTGCTAGTCACTCTTGGCCTGTTGAAAATTTGCACACCGGCTCACGAAGATCGAAATGTCTCTCTTTATCCCTTTCCACCAAAAGGTCTTCTTGGTATTCTGAAACATGTTGGTTACTCTTGGGTGGACAGATAACCTTGATCGATGGCATTCTCTCAGTACATCCTATCTAATTCCACTAACATCTGGCATGAAAATCCGACCATTCATTCTTAAAATTCCTTGAGAGTCAATCCAAAAACTAGAAATAATTCCATTTTCAACATCCTTCTTAAGCCAAGCTAGAATAGGGTCTTCTTCCATTAGTGCCGGCTTAACTTTCAAATTTGCAATCGTCGCCACATTCCTTCTCAATGCATCTACAACGGCGTTTGCTTTCCTTGGGGTATAAAGAATCTCTAGATCATAAGACGCAAGAAACTCCCGCCATCTTTTCTGCCTTAAGTTCATGTCCTTTTGGGTAAAATGATACTTTAATGACTTATGATCCGTATACAACTCAAACTTTGCACCAAAAATATAGTGCCTCCATACCTTCAATGCGAAGACAACTGCCAACAGCTCCAAATCATGCGTAGCGTAATTCTTCTCATAAGGTTTCAACTATTGACTTACATACGCTATTACTTTACCATTCTGCATCAAAACTGCTCTCAATCTGGTCCTACAAGCGTCCGTGTAAACTGTTAATCCTTCACTCCCATTTGGAATGTTTAAAACGAGAGCACTTATCAATTTCTCCTTTAATTCATTGAATGCTTGATCGCACTTTGGTGTCCAAACAAACTTAGCATCTTTCTTCGTCAACATTGTTAGATGAGAAGCAATCTTTGAGAAATTTTCAATGAACGTTCAATAGAATCCTACTAGTCCTAAGAAACTTCTAACCTCAGTCGGACTTTTAGGTTCCTTCCAACCTTGAACCGCATACTTTAGCTAGGTCCACTGATATGCCTTCTCTTGAAACTATGTGCCATAGAAATCTGACTTCGGATTTCCAAAAATGGCACTTAGAAAACTTTGTCTTTAAAACATGACTTCTTAAAGTACTTAGAACAACATGAAGATGGTACTTATGCTCCACCTCCATTTTAGAATAAACAAGGATGTCATCAATGAAAACGAGAAGAAATTTGTAAGAAAATCCCAAAACACTCTATTCTCAAATCTATGAAATATGTGGATGCGTTAGTTAATCCGAACAGCATGACTAACCACTCGTAAAAACTATCAGGGGTACAAAAGGCTGTTAAGGGTACACTCTTCTGTGCCACCCTTAATTGTTGAAAATTAATGGCAAGATCCAATTGAGAAATTATCCAAGCTCCTTGGAGCTGGTCAAACATGTTATCATTCCTAGGTAAAGGATACGTATTCCTGATAGTCCTCTTATTCAACTCTCAGTAACCTACACATAATCTAAGAGAACCATTAGCTTTGGTAACAAACACTACTGGCGATCCCCAACTTGATGTGCTACGTCTGATAAAACCCTTCTGCATTAAATAAAATTTCTGCCTCTCTAGCTCTCTTCTTTCCTTTGGAGCCAATCTTCTAGGAGGTTGAACAATTGGTTTGGTCCCTGGAATCAAATCAATGTGCAACTCTACTTCCTGGGGAGGAGGTGCACTTCTTCAAAAATATCCTTGAAGTCCTAGACAATTAGTATATTCTTTATCTCCTCTTTGGGTACTTATAGGGAATAAACGAAACTGCTCATCAACTTATTAGGTTCCCCACAATAAGTATCCATACAAACATTTCCACCATCACTAATTTTGACAATCCATTGATTACAATTTATGACCACTCTAAATTTAGTCAACCAATCCATACCCAATACTAACCTAAAACCCATGAACCCAAGAACAAAATAGTCAAAAAAGAAAGGCCAATCTCGATATGAAATAGGCACATTTAAACATATGGTGTCAAGATTGGTCGAACCCCAATTGGGATCGACACAAAAAGAGAATTGTTTAAAACAATGGATTTGAAGTTGAACTTACCAACAAGATCTTCTGAAATGAAACTATGAGATGCGTCGGTATCAAATAACACTCTAACAGGAATATCAAAAATGGATAGTGTACCTTGCAACACCTACTTTCCTTTTGGGTCCACAGGTATTTCCTTAATAGCAAAAGCTTGTACCTGTGATCCCTTCTTTGGAAAAGGGCACTAGTTCTTCATATGCCCATGTTTGTGGCAATTGTAGCATAATGGTAGATTAGTCTCCGGGCAATTATCTGCAAAGTGGCCCATTTGGTTGCATTTAAAACAAAGAATCTTGGTCAAGTCTAATTGCTTGTTCTGAGCGGGAGCTACACCTCCAGGCTTCTTTCCCGACCACTTCTTCTTCCCTTTGCACACGAAAAATGGCTTACTAGCAACAGGTATCACTGATAAAGGTTGGGCATTAACTGCTGGCACTAACCCTTTTGAACTCCTTGCTCAATATCAAGAGCTTCAAATCTCAAAGCCATATTGATCAGATTGGTAAAGGTACCGTTGAGATGATTGGTCATTTCCCGATGGAACTTTGGTCGCATTCCTTTCACGAACATTTCATTCCTTTTGAGTGGCGTATCAATCAATCCTGATCCAAAATGAGATAATGCATTGAACCTATGCTCATATTGCGCCATAATCATGTCACCTTGTTTCAAATCCATAAAACTTCTGAACAACTGAGTCCTTCCCACCTTTAAGATAAATTGAGCTTCAAAAACCTCTTTAAAATGCGCCCAAGAGAAATCTTCTTCTGGTGTATTTATGGTGACTGAATCCCACCAATCCATTGCTGCTTTCTGAAGCTGACGCGATGCCAATAATCTCTTTCTAGCATCTCCCAACTAAAGATCCCCGAATATCCTTTCACAAGAGTGGAACCATGTTTGAACTTCAAAAATATCTTTAGTTCCATAAAAAGACTACCACCTAAAGCAGTGTAATTCTTGCACAACGTCGCAAAGTTCTGAGGTGGCTGAACCTGCATCGCTGCTTCTACTACCGGCTCTGCAACTAGCTCATTTCCAAGAGCTCTGCCATTTGTAGCCATGTTGGTTCTAGATCCCCTCTCTCTTCTTTCTCTTGTACTCATTTTCGATAACCTGGACAAGTGACAGGCATCATTAGAATACAAAGATAGGGTCAAAGATGATCAAAGGGAAACTTGCAATAAAGGATCTAAAACCTGACTTTTAAGGGAGAAAAAGAAAACGCACTCTCAAGATTAACTCATTCTAGGGCTCTACTCACTCTATCTCTAATGAGTTATACCCCAATCAGGCTAAGGTATTCGCTCAATCAAAGCTCTGATGCCAATTGTGATAACCCACCTTTTTGAACCCTAGGAATGACAATTAACACATCCTTAGTGTTTGTGTACCGTTGCCCAAGCATCAGAAAGATGAATCGTCGTGGGGTGAAATAAAGAACAGAATAGAAAACCTCATAATGAGACTGTAAAATAAACCATAACAGTCAATAGTACATCTGGTTACTCCTTAACAGGGAATTATCACAGTTACACAAAGTACTACAAAATAATTTAGGCAGTTATAACGTCCTGCCTTTACATATGTTGAAACAAAGTAGACTTACACAAACAAGATAATACAGCAGAATGGATAACTAAGAACATGAAAGCCTCCTGCTCGAACGTTGTCTTCAAAAGAGCCTAACAAAGACACGTTGCTCTCAGACTACTCAAATAAAATGAGTACCCGAGATTTTTAGGTAAAACAAACAACTCGGGTCATATGATATGTCTGGTATGAGTAAAACTTTTAAAACAATGGGTGTGAAATTAAACACAAAACATGTGAGACCAAGCCGCTAAACACGAAACGGGTTTACTCTCACATAAATCAACATCCAAATGTAAAGAATAGATAAACAATTAAACACCATGAAGAGTGGTTGACTCTTCCCATTGCAAATAAGGGAATAAATTTGAAGGTTCTAATCAAATAAGAAAAGGAAAATCTCCCGCAAATGACTAGGAAGGTGCACTCCCCTCAAAGTATACCTTTAGTAATATACTTCTAAGAAGCTCATTTACTCTGCGAAAACTTCTCGAAACCCTCCAAGCCGGACCATACCAAACGTTACCGAGAATCCAAATAATTTACATCTAATAGCACTACTGTAATAGTCCACTTTTCCGTACCCCTTGAATAGACACTAATCTCCATTGATTAACTCAAGATGAATGGAAAACCGAACCATTAGGGTTAAAAGAAGAGGTAGAAGAAGACAGAAGAAGAAAAAGAACAGAAATAGAAACAACAACTGAATCTCACATTCGCAGCGGAACAATATATAATAGATAATCACTAGTCTTTTAAACAAAGAACTATATCAGTTATACAATACATCAATCAGAGTCAATATACAACTCAATACAACAATGGACAGTTATATAAACCTGTCCTCATGCAGAATACACAGCGGAAATAAATAACAAGTACGGAAGTACGTCTCGCCATCCAGCTTATCCTCAAAGCTCCAGAATATCCAGAATATCCTGATAAAAATAACTCTAGGCTGCCCGTGTGGAAAATTATGGGCACCCAGAGTTTAGAAGGGAACAATAAACTCCGAGTCAGTCATGGTGACTGGTGTGAGATCGTAAAACAGTTATTTTCACAAAGAGAATAAAATAGATTCGCAATGCTTTTTGGAAAATGAAACTACCATAAGACCTCCCGCCACACACACAATGCAAACGCAGAATTGGAGGAGATTTCTTCTTATGATAGTCAAAGATGCTTACTACGCCAATCAATGGATATTATTATTAATGTCTAGTGTAGAAAACATTTCCAAAGTATAATATTAATCTTAGCCAGCATACGACCAGTATCGTATGCCTACTATAGCTACCATCTAAACAGTGGTGACCACCATAAGTAAATGGCAGGTTCTACAACTAAAACCGTACAAATTTCGTATTGGGAAAATGGATTTCCAACAAATGGTCAGGCTAAGGAACTTCCTTTCCTACTGCCGAATGGGATCGCCTCTGGCTGGACGTTCCGAGAGACAAACTGCTCTCTGCCAAACAAGGCCGGGTTACCCCTGTAACTAGGTAACTCACGAATATGTCATCACCCGGTCCTTTGGAACCTTTATCCAAGCGCTCGGTAGCATCATCACACATAATAAATAAGGTGTGTCCACATAAGTAAGTATCTGGGCTCCATACCATGATACCACCCCTTTCCAGAAGGAAATGACATACCCTAAAGGGCGCGACCCTCATAACCTTGCCGCAACATTCCTGTTTCGACCATTTCCGGGTTGTTGAGGCCCTGACGAAGTCTCGTCCACAAAGCTACGCTTTTTCACAAAGCCGTGCTTTGATCACAAATGATCAAATAAATGATCATCGTCACAGCAACACTCAGCATGCCACATTACCAAATTGGGAATATATCGCTGATAAATTTCAACTACATAACCTCTAAGCTCGTACGTCTCAGAGAAGGGTGTTAAGCTAAGAGAATAAATTCTCCGCCACCAACAGAAATGTATTTGAAAGAAATCAGCTCTATGTCTCAAAATGTAATGTCAGACACGTAACCATACAAGTCTGTTCCGGGATCGAACAGAACCGAAGGCACTTTCGAAGAAGACCTTGCAATCCGGATATTCACAATCCCGATAAAACTTCCCATCACAAAGGAAATCTCAATACCGTAGCTAACGGTGCAGAGACAATCGATAGGTCATCCTATCGTTTTCACAAATACCCGGTCTTCACCACCGGTCTTCAATACGATCCATATCATCGTATTATTATTCGGAATGGGTTATCTGACACAAAGGTCCTTTCCCGGCTAAACCGAATAATAAGCGTTTGTTTTAAAAACAAATTCAAATGCCATTTCAAAGGCAAATATTGATAGTCGGTGATTTAACTATCAATAGCATTCACAACAATCATCAGATTTAAATAATTTTCCCAAATTATTTATTATCAAAATATCTTCACGATATATGGTTTATACTTCAACCATTTGAAAACAATTTCTAAATTACATTCATTTAAACCCCTTAAATAAATCCATATCGATTTATTTCAAATTTACATCCCAATCAGTAAATTTATTTCCACACTTCAACACTTTGAAAATAAATTTCAAATCACTTTTCCTTACACGGAATATATTTCCAAATATATCTTTTCAAAAACCAGCTTTAGAACCTTTAATTTTTATTTTAAAAAGCTACTTTGGAAAATATACTCAGCTTTATAGTGAAAATACAATTTCACTTCAAAATGGTCCATTTAAACCAATTTAATAAATCCTTATTGATTTATCTCAAATTTAAGTTCCAAATCCGTAAATTTACTTTCACACTTTAAAAATAAATCAATCTTTATTTTTAAAACAAATTGCCCTTTTATTTCATAATTTCCATTTTGAATTTATATTTCCAAATATTCACTTTTAACCCCAAAATCAAATTCCAAATTGATTTCTAAGTTTTATTTCAATAGAAAAAAAATATTGCAATTTATTTCTGAATTTATCTCCAAATAACAAATCATTTGTAAATCAATTTCCAGATTTATTTTACAAATACTAAATCAATTTCAAGCAAAATTTCCAATGATTTAATTTCCATCACCAAATTAATTACAAATTGATTTCTAAATTTATTTCAACCTTAAAAATAACTCCAAATGAATTTCCAAATCGATTTCCCAAAGATTCATTTTCAAATACCAAATCAATTACAAATTGATTTTTTTTTAAAGTTTATCACTATTAAATAAATTCCCTTATTCTTTCCAAATTATTCAAAATTCCCTTTTTAATGAATTCTTCAACTTTTTAACAATATTAAAAACTCATTCATTAATATCTTTTCCCATATTTCGGAATTTATTCGGTAAGATTTCAAAAAATCAAATTTTAATACTTTAAAATTCCTTCTTTCAATAAATTCAATTTTTAAAGATAAATTCACTTAAAATTTCCCACTTTAATTTCAAAATCCAATTTATATTCATTTCTGGTATCCAACGATACCAAAAATACATTCGGCTAAATTATAGCCTTCAACACATTCAATCACAGATATAATCATGCACAGATTATAAATAATCAATCACAGAACATATGAAACCAAATTCATATGTTTTGAGGAATCCTGTTGGATCCCTCCAACCTGTTTCCCTACATCCACAGATGTTAGCACAATACCAATTCCACTTCGAGGTGGAGTATCGTGGTATATGGGATTTATAAAATATCATCCGCTTACTAATGGCGCAATAGGGTCTCATCCGCTATACAGTGCGGGAAATCAATCAATCCAATATATACATATGCCAATATGTATATATTGCTATATATATAGATATATCCTACTATCTCTAATATCACATCCAAACAGACAATCAAATCAATAACTGAAAAGTCCACTTTTCATTTGAGTGAGAAGATCTCACCTTAGCTTTTATTAGCAATCCATTTTCCATCTTGACTTGTTTTTTCGATTTATAGCCCTTGTATAAATATTATACAAATTCATTAATTTTCGAATTAATCAAATTACCATTACCACTTAAAGTTTGATTAACCAATCATTTTATCCAAACAAATTTCCAATTAATAAATAATATTTCTTTCCTTTCGAAACCCACACATATATATATATATATTTAATTAAAAATAAACTATAGATTACAAAAATGAACCTCCAACACTTTAAAATTCTTATTTACTTTCCAAAAACCTTACCTATATATACATATTAAATTTTTATGCGTATATCTATATAGATGCATATATATTTATTTATTTATTTTTATTTTATTTTTGAAACTGCATATACTAAAAATCTATATACATATATTTCATGTCTGTCCAATTTAAAATTTGAATTATATATGTATATTTATACTTAAAACAGAATTATCTCACCTCTCTGAAATCGACCCACTCTGCCTAGCCTTCTTCCCAAATCATCACACAGCTGCCCAAAATCTAATAGCCTCCATCCTTCTACGATTTCATCGCCACCACCGATCGTTCGAACCCCCACAATCATCGCGAAATCAAACACCCCCTGACCCAGTTTTCACACACGCGAGCGCGCCTATCGCCAACACTACCAGATTGCGACTACCCCCCTTGTCGACCACGCGCGCGCACCACCAACTCCCATCGTCTCGAGCATCCTCCTTCCACCGAGTTCCCCTGGCCAAGCGAATTGCTCGCGACCTCGTTTCACTGTCGAAGTCGAAATCAACCCAGATCCGCTGTTATGTCGTGACTATGGCCTCGCGAAACCCTTTTGAACGAGTTTTGATTTAGTTTTATTTTTTGAAAATGAGATGCTTTCGTTTAATTTCAATTTGATTTGAGTTGAATAGGAAGAGGGGTGGCCATTCAATTGTTTTGAACGAAGACTTCCTTTTATTTTTATTTTCAATCGACCTGTTGATAAATTTAGAGCAGATGCGTGTTATTTGGAAGGACACGTGCTAACGAGGTGATTAAGAGACAGCTTATGTGAGAAGAAATTTGACCAGTCAAAATATAAATATTATATTTAAATTCAACTTTAAATCGTCCCGAACTTGCAACTCAAAATCTCGATATCCTATCGAGATGTGCCGCTAGGCGTTCGTAATGTTATATGCCTATTCCGGACACAATGGAAAAGGTTTCGAGTCCAAATTCGATCATATGGAGAAGATAGCATTTTGGACCAGTTATAATATTAAAATTTTAATTTAATTTCAGCGCGTTTGCTTATCGTACAATCATACGACAGCTCCAGTCACCACGAAAATTGAAATTCGATAATAATTCAATATTACGAATCCAATGGAACTGGTTTCGTCGAATTCCGAGACTGTGCCCCGGACCGCTATTTTTAAATTCAATTTAAACAACAGAATTTCAAAACTGCACAAAACAGCTTTAAATCCAATTCTGAAAGTTCCAGTACCTTCAGATTTATCAATATAGATTTTCTAAGCCTTGAAAATATTTTTAATCAGCTTAAAAATCGAGATTCAACATTTTTACCCAATTTCCATAATTAAATTAAGAAATTTAATCGCAGAATTCCATTCTGATATTTGAATTTCAAATTAAACTATCATTCAAATATTTAAACCCAATTAAATATTCACATTTCAAATATCAAAAATTCAGGGTCGTTACAATCTTTCCCCCTTAAAAGAATTTCGTCCCGAAATTACAAGTTAGGAAAAATGCTCCAATTCCCATTAACTATTTCCTTAAATTCAAATAGTTTTATCAACTTGATAAAATAATCTTTCTTATTACTTCACAATTTTCCCAAACTTTTCCATAAGTTTCAAACAATTTAATTTACTTCACAATTCAAATTTAAATTTGAATTCAAATTGTCCAAAAAATTTCAAAAATTTTCTAACTCTCGAAATTTTCAAAAAATTTCGCTAGCGTCTCCTTTGCGCGGCTAACACGGTACGACTACAAAACGTCCCTACGGACTCCCAAATTCCAAAATAAAACAAAATGCCAAGTGGCAAAATCAGAATCGCATCAAATCTCATACTGGAATTTTAAATACATACCTTTGCCGAACAATTTCAAATTTATCTTTGAAATCAAAATTCCAATTCCTTTATACACCTGTATATCCTACTAGCCATAATATCTAGTTATATATTCAAACATTTTCCACATTTTATTACAAAATTTCCAATATAAACTGCTTATACATTTACTATTGAAGTTACACATATTCATTTTCATTCAATTTTACATTTCACATTCAAGTGATTTACAATTTATTTCTTCCATTCAATTCAATTTATTTCAACATCGATTCTATTTGTTTTCATTACTTCATAGAATTTATATATATTGTTTACGTCAAACGACAAACAAAAGTTTATGCAATTCGACGAGAATTATGAAAATAAATTATCATTTGAACTCATAACCATTTTAAATTGATTCTAACTCAATTTATATCAATTTCAATTCCATTTTTATTCAACCGTTTATTTATAATTATTGAATTCAATTTATTTCCAAATCATATTTACTTTATCATTTATTCAATTAGTTTAGATTACTAATTTTATTTCAATACTTCACTTTGTTTATTACAAATCAAATTCAACTTTTTCCAATATTCGGCTTGAATTTAATTACTTGAATTTTATTCCAATTCCATTCATTCATTCATTTGAAACCATTTCACAAAAAATTTCTTAAGTCGAGCATTTATTCAATATTTACTTAAGCTATTTCACTTCAAAATTGAAATTCATTTCCTTGTAAACAATTTCCAATTTCAATTCTCGATCTAATTTTCATTTATCAAATTTATTCCATTTACTAATTTAATTCAATTAGTACATTCACTTATTCATTTTAAATTTCAATTTCCATATTCAATTCATTTCGAATTTATTTTACCTTTATCAAGGAAATTCAATTTATTTCTACTACTTGAATTTATATACAAATTCAAATTTTATCTTCAAATTTAGCTTACAACAAAGCTTTAATTTAACCAATTCAACTTTCAATTCATTATTGCATGAATTAATAAATTATCAAATTTATTTACTTGAATTCAATCCATTTCATTATTCTATTCCGATTCATTCATTTACAAATGTAGCTTCATTGGTTCACTCACAAATTCACTTCTTTTCAATTTTGAATTTTATTACAATCAAACTTTAAATATTCTATAAGTTATCAACTTATTTTATATTCCATTTGTAAATTTTATTTTCAAATATTTTCTTGGAATTCTATTTCAATTATAAATCACGTTTACAATTTACATTTTACAAATCTCATTTGTATATGAATTCAATTCCTTATATTTTCAATTCATAAATTTCATTTGTTAAATGAATTTATCTTAAAATCTTTGGTTAAATCAATTTATTTCTTATTTGTTTATCATATATCAGTGATAATAATTCAATATTATCTTTTTCTAACAACCAAGCATCCATATACTATGATAATTCATAGAAAATCATTTCTTTTCTATACAAAATAGTTTTGGGTAAAATGATTTCATTTACCCTATTTAAAACAATACTGTGTCAGTTTATCTTGTATAAAAGTTTAGAAACCCCTATCGATCACAGTTAGCTAGACTGCACCGACCAGAATCTATAAACAATCAACCGATAAGTCAACACAATACAAAACAAATTTTGTATTCACTAACAAATACGCACTCATATCTATTATTACACTCAACTCATTCTAGAGTACTACTGACTCTATCTCTAATGAGTACTACTGACTCTATCTCTAATGAGTAACACCCAACAGAGCCATGGTTATCGCTTAACCGAATGCTCTGATACCAAATGTAATAGTCCACTTTTCCGTACCCCTTGAATAGACACTAATCTCCATTGATTAACTCAAGATGAATGGAAAACCAAACCATTAGGGTTAAAAGAAGAGGTAGAAGAAGACAGAAGAAGAAAAAGAACAGAAACAGAAACAACAACTGAATCTCACATTCGCAGCGGAACAATATATAATAGATAATCACTAGTCTTTTAAACAAAGAACTATATCAGTTATACAATACATCAATCAGAGTCAATATACAACTCAATACAACAATGGACAGTTATATAAACCTGTCCTCATACAGAATACACAGCGGAAATAAATAACAAGTACGGAAGTACGTCTCGCCATCCAACTTATCCTCAAAGCTCTAGAATATCCAGAATATCCTGATAAAAATAACTCTAGGCTGCCCGTGTGGAAAATTATGGGCACCCAGAGTTTAGAAGGGAACAATAAACTCAGAGTCAGTCATGGTGGCTGGTGTGAGATCGTAAAACAGTTATTTTCACAAAGAGAATAAAATAGATTCGCAATGCTTTTTGGAAAATGAAACTACCATAAGACCTCTCGCCACACACACAATGCAAACGTAGAATTGGAGGAGATTTCTTCTTATGATAGTCAAAGATGCTTACTACGCCAATCAATGGATATTATTATTAATGTCTAGTGTAGAAAACATTTCGAAAGTAGAATATTAATCTTAGCCAGCATACGACTAGTATCGTATGCCTACTATAGCTACCATCTAAATAGTGGTGACCACCATAAGTAAATGGCAGGTTCTACAACTAAAATCGTACAAATTTCGTATTGGGAAAATGGATTTCCAACAAATGGTCAGGCTAAGGAACTTCCTTTCCTACTGCCGAATGGGATCGCCTCTGGCTGGACGTCCCGAGAGACAAACTGCTCTCTGCCAAACAAGGTCGGGTTACCCCTGTAACTAGGTAACTCACGAATATGTCATCACCCGGTCCTTTGGGACCTTTATCCGAGCACTCGGTAGCATCATCACACATAATAAATAAGGTGTGTCCACATAAGTAAGTATTTGGGCTCCATACCATGATACCGCCCCTTTCCAGAAGGAAATGACATACCCTAAAGGGCGCGACCCTCATAACCTTGCCGCAACATTCCTGTTTCGACCATTTCCAGGTTGTTGAGGCCCTGACGAAGTCTCGTCCACAAAGCTACGCTTTTTCATAAAGCCGTGTTTTGATCACAAATGATCAAATAAATGATCATCGTCACAGCAACACTCAGCATGCCACATTACCAAATTGGGAATATATCGCTGATAAATTTCAACTACATAACCTTTAAGCTCGTACGTCTCAGAGAAGGGTGTTAAGCTAAGAGAATAAATTCTCCGCCACCAACAGAAATGTATTTGAAAGAAATCAGCTCTATATCTCAAAATGTAATGTCAGACACGTAACCATACAAGTCTGTTCCGGGTTCGAACAGAACCGAAGGCACTTCCGAAGAAGCCCTTGCAATCCAGATATTCACAATCCCAATAAAACTTCCCATCACAAAGGAAATCTCAATACCGTAGCTAACGGTGCAGAGACAATCGATAGGTCATCCTATCGTTTTCACAAATACTCGGTCTTCACCACCGGTCTTCAATACGATCCATATCGTCGTATTATTATTCGGAATGGGTTATCTGACACAAAGGTCCTTTCTCGGCTAAACCGAATAATAAGCGTTTGTTTTAAAAACAAATTCAAATGCCATTTCAAAGGCAAATATTGATAGTCGGTGATTTAACTATCAATAACATTCACAACAATCATCAGATTTAAATAATTTTTCAAAATTATTTATTTTCAAAATATCTTCACGATATATGGTTTATACTTCAACCATTTGAAAACAATGTCTAAATTACATTCATTTAAACCCCTTAAATAAATCCATATCGATTTATTTCAAATTTACATCCCAATCAGTAAATTTATTTCCACACTTCATCACTTTGAAAATAAATTTCAAATCACTTTTCCTTACACGGAATATATTTCCAAATATATCTTTTCAAAAACCAGCTTTAGAACCTTTAATTTTTATTTTAAAAAGCTACTTTGGAAAATATACTCAGCTTTATAGTGAAAATACAATTTCACTTCAAAATGGTCCATTTAAACCAATTTAATAAATCCTTATTGATTTATCTCAAATTTACGTTCCAAATCCGTAAATTTACTTTCACACTTTAAAAATAAATCAATCTTTATTTTTAAAACAAATTCCCCTTTTATTTCATAATTTCCATTTTGAATTTATATTTCCAAATATTCACTTTTAACCCCAAAATCAAATTCCAAATTGATTTCTAAGTTTTGTTTCAATAGAAAAAAAACATTGCAATTTATTTCTGAATTTATCTCCAAATAACAAATCATTTGTAAATCAATTTCCAGATTTATTTTACAAATACTAAATCAATTTCAAGCAAAATTTCCAATGATTTAATTTCCATCACCAAATTAATTACAAATTGATTTCTAAATTTATTTCAACCTTAAAAATAACTCCAAATGAATTTCCAAATCGATTTCCCAAAGATTCATTTTCAAATACCAAATCAATTACAAATTGATTTTTTTTAAAGTTTATCACTATTAAATAAATTCCCTTATTCTTTCCAAATTATTCAAAATTCCCTTTTTAATGAATTCTTCAACTTTTTAACAATATTCAAAACTCATTCATTAATATCTTTTCCCATATTTCGGAATTTATTCGGTAAGATTTCAAAAAATCAAATTTTAATACTTTAAAATTCCTTCTTTCAATAAATTCAATTTTTAAAGATAAATTCACTTAAAATTTCCCACTTTAATTTCAAAATCCAATTTATATTCATTTCTGGTATCCAACGATACCAAAAATACATTTGGCTAAATTATAGCCTTTAACACATTCAATCACAGATATAATCATACATAGATTATAAATAATCAATCACAGAACATATGAAACCAAATTCAAATGTTTTAAGGAATCCTGTTGGATCCCTCCAACCTGTTTCCCGGCATCAACAGATGTTAGCACAATACCAATTCCACTTCAAGGTGGAATATCGCGGTATATGGGATTTATAAAATATCATCCGCTTACTAACGGCGTAATAGGGTCTCATCCGCTATACAGTGTGGAAAATCAATCAATCCAATATATACATATGCCAATATGTATATATTGCTATATATATAGATATATCCTACTATATCTAATATCACATCCAAACAGACAATCAAATCAATAACTGAAAATTCCACTTTTCATTTGAGTGAGAAGATCTCACCTTAGCTTTTATTAGCAATCCATTTTCCATCTTGACTTGTTTTTTCGATTTATAGCCCTTGAATAAATATTATACAAATTCATTAATATTCGAATTAATCAAATTACCATTACCACTTAAAAGTTTGATTAACCAATCATTTTATCCAAACAAATTTCCAATTAATAAATAATATTTCTTTCCTTTCGAAACCCACACATATATATATATATACATTTAATTAAAAATAAACTATAGATTACAAAAATGAACCTCCAACACTTTAAAATTCTTATTTACTTTCCAAAAACCTTACCTATATATACATATTAAAGTTTTATGCGTATATCTATATAGATGCATATATATATATTTATTTATTTTTATTTTATTTTTGAAACTGCATATACTAAAAATCTATATACATATATTTCATGTCTGTCCAATTTAAAATTTGAATTATATATGTATATTTATACTTAAAACAGAATTATCTCACCTCTCTGAAATCGACCCACTCTGCCTAGCCTTCTTCCCAAATCATCACACAACTGCCCAAAATCTAATAGCCTCCATCCTTCTACGATTTCGTCGCCACCACCGATCGTTCGAACCCCCACAATCATCGCGAAATCAAACTCCCACTGACCCAGTTTTCACACACGCGAGCGTGCCTATCGCCAACACTACCAGATTGCGACTACCCCCCTTATCGACCACGCGCGCGCACCACCAACTCCCAACGTCTCGAGCATCCTCCTTCCACCGAGTTCCCCTGGCCAGGCGAATTGCTCGCGACCTCGTTTCACTGTCGAAGTCGAAATCAACCCAGATCCGCTGTTATGTTGTGACTATGGCCTCGCGAAACCCTTTTGAACGAGTTTTGATTTAGTTTTATTTTTTTGAAAACAAGATGCTTTCGTTTAATTTCAATTTGATTTGAGTTGAATAGGAAGAGGGGTGGCCATTCAATTGTTTTGAACGAAGACTTCCTTTTATTTTTATTTTCAATCGACCTATTGATAAATTTAGAGCAGACGCGTGTTATTTGGAAGGACACGTGCTAACGAGGTGATTAAGAAACAGCTTATGTGAGAAGAAATTTGACCAGTCAAAATATAAATATTATATTTAAATTCAACTTTAAATCGTCCGAACTTGCAACTCAAAATCTCGATATCCTATCGAGATGTGCCGCTAGGCGTTCGTAATGTTATATGCCTATTCCAGACACAATGGAAAAGGTTTCGAGTCCAAATTCGATCATATGGAGAAGATAGCTTTCTGGACCAGTTATAATATTAAATTTTTAATTTAATTTCAGCGCGTTTTCTTATCGTACAATCATACGACAGCTCCAGTCACCACGAAAATTGAAATCCGATAATAATTCAATATTACGGATCCAATGGAACTGGTTTCGTCGAATTCCGAGACTGTGCCCCGGACCGCTATTTTTAAATTCAATTTAAACAACAGAATTTCAAAACTGCACAAAACAGCTTTAAATCCAATTCTGAAAGTTCCAGTACCTTCAGATTTATCAATATAGATTTTCTAAGCCTTGAAAATATTTTTAATCAGCTTAAAAATCGAGATTCAACATTTTTACCCAATTTCCATAATTAAATTCAGATTTTTAATCGCCAAATTCCATTCTGATATTTGAATTTCAAATTAAACTATCATTCAAATATTTAAACCTAATTAAATATTCACATTTCAAATGTCAAAAATTCAGGGTCGTTAAATAAAATGATTAATTAAATTTAAAACATCATTAACTAAGTAATTAATTTTTAAAACACATCATTAATAAGTTAATTAGGTAACCTTAATCCTCATTAATTAAATAATTAATTAAATTAAATAATCATTATAAAAATAATTAATCATTTTTGAAAACATCATTAATTAATAACTTGCTTAACTTGTCAAATAATTCCAAGCATGATAATGAAACCAAACTGTTTCGATAAAAGGTGATTTTTTGAAAGTGCCGATATAGCGACTATCGCTATACGGGCAGTTTGGAATTCAAGCATATGAATTTTGCAACTCAACCATACATCACATAACAAAGGAATGAGCATACATACATGATGACTTACAATAATACAACATATATCAAGCATTTATTTACAACGGGATTGATTTAACTACTAGATTTTCATATAACTTAAGATTCGCTTACTAACTTTCCGAAGCGACTAACTTTCAAGCAACAAACAAATCCATCAACCAAACCATTATCACAACTATATAATAAACCTTTAATAGCTATAAGTATGAGCATGAACATAGTTTAAATTTTATGGTTCAAAGGTTAAAGCTTCACTCACCAAAATGCTTACTAACTTTTACCAAACTTGGCTAAAATCTTAGCAACTTACCTTAACTTCAAAATAGGACCTAGTGTGGGCTAGTAGAGTGCAACATGGCTCGACCAAGGGCATAAATAGGCTAGGCTTGGGCATAAATGGGCTCGGTCTTGGAGTCTTTATGTGACGCCCCACCTCTATACTCACACTAACCAAGGACACTATTGGGTAATGTCGTCGATTAGCGCGAAGAATAAGGCTATTGAGGAGCGACCATCTGTATAATTTCTTTGAGCGAGTACCGATATGTCAAATAGTATGTCACACATTTCATGTCAAGAGGAAATCTGACTTATCCAATACAGACCCAAAGCTACTACATAGTGGCTAAATGCCCTTCAGAAATAAATATAAAAAAGTCATAACATAAAATCAGTCACAGATATTCATATCACAAAGGCAGAAACAGATATGAATATAATACTAGTCATACAAATCAACTACATGCCAAAAGAATAGGTACATGTACTACACAAAAGAATATGTATACATCAAAGAGTCTCTATCTCGTATACATGAAAGACAAAAAACTACTAAGCTAAAGTAGTTAGCCAAAAGTCGGAAGATAGTCCCTGCTAAGAAGTTAAGTGGAAGCACGTGCAACACCTCGGTCTGAGCCGAGTATTATTTAAGAAGAAAAATAATAAACGGATCAGTCTAGCTATAATTATCATGTAAGATAAGATAGGATAAGGGATATGACAAAATATATATGATAACAAATGAGTTTAGCTTTATCTCCCATAACCACTGGCTTAACTTAAATATTTACGAACAGATTGTAGATTTCCACTCAAAAATTGTCACAAGATTTCAATCGAACAAGTCCAAGAATTAACCGATGAAGTAAACGCAAGTGTTTCATACAACTTGTTTTGCTAAGTCATTTAATTGGATTTCTCATCCGAATGAGGTACATGTTTGTATATACTAATAGATTATAAAACAGTTTTAAAATCGAGCTTTGTATTAAAAGTAGTGTTGAAATCATTTTTGTTAAAGAGTTTTAGTATTTACTACTAGTATAAAAACCTTTGTATTTAAAAGTGACAAATCACAGAAACGATTGTAAAAACAATCTATCACAAAAATCCACATTTCAATGACGTGAATTAAAACCATGGAAATCGATATCAAATCCATCGCATGGAAACACCAAAAATCCAGAAAAGAGATCATCAAAGTTGATATTGAATGATAATAACTAGTTGGATAATCAAAAATCGATATATCGGAAATCCACATAAAAATAAGCCATATTTCAAAATTCAACAGCCACATACGTCTGTGGGAAATCCACATACGTCTATCTCCTGTTTTGGGACAGAATTTGCAAAGCCCTTAAATGGGAAAACCTACACAACTTCTTGGATTTGGAAGCGATTGAATGAGCAACTGCGACTAGGGATTTATGCCAAGCGGCAACCCAGCCCTAAAGGCTCTTCAATTCACCCAAAACAACATGTCTCAACACCCATTCTAGGGTTTTCATAAATTTTGACTTCAAAATACCAATATTAGGAAAATTCACCAAACTAATTCAATTCAAAAGCAATTGAATGAGAAATAGATGTTAGGAATTCATACCTAACAACCATCAAAGCTATAGACATAGATGTGAGATCAAGAACTCACTTTTAAACCCAAAAGTAGAAAAGATAAGCTCTAAAACAAGGTAAGATCAATTCCTCTTCAACTACACCTCTAGAATCTCCAATCTAGTATCACATGCAAAGATTTCCTAGATTAGGTTATAGGAATTTCTGAAAATTGGAGAGAGATTGAGAAGATGAAGAGGATGCTTACCTAAGCTTCTCTTTGATTTATAACTTGAATTTGAATTCCTAAGAAAAGCTAGGGCTTAGGAATTTTAATTTCCTTTTACCACCATTTTACCTTTAGCTTGAGAATGTTAAGGAAATTATGAAAGGAATGAATGAAAAGGAGAGGAGTTAGGGTATTTGGTAGAAGAGTTTGGGTTATCTTATTGGGTTAACGGGCTAGAACACAACCCAAAGCCCAAATAAAAATACCAAAATCCTAATCAACTCCAAATATAACAATGTTTATACTCAAACAAGTTGTAAACGTCAATTTGAACTCAATGAGAGTGGTCTCGAGTCCGGATTCGACTATTTACAAAAATTCACATTTCAAAATTTAATCCAACTAATGATGCTATATTTAAATATAATCGTAAAATATGCAGGCTGTTACAGGTGGAAATGGTCTTGGTTTTGGTAGAGGAGTGTTTGTAGGTGAATATATGGAATTTATCTTGAATTTTATTAGTGTATTCACTAGTTTTGACTTTGGAATCTCTCTTGGAAGCCATGGAAGTATGCATGTATATGAAGAGCTTAGAAATGAAGATGTAAAGTGGTAAATGTGTGGAGATGAGGAGGATTTATAGGCAAAGGAAATGAATTAAGAATTTAATTAATTTAACATTTAATATATATTAATGTTGTCATGTTGCATGCTTGCCATACCCCTCCAACCACGCCAAGTACACACGCACACACCTCTCTCCCTCCCTTCACCATGCCTTAGGTCCTTGCTTAGGTTATGGTTAGGGTTTTTAATTAGTTTCCTAAGGTTACAAAATATATATATGTACATAAAAGGTCAAATCTTGTTTTATTTTAAACTAAGCATGAATTATTAACTCTAACACTATAATTAAGTTATCACATGATATATGTGTGTGTGTGTGCATGTGTATATGAGTGATACAAAAATGTGCACAATGTTTTCGATGACTTTTCAGATTTCGAAAAGTCAAATTTTCGGAAAACGTTCTTCGGTCACATATCTATTTTTATTTGAACTATTTATTTTGGTAAACAAAATTTGAAAATGATCTTAATACTATTAATTAATATTTAAAACACGTTTATTTGATTATTAAAATCTATTATTTAAATATTTAAAAATTATTTAAATATTCAAATACAAAGCGATTAATTTATAGGTCGTTACACTTGTCAATATTAAATTCATGTTCAAACCTTAATTTAGAAGCGTCAAGTTAGATATGTTCGAAATGAAACATTGTGGCCAATTCAATGAAAAGGCTAAGTACATAAATTCATAAATTTATAACCGACCTAAAGGTGATTCCAAGTATTAATAATACTAATCATTATTATATAATTACAATGTAATAACAAGAACTCATTAGAAGTCAAGAAACATATTCTGAATAGTTCCATATGGTAAAAGTAGTTTATCAACATCGGTGAGAGTTGATTGACATAATAGATAATTAAACCAACATAGCAGATTCATTCATGATGAGTGTAACAGGATCTGTTATCAAACTAATTAAAGGGATGAAATAAAGATTCTATATTTGGCCCTAAGAGCAAGTGGGAGATTGATAGAGTCAGGGCTATGTCCTAGGGGCAATTATGTAGTTTGTTACATATATCTAACACGGTAACCAATCTTGCTTGAAATAAAAGGTGTTTTCTTTCTATTATATACTTGATATACTATGTTATATATTGATTGATTGATTTAATTAAAAGTATATTTAATAGAAAAATCATAAATGTTATGTTTTGCGATAGTAGTTAGAAAGTGTTGTAATCATTAGTAATTTATCATAATAAAAAAACATACCGCTTTAAATATTCCTAGTCAAGATGTATGAGACTAGATATCAATGCATCCATTGAGACTAGAGTATATAACGCTCTCCAATTGTTAGGCGGTGTATAACTCATGACTGTTGGGAGCACTATGGGGTTACGCATTGATAGTTATTGGATATCTATGGAACAACTCGCTCGACAGCTAACTATTGGTTAATATAACTAAGGTCAAACAGAAAATATTGATGTGACAAAATTAAACAGTTCTATTGACTTAAGAATATGGCTGATCTTCAATGTGGAATCTCTGCTTTGATTCTAGTAAGATCGTACCACGACATCCATTGAATGAATATAGTTGGGTCAAGTGGAAGCATTTGAATTAAAACACTATTCAAGAGATGATCCGTCTCCTCAGTTATATGAGGTTAGTACCATGGTGAACTAAAGTCAACCCAAAGTCAAAGTCTTAGGCCAGAGCAATTCGGTTAATAATTATTATTGTTGTTGAACCAAGGACTTTGTATTTGGATTACAGAGTTGAATATGGATGATACTAGAATTTTGATCATTATCAAATTCCATAAGTCAAAGTGATATAGTTTTGATGAAGAGAATTGGTCTAAATAATTATCACTGCTTGGTAACTGTAACACCCTGTAAAATAAAAGATAATTATTAAATAATTACTAAGATTCAAAAATGGAATTTGAACAAGTGATAGAATTTGGCCAATAAACTTACATCATTGTGTTCGTGATGATTTTTTGAGCAACTTTCATATATGAAGTTTTGCGATCGGAGTTCAAACGAAGAAGTTATTAGCATTTGAAGTTTTTAGAATGAAAATAATTAAATAGGAATTTAAAAGGAAATAAATAATAAAACCACATGGACCCTACCTGTTGAACCCCTCCTTAGGTCGGTCGACTACTAGTGGTCCAAACCCTAGGATGGAGCAGTCGATCAGTTGAAATAGAGGTGGCTAGGGTTGAACCTTTGCTGAATATGTAGTTAATATTGGATGATATCATTAATATATCGTTGATATATCTCATATCGCTCCTAAGCCTGTATTTTTTCAAAATATCACTTAAAATATAGTTGTCGATATATCGCCCGATGTTTGTCGACCTATCGCTTTGATATCTAAAGTCAAATACCCGATATTACTTAAGAATATCATTCACTGTGGTATGTGTTGGAGAAAATATCTTCACATTCTCAATATTCATTTTTTATGTATGGTGAATTACAATTTGTAGACCATATTATAAATCCTAATGCATTAATTTTTTAGTCTTAACCACTTAGTTTTAGGCTTCTGCACTAGTCTTTCAATAAAGAAAACTCTACTTATCCCATTATTTTATATGTTATATTTTCCTTGAAGAATTTACCACTAACGATAAGATCATGAAAGAGTTTCTTTTCTTTTTAGTTATTTTTTGTTCACGAATTCTAATTGGTAAGTCATCTTATGAAAATTATATGCAATTAAAGCCCTGCTAAAGCCCTGTAAAACCCCCGTTATAACGCGTAGCACTCTTCAACACTGTGTCATTTCAGTTTAGCGCTATTAAACAGTAGATCTGCTTTAAGCCTCGCTATTTTCTGCTATACCTGCTAAATCAAGGCTTTTTAGCACCTGCTTTAGTAATATTAATATATAATGATTGATTTGACTGGTTTTCTTTTAAACCAAATTAACAATGTTAGTGTTAAGACCTACTTTCAAGGCATAAATGCTCAATATAAGTTTGAAATCTACTATAGTCACCAAATCTATTCTGTACAAATAACGATATTCTTTGGTTTTGTCATATAAGATTAAACGATATTTCTTTTTCCTACACTAATGATGTGAGAATGAGAAAAATTAACTTTTAAATATTTGATTTTATATCAAATGAAGCTTTTTCCACCTCCGCTATATTCCGATATCTCCAAGCTTTATCCCTGCTATAACTTTTTGCACCTCCACCGCTAGAGAAAAACTACTTTAACTGCATAGTGAAAATTCATTTTATTAGTTATTATCGTGCACCAAGAACTAAAAGTTGAAGAGAGGTAAAGTTATATATTTGACATATCTATAAGGAACGAGCTAAAGTAGTAATTAGTATCATATCAACAATGCTTATTCGATAAGTTAAGTGAAAATGAAACGACGAAACCATAAATATGGAAAATTTGGGGAAGTAATATAGATGATTGGATAACTCAAGAAAGAATGATTTCAGTATAAAAACAAAGAAAATAATAAAGATGTACATTATACGGATTTCTCGGTTTTTATGAGCCTATACTATGATTTTTATTAAATATAATATCTCAATAAATGGATTATAATCATAAACTCTATACAGTCAGTCTCAAATAGTAATTTTGAATTATTTTTCCAAATATTTGAATACTTAACATCAGTATGACATTATATCTTTTATAGCATGTTATACACATGTCCGATATTTTATCGATATTATCACAATACTTTAAAATATCTCATATCAGTACTTGGCTGATACATACCCGATACCGATATTAATTACTTAGGCTGAATGGTGTAGATTTAACTAATTTAAATCTAATAGATACGATTGATTCGAGCGCCTATAAATACAGGCCTAACCCCTCACTTTTCTTCTCATATTTTCTGATCAAAATAGGGGAGCTCTACCATTTTCTATTCTCCAATATTTCTGTCAATTATAAAATATTATATATATATATATATATAATTGGAGAAGTGTAGAAAATAAAAGAGAAGTGAAGGAGGGAATCGATATTGTAGAAAAGGTAGATTTTATTATAATCTATATTCCACTTAATTCAAACCTCCTCTTAGATATATAATTCTAATGGGTATGTATATATCTTGTAATAAATATTTTTGGATTGAAAAGAAAAGTAAGTCAATTAAAAGGATGAATTCAAATTTAGGAGATTTGCAAATCTTGAAAGATGAGTGGGAAACTGTAGGACATATATATATATATAACATTGAAATTTATATCATTGAATTTTATTTAATTATTATGCCTATATAAGATATGTTGAGTTGTGGGCTTAAAATGGACATATTCAATTGAAATATCGCTTATATATTCTGTAAGTTAGGTAATTGGAATGGAATGGTATATACACCCTAATTTGAAATTAGTCCTTAAATTTGTTAAAGTAGAATGTTGATAAGATTGTAAAATTTATTTATAATTTATGATAATTGGGTTGTAAATTGTTAGTATTAATTTGGATTGTCAAATATGGCTTGGGATGTGAATTACTATGTTTTAATTTATTGGGAGCATTGTGGATACAATTTAGTTATATCTATTTCTATGTAAATTTCCATAAATTATATAATCCCACACTATGTATAACAAATGCATTGTTTAAAATAATAAGGAATATACCAAAAATGAAAGAGATGTGTAAAGTACAGATGTTCTTCTCCATAATTTGCAATGTCTATTTCAATAAAATAAAAGAGATAATTCCTTGTAATTTCAAACGGAGCAAGTACCTCACTTTTGGGTAATTTATGGAAAATTATAACGGCAGTCCTTTTTGGGAAGGATAGCTCTAATATATTAAAATATAGAAATAAATGTTATTTACATAATGCACATATAAGTGTATGTTCTAGATTTCCTATGCATAGGAATTAATGAGTTAGAGATAGGAATACACACACATATTTGTATGTGTGTGTATAGTATAACTGTGTCTACCGATTAAATATATCAATATTCATAAGGTAACAAATAAAGAAAAATAATAATTATAAATGGATGCTCATATTGGTTATAATTAAGATGACTAGTTATTAATAGAGTAGTAAATCATAGGACTAGGAGGTTGAAATGGAAAAGGGATGGTAACTCCAAATTTTAGGAACAATGATTGCAAATTTACTGGACAATAAATGTGTGGTTAATAGAGAGTTACAAGAATTAAATAGGGACATAAATGCATTTAATGAGATTGATTAAATGATTTAAATGGAATTTATGTGGTAATTAAATAGGCATAATAAGTTGAATATGAAACGAGTAAATAATTGTCATTATTGGTTATCCAATTTGAATAATGGGACATAGAAGAAGTGAGAATTTAGGGATTAAGCATATAAAATGGGAATAGGTTTGTAGCGAATAAGCGAAATTAATACTAGTAAATAAATTTAGGAGGCGGTATAATTTTCATAGTTGAAAATTATATAGCCTCAATAATAATACATGTAAGACGAGCATGAATTAGTAGGCCTAACCCAATATTTAGGCCTAGGATAATTGGTTTGGTTTAGAATGTCTTGGGATGCGAGGTCAGTGGATTTACACAATGGAAGTATGCCTTTGACCTAGAGGCTATCAGCAGTTGTGTTACGTACTACTGATACGAGACATCTCCAACCATAGGTCCCATGGGGAAGGGATATACGTTTGCATATAGGTATAGGAAAATATACTAAGAGCTCGTCTTGAATTTGAAGTATTAAATGGCTCAGTACCTTTAGGGATGTCAAAGTGGTTTACTTCGGGGTAGAAGTTATAAAATAACCATTGGGTCTGTGATGCAGCGCGAATTAAAGCTAAATGACTTACCTTAAGTCGCTGCCTGAAAGTCGCCTCCATAGGTCGCAAATTCCTGAATCGCGATTCCTTTAGGTCGCCGAAGCCTTAGGTCGTTCCTCCATAGGTCGCGAGCAGATCCATCAGAATTCCTAAATCGCGAACGACCTAACCCTAAGTCGCGAAACTCCATCAAACTCCGACCTAATCGTAAGTCGCGAACTCCTACCTTAGGTCGCGAATATCTCCAGTTCTTCTGAACAGTTAGGTCGCGAAGCTCATAAGTCGCGAACAAGAATCCAGTTAGGTCGCAAAACTCCATAAGTCGCTCCAGATCCTTAAGTCGCGAAGTTTAGGTCGTTGAAGCTTCCTAATGTCGCAATTTTACTTAAGTCGCTGCTTGGTCTTCTTGAGTTGTATGCTGATAGGTCGTGCTTGTTTTGGTCGTTATTTTTTAAGTCGTTTCTTTATATCGCACTGTTTATTAAGTCGTTTTTAATTTGTTTTCTTATGTCGCATGTATTTTGTAATGTGTTGTAACTTGTTAAGTCGTGTGTGTTGTAACTTTCCCTATAAATAGGGATGTGTTGTCATTTGTAAAGGAGTTGATTTTTGAATAAAAATTTGGTTTGTGCTTTGTGCCTCCATTAAAATTGGAAGTTGAGTGTTATCTCCTTTCTCCATCTTCGGATATTCGAGTGCGCTTGAATCAACGAACTTGAAGCCGATTCATGGAATCTCGTGCGCGAGATCAACGTCGAAGAATTGTAGATCTTCTAACACGGTATCGTGTGCGATCAACATGTCGAAGATAGCTAGAATCCGGTATCTCGAGAGATCAACGGATTTGGGCACTTGGGTATCATCAATTCATCAATTTATCTTGTTCCATCGATTTGTATTTCCGCAATACGTGATTAGATCCGGGATAGATTTGACCGCTGGTTCAGATCTACTTCCGTGCTGCGTCATTTGGTATCAAAGCGAGGAGACGAACTTTTCCAAGTTCGTTGGATTTCAAGTTTGCGTGATTTGAAGTTTGTGGAATTCGAATGCGAGTTTGCTTGTCCTTTGTGTTCGTGAAGATTCAAACAAGTTGGAAGTTTTGATTTTGAAATTTTTGGATCGAAGTGGGAAAGTTGTACAGAGCTTGAAGATCTTGTTGGGAGCTAGAAGTTTACATCTTTTCGTATTAGAGCTAGAAGCAAGCTTGTTCAAGTTTGTGCGAGATTTGTTCAAGTCGTGGGCTAGGAGTTGTGCGTAGATTCTGCATCATTGAAAGTTGCGCTAGTTGAAGTGTTCATTTGGAAGAATCCAACAAGTTGGTGAAGTTTGATTCGAGATTTTTTTTAATCGAAGCGAAGTGTGAAGTTTCGAGATTTGAAGTTTTTGGAGTTCGAATTGAGTTGTTTTTCATTTGGGTGTTCGTGAGATTTCAAACAAGTTGAGGAGTTTTGATTCGAGATTTTTCAGATCGAAGTGAAGTTTTGAAGTTTGTGTTTGGATTCGTTGAAGATTTGATCATGCCTCCGAGACGTGTTAACCATCATCATAATGTTGCAGATTTGTATGGGAGAGAAGATGCTGAACAGATGGGACAACATATCAATGAAAGGTTCAATAAGGGTTTCAAGAGAGTAGAGAGAATGATGTTTGACATGAATCGAAATCAAAAAAGAGTGTCGCCACATTATGATAGAGAAAGGAGAGAACCATCCTTGTCGGTAAATCAAGATCATGGATTTCGAGACAATCACGATTATCGGAATCCAGAAAGAAGAGCTTATCGTGGTTACGAGCATGAACCATATTGTGATTATGAAAAATTTCGAATAGAGGAAAGAAGAAGTAGAGAGGACGTACATGGCCATAGAAGAGTCAATGTTCAGAATCGACATCGAAGCTCATCTAATTTTGAAGAAGATAGTTATGGTAATAGTGTTCACTTTCGGTATCCAAGTCAAGGGAAAAATCGATATAGGAATGTTGAAGAGAATGGTCATACACGGGAGTCAAGGATGGACACAGAAATTCCAGAATTCCGGGGTGGTCTACAAGTAGAGGAATTCTTTGATTGGTTATCAAAGGTTGAAAATATTTTTGAACACAACAACGTGCCTGAAGATCGTCAAGTTAAGTTAGTTGCTACAAGATTGAGAGGAAGAGCTATGAATTGGTGGCAACAGACTAAATCAACCAGAGAGAGAATGGGGAAATCCAAAGTTGTCACGTGGGATAAGATGAAAAGGATGATGAAGGCAAATTTCTTACCCTACAATTATCAAGCTCGTATGAACCAACAGTTGCATAAGTTGAGTCAAGGGAGTCGAGGAAATGGTGTGGTTACAAACCCCAGCAATCAGAACAAAAGTGTTAATTGCAGTATAAATATTTCTAAGAGAGTCAACGAACCAGTTGTATATGGAATCACTAAGACAAATGTTAATGACCGAATTAAGCGCTATCATTATCTGGAGTCTGACCATAGAAGTATTGAATGTACGGAGCCCAAGATGAAAGCCTTAGTTGTAGAAGAATGTGAAAACGAGGATGTGGATGATTCTACTGAAAACAAGCCAGAAAAGGAAGAGGAACCGACTAGTCCATTATCTTTCAGCGAAAGTGTTGAAGAAGCGGAAGGTAGTGTTGAATCGTTGGGTAGGTATGAGGCAAGTAAAGAGCTTAAAATTCCTGAGGAGGTTAAACCAATGTTAGAAGAGTTCGAAGAAGTCGGTCCTATGGAATCGTTCGAAGAATTACCACCAAAGTTTGACAATGAAGATGAAGAGGTCGAGTTAGAGAACGATGAATGTAATTTGTTGATGGAATTTTATTCAACGTCAAAGTATGTGGATGTAGAAGTTGATTACTCTTCACCGCCAAAGACTGATGTCGACAGTATGGAAGAAGAAATCATGTTCGGAGTTGAGGGAAGTAACTTGATGATGGAGGATTCTTGCTTAACACCTGAGCTTATGGATGAGAGCCATCCAAGTGAAAATTCCTTAGTTTTCGAAAAGCCCGAACAAAGTGAAAGTGAAACAGAAGAGAAGGAAGAATCAGATAGTTTATTATCTTTGAGAGAGTTCGTCAATAAAATGAAAGATAGTGATGAATTATCAATGTTGATTGAATCTAGAGAAAGTTCTGATTTTGAGAATCTTGAAGAGGTCAAAGTATTTGAAGAGTTTGAAGATGAGATTTCTGAGGAACTGCCTGAAGAAACTAGTCTTGTATTTTTGGAAGAGTCTGTTGAAAAGGTGAAAAATAGTAATGAATTGTTTGTGTTGACCGGGCAAGGAACGAGTAAAGGTCTTGAAGTTTTTGAGGAAGTTGGATCAGAATTCGACGAGTCTGAAGTCGAATATCCTGAGGAATTACCCGAAGAGTTACCACCACTACAGGACATTCAGCATCAAACTGAACTAGTACCAGATGCTATTTTACTACGGGGATCGTATGATCTTGTGAATCTGAAAGAACAGGGAGAGTTGAAAAGACAGGAAGAAGGGAATGATTGTCAGTTGGAGTTGCCTGATCATGTCCGCACTGCTGACGTTGTCAACGTCTACTGCTTGGAACCGTTTCATGAAAATAAACATGTCAAAGAAGACGCGAGTGGGAATTCATTTCAATCAGGGAAAGTTGATGCAACACATCAGTGGAAGATTCTAAATGATGATACACCTGAACGAGATAAGGAAAGACAAGAATCTGGGCATGAGTCATCACACTTCTTCAGTCGTGACTTCCTAAGTCGCTCCGCGATTTTAAACTTCCTTATATCGTCTCGCATTTTCGTCACGATTTGGTTCCATATCACACCTTCCTATTGGCACAAGCATCATGATGTCATCTCCCTCAGATCACTTCCTTATGCCGCCTGCCTAATGCCACGTCTGCTTTATGCCATGCGTTCCTTATGGCGAGCTGCATCTTCAAAGGGTCAAGACAAGATCAATCTCAAGAGTGGTTATCACCAGAACCACATCAGACCAGATAATGAATGGAAGACATCGTCTCGAAGAAGAAGAAAGTGTGAATTCGGGACGAATTATTTTCAACCAGGGGAGGATGATGCAGCGCGAATTAAAGCTAAATGACTTACCTTAAGTCGCTGCCTGAAAGTCGCCTCCATAGGTCGCAAATTCCTGAATCGCGATTCCTTTAGGTCGCCGAAGCCTTAGGTCGTTCCTCCATAGATCGCGAGCAGATCCATCAGAATTCCTAAATCGTGAACGACCTAACCCTAAGTTGCGAAACTCCATCAAACTCCGACCTAATCGTAAGTCGCGAACTCCTACCTTAGGTCGCGAATATCTCCAATTCTTCTGAACAGTTAGGTCGTGAAGCTCTTAAGTCGTGAACGAGAATCCAATTAGGTTGCGATACTCCATAAGTCGCTCCAGATCCTTAAGTCGTGAAGTTTAGGTCGTTGAAGCTTCCTAATGTCGCAATTTTACTTAAGTCGCTGCTTGGTTTTGTTGAGTTGTATGCTGATAGGTCGTGCTTGTTTAGGTCTTTATTTTTTAAGTCGTTTCTTTATATCGCACTATTTGTTAAGTCGTTTGTAATTTATTTTCTTATGTCGCATGTATTTTGTAATGTGTTGTAACTTGTTAAGTCGTGTGTGTGTTGTAACTTTCCCTATAAATAGGGATGTGTTGTCATTTGTAAAGGAGTTGATTTTTGAATAAAAATTTGGTTTGTGCTTTGTGCCTCCATTAAAATTGGAAGTTGAGTGTTATCTCTTTTCTCCATCTTCGGATATTCGAGTGCGCTCGAATCAACGAACTTGAAGCCGATTCACGGAATCTCGTGCACGAGATCAACGTCGAAGAATCGTAGATCTTCTAACATGGTATCGTGCGCGATCAACGTGTCGAAGATAGCTAGAATCCGGTATCTCAAGAGATCAACGGATTTGGGCACTTGGGTATCATCAATTCATCAATTTATCTTGTTCCATCGATTTGTATTTCCGCAATACGTGATTAGATCCGGGATAGATTTGACCACTGGTTCAGATCTACTTCCATGCTGTGTTAGTCTGCCTCCTGCCTATATAAGAAGCCTAAAATAAACTACGACGGCATCTAATAAGAATACGGGGTCAACTTCATCTCTAATAAGAGGTATTAAGTAATTGGAGTGAGTATTTTTCTTGACTTATATTAGAAAATTCTAGAAGGGATTTTTGCCGTGTGATGTTGGTGGGCTATGCTATTATTGTTGGTAGACCGATATTTAGCAGTAGGGCTAGCATATAGGCTTTGACAATAACAGTCCCGAGCAATTGTTAGCAAAGACTTGGGTTATTCCTTCACGGACTTCACTTCCTATTAGTGAGAATCCTTTTGGGATACGCAAAGACCTCAAAGTTTTATTTATTGTTTATTAGTCGGAGGTGGGCTAGTTAACCCTTAGATAAGTCTTTGAGATACGTTAGTAAGACAATAGATTAAATTATAAAGCGTACCTAGGGTCATCGGTCTCTGTAGCTAAAGCCGATTGACTATCAATTACATTACGAAGGACCCGCTTTAGGGTTGAGGTATTAAATGGCTGATGGGTCTGCCTCCTCCTTATTTAAGAAGTATTAAGTGGTCGAGATTTCTTTTTATGTGGTATAACACTCATACACACACACACACACACACACACACACAGATACACGAAATATATATATATAGTTGTACTTTAGAGAAGGTTAGCATAGATATATCATACAAGCATATGGAAATAAATGAGTAAGCCGTGAATAGTGGACATAACACTTAAATAAAAATCAATCGGCACAAATTAGTGTTATGGATAAATTGTATAATTTACCATTCACTGGAATGTTATTCTAACACCCTCCTCATTACAACCACATGATAGATTTAGAGGGACAAGCTACTGATGCAAGACGGGAACGGTAGATGGAGAAGTCTTCTCGTTCATGCTCAGCACTAACAAGGCAACTAGATATCTAAGTAATTATATTAATTTGAAGATAGTAACCTTAGCCAGTATATATGTTCTATTATATTTTTTATTCCACTGTGAGTTTTTGCAAAAAGCTCTATGATATATTAATTTTTATTTCAGGTTACCAAAACCAACGATCCATATCCTAATGGACGTTGGTTTCGATTTAGTCGAAATCCAGGCTCATTAAGGTGCGGGTTATTATATTTGGTATTAGAGTCTAGGTTAGTCGATCATAGGAATTAGGATACACTAAGTGAACGTATTTGTATTTTTACCTATGATTATACACACACACAGATATATATATATATATTATATGCCAAACTCTATGAATTCCAACTATAAAAATAATTGTGACCATATTCAGAAAAGATGGATAAGACAAGTATGAGTTGGAACGATAAATAAAATTAAATTTATGTGCAACCCAATTACCCTAGAAGCGGAGGTCTTATTGTAAGGAGTGAACCAAGAAGAGCATGTGCATGAGATATTAAGGGATCCTGAAGGCTGGATGGTACTTGAATCCTTTGTTGGGCTTAGGTTGTCTTATGATTGTGGTTTTAATGGATTTTCGGTTGAAGACGTACATTTCATTCAAGCAAATGGGAAGTAAAGAACCAATATGCTGCAAGCATCCAGAAGTAAGATGTGAAAACGAATTTAGTCAGTTCACGCAAGAAGGTGTGCATTAATCACCACAAGAAGATATATTTAATATATACTCTTAATAAAAATAAGAGTAAGAGGGAAAACAAGAAAAGTCCATTTCTGAGTTTGACCCCATGTGAAAGAATTTGATAAATAGATTTTAAAAATTCCATGAAATGTTTTAAATGGTTTTCCAAAAGATTTATTGGAAAGTTGTTTTGAAAAAGCAAGGAAATCTAGAAATTCTTAGTTTAAAATTGGTTGAGTCAAAGTTTTCGATTTAAAGGTTTTTGGCAAAGAGATTTTTCTTTTTTGAAATGAATGAAAAAGATGGCTTATGTTTAGCTCGATGATTTTTTCTATTTTTGTAAATTTGAAAGTTTATAAAATTCTTTCACTAAAGGGTGGATAAATGGAAATGGTACTTGATTTAAAATTTGTAAAGAGCAAGAGTAAGAATGCCCGATAATAAAGATAAGATGAATATTCTCATATAAGGAAAATACGAAGAATAACAGTTGAAATATATTTGTGATATAGAAGAAGGTTGATGGCCACAACAGTAAGCAAGTGCACTATGAAATTGAATAAGAAGGGAAATCTGTAAATGAAGGAAGAAGGGAACCAATGAACTAGATGGTAGGCTAAGGCAATGTTATGTAGTAGACAGGGATTTTTCGGAGTAGTGTAGACCGTATCAAAGAAGGAAAAGCTAGAACGAAATAGTATTATAAATAAATTTAATCCGGCCCGAAATTGGGCAATCAGTCGACGGCCTAGATTTAGGCGGTCGACCAGTTAGCCTTTCGACCGGTTAATGGGTAGTTCATGCAACCCGAACCTGGAACGTGACATATAGTAGAGTCCAAGCTTCAGCCCCTATTTTCCCTTCGTCTTTCTCCCCTTCTCCTCAAACCCCCTATCTATCTTCCTTTCTCCAAAATCCATGAGCATCGTCCATCATGCCTGCCACAAACAACCCCCTCCCAAAGTCCAAAGAAGCTTCAGATCCAGCCCCCCTTACTCCAGATCTAAACCCGAACTCCCCCTCCTCGATAAGTCAGTCCATGGCACACTCAAGAGCTGCCAGTGCATCTTCGTGCCACCCAAATCTCACTCCTTCAGAAATCGCCTAGCTCGATAGAAATGATCGAAAGATCTCCAGTTACGAAGCAAATTTTGTGTTACTTTAAGGATGACCAGTGAAATTCAGGGGATTCACCGCCTATGGATTAGGGGATCTGTTTACGGCTTTAGAACTTGCATCGATCTTGAGCCACGACAATTTTGAGTGGGAGTGCTACTCGCATTGCATGCGGCTATTTAACGCTAATATGAAATATGAGTTTAATAAAGACATCAGTAGTCTTACGTTAGAGGTGAAAGGGGTAGCGATTACTCTAGTGAACTATGATTTTAAAGATATTCCGGGGATAGTTGTGAAAGGAGCAGATTTGGCGGATATGGAGACAAAGGATCCTAAGATTTTGCAGCGAATATTTCTTAGAGCTGTTGGAGTTTGGAGGCTAGACAACTTGCGGCCTATAGCTTGCTCTATCACTCGTATTTTTCAACTGAACATCATTCCTGAGATATGGAGCTTTGACCAGATTTATCCATGGGTGCATAAGACCACCCATGCCATCATGGGTGATACAGTAGTGAACTGGGCTCGCACTATCATGAACAACCATGTGGAGCCAGGAGCATGAATTCCATGAAGCTACATTCTGTATTTTCATCTTCTTACTCCCATCTATAAACGATATAAAGTGAACCTCCATGGAGAGCAGGTCTAGAAGAAGGCCCTTGCTACATTTGATAAGACCTCCATAAGGAGATGGGGGTTGTGGAGGCGCCAACTGAGGCAGTGGCAATGAAGGCTGAGAAGCAAGAGCAGTAGGCGACTGAGCAAGGGCAGGGTGTTGTAGGGTTATAAAGCCCTGAGTTTATAGCAATCTGAGACTCTCAACTTCAGATAGATGCCAAACTACGGGAGATACGAGCCGAGCAATGGCACCAGAGCCATAAGCTAGGATGCATAACAGCCATGTTGAGCCCATTCAGGAGTCGTGGCAATGGTTCGAGCTTCCGCATGGGATCAGGACCATCCCCAAGCTCATAGGTAGTATTTAGGATTAGTAGTTGTTTTTGTTGTTTTTCTAGCATTTGTTTCTATTCTTTAAATTGTTTGGGTTGTAAATGTAAGTTCTCTCTTTGTATAGAAGATGCACACGAAAAATTATGAGATGTGTTCTTATTTATTTACCATGCTGATATTTCTGGATACGTTTAACCTTTATAATATGTTTGAGAAAAATAATATAAATGTAAGGACCCATAATTTAATCACTTTGAACTTGAATAGTTAATATGTTTTTAAATGATTAAATAATGGATTTTATATCTAGAATACAAATTTGGATAAAACGTCTTGAATGCATTTTTTTAAACTAATGTAAAATGTTAGTTTAAAGATGGTTCAAGTTATAAGGAGGCTAGGGGAACCAATTTATTTAAGAATAAGTTTGCCTAATAAAACAAAATAGTATAATTATTTGCCTAATAAAACAAAAAATAATTATTAACCCTGCCTAATAAAACAGAATAGTATAATTATTTGCCTAATAAAACAAGAGAGAATTATTAACCTTGCCTAATAAAATAGAATAGTATAATTACTTGCCTAATAAAACAAAACAGTATAATTACTTTCCTAATGAAACAAAATAGCATAATGATTATTATATTCCATGCGGATGGTTGCCATTGGACCAAAATATGGTCGAATCAGGTTCTGCCATTTTCTGCCATGCGGATGGTTGCCATTGGACCAAAATCTGGTCGAATAGGGTTAGGCTATAGGAAATGACTAAAGTACCCTTCTCTTCACCTATAAATAGCCAAGTCCATATCTCATTTTAATCCATTTACAAACTAAAGAAAAGAAATAAAATTCATTATAAAAGGTGAAGTATTCCAAGTCTCCATCAAAGCAAATAGGATGTGAGTATATTCCTTGTTTTCATAGTTTAGTGAGTATATTCCTTGTTTTCATAGTGTAGTGGGTATAACTTATTCTGTGAGTATATTCCTTGTTTTCATAGTGTAGTGGGTATAACTTATTCTGTGAGTATATTCCCTGTTTTCATAGTTTAGTGGGTAAAACTTATTCTGTGAGTATAGTTTAATTATTTTACAGTGAGTGTAATCTTAATCTCTTTCCTTTGACTCTTCACATTTTAATAAATGTTGTGTTAATTGTTGATTGTAAATTATTAATAATAATGGGTCTGTTATTATTCTTGTTATTATTATTGTTCGGTTGTTTGATTTGTGCTCGACCAGTTTATGAGCAATAACTTTGATGTTTAGTTAAAGGGAACTTACACCACCTTTTAACTTAGGATTGACATTTAGTGATTTTTTGGTTAAAAGGAAATAACACCCCTTTTAGCTATCTCATTTGATTAAGAGGGAGCTTCACCCCTCTTGGTCGTATTCTCCTTTAAAGATGATGGGTTTAAGTTATGATTTGAATGGAAGTTTTAAATCTTTGTTGAAAGTATTTTAAAGGAGCTTCAAATTTTATATAATGATTTAAATGGGTTATTTATGGAAAGTAAGCAGTCCTATACTTGGCACTAAAAGCCGATGAGTAGATTGATCCTCTCTCTGTGAGATCTGGAACCGAAGTGTCTACGCAAGGCTAGGAGCAACCAGTGCCCTGACTTACCTGGCTTTATTTCTGGGCGAGGGGTAGAGTAAGTCGAGAATATCGGAAACGTGACAAGTGTAGAAGATTTGATTTCCATAAATGATCTTTATAATTATAATGGAAACATTCACATTTCTTATAGACAATTGGTTTTGACCCATCTAAGTATGCTTTTGAAATATGAAATCCTCCCAAATGTTTTGTGAATATACTTATACCGATGAGATAAGTATATGGATATTTTCCAAGCATTGAAAAAGTATAAGATTTAATTTCCACGTACGATCGTTTTGTTATCCCCGATAGTTGATATCTTGACTATCAATTTCGATACCCTTCTTCCTTTTGTTTTTGTTTCGTCAATCTAAGACGATTTGTTGCTCATTTAGAGCTTTGATATTCTTTATCAGAAATGACTAAATAAAGAGCAAGTTGGGGCCAAGCTATGTGGGGTTGCTCCCATTAGGGTATTTCCACATCTACTCTAGATTGGTTTCGGTTGTATGTGCATGGAGATGAGAAATACTCAGATACTCGGTAAGGTTGGCGGGGTCCGGCTTGGAGGTTTCCGGGAGCCATCGTAGTTTTCAAGTATATTTTTTAGAGGTATACTTTCGATAAGGGGGGCGCACCGTCCTAGTCATTGTTGGAAAATTTCCTTTTCCTTATTTTTGATTCAAATCTTTGGATTGATTATTTCTTAATTGCATTGGGAAGCATCTTGCTCTCTTCGCGATGTTTAATTATTTGTGTCCATTCTTTTATGCTTGGATGTTGCCCCTGTGAGGGGAAACCCGTTCTGCATTTTTACGATGTGGTCATCGTTATTCTGTGTGTTCTATTTTTTTATTTGGAGTTTACTCATACCAGACTTATTGTCTGAGCCGAATTGTTTGTTTTCCCTAAACTCTCGGGTACTCATTTATATTTGAGTAGTCCGAAAATGACAGGTTTCTTTGGGCTCTTTTGAAGATGGTGGACGAGCATGAGGCTCCTTATCTATCTAGTTATTTATTTCCGCTGTTATGAGATGGTGCTCTATGTATGTATATTTAGAGGCAGGTTTTTATAACAACCTAGAATGATAGTAGTACTTTTGTTGTAACTCTGATAACTCCATGTTGGGAGTAACGATATGTACTGTCTTATTTTATGTTATATATTTAACCGTTTCGTTGTGAGATTATTATTCTGTTCTTATATTTTACTCCATGACAACCCGTCTTTCAGATACTTGGGCAATGGCACATGAATACCATGGATGTATTATGTGTCAATCTTAGGGGTCAAAAAGGTAGGTCGTCACAGTTGGTATTAGAGCTTCAGTTGAGCGAACACCTTAGACTGATTGGGGTACAACTCATTAGAGATAGGGTAAGTGATGCCCTAGAATGAGTTAATCTTAAGAGAGCGTATTTGTAATTTTTTTAATAATAATATTTATGCTCTAAAGTCCCGTTTTGGATTTGGATTGATAGACACACCGCTCAAGAAAAATGAAATGTTTGTGAATGGAATGCAACCAGAGTTCCATCGTGAAATGACCAATCATCTTATGGGTACGTTCACCAACATTATTAGCATGGATTTGAGGTTTGAGGCTCTTGATATTAAGGAAGTAGTCCAAAAGGGTGTAGTACCAGCAATAAGTGCCAAGCCTTTATCAGTTATACCAGTTGAAGGAAAGCCAAACTTCAAGCGTAAGTTTAAGGCAAAGAAGCAGGGTGCAGGGAAGAAATCCGAAGATGGCGCTCCAGCACAGAAGAAGCAGACCAACTTAGCCAACATTCTTTGTTTCAAGTGCAATAAGATGGGCCACTTTGCAAATCATTGCCCAATTACCACATGTTTTAATTGCGGCCAGTCAGGACATATGAAGAATGAGTGCCCTTTTCCTAAAAAGGGATCTCAAGGACAGACTTTTACCATTGAAGAGATACCATCCACTTCTTTAGATCAAAAAGGGAAGCAAGTGTTGCAAGGTACATTATCCATCTATGATATTTCTGTAAGGATGCTATTTGATACAGGAGCTTCCCATAGTTTTATTTCTTATGATCTAATGGACAAACTAAACCTTAAATATGTTATCATAAGTAATCCTCTTTGTGTGTCAAACCCAGTTGGAGGTCCGACAAATCTTGACACTGTGTGTCTAAATGTACCTATTTCTTGTCCAAATCATCTCTTTCCTTTTGACTTGTTTGTTCTTGGGTTTATGGGTTTAGGAGTGTTGCTGGGAATGGATTGGTTATCTAAGTTTAAAGCTATCTTGGATTGTGGTAGAAGGCTCGTTAGAGTTAGTGATGCAGGAGATGTTGGTGTTGATATTAGTTGTGAAGAGCCTAAGAAGTTAATGAACAGTTTTCTCTATTCACTCGAAGTGACTAAAGTGGAGTAAGGAGATGTGCCGGTTGTTCAAGATTTCACAGATATTTTTGACGAGGTGCAAGGTTTACCTCCTCACCGTGAAGTCGAGTTCCGTACTGATTTGGTTCCAAAAACTAGACCTATTGTACAACCCTTACGAAGGATGGCTCCAAAAGAGAAGAGGGAGTTAGAAAGGCAGACTTATGATTTGTTGTAGAAGGGCTTGATCCGACGTAGTACCTCGAGTTGGGGATCGCCGGTCATCTTTGTTACAAAGGCGGATGGTTCTCTAAGGTTATGCGTAGACTATCGGGAGTTGAACAAAAGGACTATCAAGAATAAATATCATTTGCCAAGGATCGACGATATGTTTGACCAACTCCACAGTGCTCGGATATTTTCTTAATTAGATCTTGCCACCGGTTTCCACCAATTAAGAGTGGCAGAGGAGAGTGTTCCCTTAACAGCTTTTCGAACTCCTGAAAATTTCTACGAGTGTAGTTATGCCGTTTGGATTGACTAACGTACCCACTTATTTTGTGGACTTAATGAATCGAGTATTTTGAGATATTCTTAATAAATTAGTTCTCGTCTTTATTGATGACATTCTTATCTATTCCAAGAAAGAGGAGGAACACAAATATCATCTCCGTGTCATACTCGATACCTTAAGAAGCCATGTATTGAAGGCTAAGTTTTCCAAGTGCCATTTCTGAAAATCCAAAGTTAGGTTTCTAGGGCATGTTATTTTGGGAGAAGGCATATCGGTGGACCCAACTAAAGTTGTGGCAGTTCAAGACTGGAAGAAGCCCGAAAGTGCGACGGAAGTTAGAAGTTTCTTGGGATTGGCTGGTTTTTACCATAGGTTTATCAAGGACTTCTCGAAGATTGCTTCTCATCTGAAGATGTTAACAAAGAAAGATGTTAAGTTCGTTTGGACTTCTAAGTGTGATCACGCATTCAACGAATTGAAAGAGAAGTTGACTAGCGCTCCTGTATTAACCATTCCAAATGGGAGCAAAGGTTTAACCATGTATACAGATGCTTGTGGAACGGGATTGGGAGCAATTCTGATGCAGCATGGGAAAGTTATTGCCTATGCGATTTAACAGCTAAAGCCGCATGAGAAAAATTATGCTACACACGATTTGGAGCTTTTAGTTGTTGTCTTCGCACTAAAGATGTGGAGGCATTATCTTTTGGGTGAAACGTTCGAGTTTACAAGGATCACAAATCCTTAAAATACCTTTATACCCAGAAAGATTTGAATCTGAGGCAGCAGAGATGGTTAGAGTTTCTCGCCTCTTATGATCTAAAGGTTCTTTACACCTCTGGAAAAGCAAATGTCGTTGCTGATGCATTGAGTAGGAATGTAGCAATGGTTGCAAATCTAGAAGTTAAGCCAGTATTGTTAGAGAGAATTGCATCTAGTCAAGAGACAGATCCTATATTAGCTCGACTTAAGAAGGATGTTGAAGAAGGTGTTGTTTCTAGCTTTGAGATTGATCTCCAGGGCATATTGAAAATGAATGGGCGTATTTGTGTTCTAGACTTTGATGGATTATGCAAAAAGTGTTAGCCGAATGCCACCATTCAAAGTTATATTTTCATCCAGGAGTAACCAAGATGTTCAAAGATATGAAGAGGGTATTTCGGTGAAAGGGGATGAAGCGAGGTATTTCAATCTTTGTGAGTCGTTGTGTAAATTTCCAGCAGATTAAGAGTGACTAGTAGAAGACAGCTGTATTGCTTCAGCCACTTGAGATCCCAAAGTGGAAGTGGGAGCAGATCTCTATGGACTTTATTGATGGGCTTCCTAGGTCAAGAAGAGGTAACGATGGCATTTGGGTTATAGTCAATCGACTAACCAAGAGTGCCCATTTCATTCATGTTAAGCTGACTAGGACTGCTACGAGTCTGGCGGGTTTGTATGTGAAGGAGATTGTGAGACTCCATGGGATTCCTCGTAGTATTGTAAGTGACCGAGACCCGATATTCACTAGTAGGTTTTGGGAGGGACTGCAGACTACTTTAGGGACTGAGCTAAGTCTAAGTACAGCTTACCATCCCCAAACAGATGGGCAGACAGAGAGAGTGAACTAGATCTTAAAAGATTTATTGCGAGCATGCATTCTAGACTTCGGGGATTCTTGGGAAGATCATTTACCCTTAGTCGAATTCACTTATAACAATAGCTATCAAGCAAGCATTGGTATGGCCCCTTTCGAAGCTCTTTATGGTCGTCCATGTCGTTCTCCTTCGTGTTGGGTTGAATCTGGAGATAGACTTGTTCTTGGACCCGACATAATCTTAGAAGCCAATGGGAAGGTAGCTGATATTAGAAGAAATATGAAGGAAGCACAAGATCGGAAAAAGTGTTATGCAGATCAAAGGCGTAGGGATCTAGAGTTCTTAGTCGGGGACTTGGTATTTGTAAAAGTCTCTCCTCTGAGAAGTGTCGTGAGGTTTGGGAAGACAGGGAAGTTAGCCCATCGATATATTGGCTCTTTTCCCATACTGTACCGGATTGGTAAACTTGCATATAAAGTGGAGTTACCAGATCGACTATTAGATGTGCACAACGTATTTCACGTATCTCAATTACGTAAGTATGTACACGACCCTTCGATGATAGTAGAACCAGGATAGCAAGTTGATTTGGAGGTTCAGCCTAACATAACCATTCTTAAGCGGCCTATTCGTATTGTCGCTTGAGATATAAAGCGATCAAGGAAGAAGGTTGTGAACCTTGTTAAGGTTCAGTGGAGTGGAGATGTTAGAGATTGTACTTGGGAAACTAAGGACTATATTAGGGATTCTTATCCCGAGTTGATGTAGTTGTTGTTTGTATTTTGTTGATTCTTTTTAGTGTACTCACCAGTTGTGTTGAGTTCGCTTTCCTTGTATCATTGTGTGGTATATATGGTATCATTTGGGTTTCTTTGATATTTAGAGTTTATCTGATTAATTTCGAGGACGAAATTTCCTTTAAGGAGGGGAGGATGTAACGACCCATAATTTAAACACTTTGAACTTGAATAGTCAATATGTTTTTAAATGATAAAATAATGGATTTTATATCTAGAATACAAATTTGGATAAAACATCTCGAATGGATTTTTTTTAAACTGATGTAAAATGTTAGTTTAAAGATGGTTCGAGTTATAAGGCGACTAGGGGAACCAATTTATTTAATAATAAGTTTGCCTAATAAAACAGAATAGTATAATTACTTGCCTAATAAAACGAAAAAGAATTATTAACCCTGCCTAATAAAATAGAATAGTATAATTACTTGCCTAATAAAACAAGAGAGAATTATTAACCTTGCCTAATAAAATAGAATAGTATAATTACTTGCCTAATAAAACAAAACAGTATAATTACTTGCCTAATGAAACAAAATAGCATAATGATTATTATATTCCATGCGGATGATTGCCATTGGACCAAAATATGGTCGAATCAGGTTCTGCCATGCGGATGGTCGCCATTAGACCAAAATCTGGTCGAATTTGGTTAGGCTATAGGAAATGACTAAAGTACCCTTCTCTTCACCTATAAATAGCCAAGTCCATATCTCATTTTAATCCATTCACAAACTAAAGAAAAGAATTAAAATTCATTATAAAAGGTGAAGTATTCCAAGTCTCCATCAAAGCAAATAGGATGTGAGTATATTCCTTGTTTTCATAGTTTAGTGAGTATATTCCTTGTTTTCATAGTTTAGTGGGTATAACTTATTTTGTGAGTATATTCCTTGTTTCCATAGTGTAGTGGGTATAACTTATTCTATGAGTATATTCCTTGTTTTCATAGTGTAGTGGGTATAACTTATTCTGTGAGTATATTCCTTGTTTTCATAGTTTAGTGGGTATAACTTATTCTGTGAGTATAGTTTAATTATTTTACAGTGAGTGTAATCTTAATCTCTTTCCTTTGACTCATTCACATTTTAATAAATGTTGTGTTAACTGTTGATTGTAAATTATTAATAATAATGGGTCTGTTATTATTCTTGTTTGGTTGTTTGATTTGTGCTCGACCAGTTTATGAGCAATAACTTTGATGTTTAGTTAAAGGGAACTTACACCACCTTTTAACTTAGGATTGACATTTAGTGACTTTTTGGTTAAAAGGAAATAACACCCCTTTTAGCTATCTCATTTGATTAAGAGGGAGCTTCACCCCTCTTGGTCGTATTCTCCTTTAAAGATGATGGGTTTAAGTTATGAATTGAATGGAAGTTTTAAATCTTTGTTTAGTATTTTAAAGGAGCTTCAAAATTTATATAATGATTTAAATGGGTTATTTATGGAAAGTAAGCAGTCCTATACTTGGCACTAAAAGCCGATGAGTAGATTGATCCTCTCTCTATGAGATCTGGAACCGAAGTGTCTAGGCAAGGCTAGGAGCAACCAGTGCCCTGACTTACCTGGCTTTGTTTCTGGGTGAGGGGTAGAGTAAGTCGAGAATATCGGAAACGTGACAAGTGTAGGAGATTTGATTTCCATAAATGATCTTTATAATTATAATGGAAACATTCGCATTTCTTATAGACAATTGTTTTTGACCCATCTAAGTATGCTTTTGAAATATGAAATCCTCCCAAATGTTTTGTGAATATACTTATACCGATGAGATAAGTATATGGGTATTTTCCAAGCATTGAAAAAGTATAAGATTTAATTTCCATGTACGATCGTTTTGTTATCCCCGATAGTTGATATCTTGACTATCAATTTCGATACCTTTCTTCCTTTTGTTTTTGTTTCGTCAATCTAAGACGATTTGTTGCTCATTTAGAGCTTTGATATTCTTTATCGAAAATGACTAAATAAAGAGCGAGTGGGGGCCAAGCTATCTGGGGTTGCTCCCATTAGGGTATTTCCACATCTAGTCTAGATTGGTTTCGGTTGTATGTGCACGGAGATGTGAAATACTCGGATACTCGATAAGGTTGACGGGGTCCGGCTTGGAGGTTTTCGAGAGCCATCGTAGTTCTCAAGTATATTTTCTAGAGGTATACTTTCGATAAGGGGGCGCACCCTCCTAGTTATTGTTGGAAAAATTCCTTTTCCTTATTTTTGATTCAAATCTATGGATTGATTCTTTCTTAATTGCATCGGGAAGCGTCTTGCTCTCTTCGTGATGTTTAATTATTTGTGTCCATTCTTTTATGCTTGGATGTTGCCCCTGTGAGGGGAAACCCGTTCTGCATTTTTGCGACGTGGTCTCACTGGTTATTCTATGTGTTCTATTTTTTTATTTGTAGTTTACTCATACCGGACTTATTGTCTGAGCCGAATTGTTTGTTTTCCCTAAACTCTCGGGTACTCATTTATATTTGAGTAGTCCAAAAATGACAGGTTTCTTTGGGCTCTTTTGAAGATGGTGGACGAGCATGAGGCTCCTTATTTATCTAGTTATTTATTTCCGCTGTTATGAGATGCTGGCTCTTTGTATGTATATTTAGAGGCAGGTTGTTATAACTACCTAGACTGATAGTGGTACTTTTGCTGTAACTCTGATAACTCCATGTTGGGAGTAACGATATGTACTGTCTTATTTAATGTTATATATTTAACCGTTTCATTGTGAGATTATTATTCTATTCTTATATTTTACTCCATGACAACTCGTCTTTCAGATACTTGGGCAATGGCATATGAATACCATGGATGTATTAAGTGTCGTTCTCAGGGGTCAGAAAGGTAGGTCGTCAAAATAAATATGGAAATCTTATATGGACACTTAACTAACGATAAATGCAAAGTAAGTCTGGAAGTTTATAAAATAAATTTTAGTGATTGAAAGACATGGAAAGGTTATTGTGAAATCATGGGTCATTATCCTTATGCCTTAAAAGCTAAAATTTATAAATAGGCTTGTGTATCATTGTTTTAAATAAAAAGAAAGGTTTTCAAAATCTAGGATTTTACGTGTAATTATAGGGTCAATCATATACATTAACTCATTGACTGAATCCTGATTACTTTAAGATGTTGCTTGATTTGTTTTAAAGGTGTAAAGGCAAATGATTTTGAAAAGCCGTATTCAAATGCTTTTGGAAAATTTTGTTCAAATGCTTTGTAAAAAAGGAAAAAAAAATGGTGTTTGAATGCTTTTGGAAATTTGATTTTTCAAACTATTTTGCATGTTGGATTGGAAGGGGAAATGTTTTTAATGGGAAATAAGAGAATTTCTGATTTTCAAGGGTCACATGCTTAGCATAGAAAAGATCGACGTGGTAGAGGATATGAATTTTTCTATGCAGTAAGGGTGGCAGTATGTGAAGCACAAATAATAATAAGGGCAAAAGCTATTTTAGCCTTCGAATTTCTTTTCCGTGCCTTCTTAATAGCAAATGAAACTCATTAAAAATAAATCTGTTTTAGAATTTAAAAATAAACCTCTTTATGCATATTTTACTTGGAAAATTTGAAGAAGATTTGGAGGCAAAAGAGAAAGTTCCAAGGAAAAATAGAATTGATATCCAAGTGAAAGATGGAAATGTAAAAATTCCACATCTAATTCCTTTTCCGACATAAGGGTATAGGTTTAGAAAACGAAAATTCGGTGTGTTAAATTTTGGATGGTAGGGATTGGATGCAAAATTGGTTGAACCATATTGCAACTTGTAAGAGTGTGGAAATTTTTGTATGAAAACAAGGTTTTTGTTTTTTGAAAACTTGCATACATATAGAATTGTCGGTATATTTAGGTTGTTTGCATCATATTTTTAAAAAGTTTTCAAAAGAATGCATTCATAAAGAAGGCGCTGATTTATAATTATTCAGCATGCATATCATATATGTTGTGATACACTGTGCACTTGTACACGTTTGGCTACAAAATCGTTTGTACACTAATTGATTGGGTAGTTTAGAATGGATGTGCGCTATGTTACATGTTCAATCTTTGAGGAATTTTGATGATGAAATTCTTTTAAGGGGGAAGAATGTAACACCCCGTAAAATAAATGGTAATTAATAATTACTATGGCTCAAAAATGGAATTTGAGCAAACAATGGAATTTGCCCACGAAACTTACACCACTGTGTTCATGGTAATTTTCTAAGTATCTTTATATATGAAGTTTTACGATCAAAGTTCAGATGAAGAAGTTATTAGTATTTGAAGTTTTTGGAATGAAAATAATTAAATAGGAATTTAAAAGGAAACAAATAATAAAACCATATCAACCCCACCGGTCGAACCCCTCCTTGGGTCGGTCAACCGCTAGCGTTCGACCTTCCAGGATGGACCAGTCGCCAGTTGAAATAGTGGCGGCTATGGTTGAACCTTGACCGAATGACCCGACTTGATTAATTTAAATCAAATGGATATGATTGATTCGAGCGCTTATAAATATAGTTCTGGCCTTTTACTTTTCTACTCATATTTTCTGATCAAAGAAGTGGAGCTCTGCCATTTTGCCTTCTCCGTCTATTTATCATAAAATATTATGTGTGTATAAAATCAAAGAAGGGTAGAAAATAAAAGAGGAGGGAACAAATACCGTTGAAAAAGGTAAATTTTATAATTATATATCCATATGCCACTTAATTCAAATCTTCTTTTGGATCTATAGTTATAATGGGTATGTATATCTTGTTATATATATTTTTGGATTGAAAAGGAAAATAAGTCAACTGAAGGGATGAATTCAGATTTAAGGAATTTGGAAAGCTTAAAAGATGAGTAGGAAATTGTATAATACACACACACATATAATGCTGAAATTTATATTATTTAATTTTATTTAATTACTATGCCTATGTAAGATATGTTGAGTTATAGGCTTAAAATGGACGTATTCAATTAAAACCTTGCCTATATATTCTTTAAGTTTAATAATTGTAATGGAATGGTATATACACTCTAATTTGAAAATTTGGAAATCAGTCCCTAAATTTGTTAAAGTAGAATGTTGATAAGATTGTAAAATTTATTCAAGATTTATGATAATTGGGTAGTAAATTGTTAGTATTGATTTGGATTGCCTAAATTTGATATGGAATGTGAATTTCTATGTTTTACTTTATTGGAAGCGTTATATCCACATTTAGTTGTATCCATTTCCATGTAAATTTCCATAAATTATCTAATCCCACAGCTATGTATAAAAAGTGCGTAGTTTAAAATAATAAGAAATATACAAAAAATGAAAGAGATATGTAAAGTACCGATGTTCTTTTCTGTAATTTTCACTGTCTATTTCAATAAAAGAAAAGAGATAATTTCTTATAATTTCAAACAAAAATAGAATATCACTTTTGGGTAATTTATGGAAAGTCCTTTTTGGGAAGGATACCTCTAATATATTAAAATGATGAGATAAATGTTCTTTACAAAATGTACATATAAGTGTATTTTCTAAAATTCCTAAGTGTAGGAAGATGAGTTAAAGATACGAATATATGTTTGTGTGTATATGTGCACACACGTATTGTAACGACCCACCATTATGGACGGTTTAAATCGACAATAAACTACGCATGTCAAACTCAAACTGTTCAAAAGAGAGGATGTTAATGGGGTAAATAAGAAAATAATAGAAAAGAAGGAGAAAAACAAAACACAGAATCTCACAGCGGAATGACAAAATATAACAATCAAATAAACAGTTCATGAAGCTGTTTTACAAATAACATTTGATTACACTTTCACAATACAATCAGAGTTATACATACAACAGGTAAAATAGGATAATGCATCGGAACAACATGATGCAGTGGAATAATAATAATAATATAATGCTAAACTCCGTCTTCGTCCTCCAGAAATAAAGTCTTCAACGCTGAAAAGCTCAGGTTGACCCGAGCGTAATGAAAAGATAAAACACTCGAGTCAGAACTAAAAGATCTTATGTAAGTTAAATAACGGTAAATAAATATGAGTGTAAGGGCTTCAGAGATGTTTATGGGATTTTACATCTCCTATCCAGTGTATAACATGCGTGCAATAACTTAAGAGATATTCAGGATTTCCATCTCCCAAGGATCCGTTAAACTATTTATATGTAGTAATATATGCTATATATATGTAGTGTCTATCAGTAAAGTAAAGTATTAAAATGGCATTAAGGCGTTACCCATATCTCCCTTAACACATTTTATAAATGTTGTAGTCTATACAGTACTGTAAACTCCACCAAACCGGTGGGCTACCAGGGAACACTCCATAGGTATGACACAAACCAAAAATCATAGTGGGCTCAATAAGGCATATGACAAGGCACGCGAAGCAATGCCCATGGTAGGATTCTACCGTTTTGGATGCCCGAACTGGTGGTAACGCATAGCAGCTACTACCGCCCACCTTGGAACACATTCCCAAAAATCAAATCGAGGGTGACCACCAAATCAATCACAAAGTAACATATATGGTACCGTATCCAATAAGAGGAGCAACCTCACTTGGCCCGGGATAACTCTTGTTTTAGTCATATCAAGCTAACCCAGGGGGGTCAGGGCTGCGTTCTTACCTCATACCAGAAGCGTTCGCCAAACCATCCTACTTCGTTCTGGATTCTCCATTACGTGCACAGTTGTTAAAGTGATTTCGGAATTGGCAAAGAGTATGACAATATTCGACCTTGGTCCCTTTAACAACCAATCGTTATATTTTTCACACCGTAGTCATTTATAAAACATTTAAAATAATAAATCCAGAAAACAGTTTATTCCTTCCTATCAAGATATCCATATATTTATTCTAAAAGTATAAATATTTTTATAAATACCAAGGAAGATTTCTTTCAATCAATTTCTAAAATAATTTATAAATCTCTTCAAAACCATTTAAAAACTATTTATATGCTATAAAACCATTTATAAAGCTATTTATAAATTCCCAAAACAATTTACAACTCTTCCCTTTTCATAAACTTCTACGCAAATTCTTTTAAAACTTTTCCAAATCCCTTTATACAAGTTCTTTATAAAACCCCTTATAAAATCCTTTAATCACTTATAATCTCCTTCATAAAACCATTATAAAATCCTTTATAAAATCTTCTATAAAATTCTTTTTACAAAATCCATTATAAAATCTCTTACCAAATTTTATAAATTCCTTACAAAACCTTTACAAAATTCTAAAAATCTTTTACAAAAATCTTTTATCTATTAAATTTATTATAAAGGTCTATATTTATTATCTTAAATCAAAACTATATTTATTATATTAAATTAAATTTAAAATATATATTAAATATTATATTAAATTAAACTTTAAGCTATTTAAAATATATTTTAAAACTAAATAAATTTATAAGTCAAAATCTTAAAATTACATTTAAAACCATATATTAACTTATAATTTGAAGCTTTTAAACATATGAATAAATTATTTTCCAAATATAATTTTTTTAAATAAAATCATTAAATTAAATTTAAAAATCAAATTTATAAATCAAACATACTTACTATTTAGAAAAATAATTTAAACTGACCAACGATGTTCGTATATAGTTTTCTACCCTATGGTCAAGTGATAGGGTATGTAACATTTCAACCCCAAAATAGTTAAATTTTCTGGGTATATATCATTTCAACCCGTATCTCGAATCAATAATTTCCAAATCAATAAAATTGCTCGGGTTTATCATTTCAACCCATAACGATTTTCCCTAATCTATAAGATCATTCGGGTATATATCATTTCAACCCATAGTGATAACAGGGATACAAACATCCAATCATCCAAAATGTCAACAAATAAACATCCATCACAATCAACATCCAAATCAACCAATAAATCACAACAATTAACTAGTTATCACTATCAGGTGTTTAATTAACAATTTAAATTCAATATTAATATAAATGGCAATTTAATTCAATATAAATTCAAATTAAATTAAAATGTCAAATAAAACTACCAAACAATAACCAATAATATTCTTATCAATAATAAATTTAATTTAACTAATATAAGATGGTTTAGTATTTGTGAGTGGGTTAAATCACCCACCTTTGATTTCTAGTCGATTTAAAATCCAAAAAAGCTCAAAATTGAACAGTCTTAGAATGCAGCCAAACTAGTTCCATGTCTCAGAATGCACGATAAACGATAAGTCCGATCAGTATGAAACTTAAAATCCTATAATAATTCACTATTATGGATCCGATGAAACTAGTTTCGTCGAAATCCTAAACAGTGGCCAAAATAGCTATTTTACATGTGAATTAAATAAATTATTATTAAATTGATTTAATCACCTTTAAATTTAAATTTAAAAGTTAACAATTTTATCATTCTTGATTACATAAAATTAATAATCATTTACAATACAGTTTTTCATGTTAAATCCAATATTTAGATATTGCACTAATTTTAGCATTCAATTACAACTGAAATTAAATTCCAGTTAATTATATTTCAAATTCCAATAAATTCTTTAATTTTGATTTACAATCTTTTTATTAAGTCAACCAACACCTTATGAAATTATTAACATAAACTTTACATTTTATTACATTCATATTCTACGATTATCATCTTAACTCATATTAACTGCAGTATTTAATTACATTAAATTCACATTGGTTTCCAAATTATTTCAACATTAAATCCAACATTTAATTTATTCCTTATTTACAATTATAACCAAAATTAACTTTACAATTATTTCAATTTATTGAATTTACATTAAAATGGTTGTCAATAACAGTCAAACAATATTATTAAATCATTTCTAATTATTTTTCTCATCAATAAATCATAAATTTTAATTTCTCACAATATTAAATTCCAAAATCTTATTTAATTTAATATTTTTAATTATAAAAAAATATTGGTCGTTACACGTATAACCGCGCCTACCGATTAAAAATATAAATATACATAAGATACAGGTAAAGCGAAATAAATAAATATATGTAGCTACTCCTATTAGTTATAATTAGGACGACTAGTTATTAACAGCGTAGCAAATAATAGGACTAGGAGGTTGAAATGGAAAAGAGATAGTAAATTCAAAATTTACGAACGATGATTGCAAATTTATTGGGCAATATATATGTAGTTAATAGGGAGTTACAAGAATTAAATAGAGACATAAGTATGTTTAAAAGGACCAATTAAAGAATTTAACATGGCATTTATGTGGAAATGAAATAAGCATAATAAGTTGAATATGAAACGAATAAATAAATGTCATTGATGATTGTCCAATTTGAATAATAATGACAATTTATTACCGATAATTGACATTTATGAGACATAGAAGGAAGTGAGGAATATAAGGAATAAGCATATAAAATAGGAATAGGTTCACAGCGAATAAGTGGATTAATATTAGTAAATAAGCTTAGGTGGTAGTATAATTTTCATAGTAGAAAAATATAATAATACGTTTAAGACGAGCGTGGATTAGTGAATCTAGCCCAATATTTAGGTCTAGAATAATTGGTTTGGTTTAGAATAGGTTGGGATGCCAGGTCAGTAGAGTTACACAACATAAGTTTTCCCTTCACCTAAAGGCTACCAGTAGTTGTGCATATGTACTACTGATGTGGGACATCTCCGACCATAAGACCCGTGGGGAAGGGATATAAATTTGTGTACAGGAATGGGGGAATATATCAAGGGTTCATGTTGAATTTGAAGTATTAAATGGCTCGATACCTTTAGTGATGTCAAGGGGTTTACTTCGGGGTGAAAGTTATCAACTGGCCATTGGGTCTACCTTCTCCCTATATAAGAAGTCTTAAATAACCTACTATGATACCTAATAGGGAAATGATGTCTGCTTCATCTCTAATAGGAGGTATTAAGTAACTGGAATGTTCATTTTCCTTAACCTATATTAGGAAAGTCTAGAAGGGATTTTGATTATGGGATGTCGACGGGCTATGTCAGTATTGTTGGTATATCGGTATTTAGTATGGCTTGTAGGCTTTGACTCTAGTGGTCCCGAGCAGTCGTTAGCAAAGACTTGGATTATGCCTTGATAGATTTTGCTTCCTACTAGTGTAGAATTCGTATGGTATACATAAAGACCTCAAAGTTTTATTTATTATTTGTTAGTCGGTGGTGGGCTAGTTAACTCTTAGATGAGTCTTTAAGATGCATTAGTAAGACGAAAAATTAAATTATAAAGTTGTACCTAGAAGTCATCAGTCTATGTAACTAGGGCCGTTTGACTGGCTATTACGTTACAAAGGATCCGCTTCGAGGTTGAGGTATTAAATGGTCGATGGGTCTACCACCTCCCTATTCAGGAAGTATTAAGTGGTCAGGGTTTCTGTTTCGGTAGCATAACGCTTATAGATATATAAGATTGTGTATATTTATACCATGGAGAAGGTTAGTATAGATATATCATATGTGCATATGGAAATAAATGGTTAAGTCGTGAATAGTGGACACACACTTAAGTAGAAATCAATCGACATAAACTAATGTTATGGATAAATTATGTAATTTACCAGTCACTAGAACATTGTTATGATCCTATCCCCATTGCAACCCACATGATAGATTTATAGGGACAAGCTACTGGTGCAAGATGGGAATGGTAGATGAAGAAGTCTTCTCATTCATGCTCGACACTGACAAGTCAATTAGATATCCAACAAATGATATTGATTCCAAGTTAGTAGTCTTAGTAGGTATATATGTTCTATTATATTTTTCTACTCCGATTTGCATTTTTGTAGATAGCTCTCTGATATACTTATGTTTATTTCAAGTTACCAAAACCAATAATCCATACCCTAATTAACTTGGGTTTTTATTTAGTCAAAATCAGGCTAATTAAGATGCGGGTTGCTACAGTAAAGTTTAAATAAAGTAAAATTGGATTTTATCGAAACCAAGTAAGTGAAAAATTTGGCCAAAATGTCACACCACCTACTAAATGATGTGTGAACGTTAATATTGAAATTGTTCGATATTAATCGCTGACCAAATTTACACCTAAGAGTCACACAACCGAAACGTTGAATACTCATTTTACCATCTGATTTAATTAATTTATAATTGTTATAAATTAATTAATATTTATGAAATATTAATTACAAAGTTTTTAATTGATGTTTTGAATAATATTAAAATATGTTTATAATAGTTATAAATATATTAATCGATATACCATATCGATACGTGTTTAAATTGGATTTAAATGTAATAAAAAAATTGGGCTTGAAGTTGGTTTGAAGCCCATGTGGGGCTTGAGATATTTTGCTACGATTAGATCATGGTATGGCTAGTCATATGATGGTCTTAAGGGCAAGGTTTAGATGTGTTAAAAGGTAATAAATTAGTAAGAGAAAAACACATACATAATTGATGCAATAAATATCATACGTTAGTTCAGTTAGATGTCGATATAATGAATCTGTATATATTCGTGTTGTCTACATTAGATGAATATATATATATATATATAACAAAAAAATCTTTGATATGCATATAATAACATATAGTTCATGGTTAGTAATTTAAAAGAATTGTATTTAAATAATATTAAAAAATTGATTTTTTTCCAAAAACTTATTTTAAAACACATACATAATTATATAAAATATATGTATACTTATTTTATAAATATATCTACATTATAGTTTTGAAAATAAATAAATAAAATATTTTTTTATGATATATTTATATTATAAATCCGTAATATATATTATATATAGATATTTCATTTTATTTATTATACTTAATTCTGTATATTGTAAAAATATATATATATATATATTATGAAATACATAAATATAAGTATTTGAAAATAATTTTAAAAAAAAATCAAAAATTTCTATATGAAAATCTTAATAAAAAATAAAAAAGGAAAAACTTTTTAAAAAATAATAATTTATTTTTATACCTTGTATATATGTTTATGTATTTATATATATATATATAGTTAATTATTTATTCATACAAAAGATTATATATATTTATTTACTTATACATATATGTATTTCTAAAATATTAATATATATATAAAAGCACTTCAAATTTCTACGACTCCAAGCGAACCATGTGCGACTCCAAGTAAATGACAAATTTCCTCGGGTCGAACTCTAAGTAAATTGCCACCAATCTATCAACATCGAACCATCTTCTCTTGCCCATAACTCGAGCGTACTAACTCTAAAGGACTTGAAAATTGTAATGTAGCTTTAGGGGGTCCTTCTTGGCTTACCTTTTGGATCGCACGTTATTTGAACAATGTGGACTTTATAGGTCATCGCCAATCGATACATCTTCAATCGACCATAACTCGAGCAAGCATACTCCAAATGACTTGAAATTTGAAACATAGCACCATGGGGCCTTCCTTGTCACCCCACATTGGTCGCATCTTATTTGGACCAATTTTTATGCATAGGTACCGATCCATACATACAAATCCATAAGAACACATTTTCATAAATCAAGTCCAAATCATATAATATTCACATATATGGTGTAATATGGTCTAAAAACATTTTTAGTATTTTTAAATAATTTTTAAAATATCATTTAGGGTGCCAAATGACCTAATTAGCAAGTGAGAGATCTAATCACTCATCAAGTACCCAAATTTAACACTCTTCCCCTTGAATCTAAACTAGACAGCAAGCAACCTGAATTTCCAAGCACAAAAATGATGAATCAAAGATTCACTAGCTACCCTCTAATGAAGATTTAGGCCAGATTTAAAGAAGAAAAGGTGAATCTTTTGAACAAAAGGTGATAAATGTAGGTTTGTAGATGTTTTGGGAAGATGAAAAGTGAATCATCTCAGCCCCAACATCTCTTCCTAGCTCCAAAATCCGAAATGGGCTAATGGGCTTGGGTTTGGGTCACCTAATTACCCATATCTCTGCCTAGAAGCTTAAAACTTAAAACAGGAATATCTCTTAAATGGTACGTCTATTTTCCTATTATGACCACTCTATAAAAAGAAAAACCATCATCCTGAAGCAGTGAAAGTGGTTTTGGACCCTTACTCGTATCCTATCAAAAGGTTTAGATCATACAAAAATTTTAGGGTTAAAATTGTCACAAAGAAATTCGGCAAAAATCAAGATGTGGGAAATGTCCATCAGACTCATTTCCCAAGATATCATAGTCATATAACCTTATACGATATAAATAATAATATTTTACGATCCTACAATACGTAAAATGCAGGTTGTTGCATTCTTCCCCCTTTAGGAATTTCACCCCCGAAATTCTACAATCAAGTCAATAGGGTCATCCTGCATGCCTAATAATCATATACAAATATAGGCAACCATCACACATTAAACAAGCATACATAGCAATAAATGAAAAAGGAAACACCTAACCCTATCCTAACATGTAGGGTACTATGCCATGGTATATTTCACGATATCATAAGTGAAAGTAAAAGCGATAAATAAGAAATCTCACCATGTAAACATCTCTAGATATGTTGTCCTCATGATCTCTTCGGACTTCCAAGTGCAATCACCTTCACTATCACTCCACTAAACCTTCACTAACTTCACCATCTTCCTTCTAAGCTGCTTCATATCACGTCCGACGATACGAATTAGCCTAAAGGTCTCAAAGCCTCTAGTTCAATCTCGATATCATCTAGCTGATCAGATGTGATATTACGTCTGAGTCATGCACAAATTTTCGCAAGTGAGAGACATGGAAGACATTGCGCACTCCCGCCATTCTTTGAGGTAAGTTGACTTTATAAGCAAGGCTCCTTATCCTCTCTAATATCGAAAAGGGACAACAAATCTCGGTGCCAACTTTCCTCTACTACCGAACTAAATAACATTCTTCAATGGAGAGATCTTGATAAATACCATGTCGCCCACAGAGAACTATGAATCCCAATGTCTCTTATCAGCATAGCTTTTCTATCCATCTTGTGCAGCTTTCATCCGATGCCGAATGGTCTCGATCTTCTTGGATGTTTCTCTAACCATATCTAGCCCAAGTATCAGTTTCTCGCCCGCTTCCCACCAACAAGAAGGAGCGTTGCACGGTCGGCCATATAATGCCTCAAATGGTGCCATACTGGTGTTAGACGGATAACTGTTGTTGTATGCAAATTCAACAAGGTGTAAGTGATCATCCCACGAGGCTCTAATGTCTAGTATGCAAGCATGCAAGAGATCCTCTAAGATACGATTCACTCCCTCGGTTTGTCCATCAGTTTGAGGGTGATAAGTTGTGCTGAGGTACAACTCTGTCCCTAATGCCTCCTGTAAGCTCTTCCAAAACCCACTAGTGAACAATTGGTCTTGGTCACTCACAATGCTCTTCGACACACCATGGAATTGTACTACCCATTTCACATATAGTTTGGTCAGTTTAGCTACCATTCACTTGACTTGATGGGTACAAATTTGGCATCCTTAGTCAGTCAATCTACTATGCCCCAAAAGCTGTCGTAACCTGCTCAAGTCCTTGGCAGTTCATCGACGAAATCCATCGATACTTGTTCCTATTTCCACTCAGGAAATTTTAGTGGTTGCATCAAACCATTAGGCTTCTTCTACTCTGCCTTCACCAACTAGCAGTTCATGCACTCCGAGATGAATGTCCCAATGTCTTTCTTCATCCCTTCCCAATAAAAGGTCTGCCTCATATCACGATACATCTTACTATCACCGGGATGTATAGTCAATCTCGAAAGGTGGCACTCTCTGAGAACCTCATCCTTCAACCCATCGACATCGGGAATAAACAACCTCCCATCCTTACAGAGCCAGCCATCTCAGTCGAGTTTGTACTGCCTCATATCCTCATACTCTACTCCGGTTTAAATCTTAGCAATGATCACAGCTAATTTGGCAGCGTGCCTCTGACTAATACCAATCCGCTTAATCAAAGTAGGTCATATAATTAAACTCACCAACATCTCTGGCTCTAGCTTGCATTTAGGTCAGAAATGATAACCGGCAATATACTCTAACTACATCCACTCGAGGAATATAGCTCCCAAACTGGCATATCTCCTACTCAAGGCATAGGCAACTGCATTACCTTTACCTAGTGTATATGCAATGTCAAAGTCACTGGAGGCTAAGAACACTAAACATCGCTGCTAGCGAAGGTTAAGATCCACCTGTGAAAAGAGGTACTTCAATGGCTTAATGTCGGTGAACAGCTCAAACCTTTCTCCTAAAAGATAGTGCCTCCAAATATTTAGCGTAAACACAATCGCTACTAACTCTAATTCATGGATTGGGTATTTCTTCTCATGTGGCTTCATTTGTCGACTAGCGTATGCAAAAACTTTGCCTTTCTGCATCAATATTGCGCCTAGTTCGACACCACAAGCATCGGTGTATACCATCATTTCCCTATTCCCGCTTGGAATAGTAAATACCGGGGCACTCATCAACTTCTCTTTCAGACTTACAAATGCATGTTCACTTCTCACATCCCAAGTAAAAGTATGATTCTTTTTCATCAAGTGAGTAAATGGTGCTGCTACCTTAGAGAATTCCTGGATGAATCATTTGTAATATCCAGCTAACCCTAAGAAAATTTTCACATCCATAGCATTTTTATGTCAGTCCAGTCTTGAACTGTTGCGACTTTTGTAGGATCAACGGCAATGCTCTTCCCAGAAACAATGTGGCCCAAAAATCATAATTTCCTCCTCAAGAAGTGACATTTAGAAAACTTCACCTTCAGTTGGTGTGTTCCCAACACCCCTAGCACAATCCTCAAATATGTTCTTCTCTATCCATGAATAGACAAGAATATCATCGACGAACACAAGCATGAATTTATTTAGCTGAACCCTGAAGACACGGTTCATGTGATCAACGAAGTATGTCGATGCTTTGGTTAGCCTAAACAGCATAACCAACCACCCACAGAATCCATATGGCATAAGAAACGCTATAATTAACACACTCTCCTTCGCCACTCTCAGTTGGTGAAATCCTATCGCAATATTGAACTGAGAAAATACTCTAGCACCATGAAGCTGATCGAACAAGTCATCAATACGTGGGAGTGGGTACTTGTTCTTCTTCGTCACTTTATTCAGCTTAGGGTAATCAACACATAATCTAAGGGAGTCGTCCACCTTCATGGCGGATACTGTTAGCGCTCCCCACTCAAATTTACTCTTGTGAATGAACCCTTGTCGCAAAAGGTCATCCACTTGCGCCTTGAGCTCTCTCTGTTCTCTAAGTTCCATGCTCCTCAAAGGCATCACTATCGGTCTGGCATCTTTCGTCAAATCAATACGAAACTCAATCTCTCTGTGTGGCATAAGTTTGGTCACCTACCCTAATACGTCTGAATACTCCCTAGTAATATGCATTGATGACAACTCATCATGTGGGATATCGAGCGAATATAGAAAGCTAACCATCACATCGTCATCTGGAAGGTAGCCTAACATTACCGTCCACCCATTATCTACCCCTATCATCACCAATGACTTCTCACAATCCACCATCACTTCGTATCTATAAAGCCATCCATCCTCGTATAATAACAAACCCCATAAAACCCAAAACAGCAATCACAAGTAAAAGAAAATTTATGACTCGATAAGATCAAACCACGACAAACCATACACTGGCTAGTGGAGCCTCCAACATGGTGCATCACAATCAAAGGTCGGCTAATAATTTCGGGTTCCAATCCTAACTTATCTACCAAGTTACTAGATATGAAGGAATGTGAAGCCTTGGTATCAAATCAAACTCGTACAAAAACATCATAAATGGAAAACATACCTTGAATAACGATGCCTTTCCCCTTCCCTTTCGTCGATGGAGCATTTAATAAAGTTGGAACGGAATTGATAGCATATGCTTTCACCACCAGCTTCTGGTTCAACGGCTCTGGACAGTCTTTCTGAATGTGCTTATTCTTGTTGCATTGAAGCATTTCTTTCCTTCGAGTCTATAGTCCCTGCTAAAGTGGCCCTTCCTTCCACGGTTATAATAAGTAGGTCCACCTTTAAACTTCTTCTTTTGAGCATCCTTATTCTGGAACTGTTTCCTCTAATTGTTTCACTTCTTTTTGCCTCCCCTGCTCAATTGTAGCTTCGGCTCTTCTTTTAGAACAACAGCCTTCAGCTTTAGATAAAGACTCTCATGCGTCAAAGCTTTCTCGATTAGCATCTCAAAAGTCTCATCAATGTAGCTCACAGCTTCTCTTCTAAGTGATCATCCAAGCCGATAAGGAACTTCACATTCTTCTTCAATAGAGTGTCAATGAAGAAAATCACATATTTTGATAGAGCGTCGAACTCAACAACATATTCAGAGACTCTCGTATCTCCCTGCTTCAGATCCACAAACTTACAAAACAAGATCGACTTTTGAGCAACCGGAATAAAATTCACTTTAAAGCGGGCCTTAAACTGATCCCAAGTAAACTGATCCTCGGGCGTAGCAATGTTCATGGCATTCCACCAGTTCATCGCCCTTCCCTGAAGTTGATGCGAGGTCGACCTCCTCTTCGTAGCATCATTAAGTTCAAGATCATCAAATATGCGCTTACAAGTGTCGAGCCAATCATAAAATTCCATTGCTGACTTCGTTCCTTGGAACGGTTTGCCACCAAGACTAGTAAATTCCTTGTTCAGCTTAGCGAAGTTGGTTGTAGGCGCCTACAGTAGAGCACCATCATCAATAGCATCATTCGGAGCGGCTGCTTGAGCATTTTGCAGCATATTCCTCATCATATTATTAGACATGGTATACAAATCGAGATTAGCAGCCCCCGAGCCCGCTCCTCCTTTGACTCCAAAGGCGAAATTCGTAGCAGTGTTCCTTATTTGGCGACTCATCATTCAATCTATAATAAGGAATATTAGTATCTCTATAAGTAATTCATCTTAAATAATACTTGTATGTGTAGTGCGTCTTATATAATATATAGTTTTGAAAACCAAAATATATAACAAGTACGTACTCTCATATATATATACTCTCAATCAGTCTAATGTGAGAACTCCTACCCTATCTCTACTGGATCATGGTATCCCTTAAGTTAAACAACGCAACCTAAGCTCTAATACCAAATATGACGACCGTCCTACACCGTTGACATCCAATATACCTGCATAGTGCGCTGCAGCGGTGTTCAGTCGATGCAGGGCGATCATCAATGGTTGTAAAGTAAATAAACAAAGAGAACCTATTATATATCCCACAATGCAATGAATAAAATATAATAGTAAACATATTAGATATAAAATAGGTGAGACAACAAATAACTAAATGAATCATGGTATCAGAGTATATAGATCTATACAGTAAATATCATAAGCGATAGAGTTATACATAAAATAACAACTCATAAAAATTGTCTCTAAATAGTAAGGCACTAGCAAGCTCCAAAGTGCTGTGCAGCGGAATAGCAAATGAGTATATATAATAATACAAGAAAATAGCCTCCTACTCGCCACTTGTCGAGCTCCATGTACTCACTAGAACTGGTATCCCTAATCTACTCATTTAAGAGTACCCAGAGTAATAAAAAGCATAGCATAAAATCTCAGGTCAGACAACAGTCTTGTGTGAGTAATAGAAATCTCAAATAGTTTAAAGTCAACATACCAGGAGAAATGGTATGAAAAATCATACCTGACCTATCCCTGTGTCCACAGAGTTAGCACATATAACTGATATACGCTATTCTATGATAGTCATCATGGGTGCACTATACATTAAGGTAATAAGGGCATCAAGGTATTTGCATCAATAATATCTATGTCATGTGATATCCCTAAGGTAAAGACAATCAAGCAAACATAGCACCCATCATCCATCCTCACATTCACTCACTCAGTACGTGGGATATATTATAGTCATATACTCCATCTCGTCATCAAGGACTACTCAACGTCCCGATCCACTCAATCCAGTAGGGTATAGATAGGTTCTAACGTCAACAAACTCTGTCATATCATCACTATGTCGTCACGTCAATGGACTATAGTATATAACCTAAACAAGATCCTAACGTCAGTAAACTATCACGTACAAGTAGATCGGGCCCTAACAACTGACTCTGATCACATCCTCATATACCCTTATCTCACGAATGTGCTCCATCATCTCGAGTATCAACAATCCCTTTGCACATAACATCCGTAGCAGAGCTTGTCCTCATTCAGCAACTGTCCTTACAACTCTCGTCTGAAGTCGTCTCGGTATGGAACTATTCTAGACATCCATCATTAGTCATGGAATATCATCGCTCATCGCGTAACCTTCTTGCAACAGTTCCTTCAATTCGACTTGTCATCGCCTACTCTACATCACAAAGTATAGCTCTCCATTGTCAAAGCAATTACTTCTCATCAGGGAATTCCCATCACTGAGTTATATGTGGTCGTCATCGAAAAACATCAAAATGGTCGTCAAAAAATTCACTTCGGGGTTAGCCCGAAGTCAGACTCAAAGTAACCACCATATTGACTCGAAGCAGACCCTGAAAATTTTGGCCCAAAGTTAGACCCGTGTAAACTCAGAATTTTCTCCAAACGCGCTCAGGGATCGGTAATGATCCCTGGCTTGACTAATTTTCTTCAAGCAACACGAATTGACTCCAAGCATCGTTCGTAATCAAACCATATCCCATGGTTCAATACCGAACCCTAAGAAAACGTGCAAATAACTCCAAGCACCATTCGTCTCCGACCCAGCACTTCAAATTTTTGCGACTCCAAGTGAACCATGTGTGACTCCAAGCAAATGGTAGATTTCCTAGAGTCGTACTCCAAGTAAATTACCATCGATCCATCAACACCGAACCATCTTCTTTTGCCTATAACTCAAGCATATGAATTCCAAACGACTTGATATTTGAAACGTAGCTTTAGAGGGTCCTTCTTAGCTTATCCTATGAATCGCATGTCATTTAGACAATATGGACTTTATGGGTCGTCGCCAATCGATCCATCTTCAATCGACTATAACTCGAGCAAATGAATTTCGAATGACTTGAAGTTTGTAACATAGCACATTGGGTCTTCCTTCTCACCCCACATCGATCACACCTTATTTGGACCAATTTTTATGAATCAGTATCGATCCACACATACCGATCCATTAGAATGCATTTTTACAAATCAAGTCCAAATCATCAAAAATTCACATATCTGGTATACTATGGTCTAAAAAATTGTTTCATATTTTTACATAAATTTTAAAATATTACTAATGGTGTAAAATGAACTAATTAGAAAGTGAGAGATCTAATGACTCACCAAGTACCCAAATTCAACACTCTTCCCCTTGAATCCAAATTGGACAGCAAGCAACCCGAATTTCCAAGCACAAAAACGGTGAATCAAAGATCCCTCTTCACTAGCTACCCTTCTAATGAAGATTTAGACTAGATTTAGATAAGAAAAAGGTGAATCTTTTGAAGAAAATGTGATAAATGGAGGTTTGAGATGTTTTAGGAGGATGTAAAGTAAGTCATCTTAGCCCCAACACCACTTCCTTGCTCCTAAATCTAAAATAGTTTAATGGGCTTGGGTTTAGGCCAGCCTAATTACCCATATATCTGCCCAAAATCCCTTAAAACTTAAAATAACAATATCTCTCAAATGGTATGTCCGTTTTCCTATTATGACCACTTTACGAAAAGAGAAACCATCATCCTAAAGCAATGAAAGTGGTTTCAGACCCTAACTCATCCCCTATCAAAAGTTATGGGTCATAAAAAAATTCAAGGTCATAATATCCACAAAGAAATTCGACAAAAATCATAGATATGAGAAATGTCCCTATGAGTCATTTCCCAAGATATCGGAGTCATATGACCTCATATGAAATAAATAATTATATTTTACGATCCTACGATATGTAAAATACGGATCGTTACATGTCACCATATCTATATCTCTTGAACCAACTTACTAATTCCATAATTAGGTAAATTTGGAACAACTTACATCGACCAAGTCTCCCAATCCTCAAAATATCCATGTCATATCAAACATACTCAGATGGTCATCTAGGTTTGATGAATCATTATACTTGTCTATGGTTTAGGTTCTCAAATTGTTAGAGAAATCTAACTTCCTCATAGAACGGTGTGTCAATTAGTTATTTCCTCCCTTTCTCTCTTAACTGTTGGCAAAACTTTGCTAGCTTCTTAACTTTGGATTTCAAGGCTCTTTTCTGGTTGTCTTTCCCTTCGTTTTTGACCAATCCCCTTAAGATCGAACATGCCTCATCTTCCCTTATAGGACTTCTCAAGTATGAGGGGTTGACATTGGGTCTTTTTAATTAATATTGAGGTTGGCCTGGATTTTCCTCTTTAGATTCACTCCTATGTTTTTTGGACTAACTACACCACTCTTATTACCGAGATTGCCATTTTTATTAGCCATTCTCACATTTTCCTTGGTTGGTGACTCATGGCAATAAGCAATGGACGTACTATGAGAGAGAGACTTTGGGATGGGTCTTGGGCTACTAGTTTATCCAATTAGGGCTCTGGTTCATTTAGAGTATGAACTGGTTTAGGTCTTCTAGGATGTGATTTTCTAAGGTGTTAGGTGGTGGACCTATAGATTGTTTTGAGAAGGTTAGGTCATTTTTAGGCTTTACTCTAGTGGTTTGATGCGCCACCTCAATTGGACGTGGTGTGAGGAGTTGGTGAGATTTTATGGAGTTGTTAAGTGCATGTATTAGAAAGGCGATGGCCAGATTTGTGACTAAGATAGGAAAATTTTATGCTAGGGGTTGATTCCCCCTTCAAGCGCTAAAAATTTGTAAAGTTTTTAGATCTCATAACACCAATATGGAGTAGGTGTATTGTGGAATGTTTATACAGCTATGGACTAACAAATTAATTTTTTTTTATAACAAGAGTGGTACTTTGTTCGGGCAAAGTACTTGTTTTGATGTCTTAAGGGTTCAAAAGAACCTCAAGCTAGAGCATCATACTATTTACTACTTGAGCTAGTCGAACTTAACTAATCATTTGTTAAAATATCGATTTAGGTAGTAATTGTGTATTGTTAACGCTTATATAATCGAGAGGGATCAGAATAACTGTTTATTTTAATCTAATTTATAAGAGAAATCAAAGAACAAAAATATATATATATAGTAGTAGAAAAGTAAGCACAAAAATTTGCATGGTTCAGATGTTAAGAATTCCTACGTCCCTGAGTCAATTCTTTAGCTTCATATTATATTTTGAGTACAAGCACTGAATTTAATGGGGATTTGTTTTATGTTTTTTAAGTAATAATTCTCTAACTCTTGGAAATTTGATCCGTTTCTATTGTTGTAGCTCTTTCCTTTATAGGTGAATGACACCACATGGGTTGATGACATCATTCATTGTACTCAACTACCACCGTCAGATTCTGCCAAGTGTCCACGATTGGCTTACCTTAATCTCTATTATGGATTAGTAATTTGATTTAGGCGGGATATTCTAGTTTAGCATAATAATTTTGTTTTAAAATGTTGAAACTGACTCGATGTGGTTAGATGCTTACCAACTAAACCATGTTGTATGTTGATATGTTTGGACTTGATCTTGTTTTGATGGAGTATTAGGCACAATCCTACATTTGATAATTGTCTGCTGCTTTGAACAACTTAGGTGTCGTGACTTCTAGCGCAGTCCTCTTTTTTATCATGATTTATTGCTTTGGAATGTCTTAGTTATCTCTAGTAGTGTTGTCTTGTGTAGTTCAAAAAAGTGATGTGCTAATAGATGACATGTGTAGTTCCTACTTGATGTAGCATACCGTCGCATCCTTTTTGTACTACATTGTATCCACATGTTAAAGACTTCATATACACCTAGCTTGTATAGTGCAATCCACGTAGCTACATGTGATATTTTCTTAGTTTTGCTCTTTTTGTACACTTAGATTAAAAAAGTGGATGTGACGATACAGTTCTTGACACTTCTTGACTATAAACATTTAAGATTAAGTATTTATTAATATAATTTAATGCTCATGATCATGAACATATTCATAATTGCAATCAATTAAATATCTTTACTAAGGATTTTCTACTGGCATATATTTAACATATTTAACACATTATTTATATTCCAATATAACAATATATAATATGAAATAATAACAAAGTTCAATTCATTTCGAACAAGATTCACTATAAGAGTTAAGTTATATAATCAAATTACATATTTACCCCTAGAGCACTCCCTAATTCTATCAAATGTAAATAGCATTAGAAAATAGTGTTAAATTCACTATTGATAGTATGAGAAATGCTATGTATATTTAGCGTTTTTGTTTGCTATGTTCAAAAAAATTAACCACACCACTGCTTTCCCTTTGTTGAAACTCTACTAGGCAACGTGGCATCCCCACCACTTATCATCTACGTCAATTCTTCATCGAAAATCATCCTTTTTCTTCAAAACCAAACTCTAACCCTCAACTACAACCACCAATGAGAATCCTTGCTATCGTCGCCATCAATCTAGCATCAATAGCACTGCTGCCTCCTTCAAAATCCAACTCTATCATCAGTTCTTGCATGTACCATTTTTCCCCTAATGATGTGAGATAAAAAGATTTGTTCATTGCGCAAAAACAAAAAGAACCATTTTTCTTTTGTCAAAACAGGAAACTTCAGTTAAAAGGGTAAAATAATTGGTTTCCATTTTTAGTTTTTGATATGTATATCTAGTTTTTCAATTTTGAGATGTTTCAAACCTTTTAACTACATTTTGAATTTTTCAATTTGATATGTTTCAAACTTTTTAACTGCGTTTTGATTTTTTTTAATATCAGCATTTTGTTTCTAATAAATACTAATTAGTTCAACAAGTAATGTTTATTTATAATCAAACCAACTATTAGGAAGGTTTGCTTGATGTTGGATGCAAATCAATTTCGTCTGAAGCCCAAACTTCATGTATACATTCTACAATGTTCATGCGATAGACACTCATTTTCTTCTACTCTATTTTAACCCGCACTCCCTTAAACCTCTCCATTTTAATTTCTTTGTTTTTTTCCTATGATTCAATATTTGATTTTTCTCCTCCATATTCTCCTTATGTTTTGACTTTAAAATTTGCTAAAATTTTCAAAATTTAGATATTCTTCCGATTTGGGGAAATTGCGATGAGGGTTTCCAAATGGGTCAAAAACTCAAAAGATCAACCAACCTAGCGAAAGTACTATGACGTTGAACCAATCTGGTGTATAATTTCTAATAGGATTCCCTCACACAGTAGTGCCTGGCTAGTTCGACCACCGTGCTGATGCACACTAGGATTTTCTGATCGTCTTTAAGGTGGTTAGTTTTAATGATGGGGTCGATGATTTATTTTAGGTTTTTGTGTTTGTTAGTTTGCAGCCTACATTCTTCGAAACCAGGTGACGAGGTGCATGATTTGCTTAGGCCATTAAGTGTTATATTAGGTTTGTAAATTTCTAGTTTGTCTTTCCCCCGAGATATAAAATACCTAAATTCACAAAATAATTTAAAATTTTCAACAATTAAATGAGATGTTATCACATAGTACAAGTTATGGTGTTGATGCATCAAAAAGGCTTTTCAAATATGCATTTTGTATTTACAACTTCTAGGATTTCTAACATAATAGAAGTTTGTAGTAATCCTAATTGATGAGTGAATGATGTCTAGCATATATTTCATATGATCAATTTTGTTTTCCCACATTTTTAACATTAAGACTATTTGATGAAATGGTTCCGTACGATGTACATTCTGCAGTTCGTGATGAATATTTTAGTTAGCCACAAGGTAATGGAATGCGCAAGAGTGTTGTTTGATTAAATGTGCAAGAGAATGTGATTAAATAGAATGTGATTAAATAGAATGAGATCATTATATATTTTTTAAATATCAGTGGAATATTTTGATTAACATAAGAATTTATTTTATTTATTAAAATGTTAGTAGAGTAATAAGGACTATAGAAATGGATGAAATGAGTGGAAGAATATGGTAGAAGTACTAGGAGATATGCTAGAACTATTAGTTTGCAAGATACAAGTGTTCTCAGTTTTCGAATAGTTGAATGCTAAAAAACGTTTTGTATGAGAGCTTAAAAAAATTTGTACGGCTGTAATGGAAAAATGATACGATAGAAAAAAGAATACAGGAAAGCTGTGTTACACAAAAATGAAAATCAAGTTGGTTATAGAGACTTTTCGGTTATCATATACAGTTTTCTCTTTTAATATTGTAACTACAATTTGAATTTTTGTGATATAGTACTCATCAAATGGAACATGCTTATTTACTAGAACTTTAAGGCTTATTTCTCAACTCAATTAAAATATAAGAATAACTTACACAATTGATGTTCAGCTCACTGCTCAATCAAAACTGCATTCAACATGGAAACTTGAAATTTTTTTAGTAAATATAATTCGGTATATTCAACCAAGTGTGAAAATTATTAAATTCTTGTAATTATTCAACCTAGTGCAAAAATCCTGGTTTAACATGATTAGTAGATAATTGCGAATTATAGGCGGTGAAGATTAAGCAGTACATATTGTTGGGTCAAAAAGTGATACAACACCAAAAATCAATTAAAAATGAGAATAGATAATTAAAAACAAAAATAAAATATGGAGAATATAAGGATTTTTATAGTGGTTCGACCTCAAATCACTGTTGCATCCATCTAGTTTTATTGCTTTGAGATTTATCGCCGATATAAATGATTTACAATTATTCCATGTCTAGAAAACAAGATAATCTAAGGTTTGATAGCAATATGTGATAAAGGGACAAGTATGGAGGAGAAGAGAGTGATGAGTTAGAGCAAAAAGTCCAAAAGTGTAAAAGTCTGCTTTACGTTGATCCAACTTCCATATCTACAATCGAATTCTCCGTTATAGTCGGAAGATCATGAAAGAACAAGTAAGAGTTCATATCCGTGAACCCAGGAAGGAAGAAGGAGTAAAATCTATGCAGCAAAATCATGTCGATACCGACCAAAATATAGTCAGTACCAAGCATTTTTGCTTGTCACAAAAGAGCTTGCTTCCTTATTCTTGCATAGGTCTCTAATCTCCAAACTCAAATGTGGGTCCCCATCTATAATCAACTCGATACCGACCACAATTATGGTCATTACCGACCATAATACACTTGCCCTAAACCACTTCAAAATTATTATGATCCTCCATCACCCAAAGCATCCCCGTAAGTTCTTGATCCATTCTGCCATTGTCTCGAAGTCCAGATTCACTTAGAAGTTGCTTTATTCAAATGCCAGATAACACTTATCCCTAAAAGTATGCTTTCGTGAAAAGAAAGTTTGCTTTGGATCAAGACAAGTAATATAGACTCGGTTACATAAGAGTCACTAGTTAGCTAATCATCACCTTTGAAGCGTCGTATCTATTCCAAGAACATCTATTCGTCACTTCAAATAGGTGGCGTGCTATTATTTTTTAGTAGTAGAGTTGGAGCTATCTAGAAGCTATGTCATGTTTCGATCAGGTAGACTTCCCTTTATCCTTTCTTCTCTTTTTTATGGTGAATAAAACATATCGATACCGACCATAACCATGTTGGTACCAACATATGATTTTGAAGGTGTTATAAATATAAACACTAAGCCAAATTTTATCTTTACCTTATCATTTAAAGCATACCCCTTTTCTAAAGTTCATGATTTTAAACCACCATCGAAATCCCTTTGACTTCGTGACTTCTCCAGCTTCCATCACCAACGTCGCCACTAGCCTCAACGTTCAAGTAACCAATTCCATTGTCGCCTCCATCAAGTTAGCACCGCGTTACTTAACTACCCACCATCTTCAGATCTTTATTTGATACACAAGTTTGTCTCCGATTTTGATCTTAACATTGTTGGTGTCGCCATCACAACTGTCCCAGCTACAAGCACCAAGAAAATCCAATGTTGACGTCGCATTGACTCTTCACTTCACATAGCCGATTTGATGCTTAAGTTTGGAAAGAACTTGAGTACCATGGGGTTGACATCAAGAAATTTTGGATTCACGACCTAGTTTTCCTTGCTTTCCTACTTGGTGTCAGATTTATGTCCTTATAGCCCTTGCTTTGAGTTTTTCATAGTCGGGCTTGAATTCTCATAATTAAGGAGTTTTTCTTGACATAATACTGTTGCGATTGATTCCGTCGAACTTTGGTCAAGTAGGAATCGATGGTTCGATTTCAGTTAGACGGTTCAAAGGAAGTCGCACCGAATGCGCTTCAACATCAAAATAGAACATATGTACCAACACTCCAAGTTGAACTTCACAATCCCATATTGCTATAAACAAAACTTTATGTTGGTTCGGACAACGGTTTGGTTATCGTACATTCTACGATAACGAGTAAGATCCAACCTACATGTCCATCATGTAATGAACTTTGTTTTCCAGCATGGACGAGTTATCTATAAAGAGTATTTGCATGCACCGTGCTTTGAACATAGGATACACACTGCATAGACTGATACTTCACAATGCCCGATTAATGTGTAGAATCCGATTGGTCAACACACATCGACATTCATTAGATTCTGTACAATGGTTACATGGGTTTTGGTTAAAATATTTCAATAAAGTAAAACATACTTGACCACATTCACTATCAAGCTTTTCAGTTTAAAAAAACCAGACGATCTCCTCGTTTCAAGGTCAGTACTGGCCTTCCACCCCTTCAGAGGCCGGCACTTCTACAGCTCAAGCTTCTGCATCCACTCCGTCTAGAGTGAAGCATTTTATAACTAAACAACTTCAACTTCAGGCCATTCCAGCCGCATAGCCTAATGGCCAAGATTCTCCACTGGATGAACGACCTGTTCTAATGGTCTTAGATAATCCTTGAGACCAACTACCATCTAAATTGACAGCAGTGTCACTCCGTTCAATCTATCTCAAGCTCTTTCACTTATCCATTCGTTTGTGGGTGTGTTATTGCCGAAAAGCTCTTATCAATTCAATATCGACCACCGAAGTCTTTGAATTCAGCACTCTCAAATTGAGTTATATTATCGGTGATGATGTTCTACAGAACTCCAAATCGACATATGATATTCTTCACCACAAAATTAATCGCTTTCTTCATAATGGTGGCTAGTGGTTCCACTTCATCCTACTTTGTGAAGTAGTTCACAACTATGATAACATATCTTGCTCTATCCTTCGACACCGGTAGCACACCAATTATATCAATCTCCTAAACCTCAAATGGCCATGGTCTAAACATTTATGTAAGCTCTGTAGATAGGGCTATTGGTATCTTTGTAAACCTTTGACATCTATCACATTATTTGGTGTAATCAACCTCGTCTCGACTGATCGTTAGCTAAAAGTATCTGTAGAGAATGTTGATACGCTATATTTTGATCAATGACAATGTGCTTCAACAAAAAGGAAGAGATATGTGCAAGGCTAAAGGAAGGACTATGAAGACCAAAGTATAAACATAAGTATGATTTTTATAGGTCTAAAGTCTAGATTATTTGTTAAAATCTATCCTCAAGAGATTTGCACGAACACTAAAACACATTCATAAAACTTCATCTTTATTCACATGTTTACTGTGCATATTTTTATAGTTCAGTCGACTGAACAGGTATGGACAGTCGACTGAAACTGGCACACATTTACAAATATGCACAGTTTCAGTCGACTGAATTTCCTGCCCAGTCGACTAAAAGCATTCCTGAAAATTTCTCTTCATATTTTCAGTCGACTAAATTTCCTGCTCAGTCAACTGAATCTGTAACTGCGAATTTTCTCTGAATAGACACCTTCCTCTTCTCAAGAGTTGCAACCATTCTCCAATGGAAATGGAAGCATCTCTTGTCTGCAACCTTTGGCAACACATGCACCTTTTCTACAAGAATAAATACATGATTCTAACATCATTCAATTCACCAATTCTAATTGCTTTAATCTTTCTATATGCTTGAACATATTTTCAGATTTCTTAAGTTTTCAAAAGCAATCACTAACTAATTGCTTGAATCTCTGTTTTAACTATAACACCTTTTGATTCATAGCAATTCACATTTCCTAAATCTTCACGAACACTTTGTATACTCTCAAGGATAAGATTATAGGAAAGTTGTACTCAATTTGACTCATTAGTGTTATCAAGAACACAACAAGTCAGAAATACCTTTTGTATCCAGTTTGAAGTCCTCTTCGGTAGTTGAGGCAAGAAATCCCGTTCGGTTGTTCGGGTAAGTTGTAAACCTATTCCTCCGGGTTAAGTGAGGGTTGTTGGTTAGTTGAATTCATAAGAGGAGCTTAGGGACTGGACGTAGGACAAGAGGTCCGAACCAGTATAAAGTCTTGGTGTCTACTTTACTTATAGCATATTACTATCTATCTAGACCATTTCATTATTCCATATTATACGATCCTACCGCATAGACTCTTTCAGAGAAGAACCTTCTTCGTCAATTTCTACCCCCTAGTGTAATCATGATAGCTTCCTTCATGCACATCCGAAAGGGTATTCTTAGCGTTATCTTTGGTGACACACTGCAGCAAGGGGGTCAAGAATCCTCTCAACATTCCTTCTTGCATAATAAATCATGGTACCTTATGCAGGAATCTTCGTCGTTCATTTCTTCTAGTTGAGAGAGTTTCCTTTAGCAAATACACTTTATTGGAGTCATCCACAACTCATTTTCTTCCTTAGCCTCCAAGATCCAATAAATTTCCATCTGCTCAATGTTCAAAGCCAGCAAAACCTCTACTGGAATGAGTCCCATAGGCTATCATTCTCAGAGCCGGCCACTTTGGCTAGTGAATCTGCTTTCATATTCTCTTCTATGGAAATGTTTGTTATCATATATTGTTCAATGTTACTTAGTAGTTCCAATACCTTCGTCAGGTAGTGGGAAAGTATCGCTTTATTAGCTTGAAAATCCTTTTTAAATTGGTAGGCGACCAACCGAGAGTTGCTGAAGATATAGAGTGTCTTGACTCTCAACTTCTTTGTTATCTTGAGTCCCACAATCAACGTTCATACTTGGCTTTTTCGTTTTTCACTAATAACTCTAGCTTCAACACGTAACATATCTTTTTTCCTCCTGTGGTTACAAGAATCACTTTTGACTTGGAACTATGTTCATTGGAAGTTCCATCTACATACAATTTCCACTCGAATGGTTTGACCATATCTTCTTCCACTTCTACATCTCAGATGGTAAATTTGGAAATGTAATCAACCAATATCTATCCTCATATTGCCCTTCTAGGACTGTATGTTATGTAATACTAACTCAGCTTTATAGTCCAATTTAGTAACCTTCTTGAAGTTTCGGGTCGATGTACTACTTGCCTTAATGGTTGATCAGTTAATGCTTTGATCAAGTGAGCTTGGAAATACAGTTATAACTTCCTGAAAGCAATCAACAAGTAGTATGTCAGCTTCTTTAACCTTGGATATTCTTTTCTACTTGGTAAACTACTTGCTAATATAATATACAAGCCTTTGAATTTTGAACTCCTCACGTACCAGGGTTGCACTTAGTGTGCGAGCATATACTGCTAAGTAAACGAATAGGTCTTCTCCTTCCAAAGGCTTTGAAAAAATTGGTGGTTTCTCCATCTGCTCTAGTAAATTATGGAAAGATTCATATCATTCCTTTGTCTTAAAAACTTCTTTTTTCCTTTCTTAAGGGCATCAAAGAACAATATATGTTTGTTCATTGCCTTTGAAATAAATCAACTCAATGCAGCGTCGTTCAAGCACTGCATTTTCCTTGTTATCTTTGGGGCAGTAACCTCCTTCAATGCTTTAACCTATTCTGAGTTAGCTTCAATGCCATTTGAGTTCACAATGAAACCTAAAAATTTGCCTAGTGAGACTTTGGAAGAGAACTTCATTGGATTAAGCTTCATCCCATACTTTCAAAGCACATCGAACATTTCAGAGAGGTCATCCATGCGATTAATTAATCGTTATGACTTCATAAGTCTATCATCTACATAAACCTTCATCATATGTCTGATTTGACCTTTGAACATCTTATTCACCAGTTGTTGATACGTCGATCTAGCGTTCTTTAAATTAAACATCATCAATTGATAACAATACATGCCCAATTAGTGATGAAACTCGTATGCTCTTGATTTGGAACATGCATTGCTACCTAGTTGTGGATAGGTTACGCACCCATAAGGAAAGCAGTTCATGTCCAGTGGCCGAGTCCACAAGTTGGTCGATCTTCGACGGCAGTAAGCTGTCTTTTGGGCATGCTTTATTAGGTCCGAATAATCAATGCATTCGCCACCATTTTCCATTTTCTTTTTTACCAACACAGGGTTCAATACCCACCTAGGGTAAGAGGCATCGTGGATAAAGCCGTTTTCCTTTAGCTTATTCACTTCTTATTTTAGTGCAACAGATCGCTTTGGGCCTACAATATGTCTCTTCGCTTTATAGGAGGACATCTTGGGTCCACATTCAATGGATGGTGCACTATCTCTGTCAAAATTCCATACATATTAGAATGCATCCAGGGAAGCACATCCAAGTTTTCCTAAAGAAACCTTACCAACTCTGTTTTCATTTTTATGTCGAGCTGAGAGCCAACCTTGAGAAACCGAGCGGGATCATCATCATCTATTAGAATGTTGATCATCGGCTCCGATGGCACCACCCTCGCATCCTCTGGCTCTTTTAAGGGGTCCATAGACTTATAGGACTTACTATGGGACTCAAGCCAGGGCTTAGGCTGTAGTTTCTATGCATCAATGTTCTTGATGCAGAGAATCTTTTCGATGTCCTTTTCTTTCTTGCATGACTTCGCCTCTTTGAGCTCAGTGACATAGCATTATCAGCTAGTGCTTGGTTGCCTTAAATAGTTCCAAATCTTTTCTCAGTTGGTAACTTCATCATTAACACCATAGAGCCAGCGCTACCCTGAAGCTAGCAAGGGTCGGTTGGTCCAAAGAAGCATTAAAGTGTGAACCTGCACAATCTTGTGGTCTTACTCACCCAATTCTAAGGACAAGTCAATAAATCCCACGGGCTCTTTAGCCTCTTTGGAAAATCTCTAGATGTGAAATTTACACTGTTTCAAATCCTTTAGACTGATCTTCATCTAATAAAAGGTTTTCTTGAATAAGATTTTAACCAAGCTTCCATAATCGATCAAAACTTGGCACATAGTTATGGGCCCAACAACGGCTGTAATCACGATAGGATTAAGCATCAGCACTTCGATCCCAGTAGAATCTCTATTCTAGTAAACAATGTCATCGTTAATTGTTCTAGCTTTGCCGAAGCTTCATCCTCGACAGCGAAACAACTCTCTTAAGTCATATGCTTCATCGCGTTACCATACCTTTCCATGTTATTCCAACTTTTCTTATAATAAGAAGTCCTCCATATATGGTTTTTATCACAGTCCTACTCTCAGGTTGCCTCGATCCCTGACTACTGGACCGAGGCTAGTCACTTTGGGCATTTTGCCCTTGGGGTCTATAATTATGTCCGCTATCTTGGGAATTCCTCGCATATTATTGCAATTTCTTCTTCCAAATTAAATCCTTCAATTATATCTCTCAGATGACGACACTCATTGGTATTGTGTCCATAAATTTCGTGGAAGCGATAATACTTCCTCGAGCACCGTTCATCTTTAATTGCCACCCTTTGAGGTGGAATTTTATAATTATCCATACTTTACATGGCAAAGTAGATGTTTTCCATAGTATCATTCAAGGCATGTAATCTCCTAGTCTCATAGACCTTAGATCTTCTTAACGTCCTGCTCCTTCCTACAACAGCTCGGTTTCTCCTCTTCTGATTGTTACTCCCAACTTTCATTACGATGTTCCTAACACTCTCACCAATCTTCTTAATAGCAACATTGCGCTACACTACCTCACTCGATGATCTATCTCTAAGGTACTGCGACCAAGTCCGCCGCTTCTAAGAGCGGAAATTGGGATGCCTTATGATCAAATTTTTCCATAGTAGGTAGCAGCTTTCTGTTAAGCCATCTACCAAAGTCTATATCAGGGTGAACCCCTCTCAAATTATTGCAATCAAAAGTATATCCTCCATTGGATTATTAACTTCAGTAACCACAATATTGAATCACTTCAGAAAATGTTTCAAAGTCTCCCTGAAACTCTGATAGATGTTTGACGAGGACATCACATCCTCTGATCGAGCAGTATGAGGTCTGGACTACTCCATAAAATTCTTTTCTAATCGATCAAAAGAAGATATTGAACTGGGCGTGAGCCGAGTGAACCACATCATAGCTACCCCAAATAAGAATGCAGGAAAGCCCTGCATCTCACCGCATTAGTAGCACAGGCACCATCCATGTGCTATTCATACTTCAATGGATGTTTTTTGGATCTGTTGTTCCATTAAAAGATGACATCGTCAGCATTACAAACTTCTTAGGATAATTCTCTTGTAATATATCATCATTTAATAGAGTCCTATTAGGTGTCGAACCACATTCGTTGTCACTTCCGTGCTGAATTTTCATTTAGCAATCTCTTAATCATATCTGTTATGAACTATTCATTGGTTTGGCATCTAGACAGAAACTATCAAAGACTATCCCGAGTATTTGACATGGAAGAAGCTCTCGGTTTGTCTCATGACATTTAGGGTCTTCTATTTTTGGGGAACCACTTATCCAGACCCTCTAAGACGTCTTGCCAGTTCTGTAATGTTCGTTTGAACACCATCAGTTTATATACCAACATTTTTCCCAACATCCATACCAGTATCCAATAAATCATCCTCGTTATATTAAAGGTTCAGTACATCAAGGGGTTGTCCATTTCCCCTTCCTTCAACATGGTCAATACCGAGTTGATTATAGGCGGTACCAAACATGTTAGCCATGGCCAAAACAGTGTCACTTCCTCCACTTTGCTTCTTTGTTACCCAAGCATCCCTTTTCCTTATCTTTTTCTTGCCTTCTCTCCTATTCTGATTTCACAAAGATGAACTATCTTTCTTAGAACTTGGAAATAATGAATCTCTATCGCTCTTCATATGCCTACGTGGTTTCTTGGTCAACATGCCAAAGGTTCTCTCTATTCTTTCAAAGATACCATTCTGGCTATCTAAAGTCCTTTTGTTCATTTCAACCATCATCCTATCAAGTTCAACGTTGGTTACCATCTTCTATGGGGAGGAAGGTCCTGGCAAAGCATAGGTTAGCTGCATAGTCTCTTTATTGTGCTAAGAAGCTTCATCTTCTCCAACAACTGCTCCAAATCAAGTAAAAGTCTTTCTAGGGGACATTACTTTCAGATCTGATTAAGATACTACCTCATATCTGAGTATCTTGAGATCTACGGCAATAAACTTCTGGATCTAACTTCTGGATGATTGAAATCTAAAGTTCTAAGCTAGATCTTCACCGAAGAAGCTCATTTCTCGGTGAACACATAATGTTGGGACAAAAAGGGACACAACACCTTAAATCAATTAAAAATGAGAGTAGATAATTAGAAAAGAGAATATAATAATGAAAACACAATGATTTTTATAGTGGTCCGACCTCAAATCACTGCCGACGTCCACTTACTTTTTATTACTTTGAGATTAATCATAAGTACAAATGATTTAAAATTATTTCATGTTTAGAAGATAAGGTAATCTTATGTTTGGTAGCAATTCGTAATAAAGAGACGAAGTATGGAGGAGAAGAGAGTAATGAGTTAGAGCCAAAGGTCCAAAAGTGTAAAAGTCCACTGAACATTGCTCTAACTTCCACATTTATAGTCGAAATCCTCTACCATAATAGCGAGATCATAGAAGAACAGCTAAGAGTTTAGATCTACGAAGTTAGGAAGGAAGAATGAGTCAAATCTATGCATAAATCATGTCGATGCTAACCAAAATATGGTATGTACTGAGCATATTTGCTTGACACCAAAGAGCTTGCTTCCTTATACTTGTATAGGTCTCAAATATACAAACTCAAAAGTGGGTCCCTCCTTGAAATCAACGTGGTACCGACCATAGCTATTGTTTGTACCGACAAATTATGGTCAGTGCCGACAATAATATGCTTGTTCCAAACCACTTCAAACTTCTTATGCTCCTTTATTCCATCATCCAATCGTTGAACTAATTTTTAATCAACATCAAATTGCTTCAAAATTAATAGATTTCAAATAAAATTTCAAAATATAATGTCAACCCAATTGAAATTCAAGAATATATTCAAGTTTCTTTATTCAATGGTCAATATGCAAGAAATATAAGTCATCCTCTTTTATTCTAATTCAAAGATCATGAATGAAGCCAATTTTAAAATTTATATTTCTAAAGGTCCTTAATGTTCAAGTCATCTTCTTCTTCCTCGACCGTTAAAACAGTCTCAAGCTCCCAAGGGAGTTTGAAAATGTTGAGCCCCAAATTAGGATTTATGCTAGAGATGGAGAGCAGAGAGTAGCTCCTTATTAGGTAGAGGTAGGTCTTTATTTATAGAGGTTGGAGAGTGGCATGGCTTGCTTATATTAGTTGATTGAAATTGACACGGATTGGTGACTTTGCAAGATAAACAGTCTTCATGGTGCCACTTGTCATCATCTCAATACAATAGTAGTCCATGTAGATCGCTACCTTGGCCGTGGTATCAACAGAGGTAGTATGGTTGTATAAGAGTACTTTTAAGCCTCCATACATAGAATTCCCTTCATATTAATGTACTACTTCTTTATATAGACTATTGCTAGCACTTCGCTATTATGTGATGGCTTGTAACTCCCACTTGTAATGGTTTAAATAACTAACTCTCCATGGCTTTAAGCAACCAATTCATAATGGCTTGATAGCTTCAATAATCATCTTCAAAGTCATCACACGATGGCTCTATTGGGTTAACATAAGATGGCTCCAATCAACATACGATGGCCTGTTCAATATATGACAGCTTCAATCAATACATAATGGCTCTATTAGTACATGAAGGCTCTATCAACACATACCCTCGATAATAAGTAATCTCACAACGCAACAAATAATATATAATACAATAATGATCTTTACAAAAAGGAAATATCTTTATTCATATATACAACATCTGAGTACACTAGACTTATCCTAAATTTGGACAGTTATAGAAACATGTCCTTTCATTGACAAACATATAGACTCTATAATACAGCTGAATAAAAATATACATGAATACATCTTCACCATCCAGCTCCTCTCCAACACCAAAGTATCCAGCTAAACCTGGGAAAACATGCTTGGTCTGATCCGAGCAATACATGGAATAACGCCCGGGTCAGTCTGGTAAACCGGCGTGAGTAAAACCCGATAACATGTAACAACCAAACTAATTTCTACATTTGAAACTTTTCAAACAAAAGGTATCTCGTAATACCAAACCGAACATAAAAACAGATGGGTTTTTACCTTACGATAACCAAAATATTTTATATCAAAATCCAGTGATATTGTCATAGTGTCTAGGTTTAAAGTAAATAGACAAAATAGCTGAAATGCTTGCATCTCACATTCCAACATACTAGGCTCTAGAATCGAAAACGTAAGGCACGTATTAGAGAATGGATTCTAACTAATGACTGGGCTACTGGGGAACCGCCCATCATAGTACACCTCTAGAATAATGTATAAAGGTCGTACCTAACGACCCCTGCAAACACAGGACCGTCCTACCCGTTGCTGGATAGTACCGAATATATCATTACTCTGATTGCTTTGCAATCTTTAACCAAGCGCCCCTACGTACAAGAAATCATTGATGATTGTGTATACATCTAGAAGGGTGATGATATACCCTAATGGGTGCGACCCACATAGCCCTACTGCATATCCCCTACTTTAATCATTCCCTATTGATGAGGCTTGAGGCTAAATTTTACCTTTCTGAATAGCAATTCATTTTGGAATGCAACACTGCGCTCCAGGCGTCAATGCAATGCCAGCATCATCCATACAAGTTCGTTCTGGATTTGAACGACACTAAAGGCACTAACTCTACTACATCCATTTTGGAATCACCCTTAGGATTAGTAGCAATAGCCCTTGCACTTTAAAGAGCGCCATATTCAATCGTCATCAAGTTGTCTTCCACTCGAACGTACATGTTGGTTTAGAGTGGTTTTCGGATATAGAAATCTGATCCCGATCTCTCCGTACCAACAACCGATAATTTCCGATTGACTCATTCATGGTTCTTTTAGAAGTAAGTATTCGAGTACTTGTCGAAAACTCGAATTTTAAATTCAAACTTCCTAAGTAAAATTAGGCCAAATTTGATAGTCGGTTATTTAACTATCAAATAATAACAAAATCTAGAGATTCGATTACCCAAAGCAATCACTAAGCCTCAAACCATTTTCATTTATAAATCTCCATTCCTAAACATTTATCAACATGACAAGCACCATTTTCCCAATGGTTAACTGATTTGGCTTTGGTGCGAGAGGTCACAAGTTTGAAACTTGTGTAGCATGATTCGAACGTTTATTGACATGTGATATGTTGTCACGGTGATTTGTTTTATATAAAGTACCATTTCAAAAAAAACATTTATCAACATTCATTTACTTATCTCCTTTACATAAGTATATTCAAAAAACATATATAAGATTTCCATTTCCAAAACTCTTAAACGGACTTAACTACCTTATTTAAATCGGAGAAAATGATAATTCTAAGCACTTTTCCTTTGGTGTTAAGTGTGAAACGGATGTTCTATACCACCATTTTTTAAAAGGTCAACCTAGAGAAACCCAAACCTTGAATTCCTGTTGTAATTATCTTCAATAAATCCTTTTATAAATTTCTCTTATCCATAAAATCTTTTTTGCTTTAACCCAAACCCATTTACAAAAAATTTATCAACCTCCATACTCACTTATGAGACTTTTTATAAATATTCAAACCCGGTTATATGAAATTCTTTATAAACTTTCAAATCTTGTATAAAAGTTCCCTTTATAGACATCCAAACCCATTTATAAATTTTTTTATAAACAATCAAAACTATTTCTAAAACTCCTTTTATGAATACCCCAAAATTATTCATAAACTTCTTTATATAATATTCAAAACAATTGTCAAATCATTCTTCAAATATCTTGTTCAAAATAGAATAACCTTGAAGACCATTTTAAAAGAAAATGAAATATTAACTTTCCAAAACCAAACGGAAGCCAAATGACTACAATGGATCACTAAATTTTGATTTACTTATCCAAGTTATATCATGGGTATTGCCAAACATCAGATACGTAAGGGATTAACACATAATATACAATCAATCATAGGTAGATGTCAAAGTTACAAATATAGGTACATCCATTATCGGTGAAAATGTACATATAGAAGTATATTCTATATGCTTAAGTTACCATGACCCGCTTATTGAAATTAACTTCTCTGTGTTTATCACGTTACCGATATTCAACATTTGTGCTAACACAAGTCAACTTACTTCCCATAAAACGTGTCAACATTTTATAATCATTATTTTAATTCATTTGGCCACTTAATGGTTCATATGAAAGATCCTTTGATTTAAAATCAATTAATCTTAAAAGAAGATTTAAATATAACCAATTGGGTTTAAAACAACCTTTGAAAAGACTAAAGTATATTTAGTTGGCTTAACCCTAATTATATCTTAATTAATCATAATTAAATCAAGAATAAATCATAATTAAACTTTAATTAACTTAATGAACTTAATTAAGTCCTAATTAACTTCTTAATGCATCTTAGTTAAGGTTTAAACAATTCATTATTAGTTAAACCCTAACTAATTAAATAATCACTTAATTAAATAATAATTAATCAACTAATTAACTTAACTAAATAATAACTAACCATTTAATTACTTCTTATCTTCATTAATCACTAAATAAAATCATATTAATCAATAATTAGTCATTAACCTTCCTTAAGTGTTACTTAACCTCTAATTACTTACGTAAGTACTAATTAAGTGCTAATTACCTTTAATTATTTTATTAAATAAATAAATTATTAAATATTATAAACTTAATCTCTTTTTAGGTTACTAATTAAGTTTGGAAAACTTTTACAAAACAATTCCAAAATGAATCACTTAAAGATGGAAATCGTGAATTTTTGTCGAACTGCATCCATAGCGACTATCGTTATGAGCGCAGTTCGCTCTATCTTATTTTAAGTGAAATACTTCACTTAAATTCTTGCTCCTACATGTTTTGAAATAATATTTAGAAAATTTTTGAAACCTTAAACCAAGATAAAACTTAAAACCATTTCCAAACTTTGAAACTAAAAATCATAGTTTTGATTTCAAATCGGATCTCACGTCCATCGCAACACACAAAGTTGTTAACTTTATTTCAACTCAACATACATTGATTCTTAAATCACAAACATACATCCATTCTACCATGCTCTTAACATCATAATGAAACACACATATAAACATAAGGTTATATGCTTACTAAGTAGACAACATCACATTCAAATCTTGAATTCAATACCAAACATAACATCTATCAAATCACCATCGACCAACATAATAACCATTCAATTTTAGCATCATATTATCATCATAATAAAACATCATAATAAATTCAAAAACTTTTCCAAAACAAAGTAGTTTTACTCACTTAAAATCTTTGAAACCTGAAATGCCTTAGATGCACCAAAAATCACCCCAAATATATGTCATCTTCCACTTGATTTTTGGATATATTACTCTGTGATTTTGGAAAAGTGATCAAAAGAAAAGTTTTAGAAAATTCTTTTCTCTACAATTAAAAAAAAGAATCACTCAAATTAGATTATGTTTGAGGTAGATATGGTCAAAAAAAGGAGAGCTATTTTTGGACCTGAATTCTGAGTTTAAAAGTACACTACAAAAAAAAATGAGATTTTGACATACCTAAGCTTGAAATTAGAAAGAATGATAAATGAAAGTTGTAGCTACTAAAATTTTATACAATTTGAACAAATGAAAATCTTAACTTGGTGTAAAATAGAGGAAGTTATGGCCAAATAAAGTGGGGGAAAAATGGAGAAGAAAGAGTTTTAAAACAAGTTCGCATCTTTAAAACAATTTAAATCTTTTGATTTAAAAAAAACTTAAACTAACATAAGAAGCCATGAAACATGAAGAAAGCTTTAGAGAAATGGAAATGGAGTAGTAAATGAAAATATGGTGAAGGAGATGTGTATTTATAGATGGAAGAAAGTAGGAAAATTACCATTTTAACCTTAGTTTTAAAATATCCTAACATGTCATTATTTTGACAAGTCATATCACCACCTTCCTCCCCCTCATACGTGACATCCCCCCTCTCTAGTCACATCCTCTAGGTCATGATGGATAATGATGCTAATTCTAAGATATGACAAGAGATAATAATATATACTTATATATATATATATGTAAGTTATTATTTTTAAAACAACGACTTGTCACATCACTTGCTAAACATAATTAACATAAGATAATATACTATTAGTGTATTATTACTATTTGGTTAATCAACTATTATATATGTGTGTGTATAGTGCATAAAGACGAACAACGTTCCCGATAATTTTCGGTGTCGAAAACTCAAAATTCCGGAAAACGTTCTTCGGTTACATTTTCTATTTTTCTACGAACTATCTATTTTGGTAAACAAATTTTAAAAACGATTTTACCATCATTATTAAATGATTCAAATAGGTTTATTTGTAAATAAAAACCCATTTATTTCATATTTAAACTTAACTTGAATTTTCGAAAAAATATATAAAACCGATGATATCAACGGTTGATGTCATAAATACATTTTATTTTCAAAAAATAAAATAAAATATTTTATTTCATAATCTTGTTTGAATAAATATATTAGTGTATGAATCTAGAGCCATGCACGATCCTTACTGTTTAAAAGCAGTTTTATTAATAAAATGATTTCCGGCTGTTTTATCGATATTTTACGGAGAACGATATTTACAAATTATCAATATTTTACCTAGGTAATGTGTCCACAAATATTTTTCCCAAACAAAATAACTATAATTATTTACCACTTACAACATGATTATTTTTTATTTTTAAACCTATATCTAAATATTTTAAAAATAAGTACAATTTATCCAAGTGATAAATTTGTGGGTCGTTACATTTTTCCCTCTTTAAAATAATTTCATCCCCAAAATTATACCCCAACCCTATTCCCAAAAATACATAAAACTATTCATCAATCCATATGATGTACACAGATCATTCCTATGTAAAATCTGATTTGATCACTTACTCGAATACATAACTTCATTTTTGAACTAGTATTGTTCACTCGACTTCCTAATGCGGACTTTGATTTGGCTTCTTAATTAGAAACCTTTGTTCTCCTTGCATAGCCATAAACTATGATAAACAACCTTTGGTTCCACATAAGAACCCTCATCAATGCTCGCCTTAAAAAAATCGGGCGATAAATCCCTATTTGGAATGGTGTGAAACACCTCGAATAATGTACTCGAATCTTGGATCGAGAACTATATGAAAATGAGAAATGATATACGTACAACCTACGTACTAATCCCATTGGTTCCTACTTCCCAATTTTATAATCACCCTCTTTAAAGAATCACCATGTTACTTAAGACATTATTTAAGTTTATTAACATTCTATAACTCAAATTCATTTTAATATGATACTCTTCTATATCCAAAAGAGTATATACAATTTCAAATCTTAAATTGGTTTTACTTAACCTAGGATATTCAACAAATTTAAAATTTTATTTATTAACCCACTCGACATCGTTTAATTTTGAAAACTCTATTCTTTTAAGGGATTCAAGAACACAATATCCGGGTTTTATTTCAAAGTACCTTTTGAAAGCATACATATAGCCCGAGTAACTCCAAAATGATGTCAAGGAACTGGGTACTACCAATTAGTATCATATATCCTTTTACTAAGTAGGAAAATACTCAAGAGTAGTGTTTACCATCTGAACACATCTCTTACCCATTTTTAGTAATTTCTAAGACACTCGAACTAGTTATTCATAAGAATATTCCTTCCTTTTCCAATTCCTTTCAAAACAATACTATTTATAGACAAATAGATTTTAACAAAATCCTCCACTTGCTTTGGATACATTTTGATTCCAACTCATTTTGATTGTACAATGACAAAGAGGATAATTTGCTAAGTGCACTATCATATCTGCCTAAGCAAACATTTGATTGTCACTTAGAAGATTATTCTGATTATCACAAAACAGATCGAAACTCCTTCCCGAACTGTCCAAAGAAAACTTTACTGTCAAATCCATTTTAAAATATTTATATCTAAAAATCTCTTTAAGTACAATTACAACAACTTTTCCAAAATCATTTAAATCTTTATCAAATCTACCAGGATTTAATATTCTCATAATCCTTTTCATTTTTATAAGGTCGTCTAAAGATTTTCTTTTAACTAAACACATTCTATTCTAAACCCAATTTTAACCCTACATCACATCGGTAACTATATAGACTTTTGAAAATTATTCCTTTATATATAAAATATATCCTAGGAAAAATTATTTCATTTACCAATTTTAAAACAATATTATGTCAATTGGACTTGTCAAGTGTTTAGGAAATCCCTATCGACAATGTCGACAAAACGCATCGACCCGAATTCTTAAGCTACTTAACAGATTAGCAACACAATAAAAAATATTTTTACTCACTAACAAATATGTACTCATATTTATAATACACGCAGGCTCATTCTAGGGTCTCACTTTCCCTATTCCAAATGAGTTTACCTCACCAGGGACAATGTTCTCGCTTAACCTTCAGCTCTGATACCAAATGCAGCGAATCGAATTTTTGACCCTCGAAAATCGACACTAATACATCCAATGTATGACATGCTAAACATTCAAGTGCCGAAAATACCAATTTTTTAGGGTGAAAGAAGGTAGAAGATAGAAGAAAACTAAAGAACACAGAATCCCACAATGCAGTGGATAATATATAACACAACAATGATCTTTACAAAAAAAGAAACATCTTTATTCATATATACAACATCAGAGTACACTAGACTTATCCTAAATTTGGACAGTTATAGAAACTTGTCCTTTTATTGACAAACATATAGACTCTATAATACAGCGAAATAAAAATATACATGAATAAGTCTTGACCATCCAGCTGCTCTCCAACTCCAAAGTATCCAGCTATACATGGGAAAACATGCTTGGTCTGACCCAAGCATTACATTGAATAATGTCCGGGTCAGTGTGGTAAACCAGGGTGAGTAAAACTTGATAACAAGTAACAGCCAAACTAATTTATATATTTTAAACTTTTCGAACAAAGGGTATCTCTTAAGACTACACCGCACATGAAAATAGGCACGTTTTTACCTTACGATAACCAAAACATTTTATATCAAAATCTAGTGATATTATCATAGTGTCTAGGTTTAAAATAAATAGAGAAATAGCTGAAATGCTTGCATCTCACATTCCAACATACTAGGCTCTAAAATCAAAAAGTAAGGCACATATTAGAGAATGGATTCCAACTAATGACTGGGCTATTGCGGTACCGCCCGCCATAGTACACCTCTAGAAAAATGTATCGAGGTCATACCTAATGACCACTGCCAACACAGGACCGACCTAGCCCTTGCTGGATAGTACCGAATATATCATTATCCCGGTTGCTTTGCAATCTTTAATAGAGCGCTCCCAGGTACACAAAATCATTGATGATTGTGTATATATCTAGAAGGGTGATGATATACACTAATGGGTGCAACCCACATAGCCCTACTGCATATCCCCTATTTTAGTCATTCCTGGTTGATGAGGCTTGAGGCTATGTTTTACCTTTCTAAATAGTGATTCATCTTGGACTGCTAACACTGCGCTCCAGGCGTCAATGCAATGCCAGCATTCATCCATACAAGTTCGTTCTGGGTCTGAACGAAACCGAAGGCACAAACTCTACCACATCCATTTTGGAATCGCCCTTAGGATTAGTAGCAATAGCCTTTGCACTTCAAAGAGCACTATCTTAAATCATCATCAAGATATCTTCCACTCGAGCGTACATGTTGGTTCAAAGTGGTTTTCAGATATATAAATCTAATCCCGGTCTCTCCGTACCAACAATTGATAATTTCTGTTTGACTCATTCCCGGTTCTTTTGGAAGTAAGTATTCACGTCCCTATCGAAAACTCAAATTTTACATCCATACTTCCTAAGTCAAATTAGGTCAAATTTGTTAATCGGATATTTAACTATCAAATAACAACAACAAAATCTAGAGACTTAATTACCCAAACCAAACACTAAGCCTCAAAACCAGTTTTATTTATAAATCTCCTTTCCCAAACATTTATCAACATTCATATACTTATCTCCTTTACATAAGTATATTCACAAAACATTTATAAGATTTCTCATTTCCAAATCTCTTAAACGAATTTAACTACATTATTTAAATTGAAGAAAAGGATAGCTCTAAGCACTATTCCTTCGACGTTAAGTATGGAACGGATGTTCCATACCACCACTTTGTAAAAGGTCAACCTCGAGAAACTCGAACCTCGAATTCCTATTGTAATTATCTTCAATAAATCCTTTAATAAATTTCTCTTACCCATCAAAATGTTTTTGCTTTAATCCAAACCCGTTTACATAACATTTATCAACCTCCATACTCATTTTTGAGGCTTTTTATAAATATTCAAACTCGGTTATGTAAACTTCTTTATAAACTTTTAAACCTTATATAAAACTTCCCTTTATAGACATCCAAACCTTTTTATAAATCTTTTTATAAACATTCAAAACTATTTCTAAAACTCCTTTTATGAATACCTCAAAATTATTCATAAACATCTTTATATAATATTCAAAACAATTATCAAATCATTCTTCAAATATCTTGTTCAAAATAGAATAACCTTGAAGACCATTTTAAAAGAAAATGAAATATTAACTTTCCAAAACCAAACGGAAGCTTAATGGCTACAATGGATCATTAAATTTGGGTTTACTTTTCCAAGTTATATTATGGGTATTGCCTAACATCAGATATGTAAGGGATTCACACATAACATACAATCAATCATAGGTAGATGTCTAATTTACTATAGATACATCCATTATCGGTGAAAGATGTACATATAGAAGTATATTCTATATGCTTAAGTTACCATGACCCACTTATTGAAATTAACTTTCTTGTGTTTATCACGTTACCGATATTCAACATTTATGCTAACACAAGTCAACTTACTTCTCATAAAACGTGTCAAAGTTTTATAACCACTACTTTATTTCATTTGGCTACTTAATGGTCCACACGAAAGATCCTTTGATTTAAAATTAATTAATCTTAAGGAGAAAATTGATTTAAAGTATAACAATTGGGTTTAAAACAACCTTTGAAAAGATTAAAGTATATTTAGTTGGCTTAACCCTAATTATATCTTAATTAATCATAATTAAATCAATTTTAAATTATATTAATCTTTAATTAACTTAATGAACTTAGTTAAGTCCTAATAACTTCTTAATGCATCTTAGTTATGGTTTAAACAATTCATTATTAGTTAAACCCTAATTAATTTAAAAATTAATTAAATAATCACTTAATTAAATAATAATTAATCAACTAATTAACTTAATTAAATAATAATTAACCATTTAATTACTTCTTATCTTCATTAATCACTAATTAAAACCTTATTTATCAATAATTAGTCATTAACCTTCCTTAAGTGTTACTTAACCTCTAATCACTTAGTTAATTACTAATTAAGTGCTGATAACCTTTAATTATTTTATAAATAAAAAAATTATTAAATAGCCTAAACTTAATCTCTATTATGTTACTAATTAAGTTTGGAAAACTTTTGCAAAACAATTCCAAAATGAATCACTTAAAGATGAAAATCGTGAATTTTTGTCGAACTGCATTCATAGCGACTATCGTTATGAGCGTAGTTCGCTCTATCTTATTTTAAGTAAAATACTTCACTCAAATTTTGGCTTCTGCATGTTTTGAAATAATATTTAAAAAAATTTGAAACCTTAAACCAAGATAAAACATAATATCATTTCCAAACTTTGAAACTAGAAATCATAGTTTTGATTTCAAATTGAATCTCATGTCCGTCGTAACACACAAAGTTGTTAACTTTGTTCCATCTCAACATACTTTGATTTTTAAATCACAACCACACATTCATACTACCATACTCTTAACATCATAATGAAACACACATATAAATATAAGGTTATATGCTTACTAACTTGACAACATCACACTTAAATCTTAAATTCAATACTAAACATTGCATCCATCAAATCACCATCGACCAACATAATAACCATTCAATTTTCTCATCATATTATCATCAATATAACACATCATAATAAAGTCAAAAACTTTTCCAAAACAAAGTAGTTTAACTCACCGAAAATCTTTGAAACCTGAAATGCCTTAGATGCACCAAAAATCACCCCAAGAATATGTCACCTTCCACTTGATTTTTGGCTATATTACTCTCGGACTTTGAAAAAGTAATCAAAAGTAAAGTTTTAGAAAATTCTTCTCTCTATAATTTACAAAAAAGAATCACTCAAATCAGATTTTGTATGAGGTAGATACGGTCAAAAGAAGGAGAGCTATTTTTGGACCTGAATTTCTGAGTTTAAAAGTACACTGCAAAAAAATGAGATTTTGGCATATCTAAGCTTGAAATTAGAAAAAGTGATAAAAGAAAGTAGTACGATTTAAAAAAAGAAAATTTTGATTTGGTGTAAATAAGAGAAAGTTGTGGTCGAATAAAGTGGGGGAAAATGGAGAAGAAAGAGTTTTAAAACAAGTTCGCATCTTTAAAACAATTTAAATCTTTTAATTTTAAAAAAAACTTAAACTAACATAAGAAGCCATGAAACATAAAGAAAGCTTTAGGGAAATGGAAATGGAGAAGTAAATGAAAATATGGTGAAGGGGATATGTATTTGTAGATGAAAGAAAGTAGGAAAAATTACCATTTTAACCTTAGTTTCAAAATATCCTAACATGTCATCATTTTGACAAGTCACATCACCACCTTCTTCCCCCTCAAATGTCACATCCCCCCTCTCTAGTCACATCCTCTAGGTCATGATGGATAATGATGATAATGCTAAGATATGACAAGAGATAATGATATATACTTATATATATAAGTTATTATTTTTAAGACCATGACTTATCACATCACTTGTTAAACATAATTAACATAAGATAATATACTATTAGTGTATTATTATTATTTTGTTAATTAACTCTTATATATGTGTGTATAGTGCACAACGACGAGCAACGTTCCCAACAACTTTCCGATGTTGAAAAGTCGAAATTCTAAAAAACATTTTTTTGTCACATTTTCTATTTTTCTACGAACTATCTATTTTGTAAACAAATTTTAAAAATTATTTTACCATCATTATTAAATGGTTAAAATTGATTTATTTGTAAATAAAAACCCATTTATTTAATATTTAAACTTAACTTGAATTTCCGAAGAAATATATAAAACCGATGATATCAACGGTCGATGTCATAAATACATTTTATTTTCAAAAAAGAAAATAAAATATTTTATTTCATAATCTTGTTTGAATACATATATTAGTGTATAAGTCCAGAGTCGTGCACGATTCTTACTGTTTAAAAGCAGTTTTATTGACGAAATGATTTCCGGCTGTTTTATCGATATTTTACCTAGGACGATATTTGCAAATTATCAATATTTTACCTAGGTAATTTGTCCGCAAATATTTTTCCCAAACAAAATAACTATCATTATTGACCACTTAAAACATGATTATTTCTTACTTTTAAACCTATATCTAAATATTTTAAAAATAAATATATTTTATCCAAGTGATAAATTTGTGGGTCATTATACACATGATGGCTTCAATTAACACACAAGGCTCCATCCGAGACATGTTGGCTTCGATTAACACCCGAAGGCTCTATTAATACACGAAAGCTCTATCAGCACACGAATGCTCTATCAAACATGATAGCTTCAATTAGCACATGAAGGCTTCATCAATACATAATGGCTTCAATTAGCACACGATGTCTTCATAAGGATATTTCACAATGGCCCTAATCTTTCATATCACGATGGCTTCAACCTTTCTTACTAGGATGGCTTCCCAAAAATACTTCACGATGGCTTCATCATGTTCAAAGTTATCATAAGATGACCCTTGTAAGGCCTTCTTCATTAGTCCATAAGGGCTTTCATCGTTATCCCACGATGACTCTTGTGTTTATCAATCCATTCTTGAAATTTAGGGTATAACACTTGTCTCCCCCTCGCGACATAAGAAGTTTTCAATCACATAATAGCAAAATGCCAGTTGTAATTTTACAATGGTCATAAAATGTCAATTGTAATAAATGTTTTTTTCAAAAAGTTGTAATAAACTTGTTTGCAACAACTTTTTTATTCTGCCAATTGTAATAGATGCCTATTACAACATTTTTTTTTCCAGTTGCAATGATGTCTATTTTTAACAACCCATCTTTCTTACTAGTGGTAATAGATGTCTATTACAATCTTTCTTTTTTGTCAGTTGTAATAGATGCCTATTTTTTACAATTCCTTTTTATCAGTCGTAATAGATGCCTATTATAACTATTTTTTGCCCATTGCAATAATTAACTAATAATTATAATTAAACAATTAGCAATTAAACAATTATTAAAAAATTAATAATAAATACCATTAAATAACAATAATTAATTTGAAATAATAACTATTAATAATTAATATTAATAATTACTATTCGACAATTAATAATTAATATAATAAATAATAAATAAATAAGAATTAATTTTTAATAATTAGTAATTAATAAGTAATAATTCATATTAATAATTAAGAAGTAATATTTAATATTTAGTAATTAATTTTTGATAATTAATAATCACAACGTTTTTTTCAAAAAGCCGTATAAACTTATTTGCAACGGCTCTTTTTTACCAGTTGTAATAGAGGCCTATTAATATTAGTAATAATTAGTACTTTATAATTACTTCTTAATAATATTAGTGCTTAAGAATAATTAATATTTAAAATTTAATAATAACCTTACAAATTTATAATAATTAATAATTACTATTGTTTTATTAATAGTAATAAATAGTAATTACCTTTTAATAATTACTATTAAATATTTAATAATTAATAATTCGTAATATGTAAATAATAATTAACTTTTAATAATTAATATTTGATTATGATTAAGAAGTAATAAGTAATAATTAATAATAATTAAAAAGTAATATTTATTATTTTAATAAAAATTAATTTTAAATAAATTCATATCATATTTAGTATAAATTTTCACTTATTAATTCTATTTTATATATTTATTCCTAGAAATTTTGGTGAAATTTTGACCGACTAATGAAAATTGGCGGCAACCCATGAAATATTGGCGGCAAAGGCATGAAATTTAGGCGGCAAATAGTGAAAAATTGGCTCTAAAATTGACATGTTATATTCCTTGCCTAAAGCACGCGGGGGTCCTCCCAAATTTGCCTTGCCTAAATCAAATCGATGCCAAAGTACAAGAATTCCAACACTTTTCTTTATGCTTTCTCCCACTCCCTTTACGTCATTTATCTCGCTCGTCATCGTCCTCCCATCGCCTTAACTTCCCTTCGCTTATGGCGCGAAAGAAGAAAAACCTATTAGCGGATCCGGGGTTAAGCTCGTGTACATCAATGACCCGATTCGGGACCTCCTTTAATTCTTCCATTGTCGATGTGTGCACTCCCCCATTTTAGTCTGAGTTTCCACCACTCCCTTCTGCTACTAAGGAAATGCCCTTGGCCAAAAAGCTTGTGCCTGTTGTTGGCTGTGGTAAGCAGTGCGTTAATAATTTCTTGCCTAGGTTCGTTGCAAGTCCTATTGCCGATTCTGAGATTGGTTTGAGTGATGTATTTGTGAGTTAGATGATATATGCGACGGTAGTGCTGTTGTTGGTGGTGTGCAAGAATGCACTGATGATGTCCGCTCTTTTGACACTCCCAAAGGTGCAAGATGAAATTCGATTCAATGAAGGCAAATTTTAGAGGGAAGAAAGAACGATTGAAGTAGAGGAGTAGAAATATGAAAGTATGCTAATTTTACTATAAAGTTTAATTCTTCAGTATGCATTGAACTTATATGAGTGTGTAAGGAGATCTATTAGAGAATGAAGAGATCGTATGTCTGTGTCTAGGGTTATAACATAAGCAGGTGTATTGTATTATACAATAATATGGGTTAACCCGCAAAAACCCAATGCTCATTCTTTGTATTATAAATACTTCCACTATTCTGTACAAGATAATTATCTGAGAATAATACAATTCATACTCTTTCTCTTATATGGTATCAGAGCCATCTTCTTTAAAAAAAAATCAAAATCAAAAATTTGCTTGACAGCAAATTGATCTGAATTCTCAAAGAAAGGGAGAGGGAAACCTGAATCTCATCAGAATAAATCTCATCATTTGAGATTTCTGGTTACACAGTCTAACAACTGTGCAACTATCTTGAAGTTTTACATCATTTGGAGTGCTAGCCCTGCCAAGAAAGGGAGATATCAGAGAAAATCTCATCACATATCACCCCTCCGGCTGCCACCAAACCATTAGAACTATCAAGATTTATTTTAACAATTGCCTGGCATAAGAATTGGTCCATCAAACAATTAGATGTTAATAATGCCTTTCTTAATGGTGAATTGCAAGAGGAAGTGTACATGGAGCAACCACAAGGGTTCACAAATGAAAACAAAAGTCAGCTAGTATGCAGACTCAACAAAGCACTCTATGGGCTCAAGCAAGCACCACGTGTTTGTTTGACAAGCTAAAAGCAACTCTAGCAAAACATGGCTATCACTCCACAAAATCTGATAACTCATTATTTATTAAACTTGTTAATGATACAGTAGTCTATATACTAATTTACGTTGATGACTTTATCATTACAGGCAATAACAAGTCAGAAATCATGAACATCACACAATGCTTGAAAGAAGAATTCTCAATCAAGGACCTGGGGGATCTACACTACTTCCTTGGCATAGAAGTCAAAAGAACATCAGAATCAGAGATTCACTTGAATCAAAGAAAATACATCAACGAAATACTGGTTAAAGCAAAAATGGACAAAGCAAATCCACTACCTACTCCAATGATAAGCAACAGTCATCTATCAAAAAACAAAGGTGAATCAATTCTGAATGATAAAGAATACAGGAGCATAGTGGGAGCACTATAGTATGCTACTATCACAAGACCAGATATCTCATATAGTGTAAATAAAGTAAGCCAGTTTATGCAAAAACCACTTGACGAACATTGGAAGGCAGTCAAAAGAATCTTAAGATATCTAAAGGGCACAATCAATACAGGACTAATTCTACAAACTAGTGCCAGCTTAAACATCAATGGTTTCACTGATTCAGACTGGGCTACTGATCAGGATGACAGAAAGTCTACAACTGGATATTGTGTTTATCTAGGCAGGAACCCAGTGTCTTGGTGTGCAAAAAAACAGTCTACGGTATCTAGATCCAGCACAGAGGCCGAGTATAGAAGTATCGCTAGCATTACTGCTGAAATTATGTGGCTAACATCTTTACTAAGTGAACTTCAAATCAAAACATGCAACAAACCAACTATCTGGTGTGATAATCAAAGTGCTATCTCAATTTCAGAGAACCCAGTACTTCACTCTCGCACAAAGCACATCGAGCTCGATTTATACTTTGTGCGAGAGCAAGTAATGAAGAAAAACATTGAAGTCAGATACATACCTTCAGCTTACCAGAAGGCGGACATCTTAACTAAGCCACTGTCTCGACTGAACTTCACCAGATTCAGCCGAGAGCTCGGTGTGGATGAAGCAGATGTCAACCTCAGATCCAAAACCCAAATTTATATTCCAGAGACTTTCAGGAACGAGAGCAAAGATTGTCAAAGCCCCATCTTACAGCTCGACTGCAAGTAAAATCAGATCTATACTTCTCAAGCAACCGAGAATGATGTTAAGGTGCTTCTAACTCTCAATCTCCAATCATACCAGAAGAAATCGATTTGGGAAATTTCTTTTGCTGAAGCCTCCAATCGCAAACCCTAACTTTCGCGTTAGGTTTGAGGGGGCATATTAGAGAATGAAGAGATCGTATGTCTGTGTCTAGGGTTATAACATAAGCGGGTGTATTGTATTATACAATAATATGGGCTAACCCGCAAAAGCCCAATGCTCATTCTTTGTATTATAAATACTTCCACTATTCTGTACAAGATAATTATCTGAGAATAATACAATTCATACTCTTTCTCTTATAAGATCCTTCCTTTGTGCCTTGAATTTGAAGAAGTTGGCTTTTGTATGATTCAGGTAAAGGTTGCTTAGGGAGGTTTTTTGCATTTTTGATTTTATCTTTTATATTTTGTATTTGAATGTAGAATGGACTCCTGTTCTAGGAAAACATATTACTATTTGGGGTTATATGATTTTATTGGGACACTTTGTAATATTAATGACTGGTTATTTTATTTTTGTTTGCTTCTTCACTCCTTTATCGGTACTATAGACTTTATTATTATTAGGCTGCAACAATTTCTTGAACTGCTGATCGATGTGAGAAACTACAAAGTTAGATGAATCCTATATTCGTTATATTTTCATAGAATTGGTAGATATATGTATTTCTCCTACATGTTCTGTATTATAAGAAACTAAGAATACATAAATTTTTGTGGTATTTAGAAATATAATATTTTTTGTTATTTTTAATAGATATGAATGAATATGCTTGTTATTGGTATAATATTTTAGTTTCAATAGCAAAATAATGTTAAATTTATGAGTGTAATGTAATAGTTTTTATATTATTATTTTCTCATTTGAATTTTCTAAAAATGGCCAAAAACAATTATAAAAGACCCTATTATAGCGGACAAAAACAACTGTAAAAAATGGTCCTATTGCAATGGGTAAAAGATCCTATTATGATGGGCAAAACCATTTATAAAAGATCCTATTGCAACGGGCAAAAACAATTGTAAAAGATTCTATTACAACAGATAAACGATCTTGTTGCAATAAGCAAAACCAGTTGTAAAAGACCCAATTGCAACGGGCAAAAATAATTGCAAAGTGAACAACCTTTATTACAACTCCGCATATTACGACGGTTGCAAGCCCGTTGTTAAACATCTATTACAACTGGCATTGCCCATTTTAAAAAGAGTATTTTGTTTGGCTTCAAAGCACTCTTATACAACCAAACCACATTTGTCGATACCAAGGCCAAGACAGCGATCCACGTGAACTACTATTGTATTGAGATGATAACAAATGGCATCACCAAGACCATCCTTCTTGCCAAGTCACCAATCCATGTCAATTTCGATATCCAAGCAAGTTATACCACTCTCCAATCTCTATATATAGAGATTCACTCCTACCTAAAAAGACGCTCTTCCCTTTTGTTCTCTCTCTATAACGACTCGCAAATTTATCACTTTGACAAATTTTGTTTATTTTTAAAGTTTTTCAAATAAAAGGTTGATAATACAAATAATATTGCTTTGAGTGATGATAAGTAATAGTAATCTTATTTTAAATAAATATTCACAAAAATATTTTCCTCGAAATTTAAATCGACAAAACGGCCGAAAACTGTTTTATCGATAACCAGCTCTATAATCGAAAGCGTCGCGCATGGAGCTGGATATATACACCTATTTTTATAATTTAACAAGAATATGAAATAAAATTAATTATTTTATTTTTGAAAATAAAATGTATTAAGACATCATCTGTGATGCCCTTATATTTAATAATTGATTTATTTAAATTAAATAAAGATGTAATGATTTAGTAATTATTATTATTATTCGGATAATTGTTTTTAAATGATAATAATTCATTTTAAATAAGTTATAAAGTGATAATAAATCATCGGTAATAATTTATAAAGTTATATATTTGATTTGAGAATATAAGAAAAAATCGATATTGCTTTATCGGTATAATAGTAATTCCTGTAAATAATTGTTAATATTAATTTATATGGTTTTATAAATGGAATTTGATCATTTTAATTAATTAAAAATGATTAGAAATTTATTTTCACATTTTGTTTACATATATATGTAATTTAAAATATAAGTGAAAATATGACCGGGAATCGATTTTCAACGGTTTGACAAACGAAAATGGTTTTAAATCGTTGCAACCTTGTTTTTGTGTCATGTGCACATATACAACATATACTTACATATCCTAACATGCAGATAAACATACATATATAAATATATTTAAGTATAATAAATATAATATAAAAATATATAAGATATTTTAAGTTTCCTTACTTCTTAAGCATACAAAAGTCAAGGTATGCATACCCTAAAGTGATGGAAGTGATGGGCACATAGGAGAGAGGGTTGTAGCCGTGCATTAGGGAGGGAGATGTAATAATGATGCTGCATGTGATGGTGATGAAGATGGTGATGTACGCATAGATATTTTTGCTCTCTTCCTTGCCTATAAATATACTACCCTCTTTCATAAATTCCTAAGTCATTTTTTACTTCTTCTTCCTCTTCTTTTAAAGATATAATGGCCTCTCTAATGGCTTCTCTTCATATAAAAAAGGTAAGAAAGCTATGCCAAAATAGTGCAAATATTATAAACATATGAAATACATATTCTTACTTCTCAAAACCAAGCTAAATCCACTCCTCTTCCTCTTGCAAACCCAAGGCTATCCACCATCACCACCATGGCTGAGCCATTCCACCTCTTTCAAGCTTGGTCGTGCACATCTAGGGGTCTTAGGATCGATTCCATAGGCTCCGGTGCGACGGTAGCGGAGCTATGGTCGATTTAATGTTAGATCATTCGAATCTAAGGGAGAAACTTTTACTTATATTATATTTTTGATGATGATATGATGTTTCTAATGGATGTTTAATACATTTTGATCATCAAGTTTGGTTGTTTAATATGAATGTTGAATATATATGCACGTCACGAAATACGCGGCGATAAGCACAAAGGAAATCACTTTCCTTGATTTCATGAATTGGTGTATATGGGATGTTAAACCTCTTTAAAATGGTTTAAAAAATGAGTTTGAAATGTTTTATAAACATATGGAAGTGTTTTGGTGAAGTTTGAAAGGTAGTTGAAAGTTTAGTCAAAAACAGGCACATCGCGTAATTGCAGTTCGCGATTTCGCGCCGTAAAAGTAAAACGAGTATATAGAATGAAATTTAGCTCAGAATTCTTCGAAATATGAATTTTTCGAACTATTATATCCATAGTTTTCAAACAAAGGAATAAAATCGAGATTCAATAAGTAGATTTTGAAATATGAGTAAAACAAGTTTTTGGAAAAATTGCGATTTTGCAGATCCGAATACAGAAAATGATTTCTTTGAAAATTATATTTTAAAACTATTTAAAAATAAGAAATAAATTCTAAAAATCTTTTTAAATGGTTTAAAAGAGATTTGAATTGAAAAATATGGATTTTCAAATATTGAAAAAGTTGTTTTAAATCGGATCAGCATTTAAGCACTTTCCACAGCACTTTTCTACTGCCGTTTTAACAACTTTAGAAATGAAGTTTTTAAACTTAACTATTCTTTTCCAAATCTTTTATAAATGTTTTCAAATGGATAATTAACTGTTTTAATGATGATTTGGAATTTTATAGTTTATTTAAAAAGAGTTTAAATAAACGATTTAAAGAAAAGCTATTATAAATTAAGTGATTTAATCTTGGCTCTAAAAGCCGATGAGTAGACTGGATTTTTCTATTCGTGGGATCCGGATGTGAGGTGCTTAAACTAAGGGAATTTTCAGGAGCAACCAGTGCCCTGGCTCACCTGGCCTCTTCCTTGGGCGAGGGATAGATAAGGTCGAAATGTCGGAAACGAGTTAAGTATAAAAAGATCTGAATTTTCCAAATTTAAATTAAATACAACTTTGATTGTATAGAGATGATCTTCTTATACTTAGTGTTAAAGCCTGAAGAGAGAACTCGTACTATTCGTGGGATTTAAAAGGTGATTACGTCGTTATTCTGCCCATAGTATTTGTTGAATACGGGAAGTGATATTGTGTAGGATTAGATAATTTCTATAGATTCTGCTCATTTAATATTTACTAATTTTGGATTAACATCGTCAATAACATGGTTTTAACTAAATTAAAATTATGAGTTTTAAATTAAGAAATCTTTGTTAACATAAATGATTTGGAAATGTTTTACTAAGTAAAAAAATGAAATAATTTCGAATAATTCCAAGTTTGAAAAGGTTTTAAGAAATCAAAGGATTTGATAAGAGAGGTTTAATGATTTCGTATATACAAAAAAGAAGTGTTTTAAAGTTAATATATCTCCAAAATAGATTTTGATAAAAAGAACTTAATCAGTTAAAGAATGATTCCCTATTCCTAGAACATCTTTTTATCGATGATTGGTTCAAAGGATCCGGGGTCTGATTTGAGTAATTCCTATCCGAAGATCACTTCGAACTAATTTACGTATTCGAGTGTAGACATGGATATGATATTTTGGATTTTCGTAATGAAGGACTGTTTGTAGATCATTTGGGGATAAACTCCCAATATATATATATAATATATATATTTACAGTAGTCTCTTCATCATGAAATATCCCATGCAAGGACTAATCGCTGCCAATCCTAGGAGTAACTCTCGATAGGATATGGTAGGAGAGTGCCTTTGGTTTGTCCTGTTCCTGGATAATTTGTATGGACGAATGTCTGACGTTGCATTTCTAGTTACATAAGTGATCTCTATGAACGTATCATCTGTTTGGTGGCCGAGAAGGCAACTTCTCTTAGCTTAACAGCCTTTCATGAGACATACGAGCTCATGAGTTATACGTTTGTAGAAATTAGTTGTGTGATTATGGAATAGCAATATGGCATTCAAAAAGGAAAGATGATGTGCTATGTGAAAGGTAATCGTTACCTCAAGCCTCACACCTGAAAATGACCAAAACATGGTAGATACAACAAGGCTATGTGGTTCGCAACTATCAGGGTATGATCATCCCCTTCTAGATATATTTGTTCCCACTATGACGTCGGGTTTTCTATTAATGTGGTGTATGCAAAGAGAGCTCTCGGATAGGTCAGTAACCACTGGGGTGATGACATATTCGGTACTATCTAGGAATAGGTAAGCCGGTCTTGTGTTGGTAGAGGACCATCAGTTGGGCCTCGGTACATTCCTATAGAGATGTACTGCCAGATGGTAGTCCCTTCATCTGGCATTTGTATAGAAATCCATTTTCCAATAAGTCCCTGCCATTTTGTTTGTAGAGCCTAGTATGCTGGAATTTAATAATGGTAACTATTTCGGCTAAGATAAATAAGTTTACCTGCAAATGTTTTCAAAGAGATGTCATCAAAAATAATATCCGTTATTTTTATGTAATAAAGAATTAGCTTCTCCCTAGCTTTTCTTCTTCTCTTACTTGTTAATGGTGGTCGGCCACTTATTTTAAAATTTGAGAATGAAAATGAACGTGTAAAATCTTACACGGCCAAGGTTTGGAGGATATAGGAATGGCCTCTTTCCTATTTTAACCCTCCTCTATTTCAAGTTAAGTCTTATTTTAATTCATGGTTAGGTAGCATGGCTACACCTTAATTAAAATCAAATCTCAATCCTTTAATCAACACATTATTTTATTTAATTCAACTAATTAAATATCCTAAATAATGTTACCAAAAATCTAGGGTGTTACATAAAGGAATTTATTAAAGATAAATAAATCGTGTGAATATGTTTTATATAAGTGATTTTATAAAATGCATTTATAAAACGTGCTTTATAAAGGAATTCTTCAGAATTTAAATTCCATTATTTTTGAAAGGAATTTCAAATGATTTTTGGAAAAGGAATAATAATAGTATTGTTTCTAAAATGGAATTTTGAAAACAAAAAACAATCTTATAATTAATTGTTCGGATGGTAAACGCTTCTCTTAAGTATTCCCCTTCTTGTTAAGGAAATATGCGATAATATTGGTAATACCCAGTTCCTTGGTATCAATTTTGCGTTACTCAACTAGTATAATTTTCTAAACTTAAAAAGCATAATGTGAATCATTAGTTGATAAATTGATTGATGATTGTCAATTTTTATCAAAGTGTATTATCTTATTTGATAAGCATGGGTAGGCTTTGATCTTTAAAAGAAATGGTTAAAGTCATTAATGAATGGTTTTGGCTTTGTAGTAAACGATGTTTCAACAACATTTGTTTTCAAACCCTTGGAGGAAAATTTGGAAGAAATCTTATGGGTATATTTAGATCTTTAATAATGGGATTTTAAAGATAATAACAAGTAATGAAGTCTTTTATAAAAAGAGATAAAATATTATTATTAACATGTTATAAAAAGAAAAGTTCATTATAACAATGTTTTGGTAGTACTTATTTTAATCTCTTTGATTATATTTTAAAGGTAAGAAAAAAAAATTGTTAAATATACTTATAACATTTGAATAAGTATAAAATACTTTTAAAGTATTAAAACTGGTATAAGTAAAGAGAATATATATATATATATATATAAAGGGAGTTTTAATTAATAAAAGAGTATTAATTAATAAAGATTGTTTTAACTAATAAAGAAAGTTTTCACATTTGATATTGGTTAAAGGAAGTTTATGGTAATTTATCAAATTTAATGAATTATTTTGAAAATGAGTTTATCAGAAACCATTAAGATGTGTTTAGAGATGTGTTATAAAAAATGATATTTATCTTTTGAAAAGATGTTTTTTTAGAAATATTTGGAAATTAAAATGTAAAATGGTTATGTATAAAGAAGTATCTTTATAAAAGTTTGAATAAAGAATGAAAGTTTAATTTTATGAAATGTTTTCATAAAAAAATTTATATTAAATTCTTATGAAGTATATGGATTATTTCATCACATGATTTAATCTAAGATTCGAGTGTAGAACTTTGACGTGTTTGACACTTATCCGAAAAAGGATTGATCACTCAATTCTTGAGGACGAACATTGATGAGGGTTTCTGGTTGGATACTTGAGTTTTCTATCATAATTGAGAGCTATGAAAGGACAAACTAAAATTCTGATCGAAATGCCTGGTCAGAGTCTGAACTAAAGTATCGAGGGATCAATACTAGTTCGGAAGTAAGTTGTGAATTTGAATGGAAGATCGAATCAGATTACGTACGGATGATCTATATACATTGAATGGGTGTAAGTTTAAAAATAAATATTTTGGGTAAAATTTTGGGTTTTTGTTTTGGGTAATTTCGAGGAAGAAATTTTTTTAAAGAGGGAAGTCTGTAACTACCTGCAAATTTATCACTTCGATAAATTTTGTTTATTTTTAAAGTTTTTCAAATGAAATGTTGGTAATAAAATATTATTGTTTTGAGTGATAGTAAGTAATATTAATCTTATTTTGAATAGATATTCACAAAATTATTTTCCTCGAAATTTAAATCGATAAAATTGCCGAAAACTTTTTTATCGATAACCAGCTCTATAATCGAAAACGTCGCGTACGGAGCTAGATACATACACTTATTTTTATAACTGAACAAGAATATGAAACAGAATTAATTATTTTATTTTTGGAAATAAAATGAATTTAAGACATCATCAGTGATGCCCTTACACTTAATAATTGATTTATTTAAATTAAATTGAGATGTAATGATTTAGTAATAATTATTATTCAGATAACTGTTTTAAAATGATAATAATTCATTTTAAATAAGTTATAAAGTGATAATAAATTATTTGTAATATTTTTATAAAGTTATATATTTGATTTGAGAATATATAAAAAAATTGATATCGCTTTATCGGTATAATAGCAATTACTGTAAATAATTGTTAATATTAATTTATATAGTTTTATAAATGAAATGTGATTATTTTAATTAAATAAAAATGATCAGAAATTTATTTACAGATTTTGTTTACATATATATGTAATTTAAAATATAAGTGAAAATGTGACCAGGAATCAGTTTCCCGATTTTCAACGGTTTGACAAACGAAAGTTGTTTTAAATCATTGTAACCTTGTTTTCATGTCATGTGCACATATACGACATACACATACATATCCTAACATGCACATAAACATACATATATAAATATATTTAAGAATATAAATAATATAGAAATATACAAGATATTTTAAGTTTCCTTACTTCTTAAGCATACAAAAGTCAACATATGCATACCCTAAAGTGATGGAAGTGATGGGCACATGAGTGAGAGGTTTGTAGCCATGCATTAGGGGGGGAGATGTGATAATGATGGTGCATGTGATGGTGATGCAGATGATGATGTATGCATAAATATTTTTGCTCTCTTCCAAGACTATAAATACACTACCCTCTTTCATAAATTCCTAAGCCATTTTCTACTTCTTCTTCCTCTTCTTTTTAAGCTCTAATGGCCTCTCTAATGACTTTTCTTCATATAAAAAATAGAAAGAAAGCTATGCCAAAAATAGTGCAAATATTATAAACATATGAAATACATATTCATACATCTCAATACCAAGCTAAATCTACTCTTCTTCCTCTTGCAAACCCACGACCATCCACCATCACCACCATGGTTGGTCCCTTCCACCTCTTCCAAGCTTGGTCGTGCACATCTAGGGGTCTTAGGATCGATTCCATAGGCTCCGATGCGACGGTAGCAGAGCTATAGCCGATTTAAAGTTAGATCACGAATCTAAGGTGAGAAACTCTTACTTATATTATATTTTTGATGATGATATGATGTTCGCAATGGATGTTTAATAAGCTTTGATCATCAAGTTTGGTTGTTTAATATGAATGTTGAATATATATGCAAGTCACGAAAATACACTCGATAAGCACAAAGGAATCACTTTCCTTGATTTAATGAATTGGTGTATATGGGATGTTAAACCTCTTTAAAATTGTTTACAAAATGAGTTTGAAATGTTTTATAAACATATGGAAGTGTTTTGGTGAATTTTGAAAGGTAATTGAAAGTTTAGTCAAAAATAGGCGCGTCACGTAACGGTAGTTCGTGATTTCGCACCGTAAAAGTAAAATGAGTATATAGAATGGACTTTAGCTCGGAATTCTTTGAGATAAGAATGTTCCAAACTATTATATCCATAGTTTTCAAACAAAGAAAAAAAATCGAGATTTCGATAGGTAGATTTTGAAATACGAGTAAAACAAGTTTTTGGAAAAATTATGGTTTTGCAGTTCGGAATCTAGAAAAGGATTTCTTTGAAAATGATATTTTAAAACTGTTTAAAAAAATGAAAGTAATTCTAAAAATATTTTAATATAGTTTAAAAGAGATTTGAATTGAGAAATATGGATTTTCAAATTTTGGAAAATTTGTTTTAAATCTGATAAGCTTTTAAGCACTTTCCGCAGCACTTTTCTACCGCCGTTTCAACAACTTTAGAAATGAAGTTTTTAAACTTAACAATTCTTTTCCAAATCTTTTATAAATGTTTTCAAACAGATAACTAAGTATTTTAATGATGATTTGGAAGTTTAATATTTTATTTATAAAGAGTTTAAATAAACAATTTAAAGAAAAGCTATTATAAATTAAGTTATTTAATCTTGGCTCTAAAAGCCGACGAGTACACTGGATTTTTCTATTCGTGAGATCCGGATGTGATGTGCTTAAACTAAGGAGATGTTCAGGAGCAACCAGTTCCTTGGCTCACCTGGCCTCTTCCCTGGGCGAGGAATAGATAAGATCGAAATGTCAGAAATGGGTTAAGTATAAAAAGATTTAAATTTTCCAAATTTAAATTAAATACAACTTTGATTGTATAGAAATGATCTTATTAAACTTAGTGTTAAAGCCCAAAGAGAGAACTCATACTGTTCATGGAATTTAAAAGGTGATTTCACTGTTATTCTGCCCATAGTATTTATTGAATATGAGAATTGATATTGAGTAGAATTAGATAATTTCTATGGATTCTGCCTAGTTAATGTTTACTGATTTTGGATTAACATCCTAGATAACATGGTTTTAACTAAATTAAAATCATGAGTTTTGAATTAAGAAATCTTTGTTAGGATAAATGATTTGGAAATGTTTTCCTAAGTAAAAAATGAAATAATTTCAAATTATTCCAAGTTTAAAATAGTTTTAAAAAATCAAAGGATTTGATAAGAGAGGATTAATGATTCCGTATATACCAGAAAGAAGTGTTTTAAATTTAATATATCTTCAAAATAGATTTTGATAAAAAAGAACTTAATGAGTTAAAGAATGATTCCCTATTCCCAGAACATTTTTTTACCGATGATTGGTTCGAAGGAACCGGGGTCAGATTTGGGTAATTTCTTTCCGAAGACCACATCGAACCAATTTACGTATTCGAAGTGAAGACATGGATATGATATTTGGGATTTTCGTAATGAAGGATTTCTTGTTGATCATTTGGGGATAAACTCCCAATATACATATAGTAGCAGTAGTCTCTTCGTTATGAATATCCAATGCAAGGACTAATCGCTACGAACCCTAAGGGTAACTCCCGATAGGATGTGATAGGAGAGTGCCTTCGTGTTGTCCTATTCTTGAACAACTTGTATGGACGAATCTCTGACGTTGCATTTCTATTTCTAGTTACATAAATGATCTCTATGAATGTATCATCTGTTTGGTGGCGAAGATGGCAACTTCTGTTAGCTTAACACTCTTTCCTGAGACGTATGAGCTAAGGAGTTATACGTTTGTAGAAATCATTTATGTGATTATGGAATAGCAATATGGCATTCAAAAAGGAAAGATGATGTGTTATGTGAAAGGTAATCGTTACCTCAAGCCTCACACTCGGAAATGACCAAAACAGGGTAGATGCAGCAAGGCTATGTGGTCCGCAACCATTAGGGCATGATCATCCCCTTCTAGATATATTTATTCCGCTATGACGTCAGGTATTAAATTAATGTGGTGTATGCGAAGAGAGGTCTCGGATAGGTCGGTAACGATCGAGGTGATGAAATATTTGGTACTATCTAGGAAGAGGTAGGTCAGTCTTGTGTTGGTAGAGGACCATCAGTTGGGCCTCGGTACATTCCTCTAGATATGTACTATCGGAAGGTAGTCCCTGCACCTGGTCATTTGTATGGAAATTCATTCTCCAATAAATCCCTGCAATTTTGTTTGTAGAGCCTAGTTTGTTGGAATTTAATAATGGTAACAATTTCAGCTAAGATTAATAAGTTCACTTGCAATTGTTTTCAAAGAGATGTCATTAAAAATAATATCCCTTATTTTTACGTAATAAAGATTTGGATATCATAAGATAAAAATCCGTTCCATGTTTATGTGAGGTGTGGTTTTATGAGATACCTTTTTGTTTTCAAATGCGTATTTTTGAGTTCTCACACCAGTCCCGTGACTGACCCGGAGTTTATTTTCCTTTCCCTTACACTTTAGGTGCCCAAATTTTCTCGGGCAGCCTAGTAGTCAGGTTTAGTTACAAGAAATCTAGATGGAGCTCGAAGCATGGAGTTAGAAGATTCTTCTGAAGATTATTATCTATTTCCTCCACATTTGTGTAATATTGTATTCCGCATATGTAAAGATGGATATTTATAACTGTCCATGTTTAACTCCGATAATGTATTTAAATTTCCGCTGATAAGTTTATGTAGAAATAATATATGTTATTCTATTCGTGTGAGATTCTGTTCTGTCTTTATTTTCATTTTTACCCTTGAGAATCCGCTTCTCCAAAACTTGGATTTGCAGCATGTGAATACCGTGGATGTATTAGTGTCGATTTCCGAGAGTCGAAGAAACGGGTCCTCACATTTGGTATCAGAGCTGGGGGTTAAGCGAGAACCTTGGCTTTTGTGGGGTAAAGACTCACCATAGATAGGGTTAGTATTACCTTAAGGTGAGTAACTCATTAGAGATAGGGTAACCGACACCCTAAAATGAGTTTGAGTATATATGGGTGCGTATAATATTATATAAAAATGATTTTTGTTTTGAAAATTTACAAATGAAATAATTTTACCTAGGATTATAATTTGAATATAAATAATATTTTTCAAGTAATATATTTATTGATTAAGGAAGGTTATTATTATTAATTGATAGGTTGTTTAATTTAAAAGTTTAAGTATGAACACCTCGTGAATTTAGTTTCATAATTTGACTATGGGGTATTCAATAAAGAATAATGTTGGTTTAAGATTAAAGGAATCTATTTATGATAAATAAATCTTATGAATATGTTTTATATAAGTGATTTTGTAAAATGCATTTATAAAATGTGCTTTATAAAGGAATTCTTGAGAATTTAAATTCCATTATTTTGAAAGGAATTTCAAATGATTTTTCAAAAAGGCATCATAATAGTATTGTTTCTAAAATGGGATTTTGAAAATGAAAAACAATCTTATAATTAATTGATTCGAGTGGCTCGAAAGTAACTAAAAATGGGGAAGAGATGTGTTCGGATGTTAAACGCTTCTCTTAAGTATTCTCCTTCTTGTTAAGAAAATATGTGATACTATTGGTAATACCCAGTTCCTTGGTATCATTTTTGCGTTACTCAACCAATACAATTTTCTAAACTTAAAAAGCATAATGTGAATCATTAGTTGATAAATTAATTGATGATTGTTAATTTTTATCAAAGTGTATTATTTTAATTGATAAGCATGAGTATGCTTTGACCTTTAAAAGAAATGGTTAAAGTCATTAATGAATGGTTTTAGGTTTGTAGTAAACGATGTTTTAGCAACATTTGTTTTTAAACCCTTGACGGAAAATTTGGAAGAAATCTTATGGGTATATTTAGCTTTTTAATTATGGGATTTTAAAGATAATAACAAGTATTGGAGTCGTTTATAAAAAGATAGAAAATATTATAATTAACATGTTATAAAAAGAAAAGTTCATTATAACAATGTTTTGGTAGTACTTGTTTTAATCTCTTTGATTATATTTTAAAGGTAAGAAAAAAAAACTTGTTAAATATACTTATAACATTTGAATAAGTATAAAAATACTTTTAAAGTATTAAAACTGGTATAAGTAAAGAGAATATATATATACAAAGGGAGTTTTAATTAATAAAAGAGTATTAATTAATAAAGTAAGTTTTAACTAATAAAGAAAGTCTGGTCAAAGTCCGCACTAAAGGATCGAAAGATTAATACTAGTTCGAAAGTAAATTGTGAATTCGAATAAAATATCGAATTTGATATTACGTACGGATGATCTATTTACATCGAACAGGTGTAAGTTTAAAAATAAATATTTTGAGAAAACTTTTGAGTTTTTGTTTTTGGTAATTTTGGAGACGAAATTCTTTTAAGGGGGGAAGTCTGTAACGACCCGCAAATTTATCACTTTGATAAATTTTGTTTATTTTTAAAGTTTTTCAAATAAAAGGTTGATATTACAAATAACATTGTTTTGAGTGATAAAAAGTAATGGTAATATTATTTTGAATTGATATTCACAAAAATATTTTCCTCGAAATTTAAATCAATAAAATGGCCGAAAACTGTTTTGTCGATAACTAGCTCTATAATCGAAAACATCGCGCACGTAGCTGAATACATACACTTATTTTTATAATTAAACAAGAATATGAAATAGGATTGATGATTTTATTTCTGGAAACAAAATGTATATAAGACATCATCAGCGATGCCCTTATATTTAATAATTGATTTATTTAAATTAAATTAAGATGTAATGATTTAGTAATTATTATTATTCAGATAATTGTTTTTAAATGATAATAATTCATTTTAAATAAGTTATAAAGTGATAATAAATCATTTGTAATAATTTTGTAAAGTTATATATTTGATTTGAGAATATAAGAAAAAATCGATATCGCTTTATCGGTATAATAGCAATTACAGTAAATAATTGTTAATATTAATTTATATGGTTTTGTCCGCAGTAGTGGCGATGTAGTAGAGACACTTGCAACTTGTTGATGAGGTCACCAGTTCGATACCCATCTGCCATACTCCCTCTAGGCGGGAAGTTGTGTTTCCTGTTAAATCCAATAAAAATGGTTGGGAAACAAATGCTTCTTGCTGGGCAGGCTAACCTCTCATTCCTTGCTCTAGTCGAACTAGCTGGGTTGGGCTCTACTCTTCGAAGTAGAGTTAAAAAAAAGTGATCATTTTAATTAATTAAAAATGAATAGAAATTTATTTTCAAATTTTGTTTACATATACATGTAATTTAAAATATAAGTGAAAATGTGACTGGGAATCGATTTCCCGATTTTCAACGGTTTGACGAACGAAAGTTGTTTTAAATCATTGTAACCTTGTTTTTGTGTCATATGCACATAAACAACATACACATACATATCCTAACATGCACATAAACATACATATATAAATATATTTAAGTATATAAATATAATATAAAAATATATAAGGTGTTTTAAGTTTCCTTACTTCTTAAGCATACAAAATTTAGCGTATGTATACCCTCAAGTGATGGAAGTGATGGGCACATGGGAGAGAGGGTTGTAGCTATGCATTAGGGGGGAGATGTGATGGTGATGAAGATGCTGATGTATGCATAGATATTTTTGCTCTCTTCCTTGCCTATAAATACACTACCCTTTTTCTTAAATTCCTAAGCCATTTTCTACTTCTTCTTCTTCCTCTTCTTTTCAAGCGCTAATGGCCTCTCTAATGGCTTCTCTTCGTATAAAAAATAGAAAGAAAGCTATGCCAAAATAGTGCAAATATTATAAACATATGAAATACATATTCATACATCTCAAAACCAAGCTAAATCCACTCCTCTTCCTCCTGCAAACCCACGACCATCCACCATCACCACCATGGATGAGCCCTTCCATCTCTTCCAAGCTTGGCCATGAACTTCTATGGGTCTTAGGATCGATACCATAGGCTCCGGTGCAACGGTAGCGGAGCTATAGCCGATTTAAAGTTAGATCATACGAATCTAAGGTGAGAAACTCTTACTTATATTATATTTTGATGATGATATGATGTTTGCAATGGATTTTTAAAATGCTTTGAACATCAAGTTTGGTTGTTTACTATGAATGTTGAATATATATGCAAGTCACGGAAATACACGTCGATAAGAACAAAAGAAATTACTTTCTTTGATTTAATGAATTGGTGTATATGGATGTTAAGTCTCTTTAAAATGGTTAAAGAAATGAGTTTGAAATGTTTTATTAACATATGGAAGTGTTTTGGTGAAGTTTGAAAGGTAACTGAAAATTTAGTCAAAAATAGGCGCGTCGCGTAATGGCAGTTTGTGATTTCGCGCCATAAAAGTAAAACAAGTATACAGAATGGAATTTAGCTGGCAATTCTTCGAGAGAAGAATTTTTCGAACTATTATATCCATAGTTTTCAAACAAAGAAAGAACATCGAGATTTTGATAAGTAGATTTTGAAATACGAGTAAAACAAGTTTTTGGAAAAATTGTGGTTTTGTAGTTCGGAATCCAGAAAATGATTTCTTTGAAAATGATATTATAAAACTATTTAAAAATATGAAATAAATTCTAAAATCTTTTAAAATAGTTTAAAAGAGATTTGAATTGAAAAATATGGATTTTCAAATATTGGAAAAGTTGTTTTAAATCGGATCATCTTTTAAACACTTTCCGCAGCACTTTTTTGCTGTCGTTTTAACAACTTTAGAAATGAAGTTTTTAAACTTAACAATTCTTTTCCAAATCTTTTGTAAATATTTTCAAATGGATAATTAAGTGTTTTAATGATGATTTGGAAGTTTTATAGTTTATTTAAATGTAATGACCAGGGTGATGACATATTCGGTACTATCTACGAAGAGGTAGGCCGGTCTTGTGTTGGTAGAGGACCATCAGTTGGGCCTCGGTACATTCCTCCAGAGATGTACTGCAGAAAGGTAGTCCCTTCACCTGGTCATTTGTACGGAAATACATTCTCCAATAAGTCCCTGCCATTTTGTTTGTAGAGCCTAGTATGTTTGAATTTAATAATGGTAATAATTTCGGCTAAGATTAATAAGTTTACTTGCAAATGTTTTCAAAGAGGTGTCATTAAAAATGATATCCCTTATTTTTACATAATAAATATTTGGTTATCATAAGGTAAAAACTCGTTCCGTGTTTATGTGTGGCGTGGTCTTATGAGATACCTTTTTGTTTTCAAAACGCGTATTTTCGAGTTCTCTTACCAGTCTCATGATTGGCCCGGAGTTGATTTTCCTTTCCCTTAAACTCTGGGTGCCCAAACTTTCCTAGGCAGCCTAGTAGTCAGGTTTAGTTAGAAGAAATCTAGATGGTGCTCGAAGCATGGAGTTAGAAGATTCTTCTGAAGATTGTTATTTGTTTCCACCACACTCGTGTAATATTGTATTATGTATATGTAAGGGTGGATATTTATAACTGTCCATATTTAACTCTGATAAATGTATTTAAATTTCCGTTGTAAAGTTTATGTAGAAATAATAAATGTTATTCCATTCGTGTGAGATTTTGTTCTGTCTTTATTTTCTTTCTTACCCTTGAGAATCCGCTTCTCCGACACTTGGATTTACGACACGTGAATACCGAGAATGTATTAGTATCGATTTCCGAGAGTCGAAGAAACGGGTCCTCACACACACACTCTCTCTCTCTCAGCACAAAACATAATTTGGGGCTTAACAATTCCAAGCTTCCTTGGGAACTTGAGACCTCTTTTAATGGTCAATGAAGAAAATGGCTTGAACTTTTGAACATAAGAACCTTTAGAAATATAAATTTGCAAATTGACTTCATTTATGATCTTTGAATTAGAATAAAAGTGGAGGCTTGTATTTCTTGCATATTGACCATTGAATAAAGAAAATTGAACATTTTAATTTACATTATTTTTTGAAATTTTATTTGAATTCTACTTATTTCGAAACATTTTGATGTTGAGCTAAAAATTGGTTCAACACCAATCATCCCCCAAGTCCATGAACCAGTTTGTCCTATAGAAGTTGCTCGGTTCAAATCCAGGATAACACATACTATAATAATTTGTGCATATAAGCTATAGTAAGCTGAGGGCATTGATTCCATTATTAAAGCAAGATGATATATTAGTGGGATCTTATCAAAAGGTATCTAAAAGAAAAGGAGATAAATATATAGGAGAAGAAAAAAAGAGCTTACACTTTATTATCTGAGCACCAAACTTTACTCCAAGGACTAACATGGTTCTTGCCCAACTTTTTTTATGTTAGGTCTTTTTTTAGATGTTTTCCATGAAAGGGGAGTATGATTAGGTATTATTACTTAAGAAGCTAAGTATAAGTTTGAGTATTAGAGGAAAGAAAATCAATTAAACTCGCTTAAGTACCAAATATGGAATTCAAGTACATCATTATTTATATCAACTAAGATATCTAATTTAATATGTGGATGCATTTTTACAGTTTGTGATAAATTTTGGTTTTATAGGTAAATAGGGAGGAGATCTTAGCCCAATGACTAATAATTTTTGGAGGACGTTTTATGAGAAGTGGATTAGGAAGGAAAGTGTAGATAATTTAACTAAAAGAATGATAAGCAAGAGATTCATGTCTACGTCCAGGGTTAGTGAATGTAAGATTTATTGATAATTTGCATTCACTAGTTAGACACTAGTCATAATTTATGTATGTGTGCGTGTGTGTATATAAAATAAGTGTATCATCTTTTATTTTATGTAGAAATTTTTGAAAACTTTTTCATTGTTTTGTATTACTGCCTCCAAAAGTTACAAAGTTTCCATGTTAGTATAAAGTTTCATGTTATCCTTGGTGTTAGTACTAAAGTTCTCATGTAGTTCTTAGTTCACTGCATGAAGAAAATTTTAAATTATATATATCGTCCTCATTAATCAGAAGAACCCAAATAACCTATTTAAGTTGATATTAACTTTTGTTGTGTGTATTATTAGGAAGAATAGTGGTTACTTCCTTAATATTTTTAGATGGACGATTAGTTAGTTGTTTATGTATAGTTATACAAATTTTATTATACCTGCAAATTTATAATGAATTAATGAAGTAAATTCACTGGTATACTGATATATTTCAATCTATGTTTCAACTTGAATAGATATGTATATTAATATTAATATCAACTTATATTCAACTTCGAATATATATAAATACATACATACATGAAATCACATCGATTTACTCTTAGAGCTACTAGAACACACCAGCGCAATTTGACATACCTCCAATTTAATTTTTTTCTAACGACATGCAAAAAACTATATCCAAATCTAATGCTTGGACGATCATCTTAGATAAATACCATGCTAGAACCATAATCTTAGAACACGTAAACGAGAATTGTTTTTTAAATCATTTTTGAATTTTTGTTTGATTTTATTCCATATGCTTAGCGTAACTTTAGTAATGTTTCAACAAATATATGAATTATATAGATTTCAGTTTTTACTCTTTTAAATATTATAATTACCTGAATTATATGTATGTAGCATAGTATTCTCTAGTTTTTCCTTCATTCTGCCTAAAATATTTGTGTTTATCTTTTGAGTATCAAAATACAATTTGTAGCTGAATCATAAATAGAAATATTCCATAACCATTCGCTTGCAAGCGACTGTATTCCTTTTGCGCTTAGCTGATTGGCTATTTGTGTTGTAGAGGTTACTTTATGATTTTTAAAATTCAAGTGGGTCCCACCTTCTGTTGTATCAACCAATAGCACGACGCGTATTTATAATAGTCGCCCTGACACGAGTATTTATAGCGTTCCTTTTATAAATATACATGGCCCTTTAGCTTTAAAAAGTATCATCTTCACACTTTGAGATTATCGTTTATAAATAAACGACTTTACATGTAACTAAAATTTGTTCATAATCACCACGAATATCACGAAAGGGTGAATGCATTATGTGAGCGATCCAGTTTCGCCTTTGTATTTTTATAACATTTACAAAACACATTTCATTAGATTAGTTGGCCAATTATTATAGGAATTCAAGATAGAATAGTAAACACTAACTTGTGATAGTTCAAACAACTAACTTATTTATTGTAATAATTTTTCTATTATTGTAATAATTTTTCTATTTAAGTTCACTAATGACTTTACATGTAACTAAATTTTGTTCATAATCACCACGAATATTAGGAACGGGTGAATGCATTATGTGAGCGATCCAGTTTGGACTTTGTATTTTTATAACATTTCCAAAACACATTTCATTAGAATAGTTAGCCATTTATTATAGATATTCAAGACAGAATAGTAAACATTGACCTGTGATAATTCAAACAACTAACTTATTTATTGTAATAATTTTTCTATTTAAGTTCACTAAAATCTAATGCCTTTGCTGATAACTTGCGCTTCAACATACTTGCTTAGTCCTTTCTATAAAAATAAATCTACACTCTAATTTCATCTATTTTCTTAGGACATGGTAGAAATAATGGATTGCATCGCCATGTTCATTCTTTGGATTATGCAATTAGTAACATGAACGAATTTATATTTCAATTTTAATATAGTAATCCATTAAGTATGTCAAATGTTATGGTTATGACTATATAATGTAAGTTAATATCTGTAAAGAGAAAGCAGTTTTGGATAGGGTTTTGACTGCAAATCTTGGATCACCATGCTTTTTAGCTTTCGACACTCTACAGGAGCAGCCATTCTTCTAATGGTGATGCTACTTTTTTTCGCTTTATTGTTTTATGTCTAGAATTTCTCTCCATATGTATCTATTTTCCTATGTTTTCTTGTAAACATATGTTTATATGAAGGCAATATTGGATTCAAAATTAGAAGTTTGCATAAACGGAGTTGTACTCACTTCAGCTTAGGGCAAGTTATCCGAAAATATGAAAAATATCCGTTATCCGAAAAGCGGATACGGATATCCGATATCCGAAAAGCTTTTCGAATACGGATATGGTTATTGTGGTATCCGTATCCGAAAAATATCCGTCCGATTAACTGATGCATATATATACTTAATTAAAATTATATTTAATTAATATATAATTTTCCAACTATTTCCTAACCATTGGATGTTACTACGTTATAATTTTTTACTCATTTTTAGTGAAAACAGACAATTTTAGTGCTTAATTTTTGAATATTTTTAAAAACACATATAGATATTAATATAAAACAATGTTTTATCATCACATTTTTTATTCCTTGGTTTTTTTTATGAACATTAGTACAAAAAATGTTTTATGCTGATCCTAACCTTTTCATTTATTCTTTTAAATTTATTGATTATGGGCGGAGCGGATAAATATCCGATATCCGTCCGTATCCGAAAATTAAGCGGATACGGATATCCGATATCCAAAAATTAAACGGATACGGATATCCGATATCCGAAAATGATTTCGGATACGGATACGGATATGGCACTATCCGTATCCGAAAGTATCCGTTGACAGCCCTACTTCAGCTACCATTTATGTTTAGACATCTCATCCTTGTTAGAATTCATATAGAGAAAAGGTGAGAGAGATTAAATAGTAAAACAAAATAGATTACATTATATTAATTTGATTGAATGATTACACACTACAAGAAACACGATGGATTCCAACGGCGGCCAGCCGTTGGCGGCCGTTGGAAAGCCGTTGGTAGACGTTGGAAAAGCCGTTGGTATACATTTCAACGGCGGTCAACGTCCACCAACGGAGCCAACACGCTTATACCAACGTCTTCCAATGTTCAATTTGTCCACGTGGTAGAAGATGTTGACCAAATTGGACATTGGAGAGACGTTGGAAGACGTTGGAAATTCCGATGGAGAACGTTGAAAGACATTGGAATAAATGTGCCAATAAGCCGTTGGTGGACGTTGGAAATCTGGGTGTTTTTTAAAAAAAGAACCAACAATGCATGCTTCCAGCCACCTCCAACATCGTATATCTCATAAAAGCTCAATTTCGAGCACATATACAACAGCATATCTCACATATAATCAATCATAATAGTAAATCCAAGTAATAAGCATATATACTAATCAATATACACAATACAAATCAATAAAAACAACAAGAACCATCTAACAAAACTTCCAATCCAACATCAACATCCAACAAAACATCAACATCCAACCATAACCAAATTACTACGTCAACATCTCAAAAATCACATCCAAACCAACATCCAAAACATCAGAATGTATCAAATCCTCACACTCTCCAAATATACATGTCTATAGCAATACAAATCAAATCATACCTGAAATCACACTCCTCCAGAACCACCAGAAGACGGAAACCGGCCGTATTGCTCCATAAACTCCGTAAGACGCCTGTTCAGCTCCTCCGTCTTGGCTTCGGTGCGGATATTGCGTTCCTCGAGTGCGGCGACATGGACTCTGAGCTGTGCAATCTCCTCCTTATTTTGAGCCCTCTGATACTCAATCTGAGCCGTCTTAGCCTGTAAATAAAATTTAAATTATCAGTGTTTAATAACTGTAATTCATGTTTACTATAATCCATCACAATGTGCAACAGTTGGTTCAGAATAATTATTTTAAAATTTAAGTTAGTTATTACCGATTGATTCCCAAAACCATAGCGTCTGCCATGTGCCGCTGGATCCATGACAGACTCAAAAATAGCGTCCTCCTCATTGGCGGTCAACTCGTCGCGCCCAGAGCCCTCGAGAATGGAAGTCCGTGCTTGCTGAAACTTTTGCTATTATGCATAATTTAGATAACATTATTTTAATTAACTTATATAAGTGTTAAGTCATTATGTTACTTACATATGCGGACTGTGCTTTGGCATCATGATCCCAGGAGTATGAAACGGTGCCTGCTTCGTCGACCTGACTCAACGCATGAGTATGCGTGAAAACATCCCAGTAACTCACAGAAGCACCACCACGTTGTCTCTCCTGAAATATGTCCATATACATACATATTATATATATATATATATATATATATATATATATGTTTACGTTATCTACAACTTAGAACTTAACATCTTTAAATTATTATCGTAATTAATAAATATACCAAGTCCTCTCGGTGATGCTGAAATGACTTGGAACCACCACGATGTGTGACAGGGTTCTTGCTCCTATTGGCTGAGTTCCTCTCCGACCACCTCTGTAAATTTAATTTAAAAACAAAAATTGTTTAACATTTATAGTTAGTATTTGCGTAGAAGAATTTAAATTAAACATATGATAAATTTACCTGAAACTCCTCGTTTCCCCGCCATGTCACAAAATCATCCCACACAGCTGCGCTCATCCACTGAGGCTTCTTTTCCGCTGTTTTTGAGCTGTTTACTGTTTCCCGGTAGTTCTTTGCGACTTTGTTGCACCAGTGGCGATATACGACTGAAATATCAACGTCCTGAAGATCCACTTCCGCCTGCACGTTTGACAAAATAAGAGTTATACAGCTTTTATATATAATATAAACATGAATTGATATAACATGTTCCTAATATATTAAAGTGACATACCAAAAAATCCTGCCAAATAGTCTCTTCAACATTATCTGGAATCAATGTCCACTTATGCCAACATTCGGTCATATGACTCATGTACGCCCGTCGAGATATAGATAGAACTACTTGAGTCGGCTCCAAAGAGAAACCACTGTGTTTAAACAGAGATTTTTTTTTTAATATTTAATGATTACTATATATTTTCAGAATAGGTTGTACGAAAATGAAATTTAATTTTGAAATTTAATACTTACCTTTGATCTGCTTTTGGCTTTAGCCACACCACAGGATGCCGTAGCTCCTGTGATGGACCACCGCCATCACCACCGTCCGGACGAGCGTGCCCTCTCTGTGAGGAAGAGGGAGACCCAGAATGCCCACCGGTACGTCTACGTGACGACATACCTATATAATAAATGTTACAAACAAACATTATAACATAAAATAAAATGACTATATGTAAAACATACAGTATGGCGTAACGTAAAAACGAGATGTGATACATATCATATATTAGCATACCATTTCATTTTTAATGAAAACAGGATAATGTTTAATTAAAAAAAATATAAATTTACCTTCTCAAAATGTAGATAGTTGATGAGTCCTCGTCATTTTCGGATTCAGACTCTGTTTCACACTCTATATTTTGTTCCTCTGTACTCTCAAATGCTTCAATTAATGCATTTGATTCATCGTTTAGAGGTCCAAAATCTGTTTGATCGTCGGTTATTATTATTCCTCTATTTTCCTCGATATCTGCTTGGTAAGCTTGCTCTTCGGGAATATTCCGTCCATCAAATGTAAACCTTACCTTTGTTTTAAAAACAGCCGACCAATCTATTTTATCTCTTCTTAGAGATGGGTAAGAAGCATAATAAACTTGAAGAGCTTGTTTGGCAAGTACAAACGCGAAGTATGTTTTATTTCTATAAGATTATATTTTGGGTGCACGTTGATTCCAGAACCTGGAACGTTGCTAAACCAGTTGCATTTAAACAAAAATACTTCTTCCGCGGGTCGTGTGAAATACGTCAATTGCAAAACCTAGGTTAGCAAGCCATAAAAATCATGTATATGATCATTTGGATCATCACTACCTTTAACAAATACACCAGTATTGTTAGTTAATTTTTCGGCACCGTATTCTTTGGTATTAAATTTATATCCATTGACAAAGAATATTGGATAGGTCTTCACTATCTTTTTTGGTCCCATAGCTAAATGTTTCAATCCTTCGTCTACAACACAATTTGTTGTATCAAAAACGTACTTAGAAAACCAAAAAGTGAATTCTTTGCCGATATCGCCGTTAGGATGTTGTGATTCGTAAATACTGCAATATAATAACAAATGTTGCATTATGATTAAGATACACGTGTGTGCATATATTTGTGTATACACATGTGTTGTTGATATATATATATATATATATATATATATATATATAAGTAAATTACCTAACAAACGGTGCAACTTCAGCACAGTTGAGAAGAACATATGTGTGTGCAACATGATAATCTCTATCATCCAACCATACTTCCACACAAGCACCAGCAGGTCGACCTTGTTTTTTAAAAATTGATAAGGTCGTTTGACAATCATCTTGATCAATGCCTTCATCATTACGCGTAGCACTTTCAAATGATATGTTCACATGGTCACTAAAAAAATGAAGCTTCTTCTTCGATGTATGATTTGCAAATCAAACCTTCAACTCGAGCTTTCTATCTCACCTTTTTTTTAGATGATTTAAATACCTTTCAAATGGATACATTCATCCATATTGCACAGGCCCTCAAAGACGTGCTTCTAATGGAAGATGAATAGGTAAATGTTCCATAACATTGAAAATACCTGGAGGAAATACTTTTTCCATTTTGCAGAGCAATATCGGGATTTCTTCCTCAAGTTTATGTAGACGATCAACTTTTAATGTAGTAGAACAAATTTCTTTATAAAAAAGAGTAAGTTCTGTTACAATAGTCCAAACTTTTACGGGCAACAGTTCTTTAAAAGCGACGGGTAATAAATTTTCCATCATAACATGATAATCATGACTTTTCATCCCGCTAAGTTTATTGTTCTTATAGTCGACACATCTACGAATATTAGAAGATACCATCAGGGAATCTTAGTCCTTCCACCCATTTTAAAAGTACTTTAACTTGATTATTGTCTAGCTCATAGCAAGCTTTTGGCTTTTTTGTGTCATTTGGTTTTATATGAAGCTCAGGACGATTACATATTACTTCGATATCACGTCTTAATTTCAAATCATCTTTCGTCTTCCCCTTGACATTCAAAATTGTATTAAAAACATTATCAAACACATTTTTCTCATTATGCATCACGTCAATATTATGACGAATCAGGAGATTTTTCCAATAAGGCAACTCCTAAAATATGCTTTGTTTGCACCAGTTATGAATCGATGATTTACCTTGAATTTCAATTTTTTCTCCGGTTTCATGTATCTTTGGATAATCCTTTACAAGTTCATAAATATCTTCGCTTGACCAAACCGTAGGTGGTCTCAAAGTTTCATGTCTATTAGCTGTAAAGTTTTTCTTATCTCTTCTAAAAGGATGATTAATATGAAGAAAACATCAATGACAGTCAAACCATGAAATTTTCTTTCCATGAGGTAAAGAAAATGCTCGTGTATCTTCCATACAGTACGGACAAGCTAGACGACCAGCCGTACTCCAACCTGAAAGCATTGCATAAGCAGGAAAATCGCTGATTGTCCACATCAAGGAAGCATACATGCGAAAGTTTTTTTTGGAAATATCGTATGTTTCTACTCCTTCGTACCACAATGTTTTTAATTCTTCAATCAAAGGTTGTAAATAAACATCGATTCCTTGTGTCGGATCATTAGGACCAGGGACGACAACTGTGAGAAACATATATGGAGTTTTCATACACATCCATGGAGGTAAATTATAAGGTGTGACAATTATAGGCCATGATGAATATTTAGAACCAAACTGAGAAAATGGTGAAAATTCATCCGTACATAAACCAAGTCGAACATTACGACTCTTGGATGCAAAATCAGGATATTTGTGGTCAAATGCTTCCATACTTCCCCATCAGCTGGGTGTGTTAACGTACCTTCTTCCCGTGTTCTAACACTATGCCATCTCATATGTTGCGCGGTTACAAAAGATGCATATAACCTTTGAAGTCTAGGAGTAATTGGTAAATAATGCATACGTTTATACGAGACTTCCTTTCCTTTTTTCTTTCTTGATTTGTACCTTTCTTGATTACATATTTTACAATTTCTAAGGTTGATATCTTCTTTCCAAAACAGCATGCAACAGTTTAGACATGTATCTATTTTATGATACGGTAAACCAAAAGCTGACATCATTTTTTTTACTTCATAATGATTTTCGCACATTAAATTATTGGGAGGCATATGTCGTTTCGCAGCTTGTACAACAGTTGTAAATCCAGCTTCTGTGAAGTTGTATTTAGATTTCATCGCAATGTATTCAGCAGTTACTGATAATTGGGTTCCGCTTGTGCAGCCTTCCCAAATGGGTTTCTTTGTGGCATCTAATAAATCATATATTTTTTTGCCCCAATATTTGGTTCTTCTTCAGCATTACCATCGTCATCAACTAATTGAGGAACAGGAAACATTGATCGTGCAGCATCTTCAACCATATGTTCTACGAGATTCGTCGTATCAATTACAGTACACACTGCCTCCTCAGCTTGTACATGAGTAGATGCTAACGGTTCTCCATGACGATCCCAAACCAAATAGTTCGGCACGAAATTGTATTGACGCAAATGAACTCTAACCATTTCTGGTATCAAATGCTTTAACATTTTGCATTTAGTACATGTACAACGGATTTCTTCGTCGTTTCTGTTATTACTCAAAGCGAAATCAATAAATACGCAAACACCATTATTAAACTGTTCACTTATTGAGCCTCCATTTTCGATCCTTCTGTTTTTGTACATCCAGCTTCGATTAGTAAAATAATTGTCCATTTACCTACGTATATAATTAAAAAGTACGATATAAATTTAAAAAATTGACATTTTATTAAAACAATATTATTGGTGAATTGACACTTTGTCGATGGGTCATCCTACCTCCCATTACAAATACAATAACGTAATTAAAATGCGTAAATCATTTCAATTTAAACGATTCAACAAAATTTCGGCAGCACTTCGCTTTAGTTTCCTGAACAGTACACATTTGCGTGTACACAGGGAACATAAAGGAAGCGCTGTCGAAATTCTATGAACCATTTAAAATGAAATGTTTTACGAGATTTAATTACGTTATTGTGTTCGTAACTTGTCCAATACAGGGACAAATCCAACAAATATTGTATACGATGAATATAGATGTCCGTTCTGTTAAAAAACGAATATCCACATAACGATCATATACAATACTTATCAGACGGGGCCGAAAGACACTCTAAGGGTTTCATGAATATAAAATATCGTTTTTTAAATTTTCTAAAATACATAAACTAATTGTATGCTCACTAACAACTAACGTTTCCAAACAAACCTAAAATTAATTGTATGCACATTATTCTATTGTTAACACAAACTTAAATATATACAATCTTGCAATACATAAGTTAATAACATAAATTATGCCTCAATAAACTAGATTATACATATAATAAGGCAATACAAACATTTAATACACTAATTTAACAAATTTAATCAAATATAGGGATTAGGGTTTATACCTTTTCTTGAGAGATTAGGGAGTTAGAGAGGACGAGAGGGAGGCTTAGAGTCGTCGGAGGGGCCGTTGATCGTCGGAGCAGCTTGGGGGGGGGGGGGGCGGAATTGGAGGAAAATTGGGAATTTTGGGGGAAAATAGGGGTTCAGCCGAATGGGGGAAGAAGAAGGAGGTTTTGTGTTTTGCTCGCGGTTTTGCAACGTCCTTCAACGGCCGCCAACGGCTGCTTCCAACGTCTACCAACGTCCTGCAGTTTTTAACTAATAAATTATACGAGAAAACACTGGACGTTGGATGACGTTGGAAGCCGTTGGTCAAGGACGTTGGAGGCCGTTGGAAGGCTCCGTTGGAATACACTGTGTGTCTTGTAGTGACTTAAGCTAAGATTTCAATAAAAATAAAATACCCTACTACTTTCTAAACTTAAGCCACTAAGATAGCCACCAAACCACTTCTAACACATAAATAGGACACATGTGTTGACTTATTACACAAAAACATTATATCTAACTTTAACACACTCCCTTAAATTGAATATGTGTCGAATATTCAGTTTACAACTCATAAATGTTAACTTATAATGAAATGTGGCTCTCAATTTCTTCATCGTTTTGCATAGAAGAACTACATCACAACTTTCATCTCTATATGGTTGGACATGCTCGACTGTTTCACCTTAGTTTGCTCTTCACTCATTAACCATCAACAAATACTCTTGGTTTTTTTAAGTGACTTACGGACCGCTACTTATGGGATCATCCATTGATGTTGTTGTACCTATCATCTCCCTAATAAGCTAGAGCTACGGCTCTTCCTAATTTGCTCGTTGGATGACACAAAACCAAGTCTACTTCACTCACGGGCCCATCTACTCACTTATAGGCATATACCTATTTTTAATAGGTATTTCATCAAACATTTCACGAGGGCTCTTCATATTGTCCAAACTTACGACCAACGTTCCGTGAAACGTTTTCTTCATGCTAACATTAACATCACCATCAAGACCCACTTGACCGCCACCTCCATCTACCTCACCTCAACAACCAACCTCTTCCTCCAACATACATCAACTAGCTTCTAACCACACTACAACAACATACATCAAAATTTCCACTTCACCATTCGACCTCAACAACCTGAACACCGTCTCCATGAACCACTACACAAATCAGCCGAGTCACTGCAACCTGCATTACCTATGCATTCCTCAATAGTCAACACAGCCAGCAGGCCAAAATTATATATTACATATACCACTGCCAACATCAAATTTTCACCAACAAGCTTCATCTCAGTGATTATAAACTGAAATATCATCATCTCAAATACTCTCTTAAAATTCATCCCCTTAAGAACAAAGCAATATTTTTTCCTGTTAAACACCACTGAATGCGTTACACTAATATCATCACATATCCGACCAAATAAACACTAGAACTTCATCTTAGATCAAATGCCTTTTAGGTAAACATAGATCAAACATCACCAAACCTCACCGCATAATAAATCTACAATCTCTATAACAAAAACAATCTATGCAACAACTACCTGAACTACTTCCATTACCAAATAGTGAGACACAACCTCAAAGTATCATTGCAACTCCAGTACCATCGCAGTATATTAAAACTAGAGGCAAAGCATCACAGCGACTTGAAAATTCACTTACGACAACTCAAGAGGCGATTTTCAGAAGGCGACGACGATCGAACTGACAACAACACACTAGTTCACCCACGGTGGCAAATTTTCGACCGTGGGCTCGAGTTTATTTCCAACTCATCTTTAGCATCGACGATTTTGACATCTCTAGATTCATATTCAAACGCATCATCTAACACCAGGTTATCTCGCAGTAAAAACTTAGTCAGATTCATCACTCCAGGTTCGAAACTAGCAAGCAATAATCATCTCGAAGCATGCGAGCATCATCGTCTCAAAGTTGTTCGTAGGTATGAATCTGACACTCAAACACATTAACCATCAGAGACTAGATCATCTAGGCAACACACACTTCAACTATTCAAACTCTCTGGCAACAAATACACTGCTACATCTTCATCTCAACACAGCATGTCACCTCAACCCAAAGCAGTAACAACGCAATAGTAAAGTTCAATTACAAAAATACACTTCATTACCACATCTAAACATCATGCTCATATCTATGACAAGCAACATAACCATCATAACCATGGAATAGTGAGTTTTAGGAAGATCCAGTCATTCACGTATCCCTGCATCTGTACAAACCAAAGCATTACAAAGCATTACAACAACAAGCTAATCCAAACTTGAGCATCTTCGAGTTGTATAGGCATTAACATCGGATCAAACCATCGGTGGCAACAGGAGTTCAAGCACGCAGACCAGAAAGGGCAGCACCATCATCTTGAGCTTCAGATCGACAGTGTCTCTAAAATCTCAAGTAGCAGCAGCGCTATTTTCAAGGCGGCGTGTAACACCATGTAAAATGAACCATAAATAAATAAAGTAAATTGAATTAAATACGATAAATGTTGGATATGGGAATTTTCTAAAAGTTGAAATTTGACCACGAAAGTTATTTCGTTGCGATCATGGCGAAATTTGATCTGTTTCCATATATAATATGCTAAAAACAGAGCATAAACAAAAAAGTCATGAGCGTTTAAAGTTTTCTGAATTAAATTAATTTAGTTGAATTCAAATTCAAATAAGAAATAAAATTTAGGATTTAAATTTCAAAAATTAACTTGGGGGCTAAGTAAACGTTTAACGTTAAAAAATTAATTAGGGAATAAAATAATTCGACAACGGAAAGTAAAATATATGCCCATAAATAGGATAGCAGTCGACCTGAATAGGTCAACCGGTCGACCGTAGTGGTCAACCGCTTCGCAATGACAGTTGCCAGTGGAAACTAGGGTTTTATGCTATGTTCTATTCGGTTGTGTACTCCAGATTTACCCGTTTCTTACCTACTTCCATCCTACGGTTCTGGTGCATTTCAACACCTATAAATAGGACCCTATCCTCTCCACTTTTATTCATATTATTTTGACGAATACGACGAAAATCTGCCATTGCTATTTCTCTAATAAGATTCAAAAACTCCGTAGAAAATTCAGGTAAAGATTTAACTTATTTCTTTCGATAATCTGTTCTTATCTTATTCTTCTCTAATTGTTCTGAATCTAATGAATATATACTCCTTTCCTATTGTGTGTGTATATCTTATACTATAAAGCAAAACCCTTGGTCAAAAGGTCAAAATGAGGCCTTTTTAGATTGTCCATATTGCCCATACTTCAAATTCCAAACAAAAAATGCTTTTAGGGCACTTTCGTATTTCTGCCACCGCCTCATCCCAAGTTCCACAACCTACTTCTTTGCACAACTCTATGACTCTCTTTCGTTTTCTTTGATTTTCTTCTCCGTATTCTTTTTTCATTTCCATTCCTTTTCTTCTCCTTCGAAAAAATTGACACTTCTCTTTCCCTGTTTTCAAAACGATGGAGCTAAATTGACGAAACTCTGTTCTTCCCTTGCTTTCGTTGCGCTGCCTGCGGAGACGTGCACTGTTGCGGCGATGATGGTCCACCATCATGATACTTTACTGATTAGGTTTCGTACAGTTTTCCTTTCTCTCTCTTATTTTACCTCTACTAGGCTCGAATTCAATTTTCTGATTTCTCTATTTCGACCTTTATGTTCAAAGTCAGCTCATTTCTCTGCCTTCATTTATTTCCCCTATTTCTTTACCAAAAATACCAAATTCCAGAAATTATCCACTGTATATATGTTGTTATTACAAGTTTTTTCTTTTGTTTTGGTCAGTTACATTCCTTGATCACCTTAATTGCGTTGTTTACTTATTTACAATTGTTCATCAATTATATCCAGCATGCGTAGGCAAGTTCGTACGCAGTTCCAACGTGATATTATATTTACCGTTGCAAAAAATAGATCCATTTTGACTACTTTTACTGCTATATATATGCGCAAATGTTTCTATCCTTCTTTGAATTTTATTACCAGTTTTCAGTTATACTGCTGCATGCCTCTACCCTATTCGTATGTGTTTTACATAGAATGTTTGTGTTCCATCTCATCGAATACTTTTCTACTAAATGGATATGTATGCCTGACGTTGACATTAACAGCAGTGAAAGTTATTCGTTTTCATCACTCCGTATATGATTCTTTGAGTTCTGTAGTTGTCAATACAGTTGAATGGTACACGGGCTTTCATTTTATCTCCTTCACGAAGATGAATCCTTTTCATTGTTTTGCTCCTATTTTATAGGTTCCCATTGTTAGTAAAAATATTACAATGCTTTTTCCCCCTTTTATTTGGAAATAATCAAACAGTTAAATATCAGTTTGTTTCTTCCTCAGAAAGTTTGTTTTTTAATGCGAGAATGTCCCACACATGCCAAGTCCTTTTACTATTAGAATGTTACAAAGCATGCCGTACTTATCAATTGCAGCTTTATACAAACCGATATGTATTGGCTGTAGATTAGATAACATAAATAGACGAATCTGTAAAACCATTATGTACTGGAGTACCTCCCTTGCTATTTTATATATCTCTACCGCGATGCTTCACCCCCATTCTAGCAACAAACCAACGTTACTATTACACTTCTACACACAAGCCGTTAAACCCAAAAATTCAAGCAGAATTACAGAGCTTTGACTATTTCAACGTCTTCCATTTATGCATATGTCAGTTGCAAAATATCTAACCAATCATTCTGTATAAATATGCACTTGCCAGCACCCACTCACTCCACTTTTTTCCTTTACTACGTACTCATTTGATTCTCAGTTTTACAACACTATTTTTCCATATGACTCCAACTGCCTCCCGCTTTGTCCACATTTCAACTTTATGGATCAGCAGCAAATAGAACGACGACGTGTTACTCAACGTGCAAGGCGTGAACAAGCTAGACAATCAGCCATTGCAAGTAGAAGGACACGCTTGCCTGAAAACCATCATACACAAAATTCATCCGGTAATTATATCCTCACGTCATCGTTATATGTTATACCCATACATTTTATACTACGTTTTGTTCCTATACCATATAATATGTCTGCTTTTTTCACTTTCCGCCATTACAACTACATGTTACCTAACTTTACTTTCCACCTTTGGTTGCATATACAAATTAATCTAACACATCATGCACTTCCCACTGTTATCTCTTATCATTTCCACATATTTTTACACTTTCACTTCTTTACGTTGTTTTTACTTACGCTGTTTTTGTTGCAAAGATACAAACAATTCATGTAGAAATAAAAAAAATACAAACTTTGACTAAGAGAATAAATAATGAGACAGAACAGTAGCCCAACTATAGTACATACTGTTTAATAGGATATACAATGAGACAGAATAGTAGCCCAGGTATAGTACACTGCTGTTTCCATTATAATTGTTATGTCATCTAATAATAGATTTTGACAGCAATTTACACATTATTTTTAGAAGATCAGACGCCATAACTGTTTACTGCTTACGGTATATTTCTGTTAGTTGGTATTGCAGATCAACAAAGATCAGAATCTTCCATAAATTAATTTATTTTTGCATTCAAATCACGGTTAATCATGAGTACAGATTGCAACAACAATTTAGGTATAACTTAATAGTACAAAACAATGTATCTAGCTTTGCTCTCTGGAGCAAGCCGCCTATTACATACAAGATTTGTATCTCTATTGAAATGCTTCACAGTTGAAGCAACATTATGACTTAAAATGCACTGTTTGTGGAAGCAATAAATGTAGCAAGATGTAGTAAAATACCATTATACCTAGGCTAGCAGTAGTAGTAGATGGTAAGCTAGGTCATACATGCTTCTCTATATCTTTGTATTTCCGTATACTACAACATGGCTTTTATATACGGTTAAATTTTTTAACTTTCGTATCTGTGCTTACACAACCTGGCTTCATTTAACTGTAATCTTTTAAGTCCATTTTTTTCTCCTTGGTTTAATCGAACTTATTTTTGCTGACATCATTGTTGTCTAAACACACTCAAATTTTTGTTGTTTTAGTGGGTTTAACTTGCATCTCAGTTTTGACCAAATGAATTTGAAATGCGGTATCACTGCTACATCAGTTAATATGTTAGTTACATAATGCTTTAGTGGATGGATTGAGATCCAAATTTGGACATGTTTATAGCTGACTGTGTACTGATGATTGGACTATGAAAAGTTTGGGTACTAAAAAAAGTGTGTAGGTAAATTATCAACTGTTTTTGAATAATTTAAAACTGTATTACATACGAAAATGTCAGAAAAGAAATCTATAGCAATAGGTTTACATAGTAGTTATGGCAGGAGTTAATACGTTAGTTTTATATTTAATACTCCATCTACGGGTAGGCAGTGCTCCTTACTTAACCGCTTCGTTTTACAGTCCGTTGCAAAAGGATTAGGACAATATGTTAGCTACTTTGACAGATGAACTTATTATTACTGCATGGTAAGTTCTTCGTTCTTGCTTCAACTGCATAACTGCTTTCCTATTCTGCCCATAATGTATGTTATAACTTGACTTTATATTGTACGTCCACCTGTTTTGACTTCATACTGCAACTTCTACCAATGGTTGCTTCCATCTTAAACAAAGCGTTCTCTTAATTTTTTCCCTTTATTACCGTGGTAGGACATTCTCCTATCAACCCACCAGTGGTGGCAACCGAAATACTCAACCACCCAACAACTTCACTGCTAGTTGGTTCATATATTTTTTCCCCTTTTGTTCTCATTTTCTATTACATTATACGACATGCAAAGCATAACATTTGCTACTACAAAAAATGCAGCAACATTTACATCTCTTTCCCAACACCAATTGATAAATCGATCTCGCATTACGACGTGCTATAACTGTGGTCGGAATTTTACTGGCACCCACTATTTCCTCCGCCATATGCTACCTGAACCCACTTACTATTTACTGGCACCCACTATTTCCTCCGCCAATACTGTAATGCAAAATTATTTTTTCATGAAACAACCGGAAATTGTTGCTAAGGTGGTAAAATTACCATTCACCACCTTACACCACATCATGAACTTTTTTACTTTATTCACTGAAGATAGTGAAATCGGTTCACATTTTCAAACAAACATAAGATCTTATAACAATGCTTTTGCATTCACATCTATGGGGCTAACATTGATCAGAATTTAGCGTCTGCTCGAAACAGAATATATTCTTATCGTTCACAATGTTCTATATATCATAGCATTGGAAGTGTTTTGCCTATGCCTGGAAATAGACCTAGATACCTACAAATGTACATCTATGATTATGAGATCGAAAATCGACAACAAGATAGTGCAGTATTAAGACCAGACATCCTACAAACATTAAAGGAAATCTTAGATGTTTATAATCCTTATGTACATGTATTGAGACATTTGGGATGACGTACTGATTTACAGGATTGCAGACTTATAATGAAAGAACTTATAATTGATCATCATTTTCACCAACTACCGACCGCTTCACAAGTGGCAGGTATCATTGTAGGAGACGATTATTCAGACAATTCAAATGGCAGGGATATTATAGTTGAAACAAGATCAGAAATCCTTCAGCGAGTTCCGGATACAACATAATTTTATGACCCACTATAGTATCATCTTCTACTTCCACACGGTGAACAAGGATGGGATCTAAACATCCACAATACTGGACATAACCAAATCAGTTGTAGAGCTTACTACTCCCATATGTTACCGGTACCTCTTTCCCATTTTTATTCCTATAAAACCATTTTTCCACATAACTTGCATAAATTTACTCTTACCCATACTCCACCTATTTACCATTTTACACATCATAGGTACGACCTATGGAAGTACCTCTTTTACTGCATGGTGGTTGCCTACTCTAACAATTTGTTGTTGATACCTACATCAAAATCGAAACTATGCGACTACGGTATCTTCGAGACCACCAAGATACTATTAGAACCGATTTATATCAGGATTTACAAGATGCTCTAGCAAGTGGGGAGACAACTGCCAGTAAGTACTTTCCTTCTTATCATTCGCCCTATTAAAAATATAAACTAAATATTTTCACTTCTTACGCATTTCTACTATTTGTAGAAAACGTTAGAGTTCGAAAAATCCTTCCATCCTCTCACATCGGTAGTCCACGCGACATGCGTCAACGATACCAGAACACGATGGCGATAGTACGAAGGTAAGGAAAACCCGACTTATTTATTACTATTACATGTAATCCTAATTGGATAGAGATTACACAAGAATTACTACCTTTCAACAACCATATGATCGTCCGGATTTGACAACTTGCAAAATTGGAACAACTAAAGTAGATATATTTGATAAACATGTCTTAGGTAAAGTCAGTGCACATGTTCATGTAATAGAGTTTCGGAAAAGGGGATTGCCACACTCACATGTCTTAATTATACTTGCGGAAAATGATAAACTTAATAATCCCGACGATTACAATACTATGGTTGGAGCAGAAATTCCAAATAGAGATTTAGAACCAGATTTGTATACATTAGTTATGAAACATATGATTCATCATACGTGCGGTAGTTTCAACCCAAATGTCGTATGCATGAGAAACGTAATATGTAAGAAGGGATATCCTAAACCTTTTGCGACATCAACTTTACAAGGGACAGATTCATATCCCATTTATAGATGACGTGACAGTGGAATACAAAATCAAACAACTAATACCGTAATTGACAATCGTTGGGTGGTTCCTTATAATCCTTATTTACTTCTAAAGTATGATTGTCATATAAACATTGAAATTTGCTCCAGTATTAAATATTTTAAATATCTATATAAATATGTTTATAAAGGATCAAATCGCGTCTCTGTAAGCCTGTCTTCTTCGTCAACCAACAGCGATGAAATTTCTCAATTTGTTAACGCCAGATGGATTTGTGCACCAGAGTCCATATGGAGGATATTTAAGTTCCAACTTTATAGCATGCCTCCGTCTGTTATAGGACTACAAATACATCTACCTAACATGCAACAACTTCAAGTTAACGCAGATGAAAGCTTAGACTCAATTCTGACTAACGAGCATAGATCTAAAACTATCACCACAAGGGAAATAGGCTATTCCAACGGCTCCCAGCCGTTGGGAGCCGTTGGAAATAGCGTTGGAATAGAGTACCACGCCTTCCAACAGCTTCCAACGGAAGCAACGGGGAATTAGCAACGGCTACCAACGGCAAAAAACTGACCAATAAGCCGTTGTCAGCCGTTGGTAGCCGTTGCTAATCTGGATGAATTTTTTTTTACAGCAGCACGCGATTCACCTTCCAGCCACACACAATCAATATATATCGATTTCCATTCCATTTCCACTCCATTTCACATATATATCACATATTCAACACATTATACCACAAACAATATAAACAACCAAAAATCAACATCAAACATTACATATTCAAGTCCAACTCCATATTCAAACATTACAACCAAACCCTCACCAACTCCAACTCCATATTCAAGTCAATATATACAATGCAAACACTTAAACCTCACCACCTCAAAGTCAATACATACACAATAACCTTCAAACACAATCCTCACCACCTCAAAGTCAATATATACAATAACCAACCACAAAACAATAATCATCATACCTCTCAAGCATCATCATCACCTCCGGAAGCACCAGACGACGAAGGGAAGGAACCATGCCTCTGCGCGTACTCCGCTAAACGTTGATTCAGCTGCTCCATTTGTATAGCGCGAAGACGGTCCTGCTCTTGCAACTGCTCAACCATGGTTCTAAGCTCTTTTATTTCAGCTTTGTCACACGCCTTTTGAGCTGCCCGAACCTGCAAATAGAATATGAGATGTTCACATTTGTATTATAATCATTTTCTTAAGCAATGTATATTTTAAAATATAGAAACGTAAATGACGTGATCTTAAGCAATGCATATACCACAAATAAATGCATATTTTTATTACAATATATAGGTTAACTTATTAAATATATAGGTTAACTCAACTAGAAATCATCATATGTATAGTGTATCTATATGTTAATTTATTAAATATAATATTGCAATGTTTATAAGATTACCGTTTGGTTTCCATAGCCATATATAGCGCCTATTCCGCTGCGTCGGATCCATAATAACGTCGAAAATATTATCTTCCTCCTCTACCGTCAACTCATCGCGATCCGATTCTGAAAGCAGCTCTGCCCGTGCCTCCTGAAACTTTGCCTAAAATAAAAAACAATTACAGGTTAAAATTAGTAGAATAGGATTTAAACATATCGATATTAATAAAATAAGTTTTAAAATGGATACAAATATAACAGCAAATTATAACAGCAAATATGTCATTGGATACAAATATAACAGCAAATTAACACAAAATTAAAAAAGATAAAAATTGTAGGGTTTTAGGAAAACCTGATTTTGGAGACTTCTAGGAATGGAGAGAGGATGTTGGCGTTGAGTGATGGCGTTGGAGCAGCTGTTGGTTGCGTGGGGAAGGTTGGAGGTGGAAAAGAGGAGGGGAGGAGAAGGGTTTTGGTGGAATTGGGGAAGATGAGAATAATGTTTTGGTCTCTGTCTGGTTGTAGATATACGCAAATTTCCAACGGTTACCAACGGCCGCAAACGGCGTTATTTTCAACGGTTATCAACGGCTACCAACGGCAAGTTAAAAAAAAACGTGCCGTTGGTAGCCGTTGGAAAATGCCGTTGGCGGCCGTTAGAAAGCCTTCGTGGCTATATACTGTATTTCTAGTAGTGTATGCTTACATAATTTTTCACCCAAAATTTAACCAATGAGGAGGCACGCCAATATCTTTACCACGAATTCCCTGAAAAGTATTAGTGGAACTATGAACGAAAAGAATGGATACATAGACTAATTAACTGTAAAGTAATTGGTCGAATAAACACAGTATCTCCAACCGAAGGTGATCGCTACTATTTACGATTATTACTAAATCATATTACATGCCCACTTTCTTTCACACACTTACGTACCATTAACGGAAGTCTTTATAATACATTCAAAGAAGCAACCGAACATAGAGGACTGCTGGAAAATGAAAACAATATTAAAGATTGTTTAACTGATGCTTCAAATACCCTTATGCCCACCGCTTTAAGGCAATTATTTATTACCATTTTAGTATATTGTGAACCGTGTGCCGTACGTGAATTATGGTTAGAATTTTGGCCTTTTTAACTGAAGATTATCCATCTACGTCTTCTTCCACAATCCCAAATACATATTTAATTGCTTGATGTCTCTTTGATCTTAACAACCTTCTAAAACAATATAATAGAAGCATTTTTTTATTATGATTTACCATTTACCTCTCTAGAGTCAATTTAGGACTACAATATTTCTACACTTATTTTAGAAGAACAATCAATGCAAATACCATTAACAGATTTACAATCAATAAATTACTTAACCACTGAACAAAAGAAAGCATTTGATATGATCTTGCTTTCGGTAAATTCCAAAACCAACTCCATTTACTTCATTGATGATCCTGGAGGTACAGAAAAAACATTTTTATACAATGCAATTTTAGTTCATCTACGAAACCAAGGTCTTATTGCAATTGCAACCGCCACTTCTAGATTAGCTTCTATTGCATTACCTGGTTGTAGAACAGCAAACTCACGATTTAAAATTCCGATTAACTTAGACTCTTCCTCCACATGTCATATTACTAAACAATCTGATACTGCAAAACTTTTATCGGCGGTACCGTTCTGCTATGGGATGAAGCAACCATGGCTCACCGCCACGCATTCGAGGCTTTTGACAGAATATTAAGAGACTTGACCGGTGTAGATATTCCATTTGGAGGAAAAATTATTATCTTAGGAGGGATTTTCGGCAGGTTTTACCAGTTATTCCGGGAAGGACCAGAGCTCAAACACTACAAGGGAGACAGCTCTTTCCAACGGCTTCAAGCCGTTGGCGGCCATTGGTAAGCCGTTGGAAAGGCCGTTGGAATACATTTCAACGCCTTCCAATGGTTTCCAACGCCTCCAACGGCGTTATACCAACGTTTACCAATGGCTCATCTGGCCACGTGGCAAACTTCGTTGACCAACTTGCCGTTGGTTCGCCGTTGGAAAACGTTGGTTATGGCCGTTGGTAGCCGTTGGAAGCCGTTGCCTATAAATGACCAAATGGCCGTTGGTATCCGTTGGAAATCTGAAACTTTTTTTTTCCCCAGCAGCTCCTACTCACCTCCGGCCACACACAATATCATAAATATCAAAACTGCTCCATTTTGAGCGTATATCCAATAACAATCGCATATATATAACCAAACACAATATAATAATCAAATCATACACATAAACAACCAAACCATCAAAACAAACTAAATTCTACATCCATCAAATTAGTTTCTACATCAAAACCAAACGTCATCCAAACCAACCGTCATCATATATACAAACAAAACACATAAAAAGCCATCACCAATCGTCATCCAAACCATCACCAAATGTTTAAGACATCCAAACACATCACCAAATGCCTAACACATCCAAACCATCACCAAATGTCTAACACCATACAACAATATATACAAACCATCACCACTCCACACATAAGAAAACATCTCAAACATACCTCAACTCACTCACCAGCAGAACCACCGGAGGAAGGAAACCGCCCGTATTGCTCCATGAACTCCGCCACTTTATTGTTTAGCTGCTCCATTTGTTCTTCACGGCGGCGATCGCGGTCTTGAAGCGTGGCGATCTGGGCTCGTAGCTGTGCGATCTCCTCCTTATCTTGAGCCCTCTGGTAGTTCTTCTGCACTACGTCAACCTGTAAATATTAGTAAATATGTGTAAATATATGTGTAAATACGTTTAAATATTTACTCTAGCTAAGCTCACATCTAAAGTGTTTATATATATGATATCGAAATGAACATGCTTCATAAAAATTATTTTAAATTTAAATTAAATTACCGATTGGCTTCCAAATCCAAAGCGCCTTCCGTGGGTCGCTGTATCCATGACAGACTCAAATATTGCGTTCTCCTCATCAATGGTCAACTCTGCTCTTCCGGTGTCGTGGAGCATCAATGTCCGTGCGTCCTGAAACTTTTCCTAGTATGCAAAATACAATTGAATTTAGATAATTCTATTTTAATAGACTTAAAACTTTTAGTTCATTATCTTATACTTACATATGCGGTCCTTGCTTTGTCATTACTTTCCCAGGTGTACGAATATGAGCCTGAATCGTCAATCTGAGTCACCGCATGCGTATGCGCAAATACATCCCAACGACTGACAGGACCAAAGCGCTGTCTTTCCTGAAATATGCACATATAAATATATATATTAAATATTTTTATATAAATGTTTATCTTAATTAATAAATATACCAAGTCCTCGCGGTGATGCTGGAATGACTTAGAACCACCGCGATGTGTGACGGGGTTCTTGCTCCTGTTAGCAGAATTCCTAGTTGACTCTTTCTGCAAATTTAAGTTGAAAAAAAAATTGTTTTATAGTTTTAATTTAAATATTATTTGCGTAGAACAATTTAAATTAAATATATGCTAAATTTACCTGAAATTCCTCATTGGCCCACCAGCGGATAAACTGTTCCCACACAACAGCGCTCATCCAATTTGGCTTGCTTCCACTTGATTTCACAGCATTTAAAGTCTCCCTGTAGTTCTTTGCAATTTTACTCTGCCAATGACGCTGTACAACGGAAAGATCTGCATCCTGGATGTCCACATGGCCCTGCACGTTTGATTACATAAGAGTTATATAGTTTTTATGCGTAGTGTAAACATGATTAGATATTTAAACCTAACAAGTAATATCACTCATACCAAAAAGTCCTGCCAAATAGCTTCCTTCACGTTCTCTGGAATCAAAGACCATTTGGGCCAACATTCATTCATCCGACTCTGGTATGCACGCTTAGATAATAAAAGAACTATATTTGATGGCTCTAACGTAAAACCACTGTGTTTAACAGGAAAAAAAGCATTTACTATTTTATGACTACTATACTTATAATAGACTGTACGAGAATAAAATTTAATTTTGAAACTTAATACTTACCCAGATCCGTCGGCTTTTGGCTTTAGCCAAATTGCAGTGCGTGGCATCTCCTCTGATGGACCAGCGCGATCACGATCTGCAGGACGAATAGTCCCTCTCTGTGAAGAGGAGGGAGACCCAGAATGTGTAGACCCAGATCGTCTACGTGAAGACATATCTATAGAACATGTTACAGACAAACATTATATGAGAACATTAAATGACTATATGTAAAACATACATTATGGCATAACATAAGAAGAGTACGTGACACATATCATACATTAGCATAACATTTTTAATGAAAACATTATAATGTTAAATATAATTACCTTCAAAATGTAGATTATTGATCAGTCCTCGTCAGTTTTGGTTTCAGACTCTGTTTCGTACTCTATATTTTGTTCCTCTGTACTCTCAAATGCTTCAATTAATGCATTTGAACCATCGTTTAGAGGTCCAAAATCTGTTTGATCATCTGTTATTATTATTCCTCTACTTTCCTCGATATCTGCTTGGTAAGCTTGTTCATCGGGAATGTTCCGTCCATCAAATGTAAACCTTGCCTTTGTTTTAAAAACAGCCGACCAATTTACTTTATCTCTTCTTAGAGATGGGTAAGAAGCATAATAAACTTGAAGAGCTTGTTTGGCAAGTACAAAAGGATCGTAGTTACGATAATGCGAAGTATGTTTTATTTCTATAAGATTATATTTTGGATGCACGTTTATTCCAGAACCTGGAACGTTGCTGAACCAGTTGCATTTAAACAAAAATACTTCTTCTGCAGGTCGAGTGAAATACGACAATTGCAAAACTTGGGTTAGCACGCCATAAAAATCATGTATATGATCATTTGGATCATCACTACCTTTAACAAATACACCAGTATTGTTAGTTAATTTTTTAGCACCGTATTCTTTGGTATTAAATTTATATCCATTCACAAAGAATATTGGATAGATCTTGACTATCCTTTTGGTCCCAAAGCTAAATGTTACAATCCTTCGTCCACAACACCATTTGTCGTATCAAAAACGTACTTAGAAAACCATTTAGAGAATTCTTTGCTGATATCTCCGTTCGGATGTTGTGATTCGTAAATACTGCAATTATACAAGAAATGTTATATTTTGATTAAGATACATGTGTGCATATTTGTATATTTATTAATTAAGATACAAGAAATGTTACATATATAAGTATATTACCTAACAAATGGTGCAACTTCAACACAGTTGAGAAGAATATATGTGTGTGCTACGTGATAATCTCTGTCATCCAACCATACTTCCACACATTTACCAGAAGGCCGACCATGCTTTTTAAAAATAGATATAGTCGATTGACAATCATCTTGATTAATGCCTTCATCATTATGCGGAGCACTTTCAAATGATATGTTCACATGGTCACTAAAATAATGAGAGAAAAAAAATGAAGCTTCTTCTTCAATGTATGATTTGCAAATCGAGCCTTCAACTCGAGCTTTCCGCCTCACTTTTTTCTTTAGATGATTTAAATATCTATTTCAAATTATTTTAAATCAATTTTTTTATACATATAATTAAACCAATATTTAATGAACTAAATATGAATATACCTTTCAAATGGATAAATCCATCCATATTGCACAGGCCCTCGAAGACGTGCTTCAAATGGAAGATGAATAGGTAAATGCTCCATAACATTGAAAAAACCAGGAGAAAATATTTTTTCCAATTTGCATAGCAATATCGGGATTTCTTCCTCAAGTTTACGTAGACGATCAACTTTTAATGTAGTAGAACAAATCTCTTTATAAAACAGACTAAGTTCTGTTAGAACAGTCCAAACTTTTACGGGCAATAGTTCTTTAAAAGCGACGGGTAATAAATTTTCCATCATAACATGACAATCATGACTTTTCATCCCGCTAAGTTTATTGTTCTTATAGTCCACACATCTACGAAGATTAGAAGATATACCATCCGGGAATCTTAATCCTTCCACCCATTTTAAAAATATTTTAACTTGATTATTGTCTAGCTCATAGCACGCTTTTGGCTTTTTTGTTTCATTTGGTTTCATATGAAGCTCAGGACGATTACATAATACTTCGATATCACGCCTTGATTTCAAATCATCTTTCGTCTTCCCCTTGACATTCAAAACTGTATTAAACACATTATCAAACACGTTTTTCTCATTGTGCATCACGTCAATATTATGATGAATCAGGAGATTTTTTCAATAAGGCAACTCCCAAAATATGCTTTGTTTGCACCAGTTATGAATCGATGATTTACCTTGAATTTCAATTTGCTTTCCGGTTTCATGTATTTTTGGATAATCCTTTACAAGTTCATAAATATCTTCGCTTGACCAAACCGTAGGTGCGCTTAAAGTTTCAACTCTATTAGCTGTAAAGTTTTTCTTATCTCTTCTAAATGGATGATTAACATGAAGAAAACATCGATGGCAGTCAAACCACGAAATTTTTTTTCCATGAGGTAAAGGAAATGCTCTTGTTTCTTCCATGCAGTAAGGACAAGCTAGGCGACCAGCCGTACTCCAACCTGAAAGCATTGCATACGCAGGAAAATCGCTGATTGTCCATAACAAAGAAGCATACATGCGAAAGTTTTTTTTTAGAAATATCATATGTTTCTACTCCTTCATACCACAATGTTTTTAATTCTTCAATCAAAGGTTGTAAATAAACATCGATTCCTTGTGTCGGATCATCAGGACCAGGAACAACAACTGTAAGAAACATGTATGGAGTTTTCATACACATCCAAGGAGGTAAATTATAAGGTGTGACAATTATAGGCCAAGACGAATATTTAGAACCAAATTGAGAAAATGGTGAAAATCCATCCGTACATAAACCAAGTCTAACATTACGACTCTCGGATGCAAAATCAGGATACTTTTGGTCAAAATGCTTCCATGCTTCCCCATCAGCTGGGTGTGTTAACGTACCTTCCTCTCGTATTCTCATACTGTGCCATCTCATATGTTGCGCAGTTACAGAAGATGCATATAACCTTTGAAGTCTAGGGGTAATTGGTAAATAATGCATACGCTTATACGGGACTTCCTTTGTGACGACCCGGCTTTCCACTCCCGGAAAATCGAATCGCTAATAAGAAAGAAAGGGATAGAAGAAGAAAAGAAAGAAAAGAAGAAAGAACAACAACATCAGAAACTCACAGCGGAACGAATGAAATATAATATATCATATAAAATATTACATAGTATCATATACATCAGAGTTACACAACTTATATAACACCTATTAGACAGTTATAAACATCTGTCTAATTCATACAACTCAAGTATCACAGATACAGACACAACATATACACAGCGGAATCATCATATATCTACACGGTGAAGCCTCCTGCTCCAAATCTCCTCCAGAATTCGTCAAAGCTAACCTGAATCCCTCGACTACTCAATACAATATTGAGTACCCAAGAGTTTAATAAAACAGAAAATAAACACTTGGGTCAGACATGGGTCTGGTGTGAGTAAACGGGTTAAAATTATTTAACTTCAAAACCTTTTGAAAACAAAGGTATCACGTAAGACTTCCCATACATAAACATGGAAAAGTTTTTACCTTACGCTAACCAAAACATTTGATAGGAAATCCAGTTATATTATAATAGGGTCTAGGGTTTTCAAGTAAAATACAGAAATAGCTGAAATGCTTACATCTCACATTCCAACATAGTTGGGCACAACTAATACGTACGGCACTTATTGGAGTTTGGATTCCATACAATGGCAGGGCTACTGGGGTACCGCCCGTCACAGTACGTGGCCTAGATCACCGTACCGAGGAGTACGCCCGCTCCCCTGCAACACAAAGCCGGAACCATCCCTTACTGGATAATCCCGAACAAGACAATCCCGTAGTTGGCGCGACCAACTACACACTAAGCCGAATAAAAGAAAAGGGACCTCTAGACAGGGATCTATCTTGCTCTCAGTGGGTGCTACCCACGAAGCCTTGCTGCACCTCCCCTGTTTTAGCCATTCCCGGTTGATGAGGCTTGAGGTTACGATTACCTTTAATCAGAACATATCACTTAGAATGCTCATCGTCCGCCTGACGATGTGCTGAAAGCATTCAATCCATACAAGTTCGTTCCGGGTTCGAACGAAACCGAAGGCATTATCTCGTTACACTCGTTTTGGAATCACCCTCAGAGTTAACGACAATAACCCTTGCACTCTGAATCTTCATCTTCACTTGAGATTCACGACCTATCGTAAATTTGGATCGATGTGGTATTCGAGTCTCCAGACCTGGAATACCGGTATACGGAAACCCGATCCCGGTCTCATCGAAATCCAAAACGTATCTTTTAAGGCCAAGTTGTTTAAAGGTTTAAACAATTCAATTCAATACTTGAATTCACACAGTATTAACATAGATAAATATCACACATTTATCACAGATATATCCAATATCATTTCACAGAATACCATAGCATATCATCCAATAGATATCAACCAAATCAGACATTCTACTCAACCATCATTCATAAGCAACCATTTATTAATCTCTATTATAATCAATTTAATCAACTTAAATTAAATTAATTACTTAAGAATTAATTCCTATCCTTGCTTAATTAATCATTAATTAATTAACCATCTCTTAATGATCTTCCTTAATTAATCTTCCTTGATTAATTACACTTTAATTACATTTAAGTAATTATCCTTTAACCATATACAGTAATTAACCTTTAATTACCATCATTAAATTACAATAATTAATGATCCTTCATTTACTTCCATTAATTAATTATCTATAATTAATTACTTTCATTAATCAACCTTGATTAATTTCATTACTTATATTAATTAATGATCCTCTAATTACTTCATTAATTAATTACCTTCTAGTTAATTAAATAATTAATCTTTAATTAACCACCTACATTAATTAACCTTAATTAATCATAATTACTATTACTTAAGAAATTATCTTTTATTAATCACCTTCATTAATTATTCACTAATCATTTATTAATTAATCACATTCATTTATTATTCATTAATTAATCACATTAATAAATTAATTAAACTCTAATTAATTATCAAAGTAATTAATCCTTAATTACTTCCCTTAATTACTTCATAAAGTAATTATTCTCTTAAATTAATTACATTAAGTAATTACACCTTAGTTACTCACTTTAATTAATTAACTCTTTAATTAATTATATTAATTAATTACTCTTTAATGACTTATTATTGATTAATTAATCTTAATTAATCAACCCTTAATTAATTAATTATTTCCTTAATTAATTACTCTCTTTTAATTAATCGCCTTAACAAATAATTAATCACATTATTAATTAACCTTAATCCTTTAATTAATTAATTACTCTTTAATTAATTAACTTCAAATCAATTATATTAATTAATCTTTTAATTAATAACATTAAGTGATTATCCCTTAATCAATTTCATTTTATTACTTACATAAGTAATTCTTCTTAATTTAATTACATTTAGTAATTATTTGTTAATTACTCTATCAACTAATTATACTTAATTGATCTATAATTAAGTGATTATTTAAATTAACCAAATATTTAACAATCATTTAAATTAATTAAATAATTAGTTAACTCCTTATATTTAAAAATACTTAAATAAATTAAGAAAACCATTTATCTTAATTAAACTTTACTTATTAACAAATCATTTATATTATTTAACTATTCTTAAGTTTATAACAATAATTAATTAACCTTATTTATTTCACAAATTAATTATTTAAATTTAAACAAAATCTTAAAGACAAATTCTTTATTATAATTGATTTCTTAATTAAACCATATTTTAAAAATAAAACATTTAAAAATCAATTTAAAAGAAATTTAAACATCTTAATTTTAACCTCTAATTATTTATTTATTTAAACTATAATTTAATAAATCTTTAATTATTCTCTTTAAATTTATTTCCTTAAATATATCTTAAAACTCGGTTAAACACTTTCCTTTTGAAAACTAATTTATTTCTATAGCTTTAAAACTTGTCTTCACTTTGCTTTTAAATTTTAACTTGATTTAAAATCTTGTTCAAGCTTTTAAACTTAAACTTGGTGGCTTATTAAAATGACGCGAGCCAACTCTTGTTTTACCCGAGTCAAACCCGTTTCTTTCCCGAGTCTTTCCTCACGCATGACTGCTTCGAGTCGTAACGCAACCCACACGAGACTTCCCCGATACATCTTCATCTTCCCCAAACTCTCAAACTCCAGTACACCCAAACGTGTACACGTGCACGTGCACGACCAATTGATCGACCTCCGATCATCCTTTCGACCTTCGACAAGTCGTCGATAGCCTCTTCCAGCCACCAGAGTACCCAGAATCCCAGGATGTTGACAATCTCGTGATCGAGCTCCTTAACCCATATCGACACTAAAACTTGATCACCAAATTCCCTTCGCCTCGCCGCCTCAGGCCACTAGAGACCACGCAGTTCTGGTCGAAGTTGCTCCGACAACCCACGAACACCTTCCCCCTAGACCGATCGCCTGAATCGCCCTGACGACGCTGCAGTCCCTTCGAGAACCAATTCGATCGAAAAGCAAGATCGAACCCTAAATCGCCACCGCCTGACCACCGTGGCCATTAGAAAAATTCACAGCCATTTTTCCCTTACTCTCCAACTCTCAGACCACCCCCAGGCCAAACACCATCCCATTCGATCACGCCGATCACCACAATTTGACGAAATACCCAAAATCGTTCAACTTAGCAAATCTCAATCTATACCAAACTAAAAATTATGATTTGATTTCCAAAATTCATAAATTTACAATACGAATTTGTTTATACAATTCAAACATGATTTCAAGATAATCAAATTTGACCTATATATGATTTTTACTGTTATTTCTCATTTTTGAATTAATTACTAAATTAAAATACCTGAAACTATTTTTAAAATTTGTATTACACTATTATAATCATATTCCATTTATAAATTCTAGCCTAAATCTGGATGTATGGGAAGATAAGGATTATTTTGAAAGATGATCTTGAGCCTGTGAAAAACAAGAGTCCAGTTCTATATATATACAGACATATACATATAAACAGAGCAGTTCAAATTATATAAATAAAATCAATCATGCAAACCATATTAATACATAAATCATCACAAGTATCTAGGTATAATCACATATTTAAAAAGCTGTTTTTAAAAGAAACATTTACTCACTGTTATTTTCCAGAGAACAAAGCAGAGCAAATTTTATTTCCAGGCTTTGAAATTTGATTTGTGAAAAGCCTTTTGATTCTCCTTTGCATGTTTGTAAATAGTTGAATCTTCAACTTGATTGTTGAATTAGAACCATTTGCATGTTGTTTAATGTTGAATCTGGTGTGGAAGTTTGCTGTTGAATCTTCATCTTGTTTTGAAATATCTCAGGTTGAAGTTTGAAAAAGTTGTTTGATTTACTCTTTAATTTTATTTCAGATTTTAGAAGAAGAAAGAAAACTGAGAAAACGTTTTGAACTGAAAGAAAATAATCAGGTTTCTCTTTTACAACATTATATTAGTTTAACTCAATTTTTTTAGAGAAAATACAATCTTGCCACTTGTTTATTTTATAAATTGGACAAATGTCCATGTAAATTCATTTAGCTTACAAGTGTCTTTAATCATGTTAATATGTTTACACATATTACTTAAGTGTTTTTATATAAATTTTATTTAATTTAAATGTAAATATAAACTTACTTTTTAAGTTACTTAATTCATAAATATTAGTTTACCTTTAAAAGAAAAATGCTAAAACTAATTATAAATATAAATAAATTCCTTATACATGTATTTTAAAATCTAGAACATTTATATAACCATTAAAAATTTAAACACTTTAAAGAATACAAAATAAAACTTTATTTAAACTATCATTTTTAAAATAAACAATTATCTTATAATTTGAAAACAATTGAATTAATCTAAACTAACCTTTGAAAAATATAAATTTTAAAACAAAGCTTTAAATTACAATTCATACATATATATATTATCAATAGATTAAAATAAATTTCAAACAATATCAAATTATAACATATACATACTATATATATTACAATTTAAAAATTCATCTTTAATTTAAAACAAAAGATATTTCCATTTCCAATATCAAATATATATATATTTTAAATAGATTTAAAACTTTATTAGCTTTGAAAATAAATCTTATCAATATTTTCCAGATTAAATATCTATTAACCTTTAAAGATTAAATTACCAATTTAAACTAAAATTATAAAGGAAAATTATCAATTCAATTGAATTATCAATACAGATTATTAAATTTATACTGCCCAAAAACCCGGGATATCACATTCCTTCCCCTTTAAAATAATTTCGTCCCCGAAATTAAAAGCAAAGTTAATTTAATAATCCAGCAAAGATTTTTAATTTAGCAACCACATACCTATCATCCAATTCCTAACAATCAAAGCAACCAATCAAACAATCTAATCTAACTAACTATTCTGATATAAATCAGGATAGACTTCATAATATTATCTCGAGTTTCCCCGAGTATAAATCACTGGGAGACTCGCTCTCCAGAAGCTAAACAATCTACACACCATAATCCAGAGTTCCTCTCATCTCTAGATTCACCAATTCTGAACAAAATATCAGATCACACTCAAGTCCAGCTCAACTTCCAAATCCATCTGAACTGCAGATTCCACAACCAATGATGAATAATATACGTACTCCCTCAGAGATACGTGAAATACAATGAATTCCAGCTATCCAAACTGGCCATTTAATCCTGTAGATCAAAGAACTACTTCTCTCGAGAACACAGGAAAATCCAAAATACTTCAGTGCTAACTTCCAGACTTACCAAATCTTATAGCTTTTTAATTGGAGAAAAACTTAAACAATTTCCAATCTCCCACTCCGAATTCCAAACTCCTTGTCTCATATCTGCATAACTCACTAGACGATTCCTGGGCTACCTCATCTCTTCCTGATTAGCTTAACCTTCGCTGATGCTTCTTGAAACAATTCTGGACCAAGAACAAAATGATCTCTAGATCCTATCAACAAGATGATCCTTCCAAAATTTGCTGAAATCCAAACTTGAAAAATAGATATGACTAATCCATTTTAAAAATTTCTGAGCTGCTACACCAACTCTTCTTTCTAGGAACCATCCTACTACCAGAATAACCACCGGTATCGCTTCTGGAATCAAGTCGATACAGAACTCAAACTCTAGATGCAGACAAACTTCTACTTCCTCGAAGACATCCAGAAAAATCTCTGACTACTTCAGTAGCTCCTACTTCCACATGAGAAACCTCCATCTCACACAAAAGATTACCCAAGATAAATTCCCAAACTAATCGCAAGTCACTTTTGCGATCCTACCTAGTTCGGATTCCAAAGAAACTGTTCTCTCTTTATCAATTAAAACAGCCTTAAGCTTTTCCAAACAAGGTTAACCCTCCAAGAAAACATTCACCATCTTCCCGGACTGCTGATAGAAGAACCACAAAGATTCCGGGACCATCGAAGAAACGAACCACACTGCTGCTTCCAAATTCTATCTCTGGGACACTGCTAAGCCAAAGACCTCCTTGTCAACACACCGAACACTTCGAACTGCACTGTTACCACAGTTAACCAAAAGCTTCTAATCCAAAGGCTCCTCGAACTAAGACCATCAATAAACCTCACAACGAATCTCCGAGATGGCGACATCCAAAAGAAACTCGGCCTCCAAACCAATCGCCAATAACTTACTCTTCTTAAGGGAATAATGAGACCATGTCCGAAGAACAACTAATCGACCTTAGTCCCATACTTCCAAACAGATAAAACTCTCTTACTCGATATCAAAGAATTCCTATACAGCCGAGTCTTTCCTGCGGTAGACATCAACTGTTCCTCCAATACCTTCTTGATCTTGTTCCAAAAAGAACATCTCCTTCGGGAACATCCATAGATATTGTGTCTCATCACACAGCTGCTCCTTCCTGAAGTTGCCAAGCTATCATCACTTGCTTCTGCACTTCCGACAGATCCAACTCTAGAAAATCTGCTCACCCGAGCTCAACCAAGCTTATACTTCAATAATGGACTCCGAATCTTGAAAAAGATTTCCTTCAAAGATCCGAGAAATCCTTACACTATACTGCCAATTTACTCGAGACGATATTGGGTTTACAGTCTCGATATATACTTCCAACCTCAAACATTCAAACTCCAACTATTGGTAATTGTGTTACACACACTACCACCTTATCTACCTTTATAACTTATATTGGAAAACCCGAACAGGTAACCCAATAAATAGGTAGAAATACATAAATATATATATTTAAAATGATACTTTTTATATAGAAATTATTTCTGGGTAGAATTATTTCATCTACCTCTTTAAAACAATATTGTGTCCGTTGGCCTGGTTCAAGTGTTTAGAGATCCCTATCAATAACGTTAGCTACTCGTATTGACCAGAATCCATATACCACTCAACCGATCAACTAACACAATATAAAATCATTTTTATATAACTAACAATTACGCGCTCTCAAGATAGACATCACTTCAGAGCCTAGGTATTCACTCAACCTCGCTCTGATACCAAATGTGACGACCCGGCTTTCCACTCCCGGAAAATCGAATCGCTAATAAGAAAGAAAGGGATAGAAGAAGAAAAGAAAGAAAAGAAGAAAGAACAACAACATCAGAAACTCACAGCGGAACGAATGAAATATAATATATCATATAAAATATTACATAGTATCATATACATCAGAGTTACACAACTTATATAACACCTATTAGACAGTTATAAACATCTGTCTAATTCATACAACTCAAGTATCACAGATACAGACACAACATATACACAGCGGAATCATCATATATCTACACGGTGAAGCCTCCTGCTCCAAATCTCCTCCAGAATTCGTCAAAGCTAACCTGAATCCCTCGACTACTCAATACAATATTGAGTACCCAAGAGTTTAATAAAACAGAAAATAAACACTTGGGTCAGACATGGGTCTGGTGTGAGTAAACGGGTTAAAATTATTTAACTTCAAAACCTTTTGAAAACAAAGGTATCACGTAAGACTTCCCATACATAAACATGGAAAAGTTTTTACCTTACGCTAACCAAAACATTTGATAGGAAATCCAGTTATATTATAATAGGGTCTAGGGTTTTCAAGTAAAATACAGAAATAGCTGAAATTCTTACATCTCACATTCCAACATAGTTGGGCACAACTAATACGTACGGCACTTATTGGAGTTTGGATTCCATACAATGGCAGGGCTACTGGGGTACCGCCCGTCACAGTACGTGGCCTAGATCACCGTACCGAGGAGTACGCCCGCTCCCCTGCAACACAAAGCCGGAACCATCCCTTACTGGATAATCCCGAACAAGACAATCCCGTAGTTGGCGCGACCAACTACACACTAAGCCGAATAAAAGAAAAGGGACCTCTAGACAGGGATCTATCTTGCTCTCAGTGGGTGCTACCCACGAAGCCTTGCTGCACCTCCCCTGTTTTAGCCATTCCCGGTTGATGAGGCTTGAGGTTACGATTACCTTTAATCAGAACATATCACTTAGAATGCTCATCGTCCGCCTGACGATGTGCTGAAAGCATTCAATCCATACAAGTTCGTTCCGGGTTCGAACGAAACCGAAGGCATTATCTCGTTACACTCGTTTTGGAATCACCCTCAGAGTTAACGACAATAACCCTTGCACTCTGAATCTTCATCTTCACTTGAGATTCACGACCTATCGTAAATTTGGATCGATGTGGTATTCGAGTCTCCAGACCTGGAATACCGGTATACGGAAACCCGATCCCGGTCTCATCGAAATCCAAAACGTATCTTTTAAGGCCAAGTTGTTTAAAGGTTTAAACAATTCAATTCAATACTTGAATTCACACAGTATTAACATAGATAAATATCACACATTTATCACAGATATATCCAATATCATTTCACAGAATACCATAGCATATCATCCAATAGATATCAACCAAATCAGACATTCTACTCAACCATCATTCATAAGCAACCATTTATTAATCTCTATTATAATCAATTTAATCAACTTAAATTAAATTAATTACTTAAGAATTAATTCCTATCCTTGCTTAATTAATCATTAATTAATTAACCATCTCTTAATGATCTTCCTTAATTAATCTTCCTTGATTAATTACACTTTAATTACATTTAAGTAATTATCCTTTAACCATATACAGTAATTAACCTTTAATTACCATCATTAAATTACAATAATTAATGATCCTTCATTTACTTCCATTAATTAATTATCTATAATTAATTACTTTCATTAATCAACCTTGATTAATTTCATTACTTATATTAATTAATGATCCTCTAATTACTTCATTAATTAATTACCTTCTAGTTAATTAAATAATTAATCTTTAATTAACCACCTACATTAATTAACCTTAATTAATCATAATTACTATTACTTAAGAAATTATCTTTTATTAATCACCTTCATTAATTATTCACTAATCATTTATTAATTAATCACATTCATTTATTATTCATTAATTAATCACATTAATAAATTAATTAAACTCTAATTAATTATCAAAGTAATTAATCCTTAATTACTTCCCTTAATTACTTCATAAAGTAATTATTCTCTTAAATTAATTACATTAAGTAATTACACCTTAGTTACTCACTTTAATTAATTAACTCTTTAATTAATTATATTAATTAATTACTCTTTAATGACTTATTATTGATTAATTAATCTTAATTAATCAACCCTTAATTAATTAATTATTTCCTTAATTAATTACTCTCTTTTAATTAATCGCCTTAACAAATAATTAATCACATTATTAATTAACCTTAATCCTTTAATTAATTAATTACTCTTTAATTAATTAACTTCAAATCAATTATATTAATTAATCTTTTAATTAATAACATTAAGTGATTATCCCTTAATCAATTTCATTTTATTACTTACATAAGTAATTCTTCTTAATTTAATTACATTTAGTAATTATTTGTTAATTACTCTATCAACTAATTATACTTAATTGATCTATAATTAAGTGATTATTTAAATTAACCAAATATTTAACAATCATTTAAATTAATTAAATAATTAGTTAACTCCTTATATTTAAAAATACTTAAATAAATTAAGAAAACCATTTATCTTAATTAAACTTTACTTATTAACAAATCATTTATATTATTTAACTATTCTTAAGTTTATAACAATAATTAATTAACCTTATTTATTTCACAAATTAATTATTTAAATTTAAACAAAATCTTAAAGACAAATTCTTTATTATAATTGATTTCTTAATTAAACCATATTTTAAAAATAAAACATTTAAAAATCAATTTAAAAGAAATTTAAACATCTTAATTTTAACCTCTAATTATTTATTTATTTAAACTATAATTTAATAAATCTTTAATTATTCTCTTTAAATTTATTTCCTTAAATATATCTTAAAACTCGGTTAAACACTTTCCTTTTGAAAACTAATTTATTTCTATAGCTTTAAAACTTGTCTTCACTTTGCTTTTAAATTTTAACTTGATTTAAAATCTTGTTCAAGCTTTTAAACTTAAACTTGGTGGCTTATTAAAATGACGCGAGCCAACTCTTGTTTTACCCGAGTCAAACCCGTTTCTTTCCCGAGTCTTTCCTCACGCATGACTGCTTCGAGTCGTAACGCAACCCACACGAGACTTCCCCGATACATCTTCATCTTCCCCAAACTCTCAAACTCCAGTACACCCAAACGTGTACACGTGCACGTGCACGACCAATTGATCGACCTCCGATCATCCTTTCGACCTTCGACAAGTCGTCGATAGCCTCTTCCAGCCACCAGAGTACCCAGAATCCCAGGATGTTGACAATCTCGTGATCGAGCTCCTTAACCCATATCGACACTAAAACTTGATCACCAAATTCCCTTCGCCTCGCCGCCTCAGGCCACTAGAGACCACGCAGTTCTGGTCGAAGTTGCTCCGACAACCCACGAACACCTTCCCCCTAGACCGATCGCCTGAATCGCCCTGACGACGCTGCAGTCCCTTCGAGAACCAATTCGATCGAAAAGCAAGATCGAACCCTAAATCGCCACCGCCTGACCACCGTGGCCATTAGAAAAATTCACAGCCATTTTTCCCTTACTCTCCAACTCTCAGACCACCCCCAGGCCAAACACCATCCCATTCGATCACGCCGATCACCACAATTTGACGAAATACCCAAAATCGTTCAACTTAGCAAATCTCAATCTATACCAAACTAAAAATTATGATTTGATTTCCAAAATTCATAAATTTACAATACGAATTTGTTTATACAATTCAAACATGATTTCAAGATAATCAAATTTGACCTATATATGATTTTTACTGTTATTTCTCATTTTTGAATTAATTACTAAATTAAAATACCTGAAACTATTTTTAAAATTTGTATTACACTATTATAATCATATTCCATTTATAAATTCTAGCCTAAATCTGGATGTATGGGAAGATAAGGATTATTTTGAAAGATGATCTTGAGCCTGTGAAAAACAAGAGTCCAGTTCTATATATATACAGACATATACATATAAACAGAGCAGTTCAAATTATATAAATAAAATCAATCATGCAAACCATATTAATACATAAATCATCACAAGTATCTAGGTATAATCACATATTTAAAAAGCTGTTTTTAAAAGAAACATTTACTCACTGTTATTTTCCAGAGAACAAAGCAGAGCAAATTTTATTTCCAGGCTTTGAAATTTGATTTGTGAAAAGCCTTTTGATTCTCCTTTGCATGTTTGTAAATAGTTGAATCTTCAACTTGATTGTTGAATTAGAACCATTTGCATGTTGTTTAATGTTGAATCTGGTGTGGAAGTTTGCTGTTGAATCTTCATCTTGTTTTGAAATATCTCAGGTTGAAGTTTGAAAAAGTTGTTTGATTTACTCTTTAATTTTATTTCAGATTTTAGAAGAAGAAAGAAAACTGAGAAAACGTTTTGAACTGAAAGAAAATAATCAGGTTTCTCTTTTACAACATTATATTAGTTTAACTCAATTTTTTTAGAGAAAATACAATCTTGCCACTTGTTTATTTTATAAATTGGACAAATGTCCATGTAAATTCATTTAGCTTACAAGTGTCTTTAATCATGTTAATATGTTTACACATATTACTTAAGTGTTTTTATATAAATTTTATTTAATTTAAATGTAAATATAAACTTACTTTTTAAGTTACTTAATTCATAAATATTAGTTTACCTTTAAAAGAAAAATGCTAAAACTAATTATAAATATAAATAAATTCCTTATACATGTATTTTAAAATCTAGAACATTTATATAACCATTAAAAATTTAAACACTTTAAAGAATACAAAATAAAACTTTATTTAAACTATCATTTTTAAAATAAACAATTATCTTATAATTTGAAAACAATTGAATTAATCTAAACTAACCTTTGAAAAATATAAATTTTAAAACAAAGCTTTAAATTACAATTCATACATATATATATTATCAATAGATTAAAATAAATTTCAAACAATATCAAATTATAACATATACATACTATATATATTACAATTTAAAAATTCATCTTTAATTTAAAACAAAAGATATTTCCATTTCCAATATCAAATATATATATATATTTTAAATAGATTTAAAACTTTATTAGCTTTGAAAATAAATCTTATCAATATTTTCCAGATTAAATATCTATTAACCTTTAAAGATTAAATTACCAATTTAAACTAAAATTATAAAGGAAAATTATCAATTCAATTGAATTATCAATACAGATTATTAAATTTATACTGCCCAAAAACCCGGGATATCACATCCTTTCTCTTTTTCTTTCTTGGTTTGTACCTTTCCTGATTGCATATTTTACAATGTCTAAGATTGATATCTTCCTTCCAAAACAGCATGCAACCGTTTAGACATGTATTTATTTTTTGATATGGTAAACCAAAAGCCGACATTAGTTTTTTTACTTCATAATCATTTTCGCACATTAAATTATTGGGAGGCATATGCCGTTTCGCAGCTTGTACAACAGGTGTAAATCCAGATTCTGTGAGGTTGTATTTAGATTTCATCGCAATGTACTCAGCAGTCACTGACAATTGGGTTCCGCTTGTGCAACCTTCCCAAATGGGTTTCTTTGCCGCTTCTAACAAATCATATTTTTTTTTTGCACCAATATTTGGTTCGTCTTCAGTATTACCATCGTCATCGGTTAATTGAGAAACAGGGAACATTGAACGTGCAGCATCTTCAACCATATGTTCTACGAGATTTGTCATATCAATTTCATTACTCAATACCTCCTCAGCTTCAACACGATTAGATGCTAACGGTTCTCCATGACGATCCCAAACCAAATAGTTCGACACGAAACCGAACTGACGCAAATGAACTCTTACCATTTCTGGTACCAAATGCTTTAACAATTTGCATTTAGTACATGGACAACGGATTTCTTTGTCGTTTCCGTTATTACTTAAAGCGAAATCAATAAATACGCGAACACCATTATTAAAATGTTCACTAATTGACGTTTCACTTTCAACTCTTCGTTTTTTGTACATCCAGCTCCGATCAGTAAAATAATTGTCCATTAACCTACGTATATAGTTAAAAAGTACGATATTAATTTGCATTGACATATTATTAAAACAGTTTACAGGTGAATTTTATAATAACTGATCATTGACTCTATGGTGATGGGTCGTCCTACCTTCCATTACAAATACAATAACGTAATTAAATCGCGTAAATTATTTTAATTTAAATGATTCAACAAAATTTCGGCAGCGCTTCGCTTTAGTTCCCTGAACAGTACACATTTGCGTGTACACAGGGAACATAAACGAAGCGCTGTCGAAATTTTGTGAACCATTTAAAATGAAATAATTTACGCGATTTAATTACGTTATTGTATTCGTAACTTGTCCAATACAGGGACAAATCCAACAAATACTGTATAAGATGAATACAGATGTCCGTTCTGTTAAAAAAACGAATATCCACATAACGATCATATACAATACTTATCAGACGGGGCCGAAAAACATTCTAAGGGTTTTCGAATATATTACATATTCTGTAAAATATTATATTTATAAAAAAAATTGACGTTCGATACTATACTTACTGTCATTTTCGATATTTTTTAACCGTACATTATAAAATTACTACACTATATTACTTATTAAAAAAAATCAAAGTAACCGTATATTATAAAATTAAATATCATTTTCGATATTTTATAATCTAATGTCATCATTCAACTTATCGCACTATATTTTCATACAAGCAGCATTCTACACTACGCTATACACACAATACACTATACACCATACATACAACATACTATAATATACAATTAACTTACAATACATAGGTTAATAATAAAAATTAAGCATCAATAAACTAAACTACACATACAATAGTCAATACAAACATATAAATTGCAAATCTAATACTAAATTACCTAATTTAATAAAAAGGGAATTAGGGTTTATATCTTGATTGGAGAAGATTAGGGGTTGGAGAGGGCTTCTAGATGCTACCGAGTGACGTTGGAGGCTGGAATGGAAGTGGATGGCGAATTGGGGAGGAGGATGGAGGGTTTTGAGAAAAAAATTGGTGAAAAACGAAATGGGGGAGAAGAAGCTGCTGCCGTTTATTTTGGTTTGGGTTTCCAACGGCTATCAACGGCCGCAAACGGCATTTTCCAACGGCGTCCAACGACTATCTTTTTAATCTCTTGGTAATAATCCGGAAAATACTTGCCGTTGGAAGCCGTTGGTCAATGCCGTTGGCGGCCGTTGCCCCCCCCCCCCCCCCGTTGGAATAAACAGTAATCCTTGTAGTGAAACAACTGATGCATGTATAGTTCGATCATATTTGTTGTCAACGGTTAAGGTATTTTATTTAACTCAAAATATGAGGGCACGAAATGATCAACCATACGCTGATTTTGTTTTACGCATTGGAAATGGAAATGAACCCACCATACAAGAAGAATGATTAAACTACCAACGGATATTGTTATACCATGGATGGGTACAGGTCCGTTTGTATTCTTTAATTAATGAAGTCTTCCCCGCATTAACTGATAATTTTAGTAATACAAACTATATACTAAATAGAGCAATATTATCACAAGAATGAAACAACAGATGAAATTAATAACATGATCATAAAAAGATTTCCCGAGAAAGAACACATTTATTGTTCTTTTGATAGAGTAGAAGATGATACGTCTAACTTATATCAATCTGAGTTTTTGAACTCCCTTACCCCAGGTGGTATGCCACCTCATAAATTAACTCTTAAAGCATGATCCCCAATAATGTTACTCTGTAACATTGATCCACAAATTGGATTATGTAATGGGATGAGACTAATTTGTCGTGTCTTTCATACAAACATTATAGACGCTGAAATTTCATTCGGCCAATTTCAAGGTACAAGGGTATTTATTCCACGTATACCATTAAAGCCTTCTGAAAACATAAAAATGTCATTCAACCTAATTCGTAAACAATTACCGGTAAGGCTAGCTTTTGCTTTAATAATTAACAAATCATAAGGACAAAACCATCCCACATGTTGGAATTTATCTTCCTGACCACGTTTCAGTCACGGGCAGCTTTATGTCACTTTATCCCGGAGAATTTCATGCAAAACAGCTAAAATTTTGGTTAAAAATGGAAAACTACATCATAAAACGGGAACACATACCCGAAATGTTGTTTATAAGGACGTTTTGTTAATATGTTCTCAAATTATGAACTACTCTTAACTTCACTTTAACCAATATAGTTTTCTGACCTCCGCAAAATTAGTCCCCACCATATACTGTCCAAATATTCCTATCCCACTGTTGTACTTCTCTAAAACACATAAGCACAACCTAATGTTTAGGCAATATGTCTTAAAATTCCTTAAAACGTTTTTAACTCCACCATCTATGTTACTCACTACAAATAGATGTCGGTCTCCAACCCGGATAAAAGAGGAGAGAAAACGCTATGTATTATCCTACGATCAAATTCAATTCGTTGATTACATGTTCTTAATAAAGCCTTCTTCTTACTACCTATATATACTGAATAAATACAAATAAACCCTACCACCAAATAATGGTATCAATACATTAGCTTTCCAAAGTTGACTGCATCACATATAATATTTTACACTACTTCTTGCACGAATATTAGTAACTTAATGTTTGTATAATTAGCATTTTTCGATGATTTAGTATTTTATACTGTAGTAATATAAGTATAATTAACATACTCAATAATTTGGTTCATTATAACGTACTGTACGCTACTACACATAATGCTGTAAATAGTAACTTAAGGACAACAACTGCTTATTACTACAACAGCTGTTGGATGTGGCATATGTAACTAGGGAAGATATAAAACTACTTACCCTGTATGTCATCCCTTTTCACATTCCTACTGCTTCTTAAATTTTCTTACTCATTGTAGGTAATACCAAGTTAAAAAGAATTTGTGTATGCTATGGATCATTTTAGTTTCCCTGCTGAAATTTATTTGCAAATCTGGACAGAATTCATATTCATACTAACTTTTATAATTGTTTTACTACCTATTAATATTTTATTACTAAGGTTTATATTTATTATTAGTTGTACGTTATGTTTGTAACTGTTGATAGCTATGTTTATTGCTTTTGCACTTACTTTACTGCTGCACAAATGCAGGTACCGGTTGATGTGACATTCACTGTACACTAAACCATATTATATATGTAACACCTATCAATTCCTGCTTTGCTGTGCACAATCCGCTTTTCGATTACGTAGCCTTTGTTTAATCGTAAGGCATATTGATTTTTGTCAACACATTTTATTATCATAGTTTAACTGTATATTATTCAGGCTCTGTTTCTTTTCTACCCAGGTTCTCTTTCAGTTCACACTCTAATTATTATTCTGACGTTATTTAGTTTTGCTTACTGCGTACGTATTTGTTCCTTCCTCCAATAAATATTATTCCTGTCGTCTTTGCAAATACATTATTTTGCATATCCAAACTAATTCATGTATGCATGTATGTCTTATAAAACTCTCTTATGCAAGTATAAGTTTGGTATAGAAAAGGTTGTACCTGAGCAATAATTCGTAACCAGCTTATCTTCCAGCTCCTTTTCTACATGTATGTACTGTTATCATAATTATACTTCAGTTAATCATATACATATCATCTTGATGCGTTAAATGCACTTTATTTTACAGCTCTCTCAAGAATGCGCGAGCAGTGATTCTTCCCGAATATTTGGCACGGAGACCAAACGCAAGAACACTCAGTACAAAGTTTCGAAAAAAGATGTGTAGCAGGGGTCTGATGTAGTACTCAACGCATCGATACTACAGAATATTAGATTATCAAAGGCAATTGAAAATGCCTCTAACAGTATTAATAAGGGCACTAATTAGCCTTAAACTGCCCCTGAAAACATGGGAGGCAAATTAAGATTTGCCCCAGAAAATCGCGTCCCTATTACTATATTAGAGCATCTCCAACAGAGCGAGAATTCTCAAATCCGCACCCAAAATCGTCCCCAACAGAGTGCGAGAATGTGTAATAGTGCAGATTTGGGGGCCTTTGCGTTGAGGCGCTTGTTGAACAGGCGCCTGTTGCAGGCGCCTGTTAAACAGGCGCCTACTATCTCCAACGGTCGTTTCCCCAACGGTCGTTTTTCCTCTTTAAATAACACTCCCTCCCTCTTCGTTCATTTCAAACCAATTTTCATTTTTGCAATTTTTTTCTGCCACCGATCTCAACTGAAAATGTACTCCGATTTCGACGATGTAGCTGCAAGGGCCAGTTTTGACGAATACGACTTGCAAGACGCTACGATTCCTGTTGGGGGGGAAGTAACTAATGCAAGTTGGAGCGCTGCGGAAGACTACGATCTTTGCTACATTTACTGTGCACTATCAGTCGATCCTATTCGAGGGACCGATCAAAGTGGTGAATCTTTTTGGGGCAAAATTACTAATTGCTACAATCGGAAGAACATTAATCGAAAAAGAACGCTATCTTCGGTCAAAGGTCATTATGGAAAAATAAATCGTCAAACGCAAACGTTCGATTCTCAAATGTTCAAATTGAAGCAAACGAATCCTAGTGGCTTTGGGAATGAAACACATTTAGTAAGCTTCAATGTAATTTCATTGTATTTTTTTTATCTTAGTTCCTTAAGTTTACCAGTTTTTTTTTGAACAGAGAATGGCCGCAAACAAGTTGTTCAAACAAATCTATAAACCTGATAGTAAACAAGCACCACATTTTTATCAGTTCATGCACGTATATGACATGTTGGTCGAGCATGTTAAATGGAAATCATCGCTTCAGAAGACCGTTCAACAAGTTCAATCAAACAGCTGTAGGGGTAAAACGCCTAGAGTTGGAGAAACCTCCAGTCCTATGGAATCCCAAGGAAGCTTCGGTTTAGGATCAGAAGAAGGCCCATCCCCAAATGAAGATCATTTTGTTAGGCCACAGGGTGCAAAAGCGGCCAAAAAGAAGCAGACTGCGGCAGCGGATCAAGACGAAATTAAAAAACTCATGCTTGAATCTGAGGAAAGATTTAACCGGGCAATGAACACTCGAGCACTGCAATACCAAGAAAAGTTATCAAGAATGGATCAACTTATTGCTGGAAACCGCCAAAGAGATGAAGATGCAATCATGTTTATGGATACGTCACATATGTCTACAGAACAGCTGCAGTATACGGAGCAAAGAAGGAGAGAAATTATGAGGCGTAGACTTGAAGAGGATCAGTAAATGAATTACCGTTTCTACAACCATTGTATCTTTAAGTACCGTTATTTGTATTGTGTTCTTAATGCAAGCAATTAGTAATATAAGTTTTTCATTCAAATTGCATTACACTAAAAAATGATTTTAACAACCTTAGCTTAATTATACAGAAACAGATTACAATAACCTTAATACGAAACAACATAAACAGTAGTAGAAAACGTACGAATACAAATAGAGTTTCACTGATTTCCAGAAAACCCCCAAAGATGATCTATGAGATCATTTTGTAGTCTTCGATGAAGTTGAGCACTACGGTATGACATTTGACTTTGTACATGAAACTCGAGTTCAAGTGCGCTTCCAATCATATCGTTGCGCCAAACAGGCGGTGGTGTAGGAGCACCCTCGTACACGTAATCTTCTTCCATGTCTTTTTCATCCTCTATAATCATATTATGTAAAATAATACAAGTGTATATTATTTTTGTCATTTTAACTGGTGACCAAAGTCTGCATGGATTACTGACTATGGCAAATCTAGACTGAAGAACCCCAAATGCTCTTTCAACATCCTTCCTCTGGCCTTCTTGCATCGCTGCAAACTTTGCTTGTTTATTGTTTTGTGGGTTAGAAATTGTCTTGACAATGGTACTCCATTTCGGATATATACCATCACCTAGATAATATCCATGATCGTACGTGTTACCTCCCAAAGTAAATGTACAAGGAGTAGATCTTCCGTTTGCTAAATCATTGAACAACGTAGATCGTTCGACTACGTTAAGATCATTGTTCGAACCTGGCATTCCAAAAAATGCATGCCATATCCATAAGTCATAAGACGCTACAGCTTCAAGAATAATAGAGGACCTATGAAATTTACCCTGATAAGCTCCAGCATACGCCTTTGGACAATTCTTCCACTCCCAATGCATGCAGTCTATACTGCCTAACATTCCGGGCCAACCTCTACTACCATGCATATTTAATAAGTTAATTATATCGGCCTCGTTCGGTCGGCGTAAGTATTGATCACCGTAAATGTCCACGATAGCTTGACAGAAATGTTCCAAACACTCTAATACCGTGCTTTCCGCCACTTTCAAATTTTCGTCAAGTGCGTCCGCCGGTCCTGCATATGCAAGCATTCTGAGTGCAGCTGTCATTTTTTGAATTCCTGTCAAACCCATTGTACGAGATGCATTGGGTTTGAAGATAAAGTATTTGTCATGCTGCTTGATACATTGGAGGATTCTAAGAAATAGAGGACGCCGCATGCGGAATCTTCTTCTAAAATCGGCATCTGTGTAAGTAGGATTCGGAACAAAGTAGTCTTCCATCAGTCTGTCGTTGTGCCATGAATGTCTACGATTTTTATACCGACGACCAACAACTGATCCACCGTGTTGCCTGCTAGATTGACCAACCTGTAGCGCAGCCATACTTAGTAGTTCCTTTTCGCGGCGAAAATGATCTTCCATCATTTCATCAAATTCGTCGTCTGTAGGATACTGCAAGGGATACTCCACAACCTGACCGTGTACATCATACGCTCTAAACGAATGGGGTGGTGGGTCGAAAGTAGGAGGCTGTGTGTACTGAGATGATGTAGGCTCAAAGGTGGCAGGCGGTAGTGGAACTCTACCAGAAGAGGTACGCGGCCCAATATGATCGGAGTTCAAACCCCGAATATAATCAGGTAAAGCGTAAGCACGTGGGGCTACTCGAGCCCAATATGAATCAAAGTCTTCCAAAACTGTAAATGGCTCACCATCCACCCAACCCGCACCCCTCATCGCATGAATATAAGCTGGTCCAACCCGAATATCACCGTACATATCATCCCATGGTAGCGGATCTGATGGAATGCGAACTATACCATACAACTGTAGCCAACACCGATCCCCTAAATACCATATGAAAGGACATGTAGCAACCTGAAAGCAGATCCTACGTCGCGACATGGATACATGAAAAGTGAGTGGATGGTCAGGACCGGGCTCTAGGAACTGTAAGTACTGATCCCATGGACGAATGATAATGTTACCACGCCGCCTCATATCCATCTGCTGTCTAGCCTCCATCAACTCATTGTGCACCCCTTGTGCAACACGGGACAAATGCATAGGAGGACCCCAACGACGCAATCTGGGAAAGTAAATATAAGGTGTGGCATTTGCCTCTACAATAAGTCGGGGGTGCATATTGGCAGTATACTCGTAGTACCAAAATGGAAGAATGTACCAAAAGCCATACATCTGTCTGGACTGCTGTAGCGCATATGTATCTAATGCTACGTACAAATAACCAATAATAGCAGTACCATAATCATATATATGGAGTCCATCCACATCTACTAACCCAGCCAGAAAACCAAGTCTAATAGTACCCTTATTGTTACTAAAAAATGTAGACCCAAAAAGGTATAGTATGAATGCACGGATAACGGGAGTGTGCATATCCTCAACGGCCATGTACTCTACTATATAACGCTGCAAACAAGGTAGAGTAACAGCTCCTCCTCTAACCTCCTCATCGGCCATAGTCGGTAAATAAGCTGAATATGACTCGAACTCCTCGAATGAACTATCAAATGGAACAGGGAGACGGTCAGGTCGACCAACCTCTATGCCAGTGAGCATATAAAAATCTAGGGGAGTCAGTCCTAACTCAAAATCAGGAAAATGAAATGTGTGAGTGGTCGGCCACCATCTCTCGGTAAGGGCCTCTACTAGACAACGATCTACATGTGCAAATCTAGGTAAAGCAAGAAATTCACCAAAAGGTGATGCATGTAGCCTATCCAAAATCGGCTCCGGTAACTGATCAAAATATTCAGACATACACCTATACCAACTACCTCTCATCGCTACGTGACGAACCTAAATATATGATTATTTAATGTTAAGGTAAATAAGGAATTATTATGCATTTATATTTACATGGTCGTTTATTAAGCAATAAATAAATAACGTATACCTGTGGCGTCGCTATAGCTGCAGTAAGTCGATGCGAAACAGTAGGAGGCAAGTCGTGCAAAGATCGAAGATCGGCTGGAGTCACGGTAGCATCGGGAGGGATATGAGCAGGTCCGATATTGGCATCAGTCGTATATCGAACGGTGCGTCTACCGGTTTTGACCGGACGGGGCGGCATTTGGACGTGAAGTTGGTTTGAAAATGGGGGTTGAGAAGAGGGAGGAATGAGAGGAAATGGGGAAAATGCGCCTGATATAGGCGCATTAACCAGGCGCCTGATGTCCAGGCGCCTGTTCAACAGGCGCCCGCCCTCATTTCTGTTGTAGAAATGAGGGCTCCAACATTTTGGAGTGCGGAAATTCTCAAATCCGCACTCCAAACTGTTGGAGATGCTCTTAGGGCAAATGGAATCAATAATTTGCCCCTATTAGTATGGTTGCCACGTTGGATACATAATTTCATAAACAGTTGAGGCGGTTATAAGCTCCCCTATTATCAAATTAAATTATTAAATATTTCTACAATAGAACATTTAAAAAGATGCATGTTCATCCAAATGAATTATAAAATAGAAAGAACATACCATATTGCAAATATGTAATTCACCATTTAACAAATACGAACGCAACTAGAATACATTACAGTAAAGATATTATCATTCATAAAAGTCAAACATTACAATAAAGATAATTTCGTTCATAAAAGAAAATAACATCTACTGCCTTGATATCTGTTAGATACATTAAAGTGATACAACAAAATGACTTAACATATGTTAGTCATGATAATTATCTAATACATCAAAAATTGTTAACTTAGACTTAAAATTATTGTACTGATTTATCGATAAAAACAACTGTTCTTTCCACAACTACTAAATAGACTGTAGAGTTTTTGCCATTCTGGACACCAATGAAGAGAACTGCAGTGTACATTGAGATGACAGAAGTAGACATAATTTGTTACCTCTACAAAAAATCATAATAATATTAGTCTCCAATTTTTAGTTTCGAAGTAGAGAGCAACATAGAGAGAGTCGTTTTATTCCAAATTTCCAAAAATCAGATCTAAAGATCAAAACAATGATAGCGGTGCAACTACTAAGTTAAGAGAAAAAGGTCTGATGGCAGAAAGAGGAGAGCTCAATTTTGATATCAATACTATTCATCTCCTATATATTACAGTGATATGTAAAATATGACTCGGTATACTATAATATTATCCACATTATATATAAGACATACCTATATAAATCACTGTTATAGTAATTCTATGTGAAATTGGCACCAAGAATACATTCTTGTGACAGTGTAGCCACCTCAAGCATTCATGTTACAGGATTATATCCACCTTTTAACATCCCGACTCCTTTAACATCCTGCAATATTTATAATACTAGAACGGAACCCATGCATTGCACATGGGTATATTTATGTCAATTGTCTTACAGTAGTCGATGGTATTTATAAAACAGAAATTGTAGGGTCGGAAGCTAGTGTTATTCATACACTGTTGTTAAAATTATCTGACGTGATAATGGATATGGCGGCATTCATCGAGAAAAAAACCACAAGAAGGTAATGCTTATGGAAGATAAAGTACAATAGAACACAATAACTCCAAAGTGTAGTTCAGTGCATAAGTTGAAATAATCTAGACATGCGCATGGTTCAAGTACAAACTGAGTGCCTAGTGCCATTTGTTTAATGACATTATCAGGACTAAGCTTGTGGACAGATATCCAAAAAATCTAAAATTTATCAACATCCGTATCCGAAAAGCATGTAACATCCAATATTTAGAAAAAGGGATACAACTGCGGATACAAAGGCATCTGATCCGAAAATTATCTGTCCAATTTTTGTTAAGGTTAATTATAGTTTATATCATGTGTATTATTGTAAAATGAAAGGTATGTATCTATTATTTTAACAAGTTAGTAGTTTATATTATATGCATTTGATACATTTTAACTGCTAAAAATTATTTATTATCATAATTATTTTTCACATTTTTACAATAAGTAGGATTGGAAAAAAGTTATGTTAAACCAAATTTTTATGTTTATATTTCTCGATTTATTGATCGTTTGCGAATCAGATAATTAACGGATATACGTTCGTATCAGCAGATGCAGACATCTGATATCCAAAAACAATTTCGAATGCGAATATGACACTATTCACATCCAAAAGTTTTCATTGATAAACGTAATTAGGACGGCTTGGATGGTATGCAATTACATGTTCACTATCCTCGTGTACATGCATGACTCTAAAATCCTCTCTCCTTGCATTACCACTTTTGTATATACTTTTCTTTTCTATAGTCAAAGAATGTAGCCAAACTATTTGAGATAATCTAAATTTCAGTAATACATTATAATAATACACACATTAAATTATTCCTTACCTATAAACAATAAACAAATTTCATTATTAGATATAATTTACAAGTCACTTGGAACTACAATCGAGCTACCAAAATTAGGCATCGATATTGAAGCAAGGCCTGGATTCTATAAAGTAAGAGAACACCATCTTAAACAGCCACCTGTTAGGCAGCAGGAACTTGAGATTATCATGTAGCCGAATGACTGGCCATGCAAGATGAACCATGAAAAAGGGTTTTAATTACATGAGATTGAATAGGATTTCCTGATATTGCAAGTGTCCCTTTATTTGCACTATGTTTTGGATCATAGATTTTTGTTGTACCTTGAGAGAGTTATTTACTCGTACTTAGACTACTCTCACCAGTAGCTCAGGTGAAAGTATACTTTAACAATTATGGAATATGACTGTTTATAAATTATACCGCTCTTTGAATAACTTCTATTTAGATTTTCTTCAATGAACACTAACTATACTTATCTTAACATATTAATATACTTCTGTATCTAGCTTGTCATCTTCATGGTAGTATTGATAGCTAATATTTGGTGAATCGGGTCAAAAAAGTATCTCACTGAGACACATTAATAAGCTTTATACAAAAGTCTAGAAACATGGAGAAGGAAAGCATGTAAAGGAAATAAAATCGTACTGGTGCTATTCCATATGAACTGAATAATACAATTGTTCTTTTGAAAGAACTATGTACCAATGCCAAAGCTGATCAAAAATAATTACTTACTAGATCATTTTAATGAAAATAACCCTCCTGTATACAGTTGGTTGCTTATAAAGTGAAAAAATATATTTTATCTACCTAAAAGAAAAAGAAAATAGAACCTGGATGATCCATTGAGGATGAATGCATAATGTCACATGCTTTAGCAATAGCGGAAAGCAATGGGTTAGTTCTTGCTATAATTCCACCTGGTTCGAAAGCCACAAATTCTTCTGGTTAGTCGTTTAAGAGATAACATTCACAAATTCCACCTGGTTCGAAAGCCACAAATTCTTCTGGTTAGTCGTTTAAGAGATAACATTCACAATGCTGAACATACAAAATACTAAAGATAAAAAAATGGTAATACAATATGTGCATACCTGACAACAACCAATAATTATGGTTGGAGCCTCTCTACATCTGAAACATGATTCCAATAAAACAACATGATAGTGATCATGACTTTTTTTGTGTCAACCTATGAGGAGATGTACCAAGTTATATTTATGTATTCATCAACTAGTTCAATATAGACTACAGTATACCCAGATAATATATTGCATCATAATTTAAGGATAATCAAATTTTTATCCACTATATTACCATCGCGAGTTAAAATAAAATTCTCGATTTCAAAATGAATTGTTGTGGTCTGATATAAGGTTCAAGATACGCCATAATCTTGACAACATACAAACTTTTGGACCTTTTGGTTTTAACTGGATGTTTAAGTGTACAAACATGCTCCCAATTAGCTGTATACACAGCTTGAAATTTTGTAACTTATATCGCATCACTGTGATTTCACTTCAAAATATTGGTTAAATTGTTGCTCACACTAGAATGTTAGTTCTGGATTGAAAAGTTATGATCATCATGCATAGGTGGGAAAAGTATAAATGATGGTTAAAGAAAGAAATGATAAGAACATTGTATGGTTCATTATATACCACACTGATAGTTGGACAAACTCCCTTAATTTCCAAGGTAGACAATGTAAAACTTTGTTTAATGTAGATATTGCTTCACACAGTGGAACATGAGAAGACCTAAGGTATAGCAACTACAAAAATATTCATTTCACTCTTTAAAAATATTATTAGCAATAGGTAAATCCGGATGTGATGGCAAGGATTATGTGGTTCAAGTAACCAACTATCAAGAAGAGTATTTAATGCTAAAAGAAAGCAAAAAATGTGAGCACCGTTTATCTCGATTCTCTTATATGATTCTAAAATCAGCTTTTTTTTTAAATATCTTCACATTGAAAAGCTGCATTATTAAACCAAATCGGACTATCCATCTAAAAATGCATTTAATACTTATTATTTTTAGTTCATAAAAGTGCAAATTTTACCTCCACGTCTTTTCAAAAGATTATGTAAATTTGGTTCCCAAAAGAATAAAATCTGTACCTGAAAATTATACAAATGTTGTTCTGTTAATACTTAATACTACTTAAATTAACTATGTAAATTGTTAAATTAATCTTTACTACTCTAATGATAAATTCTATATAAACTAAAAATTAGTTAGACGTTAAGAATGAAATTTGTTTGTCAAGTAAAAATGGAAGAGATGGTACAACATAGAAGAATAATTACCAAAAGAACACAATCAAAAGGCATGAAAAATATGAAACAAACATTGTACTTGGTAAAACCATCAAAATCATAGTACTGAAACATGCTAAGAGAAATGACAAAGAAAGCATGTAGCATAATGAAAGACAACAAGATTGAAAATAATAATCAGAGAAAGTAAACTATTCAAGACCAAAATTTTCGCTTCTCTTGAGTCTTGTTCTTCAAGCAACCACAATATCCATTTAAAACTAAATATTTAATATTTGAAAACTTTTATTCTCGCATAAATAGAATACCTAGGAAGATAGATTTTAGCAGATTAAATCGTTTTATCATATAAGAATAAATACTCGTAAATAGAATACCCAGATTGAAGCCATAAATATTTAGGGAGTGAAAAGAGCATGTACATGAAATCTAGTAAATCACAAGTTCATATTTCTAGGTCTAAGTTTTGTACTATCTAATATTCCAACTTGGAAAATGAATTGTAATGTAAATGCGTCAAAAATTAAAAGTATGATATAAATACATTTTGAAATTAAGTTGTACAAGTACAAAATAATGAAATCCAATGGAGATATTGTTGAAACCATGTATAAAAGCCTTTTTTAAAAGGTGATATTCTAAAAAAAAAAGAATTAAAATTAATTTTGAGAAAACATCAGTTGATTTCAGTGAATTTACATTATAAACAAGTTTTTCCCAAATCACAGTTTTGTTCAATTTCGACCTACAAAGAATTGAGTTTCTGTTTATTATCAATAATTTTTATAGATCTTGATTTTTCAATCATGATATGCAAAAGACATCATATTATTTATATGAGCAAAGTGAAATATAAAGGCATGCAAGCACTCATATTATTTATATGAGCAAAGTGAAATATAAAGGGGCGCGCGCGCACACGCACACTTACGTACATATAATAACTCCATTAAGCAAATAATGGAGTAAGCATCAATATCCTATGATAATCAATATATGCTTTCCATACAAGTTTATGTAAGTTAAAACACTAATCTAACATATATACATGAGAGTACCAAGTGATAGCCATAACTTAATTTAACAAAAATGCTTATACAATATAACTTGCATGTCCATAAGAAAGCTTGTTCAAGAATTAAACAAAAAAAGGACATAAATAAAACCATCAAACTGGTGGCTAAAGATTATCATTTACTATATGCTAAAGATAAATTGCAAATTTTAGATCTGTTGAGAAAACAAAAATAACTACTCATAAACATGTAAAATAGTCTAAGAAAATTGATTTATCACATATTACCTTAAGCGCCGATGTTACAATCTACAGATTTTACAAATATTATGATTTGGATTGAGCTAAAGGTTATTGTTATAGGTTATCAATTTAACTCAGAATGAAAAGTGAAAAAATAATCAGTGTATTTTGTTCATGAAAATCAAGAGTTTCTACAGACTAGCAAAACTAATGACGAGAAAGTTCCAATTCGATTTCAGAGATTGCCACAATCAAGCTTTCCAAAAGGATTCAAAATAAGAACAAAATGATACATCAAAGCCCTATCTAGGATTGCAGAGTAAATTAAATTAAGAGAAGGATATAGGTGAAATTGGCTGTAACTACCTTTCTCCAAATTTAATGCTTGAAGACGTGGATTCAAATCCTCATGGAAACCTACATCAGTAACAATATTGAGAAAATATTGTTTATAATCTGGGTAGTGCTATTTCTTAGATTAAACCGGTGATATGAATTAATTAATTTCAGAAATTAGGGTTTTTTACGAAGGAGGCAGAAGGAGGAGAGGAAAGAAGAGGGTTTTCTGAGTGTTTGAAGAACGTGGTAATTAAAAAATGGCAAATTCTATTTCAACGCGATTTTTTACTTAGTAGCCCCCTGAAATTTACTAAAGCCACTATACCCACAAAATGACTTAGTAGCCCCCATGCTTTCCAAAACTACCCTTTCTGCTCATCACGTAAAAAACCCTAAACTACGTTCATTTCTCCACACGGCGTCATCTTCCTCCTCCAGAGCGGCATCTTCCTCTTCCAGCGATCCAACTCCAGCGGCATCATCTTCCTCTTCCAGCGATCCAACTCCAGCAGCATCTTCTTCCTCTTCCAGCAGCGTCATCTTTCAGCAGCGTCATCTTTTTTTTGGTTTTCTGTTAACATACCGCACTGACAAGACGTGGTTTGTAAACAAACCACGCTAGAGGAGTACGTGGATTACTAAATAACCACGTATAAACTCTACGTGAGATTCAGATAAACCACGTAGTGTCTCTTCGTGGTTATATATGGATCCTAGTAAGATTTATACGTGAATTTGTTACATTCCACAAAATCGAGTGTTTACGATTTGCTTTCAAAAAAAATTGCTAACTTTTCAAAAAAAACCCAATTACTTGTTGTGATTGCGATAATGATTGATTATCTTTTTCAATCTCCATTCGCTGGTACTGAAATATGAGTAATTTTTTTATATTGATTTGTTAATTAGGGTTTTTGAATTAACTGGTTTGCGCTGAGGAAGATGACTGAGAGAAGGAAGAGAAGAACGTACGTAGTTGATTAAGGGTATTTTTGTCTTCTTAATTTTATTAAAATTAAGGGGGCTACTAATCAATTTAGTGGGTTGCAATAGAATTTGCCTTAAAAAATAATAACTACATTAGAGGCAAATTGATCCGCCTTTCTTAGTAACAGCAGCGGCCAATTAAAATTTGCCTCTAATCACATGTTATTTAGAGGCAATTATCTTATTTTGCCCTTAATTAAGTGTCTTTAATACTCTTAATTTTGGTATATACAAAAATGTAAATAGTATACACACATGTGCTGTACTGACAGCCAAAATGACAAAGACATCACGAAAGCATTTTTGGGTTTATTTCATTTTGTTGAATTTGATCTTATAATTTATTTTAGCACGCTTCTAACGTGTTTTGCTGTGTTTAAATGTTTTACATGTTCGTACATTTATGCAAATATGTAAACAATATACACACATGTACTGTACTGACAGCTAAAATGACAAAGACGTCACAAAAGCATTTTTTGGTTCTATTTAATTTTGTTGAATTTGATTTTGTAACTTATCTTAGTACACTTCTGACGTGTTTTTCTTTGTTTAAATGTTTTAAACGATCGTATATTGCTCTGCAGCAGCATTTTAATACAAGGCGTTGACTTTTTGTATCCCCATCTTTTGCTCCTGCTATTCCCACTCCTAGTACGATGACTCAGAAATATGGGACTGTGTTCTCTTATAAACTGTTGCCATCAGTATCCAACCAGTACCCAACCAGTTATAAACAGATATAAACATTGGTCCGCATTGTATTGGGATCTATAAAACTATACTACAGAAATACATACCTACCTCTACCATCACTTCTCTACCACGTTCCCTACTACTGCTCCTATAAACTTTCCTACATACAAGTTCAACAGGTCTTTTTACTGCACAAATTATTAATCAGGCATAAGACTCATTCTTACATGACATCTTCAGCTTACTCACTGCTTTATTAACATGCTTTATTCCCAAGTTTTCCAGTGCACATCTCCACACATCTATAAATTCTTCCACATCCTCCAAATTTACTCCATGCTTCATATCAATTCTCAGTCTAAAATGAAAAAGGTACTTTTTCAATCTCCTCTGTTCGTACATTTAACATTTTCTGCCCAGCTGTACTATAATAACAAAGTTGATTTTCTTCCTTCATACATTACATCTGAAGTTCTTTTTTTCCTTTTCCCCTCGTTCTCATATACACTTTCATTTACTATATGTTAGTAAATGTTACCACCTACTCATTTTTTTCCAAAACGTGATATTTCATTTTCTTCCATTCACCCATTATCTTTGCTCATGCAGAGAAAATGTTCACCAACTGATCCAAAGACTCCATTAAGCCTTCCCATGGAGAAAATAGAACGTAAATGCACACGTGCATCAAAGTAGCTTCGATCACTTCCTACTGAAAAAATTGATGCTTCATACGTCGTTTCGATGCCTACTACTCCGCAGGATGAATCAAAGAATGTTAGCGATGCGAACCACTTAGTTCATCTTTCTTCCTATATAACAAAGGTGAATAATGTGCAAAACAACAACAAATTATTAAAATCGTCTACTGTGACGCCCCACCTCTATACTCACGCTAGCCAAGGACAATACGATATAATGCCGTCAACTAGCGCGAAGAATAAGGCTGTTGAGGAGCGACCATCTGTGTAATTGCTTCGTGCGAGTACCGACATGTCAGAAAATATGACTTACATTTCATTTTTGGAGGAAATCCGACATATCTAATACAAACCCAAATCTACCACACAGTGGCTAAGTGGACTTCGGAAAAAAACATAGAAATAGACATAACACAAATCAGTCACAAATATTCATATCACAAAGGCGGAATCAGATATGAATATACCACATAAACGTGTACATCAAAATAGTGGTCACAGAAGATCCAATATATCACAAAAGAATAGATACAAGTGTTAGACAAAAGAATAATTATACATTAAGGAGTCTCCATCTCTAATGTATAATAACAAAAACTACTGTTGGACGTATTTTCACTAGCCCAGTGCTGCCGAACCAGAAGAAGAAGACCACCGGTCCTACTCCTCTCCATACCTCTACCGAACCAGGTGTCTGCCGAACCAACCGATTCAACCCCTTATGCCGAACCACCGATTCAACCCCTATGCCGAACCACCGATTCAACCCCTTATGCCGAACCACCGATTCAACCTCTTGTGCCGAACCAAGTCTCCTGCCGAACCAACTCATTGTCGGTCCAACTCATTGCCGGTCCAAACCTCGCCTCCCACCACCGAACCAAAGTCCTATCAGGCCAGATTGTAGCAGCCCAGGCCCACCAGCTGCTATATACCTCCAAAACCCCTACCCCCAGCCTCACTCTATAAATAGAGGGGCAGGGGTACAACAATGGGGACAAGTTTTTGAGAGCTCAAGCACGGAAGGAACTCTTCAAACAACTTTCTTTTACTCGTATCAAAGCTTTGTACTTGTAATCAAAACTAGAGAAGTGAAATAACATATAAAGTGGACGTAGGCACATTCTGGCTGAACCACTATAAACTTGCGTGTCTTTTTACAATTAAGCCCCTGCTTTTCATATATTTGCATAAATCTCCAAAATCACTAAAAACAACATAAGATCTACTAAATTATACGACTTTGAGGTGTTTGTCCATTTTTTGTGCAAACATTTTTGGTGCTTTCACTGAGAAAACTAGAAACTCGAAGCTTCAGCTTCATCTACTTAACGAGTTTTCCTAACAGCATCGTCCGCCACTTGGAAAACATGCCTCCCAAACAGAGAAAAGATGTTAACAAAGGAAAAAACATCGCATCCAGTAGCCTTCCTGATCCAGCTGTCGCGAATCAAGTAAATCGTCCTCCTTCAGCAACGGTAACAAATGAAGGACAGGCTAACCCAACCACTCCTGCCACAGAACAGCCTGCAGCAATTACTAGGGCAGATTTGGACAGAGTTGTTGTTGAAGTAACTAACCGCTTCACGTCCCAGCAGGAAGCCTTGGTGGACCATCTCATGTCACGCTTGAGGGACGCTGAAGAATCCAACCGCAACACTGAATCATGGGGCGAGTCCCAGTCTGGAGGATCTCAGAGACAGCAAAGATCTTCCTTCTTCGAAGGAGCTAACGGCAGAAGTAGCCGTGGTAGGAGCCGAGACCGAGCCCAGCCCGAAGTTAGGCCTGAGGAAACGTTTGGTACCGAACCCAACAGGGAAGGTACCGGGCGAAGGTCAACTGCAGCTGAGCCTGTCATGCTGCCTAACCACAGAAACACCAGTGAACGGGGCCGAGCTAGAGTTCAGCCCGAAGTTGGACCCGAGGAAGTGCTTAGATCAGAACCCAACAGGGGAAGATCAAGGCAAGGGCCAACTGTAGCTGACCCAAGCATGCTCCCAGAAGATCAAAGGCAGCCACTGGAAAATATGAGGAATGATAGACGATACCATCCCTACAGGTTGTCTGGATGGAATCAACCCCACAGAACAGAACCAAACTCATTTTTGTCTGCTCCAAATTCTGATGAAAGGATGGCGCGCTTATTCAGAGAGTGTGTCCAACGGGAGCAAAGAGATCGAGGGATAGGCGCTAGGGTAACCAGCCCTTTCGCCCGCAATATCGAAATTGCTATCACCCCCCGAGAATGGAAGATGCCAACAATGGAACCCTACAAAGGAACCTCCGATCCCGTTGTACACTTGCAGAGATACACACAGCATATGCTCATGAGTGGAGCAACAGAGGGAGTACTGTGCAAATGCTTTCCGCTCTTCTTAGCAGATCTTGCTACCTCCTGGTTCTGTCATCTACCCCAAGGATCCATCAGCTCATGGGAAATGTTGAAAGAAAAATTTATCAGTCAGTTCCGCATTCATGTGGAGCAACCTAAGGACGCTTATTCCTTATCCAGCGTCAAACAGAAACCTGGAGAAAAGCTGCAGCAATACCTAACCAGATTCAACGCCGCAGCAGCCGCAGTTCAAGACGCCGATGAGAAGCTTATCCTGATGGCCCTCTGCAGTGGGGTGCATCCGGACACTAAATTTGCTAGAAGATTGACAAAAGAAAAATCAGCTACTTTACCCGATTTCTTCCATGAAGCCGGGAAATACATGAGGCTTGAGGATGCTGCCATTGAGGGGCAGTCAGGACAGCAAAGTAAGACGACCCATGGCAACGCCCCTGCTGTGGCAAGGGACATCCGAAGAAATGATTCCAGAGACAATGCTGGGGGCAAGAAAGTAGAAAAACGCCTATATCGGCCAGGACCAAGATTCGACTCTTACACCCCTTTGAACGAGACCGTCGAAAATATCTTCCTTGCCACCCAAGGCGAAGTTAGATACAAACGCCCACCATACAAGAAGGAATCAGATAACGCACAGAAGTTTGAAAAATTCTGCCGCTTCCACGAATCTCACGGACATGATACCAACGAATGCCATCATCTCCGAGATCTGATTGAGGAACACATCAGAAGGAAGAAACTGGAACGCTATGTAAAAAGTCAAGACAGGACTCCAGCTCCTGCCAATGAAAACCCAAGGCTACCCTCACCAGGGACCGGCAGAGGCGACCGCAACGCTAGCAGCTCTAGTCAAGAGAAGATAGTGGTCCATACCATCTCAGGAGGTCCGCACATCGCAGACAAAAGTTGGAAAGAGATGGAAAGATATGGGAAGTCGCTTAGAGACAATAGGGACTGTGTCAATACGGTTATAGAAGAGCGCCATCCAAAGCGGAAAGAAAGTGATGACATCACATTCAGTAAACGCGACCTAGAAGGAAGACAGTACCCTCACATGGATCCCATGGTTATCTCTGCTCGACTCGGTCCCGCCGAAGTTTACCGAATCCTGGTAGACACTGGGAGCTCTGTAAATATCCTGTTCAAACACGCATTCGACAAAATGAAGCTATCAATGAAGGATGTATCTCCCTGCGATAAACCACTACACGGTTTCACTGGAAATGCGAAGATGCCCCTCGGGCAGCTGAACCTCTTTGTTGAGATTGGAAGCCATCCCCGCTCCGTTGTAAGGAAACAGACGTTTGTGCTGATAGAAAACCATTCGGCCTACAACGCCTTCTTAGGAAGACCAGCCTTGTCTGACTTCCAGATTGTCCTAGCCCCATGGTGCCTAAAAATGAAGTTTCCAACAGACAATGGGGTAGGGGAAGTGGAAGGAGACCAGGATATTGCACGAGACTGCTATGTAACCGAACTTCGCAACAACCACAGGAAAGATAAAGGGAAAGGTGTAGAGATTGCCCTCTGCACAAAAAGCCTTGAAGCATAGCAACTAAAGAAAGCCCCTCCTCTTCGATACACCAGCGACCCTTTCAATGAATTAGACCCTAGGGACAAAGAGGAGGAGGCCACCGCCGAGCCTGCAGAGGCTATGGAGTTTATATCTGTAGACGAGCACGACTCAAGTAGGCTACTGAAAATTGGGTCGCAGCTGAAAGCTGAATTGAAGGAACAACTCATTGATTTTCTCCGCCACAACTTGGATGTGTTCGCTTGGTCACACGCTGACATGACCGGAATCTCCCCCGACATAGCATGCCACGTATTAAACATTGATCCTACCAAGGCGCCTGTAAAACAAAAAAAGAGAAGCATGGGGGCAGAGCGATCAGCAGCCCTCGATGAAGAAGTAAAGAATCTACTCGCCAATGACTTCATACGAGAAGCTGTTTACCCAGAATGGATCGCCAACCCGGTACTAGTAAAGAAGGCTAATGGGAAGTGGCGGACCTGCATTGACTTCTCCAACTTAAACGACGCCTGCCCAAAGGATTGCTTCCCGCTTCCCAGAATTGACCAACTTGTAGACAGCACAGCCGGGCACGAACTCCTATCTTTTATGGATGCATACTCAGGATATAACCAAATTCCTATGCATGCTCCCGACCAAGACCACACTAGTTTCATCACCGATCGGGGTTTATACTGCTACAAAGTGATGCCCTTCGGACTTAAAAATGCAGGAGCCACCTACCAGCGCCTCGTCAACAAAATGTTTGCAGGGCTAATAGGACGAACAATGGAAGTATATGTAGACGACATGCTGGTAAAATCACGGAAAGCCAAAGATCACGTAAGCCACCTAGGCGAAATGTTCCAGGTACTTAGACAGTATGGAATGAAGTTGAATCCACTAAAATGCTCCTCGGAGTGTCATCGGGCAAATTCTTAGGATTCATCGTCCATGCCCGAGGGATAGAAGCAAACCCTGAACAAGTCCGAGCATTAAGGGACATCAAGATACCTTCCACCCGAAAGGAAATGCAAAGCCTAAATGGAAAAATGGCTGCCCTAAGCCGATTCATCTCCAAAGCAACGGACAAGTGCGTCCCCTTTTTCGAAGCTCTAAAGAAAGATAAAGGAAAGTTCGAATGGACGGACGAATGCTTAACCGCTTTCCTTAACCTAATCGAACACCTCCAGAAACCACCGGCACTCTCGACCCCAAGCGAAGGCGAAGAATTATACCTATACCTTGCTGTGTCATCTCACGCTCTAAGCGCTGCCTTGGTAAGGGAAGACAACCGCACACAACGACCAGTTTACTTCGTCAGTAAAAGGTTTACTGGGGCAGAAGTCAGATATCCTAAGCTTGAAAAGTTAGCATACTGTTTACTAATCACTTCACGAAAACTACGTCACTACTTCCAATCCCATTCCATCAAAGTTCTGACCGATCAACCACTGAGGCAGGTACTCCATCGTCCCGACACTTCCGGGCGACTACTTAAATGGTGTATCGAGCTGAGTCAATATGATATCACCTATCACCCTCGCACCGCCATCAAGGGACAAGCCATGGCTGATTTCATTGCAGAATTCACTACCAACGAGGATAAGAAGCCACTGGAAATAACGGAAGATATCAAGTGGAATCTCTTTGTGGACGGTGCATCTAACGAACAAGGCTCGGGGGCAGGTGTGGTAATAATCACTCCCAAGGGAAATAAACTGCACTATGCTATAAGGTTGGAGTTCGCTGCCACCAACAACGATGCAGAATATGAAGCAGTGATAGCTGGACTAGAAATTGCCATAGAAATCGGAGCCAATTCTTTGTGTCTTCACAGCGATTCTCAGCTTATTGTTAATCAAATACTAGGGGAATTCCAAGCTCGAGAAGAACGACTCATAGCATATCTAAAGAAGACCAAGTCACTTCTCAGCCGATTGGACCACTACTTAGTCAAACACATCCCTCGGGAAGAGAACCAAGAGGCCGACGAATTGGCAAAGCAGGCAAGTATGAGAGACGTCGCCATCTTCAGGGCAGTAACTGTCTCAAAGCAAACGATCCCAAGTTTTGAGCAAGTGAATCTGATAGCTGCAACCGAAGAAGCAACTTGGATGACTCCCATCCGAGACTACCTACAAAATGGCACACTACCCGACGGGCGTAACGAAGTCAAGAAAATCTTGAGGAAAGCGTCCCGCTACACAATACAAGGAGACATCCTCTATCGGCGTGGGTTCTCTAACCCATTGTTAAGGTGTGTCGCCGGAAGGGAAGCCAAGGAAATCTTATCCAACATTCATCAAGGAAGCTGCGGAGATCACACCGGAGGGCAAACGTTAGCAAAAAAGATACTCCGATACGGATATTTCTGGCCCACCTTAAGCAAGGACGCCTTAGGTTTCGTCAAGAAATGTGACAGATGCCAAAAATTTGCTAAAATCCCTCGGCTACCAACAACCGAGATTACTCAGATGACCAGCCCTTGGCCCTTTGCAGTATGGGGAATTGACTTAATCGGTGAACTGCCAATGGGTCGAGGCGGCGCCAAATATGCTATAGTAGCAGTCGACTATTTCACCAAATGGGTGGAAGCAGAACCTCTAAATAAAGTATCTTCAGCGAAAGTTATCAACTTCTTAATCAAAAATGTTCTGTGCAGGTACGGAGTCCCACTAAAAATCATATCAGACAATGGACTTCAGTTTGACAGCGAGGAATTCGCCAACTGGTGCCAAGAACACGGAATTCACAAAAGCTTCTCATCCGTAGCATATCCCCAAGCAAACGGACAAGTCGAAGCAGTCAACAAAATTCTGAAAACTCTGATCAAAAAGAAGCTCGAAAAGTCAAAGGGCGCTTGGGTGGATGAACTCCCTACGGCACTATAGGCCTACCGCACATCTTTCAGAACATCAACAGGACACACTCCTTTCTCTTTGGCATACGGATCGGAGGCTATGCTCCCAGTTGAAACCATTGTGCCTTCCCACCGTAGGATCCACTATAACCCAGAAGAGAACGAAGAGCTCCTCAACATGTCTTTGGATCTAGTCGAGGAGAGAAGGAATGATGCAGTCCTAAAAACAGCAGCCCACAAGCAAAAGGTGGCAGCACAATACAACTCCAAAGTCAAGCATCGTACCTTACGAGAAGGGGATCTTGTCCTCAAGCGAATCTTCCCTCGCCCCGGAGCACTAGACCCAATCTGGGATGGACCATATGTAATTCATAAAGATCTCCACAACGGAGCCTATATTTTGTCAACAGTGGACGGAGAGGTGTTCCAGAGGGCATGGAACATCCAACACCTCCGTCGATACTTTTCTTAACTTGTATTGCCCATATGAAGTGAATTAACAAAGAGAATCAGTGGACGTAGGCATTTTTTCGTGCCGAACCACTTTAAAAAAGCCTTGTCTCTTTTTTAACTTGTTCCTTTGTATCTTGGCTGCTTGTTAACTTTATCCTTTTCTGTTGAACAAAATCCTGAGCATATAGCATGTCTAGTCAAAGCACTCCACGATGCGACTTCACGTGGACAAGACCCAACAGGTACTATGCGAATCTATGCCCTCGCCAATGAGACACTTTTGCTCCAGCATCCCTCTGCTGCGGGTTAACTCATTGCTCGCGACGGCCCTTAAAGCCAACTGTAATGAGCCGATTATAAGCCACCGAGAAGGCCGACTATAGCCGAGGCAGCTCATTACGGCGTTAGGCTCGCCGGCAACTGTGAACCGATTATAAGCCCCAACATAAGGTATGGCCAGCCAGGGGCAGTTCACAATTGACGATCGGCACCCACGCTAGCCGGCCACAGTAAGTCGAATAATACCCATGAGTACGGGCCATAATGGCCCGGGTAGTTACTGTGCGCGATCTCGGCTCCGGTATGTCTTAAGTGCGGCCGTGGTAAAAAAGAATTAACTCCCCGCGGAGGCGTAAGATGGGTGACAAATGTCTCCAAGACCCACAGCTAGGGAAAGTGACTACAAAACCCGTTTGCCACGAACTTAAGCACATCGAAGGCCTTCCGTGACTGGAAGTTTTACTTTTTCACATATTTCAATTTTACTTAAAAAACTTTCCTCCTATCCTCTATAACAAACCATAAAGTACAGGATGCAGGGTAAGAGATACCCGCCAATGGATGCAGAGATTCACAATCAGATGACAGGGCATTCAACTGCTTTCCCTACTTGGTCATACAAGATATTCGAAACTGCCATTTACAAACAGAACATGAAAGGCGGTATTTTCTTCCTTTATGTGCAGATGCATGACTGTAATTTAATTTTTTCACACCACACGCTAACATTGCAAGTCATGAGATTATGATTTAAAACCAGAATCTGACATCAAACACAATTTAATTACAAGAATATACATAGCTACATTTCTCATACGATATGTCGAAATAGCAACAAATATTCAAGAAACGACAAAATCAGCTTAAGCTAAAAAATTACACGTCAAGAATAATATTATTACAAGTAGCAAGAATTACAACTTAGAAGTTACTCTACTGTCTTAAGACTAACAGATACAACAATGCCAAGCCTACAAAAAGAATTTTCCAGGTCCGATCAGGGAGCCGGTTGCGTCGAAGTCTTGTCCTTGCTCTTTTGCCCGCCTGTCCGGTCATAAAAAGGATTCATTAGTGATGAGTAACCAAGTTAACGGAAAGACTAGAAAGGAAGACTTACCAGTACCTGCTTCTTGACCGTCCTGGTCGTCATCCTCTACCTGCACACCTGCCTCTTCAGCAGCAAGCAGCCGCATACCCTCCTTTACCGCCACTTTCTCCTCCTTGGTGAACTGGGCAGTGACCACATCCATACTGAAGACCGTACCATCCTCTTTATCTGCGTCAGCCTGAGCCTCCTCCAAAGCCCGAAGATAGATCTTGGCCATGACCCTGGGATAATCATCCATCCAAGAGAGATTGCCCTGCTTCCAAGTCCGGAAATACATGTCCTGGAGCATGTCATCCATCATTCCCTCATTCTCCTCAAACTCCCTCATCCGGGCATCGGAAGCCGACAACCTTTCGACGGCAGCATCTCTCTCTAGTCTGTATCTTGAGCAATCAGCCTGAAGGGACCTCCGCATCACCTCCATCTCTTCCCTCAACTTAGCTTGAGCAAGCTCTGCAGCCTCAAGTTTCTCGGACAACTCCTCCACCTGCTCAAGATCCGCTCTCCGAACCTCATCCACCGTGGCAATAGCCATGTCAATCCGCTCTTTGCAAGCAGCTTCCATTTTCCGCAATTCGGCCCGACTGGCCTCTTCCATGGTTTTCCTTAGTCGCCCAGTAGCAGCCTCATACTGAGAAATCTGGATAGCCTGATCCGCAAGCTGTTTGGCCTGATCCGAAACCACCAATCGAAGTCGGATATTGGCACTCCCAATCTCCTCTCCGGCCTTAACCAGCCGAGCATGATGCCCCATCAGCTTCTTGGTCTCCTCGGCCACCCGATCAATATTAGCTTTGGCCTCGTCTCCCATAGTGACTATACGAGTAGTGAGTAGATCGAGATCTAAAGACTTGGCTTCATCAAGTACTCGTACCATGGGGTTACGGGGGAGAAGGTGTTCGCCAGTGACTTCGTCAAAAGTAATAACATGAGAACCTGGATCCAGATCAGGATGACCCGCAAATGGATTACGGGCCAAGTCGGGACGGTCGATATGAATGACAGAAGGGTTTCCGGACGGGTGCGGAGAGGGTACAAACTCGCTACCCTCCTCAGTAATATCATGGATAGGCTGAGCCGGAGGCTGAGGACCGGGCGAAGTTTCGGATAAAAGATGACTCCTCTTCCTCTGCTGAATACCCTCTTCGATGACCCCAAGAAGAGGACGGTATCCGACTACATCCCCGGAGCGTTGGATTGAGGGCTTCGGCTTAGCAGAAATTTTGGAAAGTTTATATTGCTCAAGCCTGTGTCGAAGGTCTGAAGCTTTGGACGTCTTGCCTGCTCCTGATATAAAGAACAAATGTCACAATCTTACATCACTATACGATTCGAGAAACGCGGAAAAATTACAAGTTAAAAAAGGGGAAAAGAAACACAGCTGTGATTGTACAAACCCTGGGGAGGAGTGGGATACTGCAATAAGTCCTGGATTTCATTCCAGGACGGGAGCGGGTCATAAAATATTCCTAAGTCCCTATCATTAGTGAAGCATGCAGGGGTCAAGAATTCACCTTGAGTCGTCAGAGCCACCTTGGCCGGAATGGTCGGAAAAGACTCACTTGCACCAGTCCCGGCTTTGTCCGCCTTCCCGGTCTTCTCTACCAAAGCCGGATCATCATCCAACCCCTCAAAAGCTTGGCGGAAAGCATCATCCGTCCACTCTTGCACTTCGCCTACTTGCCCAGAAGACAGAGCCCTGGAACCATCACCACCCTGTCCATCGCCACCATCATCACCAAGACGCTCAACGTCACTTCCGCCCTCCGCCTCACCTCTTTCTTCCTCCGCATCTATCTCCCCCTGAGTAAGTGGACAATTGCTGGGAGAAGGACCGTCCGACCTCTTAAGTTTCTTACCTCCGACGGCTGGAGGTTTCGTGAATGGTTTTCTCTTTCCACCCTCTGCCGCAACGCCTCCCTTAGCCTGAGCAACCGCCCTCTCTTCCGCCGTTTCCCTCAACTTAACTACAGACTGCTGCGGAAGGATCAAGTTATATTCCAGAAGAATCGCGTTTCTAATCAAGAAGGCAGATGATCTGTATTTCCCAAGAATGGCTTCTATCTCCGCCGCCGTCTGAACCAGGCGGTCAGTCTCCACAACCGGAAAGCCACCTGTCGCTAGCAAAAATGAGAAAGTATGAGAAGAAGCATCGCAATCGGAATAGAAATTATAAGTAAAAGCATCAACTTACATCCAGAGGTAAAGCGCCGGATGGAGACGGAGTCGTCCCTAACAAAGAACCACTCTTTCTTGAACATGCTAAATTTAGAGTACAGGTCCAGGACCGGCTTGAAGGTCACAGCAGACTCCAAGCTAATATATGGGGACCCCTTCTTATAGCCCCTTAAATTATACAAGTACCGGATCTCCCGGTTGGAGGGAGCGCGACCATACTTCCTCCGAAAAATGACGAAAAGGCTCACCAGTATGGCATAAGAGTTGGGCTGAAGCTGGAATGGGGCCACCTTCAGATACGTAAGGAAGCTGACTACCCAAGCATTGAGAGGCGGGATAGCACCACACATGCAATGGTACCTACTATAAGCAAAGTATCCTTCGGGAGGACTGTATGGCATGACTCCTGGGCCCGGCAACAGCATGAGGGCTCTATCGATCCCAAAGGAACGAGATATAACATCGAGCTGCTCCTCTTTGAGAGAGCTAGGAAAGCAGTCAGGCGGGGAATCCAGCAGCTCCTGGGGACCATATCCATCCACTAATGACCTTGGGGCGGGCCCATGACGCTCCGATCCTGATTGAGCTGGGGGCACGGCCGAGGGCTCTCCTTCGCCCCCGGGCTTCCTTTTACCCGATCGGGTTTCCACTCTTTGAGACATTATCTGCAAACACCGGGAAAGCATAGTGTTAGAACAAAGGATGTAAACAAGTAAGCGTGTAATCTGGAATTTCGCTTAAAAATTCGAAGTGTGAAACACATCGGTTCCATTCAGAAAATCAAAGACATATGTTTCATCCGGCATGCAGTTCATTCGGTAGAACAACCCAGCTGTTCATTCGGTAGAGCAATGCGAAGGATCATTCGGCAGTAAGTATCTCACCTTGACTCGGCTAAAATTTGATTCGGCTAACGCTTGATTCGGTAAGAAAAAAAAAACTTCGCTTCGGCCAACACTTTGATTTGGGGGAATGGTTCGGCAGATAAAAAAAAATGATGAAGACCCTGGTCTCCTACTTATAGGCGAAGGCAAACTACCGGACCGTTTGATTTGGTAAGGGGAACCGGACGAGGATGAGAAATAGGTCAGTCGAAAACAAAGCAGGACATGAGCAAACGCATGCCCTACTTTGTGGGGCATGTGTTGGACGTATTTTCACTAGCCCAGTGCTACCGAACCAGAAGAAGAAGACCACCAGTCCTACTCCTCTCCATACCTCTACCGAACCAGGTGTCTGCCGAACCAACCGATTCAACCCCTTATGCCGAACCACCGATTCAACCCCTATGCCGAACCACCGATTCAACCCCTTATGCCGAACCACCGATTCAACCTCTTGTGCCGAACCAAGTCTCCTGCCGAACCAACTCATTGCCGGTCCAACTCATTGCCGGTCCAAACCTCGCCTCCCACCACCGAACCAAAGTCCTATCAGGCCAGATTGTAGCAGCCCAGGCCCACCAGCTGCTATATACCTCCAAGACCCCTACCCCCAGCCTCACTCTATAAATAGAGGGGCAGGGGTACAACAATGGGGACAAGTTTTTGAGAGCTCAAGCACGGAAGGAACTCTTCAAACAACTTTCTTTTACTCGTATCAAAGCTTTGTACTTGTAATCAAAACTAGAGAAGTGAAATAACATATAAAGTGGACGTAGGCACATTCTGGCTGAACCACTATAAACTTGCGTGTCTTTTTACAATTAAGCCCCTGCTTTTCATATATTTGCATAAATCTCCAAAATCACTAAAAACAACATAAGATCTACTAAATTATACGACTTTGAGGTGTTTGTCCATTTTTTGTGCAAACAACTACTAATCTAAAGTAGTTTGCCAAAAGTCAGGTGACAAGCCCTGATAAAAAGTCAAGCAGAAGTACCTGAAATATCTCGGTCTGACCCGAGTATTATTTAAAAAGAAAATAATAAACGGATCATTCTAGCTATAAATATCAGATAAAATGAGATAGGATAAGAGATATGACCAAAAACGTATGATAACAAAAAATGTCATACTATGTCAAGTATACATCAAATAACAACAAAAATCATATAATTTCTCAAATCAACTCGAAGCACCAAAAAAAATCACATTCTTTAAATAATTCACCAAAACACAAATATTGACAAAACATATCAATGTCAATCCACGAAAGTTGTTGAAACACAAATTCTAGAAATCACAACGAGAAATCCAGAAATCACAAAGGGGGAGGCCTATCACAAACGGGAACATGAAAACTCACCAACACGTGTATCACAAACGGGTTGTTAATCCCATGGTCGCTAACCATAGAGCCGGTGCCACGACGTAGTACAACGAACGCCCGAGGAACCAAACTCAAACAATACGGAACAACGACGTAGTATAGCGTTACGCCCGATGAACCTGAACACAAATAGTACGGAACAACGACGTAGTACAGCGAACGCCCGATGAACCGAACTCCAATAAACCGGAACAACAACGTAGTACAACATTACGCCCGATGAACCGAACTCAATAAAACTATAGGACGCAAGCCTATAAAAATGAGACCAAGCTCAACAGAACGGGGTATAGTCCCCCATGTAGACAAAGAGACATCGCACAATGCTAGTCTAAATCACAAAATGATCATCATCGATCATCAAGAAGTGTCGATTACACTAAGCTAGTAAATATAAGAGTTTAGCTTCATGTCCCATAACCACTTGCTTAACTCAAATATTTACGAACAGATTGTAGATCTCCACTCGAAAGTTGTCACATGAGTTTCAGTCGAACATGTCCAAAAATTAACCGACGAAGTAAACGCAAGCGTTTCATATCACTTGTTTTACTAAGCCGTTTAATTAAATTTCTCATACGAATGAGGTAAAGGTTTGTATATACTAATAGATTAGAAAACGGTTTTTTAAACGAGCTTTGTATTAAAAATAGAGTTGAAATCATTTTAGTAAAAGAGTTTGAATTTTTACTACTAGTATAGAAACCTTTGTAATTTAAAGTGACAAAGCACAGAAATGATTGTAGAAACAATCAACCATCAAAAATTCACATACGAAGACATGAATCAAATCCAGATAAATCGATACCGAATCCATCAAAAATGGATAACCACAAAAATCCCGAATAAGAAGTCACCAAAGAAGATAATAAACGACAACGACAAATCGGAAATCATGAATCGATAAAAATTGGAAATCAAAAACAAAATAATCAATTTTGCTTAGGTAATCAGGTCAGTCGACTGAACCAGGGATACAATTTTTGTATCCCCAGGGTCAGTCGACTGACCCAGATGGTCAGTCGACTGATACAGACCCAGGCAATTTCCTGGGTCTGGTTCAGTCGACTGAACCACTGGTTCAGTCGACTGAACCTGCTTCTAAGCACTTTTGATATTCTAGTTTAGTCGACTGAACCACTGGTTCAGTCGACTGAACCTGCTTCAGAAGCACATTCAGTCTAGCCCCCTTTGGGGCAAGTTCGATAACACGGACGGAAGCGAACGAACGAGCATCTACGACTGAGGATTTATGCCAAACGACAACCCAGCCTTGTATGGCCCTTCGAAATGCTCCACTAACGTGTTCAAACATCAAAGATTGGATTTTTACAAAAATTGGATTCCAAAAACCCAAAATTGAACAATTCACCAATTCGATCTAAATCGAAAGCAAATGTACATGAATAAGTGTTAGGAATTCATATCCAACAATAATGATATCTATAGAAATAGATGTGAGTTCAAAAACTCACCTTTAAACCCAAAAACACAAGAGAGAAGCTTAATCACAAAGGAAAGATCAACACTCTTCACTTCAACCCAAGTAGCTTGAATCTAAGCTAAAAAGAAGAACATTCCTAAGTTAGGTTTAGGAAATTTCTGAAATTGAAGAGAGAATGAGTTGGAGAAGGTGAAGAGGATGCTTACCAAATCTTCTTTTGGAATTTGGAGCAAGAATTTGTGTTTGCAATTGAATCTAGGGCTTGGAATTTCTAATTCCTCTTATCTTCCCCCATTTTCAGTTTAGCTTGAGAAAAAGAAATGAAATGAGGATGAGTGGATGAAGAGAGGGGCTGAGTTAGAGTAATAAGTAGGGTTGAAACCTAAACCCAAAAAGCCCAACAGAAAATAGCAAAATTCAACTTCTCCAAACATATCGAAACTTATACTCAAAAAAGTCGCAAACGCCATTTTGGACTCAATGGAAGTGGTCTCGAGTCCCAATTCGACTGTTTGCAAAAAGTAGCTTTTTGGATTTTAATCCGACTAACGACGCTATATTTAAATAAAATATTTAAATATACAATCGTAAAATATGCGGGTTGTTACAGACTCCCCTCCTTAAAGAAATTGCGTCCTCGCAATAATTCAGAGGAAAATAAAAAGTAACAACCATAAATGCATATCAACACAAAGAAAATTTGAAATAAGAAGTTCACCATAAAGAGCACGAAAGAGTAAGTCCGGATATGTTTGCTCGATGAATTCTCAAGATTCCCAAGAGAAATCCTTAGGATTTGAGGACCATTGAACTTTCACAAGAAGAACATCTTTATTTTGAAGGCGTTTAACCTCCGAAGTAATGATACGAATAGAATGTTGCTCATAAGTTAAATTTGGTGAAACTTCAATTTCTTTAAATACACCGGCTCAAGAATAAAATCGGAATCCCTAAGGTATTTCCGTAGTTGAGAGACGTGAAAAACGTCACAAATAGCAAAAGAATTGAGCCGGTAATAAAAAGGCGATAAGCCACGAAACAAATACGTTCGGTGATGGGAAATGGACCAACATATCGAGGCGCTAACTTTCTCGATCAACTGAAACACACAACACCCATCATAGGTGAAACACAAATGAACACCAATAAAATCTGGACCTAAAACCAGCTTCTCACCGGCTTCAAGCCAACGCAAAGAAAATCTGCATGGCCTTCCGTAGAGTGCCTCGAAAGGAGCCATATCAATACTAAATTGGAAGCTATTATAGGAAGAAAACTCAACAAGAGCCATATGATCTTCCCAACTTCCACCAAAAACAAGAACACATGCACGAAAGAGATCTTCAAGAGTTTGATTCACACGCTCGATTTATCCATCGGATTGAGGACAATAAACGGTGCTAAAAATTAAGCTTTGTTCCCAAAGCTTTTGAAGACTCTACAAAAATCCACTAGAAAAACAATGGAACACGATTGCTAACAATAGAAGTAGGAACTCCATGCAATATAACAGGACATAGAGTTCAGCTAAAAGAGGTATAGTCCAAAAGAGAAGGACGAGCCTCAAGGCTACACAAAACAAGAGATGAACATGAATTGGATTCACGATCTTGAATCTCACAAGTGGATAAAGTCTCGAGTTCATTCCATTCGGATATCATCAAAGAAACAACTGTTTGTTGCTTATAACTAAGGGCATCGGCAATCTCGATTTCTGGAGTACAAAGAAGATCAAGATCATAAGATGAAAGGAACTCGAGCCAACATTGTTGACGCAAATTATGTTCCTTTTGAGAAAATAAATACTTTTAAAAAAAACTTATGATCGGGGTAGAGAACAATTTCTCTCCCAAAAGATAATGAGCCAAATTCTAAGAGCGAGAACAATAGCCGCAAGCTCTAGATCATGAGTGGCATATCTAGTCTCGACAAGCTTTAATTGTCAAGAAGCATATGATAAAACACATTCCCTTAGCAAGAGAATGGCACCCAACCAATACGACTAGTATCGGTAAAAAAAACAATAAAGTCTTGATTCCCTTAGGGAATCGCAAGAATAAAAATATCGGAAAAGAATTCTTTTAAATGATTCTTTTTCCTGAAAAGCTAAGACTTTAAAAATTATACTTAACTTTATATATATTAATCATTTTCGAAAAATTAACTTTTTATAAGAATTTACTGTGTTTGACTGTCTCATCAAAGCATTTAGGAGATTTATATCGATAACGTTGATCAAGCGCATCGACCAGAATTCTTAAAGCACTTAATGGGTAAAATAACACAAAATCATCTTCTATATGATAAACATGCCTCTTATAAAATTTACAAATATTCTTTGCTTGTTTTGAGAATAAAACCCAATCATACTTATAAATATCTTATTAAAAAGATTTACAAATTTTAAATTTGTTATTTTCATCCATAATCAATAAATATAAGGATAAACTAATCGAGATATTCATAGAATACTCGATCCACAAAATGGATGAAATAAGGTAGAAGGTTCGTCATACCGAATGACATAACGAATCAACACAAAAATCACAACGAGTGCGGAGTGCGGTAAGAGGATGCTACCTTCCGCAACTCGTAGCTGATGAAAACCGATGATAATGTCGAGCTGAAAAGACATTAGCACCACACAATAGATTGCTTAGGTGATAATCCTAAGACAAGCTCAAATATATTCCGAAAAATTCACAAATTACTTGAATGAGAAAAATAACATCTTCTTCATCAAGTGGGTTTAAAGAATAAAATGTTGCCACCAAATTTGGAAACCAAAATTTTAAAAACAATAGAAATCTGCTTAACATATTGAGAATGTCGAAGATAAGTAGTCCGCATTAGACATAGGATATGGGCTTCATAATGATTAAGCCAATCCTTTCCCAAAAAAAATCAATCTCGAAGCCTAAGTAACGCATAACATGCAAATCGGCTCGAAAAGAATAATCACATAAAATAATCTCGACATTTTCACAAAGTAAATTGAGTGTTGCGGATCCATCAATTAAATTCGCAATTCTCAACGAAGTCATCAAGCCCATAAAGATTGAAAAGAGAAAGAATCATCAAGTTCTTTTGATATAAAATAATGAGATGAACCCAAATCAAAAAGAACTCGAATAAGATAATCACAAAACAAATATCGTCAAGGATAGAATGAGAATTACCTTAACCAAGAGAAGTGTCACTAGAAGCTTGCACGACATTCAACTCTCCCTCTCTCCTACTTTGGAGTATGGGACATGTAGATATAAGATGGTCCGAACTTTTGCAATAACGACAAAAAAATGGTTTCGGGCACTCATTAGCATAGTGGTCCGTAAGACCACAATTGTAGCATCGTCCACGACTAGAGGTAGGAGTCTTTGCCACAGAAGTTTCTTGCTTCCCTTTCTTGTCGGGATTGGGGCCTTTGAATTTAATAGGCCTCTTCATGTTATTGTTGAAGTTCTGTTTGGCACCCACAACTCCAACATTACTTTCATTATCGGCCTCTTCAAGTCGAAGAGCGATATCAATAAGCTGATCAAAAGAAACTTCTAGTTTAAGAAGCAAAGGCTTTTTGAGGTTCTTATTCATCCCATAGACGAACCTCTGATTTTTCTTCAATGGGATATTAATATACTCGACCCCATATTTAGAGAGAGATTCAAAAGATGCGACATAATCTGCCACAGAAGATTCACCTTGAACAAGGTCAATAAAGCGTCGGGCTAAAGTTACTTTTTCATCCTCTGGCACAAACTTCAATTCGAATCTTTCCCGTAATTGCTCCCAAGTAAGATCCGCTTTGATAATTTCAGAAATCAAAAGCTCATACCAATCTAATGCTCTTTCTTGGAGCATGCTAGAAGCCACTTGGACACGAAGTGAATCAATAAGATCCATGCGGGAAAAGATGCGATCGCATGATCTAAGCAAAGCTTGGATTTCTATAACATTTTCGGATCCCTTAAATGGCCTTCCACCCAAAGCGGTATAGTCTCTGCACAAGGGTGCAAACCCGGATTTAGGGTGAGTTTGCGCTGGAACGGGTCTGGCAGCTTGAGCATTGTTCACAAGATCTAAAAGTTGTTGAGCTGACATAAATACTCCATCCTGGGGAGTAGCACTAGATTGACCGGCGCTGGGACGGTCTGGTCTAACCATTTATCTTCTTTAAAAAAGAAATAAAGAAGAGGAAAAATGTTATTCTCAAAATGAATATCAAACAAATTTGATTGATAAAACAAGGCATTATAAAAGAAAATAGGATAGAATGGTACGAAGACTAGAATTAAATTCTATGGCACGATTCTTAAGAAAGACTTAGGACAATGATCCTTGCTAGATTATTCTACGTTGTTCCGAAGTTTGGCTCTAATACCAAGCTGTGACGCCCCACCTCTATACTCACGCTAGCCAAGGACACAACGATGAAATGCCGTCAACTAGCACGAAGAATAAGGCTATTGAGGAGCGACCATCTGTGTAATTGCTTCGTGCGAGTACCGACATGTCAGAAAATATGACTTACATTTCATTTCTGGAGGAAATCTGACATATCTAATACAAACCCAAAGCTACCACACAATGGCTAAGTGGACTTCGGAAACAAACATAGAAATAAACATAACACAAATCAGTCACAGATATTCATATCACAAAGGCGGAATCAGATATGAATATACCACATAAACGTGTACATCAAAATAGTGGTCATAGAAGTTCCACTATATCACAAAAGAATAGATACAAGTGCTAGACAAAAGAATAATTATACATCAAGGAGTCTCCATCTCTAATGTATAATAACAAAAACTACTAATCTAAAGTAGTTTGTCAAAAGTCAGGTGACAAGCCCTGATAAGAAGTCAAGCAGAAACACCTGAAATATCTCGGTCTGACCCGAGTATTATTTAAGAAGAAAATAATAAACGGATCAGTCTAGCTATAAATATAAGATAAAATGAGATATGAGAAGAGATATGACCAAAAACGTATGATAACCAAAAATGTCATACTATGTCAAGTATACATCAAATAACAAAAAAAAATCATATAATATCTCAAATCAACTCGAAGCACCAAAAAGAATCACATTCTTTAAATAATTCACCAAAACACAAATATTGACAAAACATATCAATGCCAATCCACGAAAGTTGGTGAAACACAAATTCTAGAAATCACAACGAGAAATCCAGAAATCACAAAGGGGGAGGCCTATCACAAATGGGAGCATGAAAACTCACCAACACGTGTATCACAAATGGGTTGTTAATCCCATGGTCGCTATCCATAGAGCCGGTGCCACGACGTAGTACAGCGAACGCCCGAGGAACCAAACTCAAACAATACGGAACAACGACGTAGTACAGCGTTACGCCTGATGAACCTGAACACAAATAGTACGGAACAACGACGTAGTACAGCGAACGCCCGATGAACCGAACTCCAATAAACCGGAACAACGACGTAGTACAGCGTTACGCCCGATGAACCGAACTCAATAAAACTATAGGACGCAAGCCTATAAAAATTAGACGAAGCTCAACAGAACGGGCTATAGTCCCTCACGTGGACAAAGAGACATCGCACAATGCTAGTCTAAATCACAAAATGGTCATCATCGATCATCAAGAAGTGTCGATTACACTAAGCTACACTACACCAGAAACAGCTTTTGACAGCGTTTCAAAAACGCTGTTATATGATACGACAGCGTTATTATAAACGCTGTATAACGACATGCTGTCGTAGATGCAAAAGTTTTAACAGCAAAATAGAAAACGCTGTAAAAAATATGATACCACAGCGTTTATTAAACGCTGTTATATGACACAACAGCGTTAGAACAAACGCTGTATAACAACAAGCTATCGTATAAAGAGAACTTACAACAGCTTAATTTTAAACGCTGTGGAAATTATTCTTTTGACAGCGTTTTATTTAGGCTGTTAATATTTTTATTACAGCGTTTAATGCGTGTTGTGTTATGTTTTTACAGTTGGGATGATGTTTTACTACAGTTTACAACAGCGTTTAATAAACACTGTTACTCACTATTTAATGATAATTACAACACGAATTAAACGCTGTTGTTTCTTCATTGACAGCATTAAAATAGATGCTGTCTTCTATTTATATGATTTTTACAGCATTAACATTTATTTGCATATTCCAGAACTACATTTTGAGTATAATCAAGCAACCAGTATATATAACATGTTCTAATGAATAATAATCTATTAAATAAACTAACTAAAACAATATTAATATACAAAAAACATCTATAAATCAAGTTTCAATAATATCCATAAACAAAAATAACACAGTAGACCAAGTTATCATAATATTGTTAAACAAAAATAAGGTATATGTTAAACAAAAATATAATATCAATAAAGTAAGTCCGCACCAAATGTCAACAACAAAACGTGCATCTATCTTGGCATCTGGTCCACAAAAATGCATCTTCTTTTTTCGGATTGTCCACCCAAACTATCTTGGCATCTGGTCCAAGAGGAATACCATTAATAATCTGATTTGGATCTACACTCGTCCTTCAGCAACCAGTTCTTTGCTTCCACCCCAATCATACAGCTTGCAATTGGTTTCCATGCTATTGGTTGTACTCTATTAAAAAATACATGTGTTTAAGTTGACATAGAAATATACAAAAACATTGCAGAAATTTCAGTAATGCAAAAAAAATCCTATGTTTATTCAAAACAGAATGGGATCGTATCAAATTTGTAAGTCTGTAATCCCCTAACATGTCGCTAAATATGTTAAAGTGATTCAATTGATGTAGATATTGATTCTAACCTACCCATTGTTACTTGGAGTTCATACAAACGATGACAGTAAATCAAAAAGATATAGAGACTGAAGCTTCTCACACGGAACACTCTAATTCTATTAGCAACACTCTTCTGTCTTAACACTCTAACAAGGTGACAGCAAGTCAAAAGGCATAGGGATCGATTTAAGATATAAGACTCGGCCTAAAGCTGCGTTTGAAATCAGTTCAGCATCAAACATATTTAGTCTAGTATCGAACATAATCGACACCAAGCCAAATAGGGCCTAGCTATGGTTGCACCTAACCTCATGCATCACGAACCCATGTCCAAGATGACAGACCTATTGATGAGAGAGATAGAGCTAAAAGGGAACACTATAAGAGTAGGATTCATGATCATGATTTAAATTAACAGGGCTATGAGACCAATCATATTAGTTTAGGGACAAAAATTAATGGGCACCCCACAGAAGACCTATGAGTATTTCAGAGCTATTGAAATGTGTTTGTACACAGCTCTCCCCTGAATACATAACCCATGCCCCATGAAATAACCGAATACTCATATATAACACTGCTGATATATTACATAAAGAAGCTAACTATAAAATTACGTGTAGAGGTCCAAAACATTAAAAAGATTAGGCATATGTCATTTTTTAAGCAAGTAAATTAGCTCAAAAAGCCAACTTTAAAACACATTTTAAACTATAAGTACTGACCATGCTATGATTTTCAATTAACACTTTTGCTTGTAATCCAAGTTCATTCTAAATAAACAAACATCAATTTAGTTATACTAACATGTCGGTATATTACCTTTTTTTTACCTCACATTAATGAGTTTGCTTTTGCTTTTGGCTCCAAACACCTGGATTGTCGTTTCCCTACAACCTACAAAGTTATAAAATATTACATCGAATTTGTCATAATATAATATGCAGGGCTCCAAGCTTCACGATATCATTATTTAAATATAAAAAATGTTTCCACGGGGAATAAAAATAAACACATAAGCCAGTTCTTTATATAATTAAAAGTAAACAAATAATCCTCCTAGGTATAATAATTTGTTGAATATCTATACAGCAAATAATATTTACAGAGTAGCTTTCACAGACTAATATATCTAACATCGTATCAAGCCCGTTACTGACTCGCATATTCCTGCTGTTAATATAAATCATTCAAGGCCATTCTTGGTCAGTTTCATTTGAATGTCACCATTCAAACTTATGATGGCATATGAGTGGATTCACAGGTGGATTCATAGGTGGAAATCAAACTTATGATGGTGCCTTAGCCATGGCTAAAGCTGCACTCGCTTTTTAAACATTCTTCATTCAACTTTGTTGCGGAACTATTGAAAAGTGTGAGGTTTTAAGTATTTATTTTCCATGATAGCTACATTTTCTTAAATGTAATAGGTGCTTGTGATTGTGATTTTCATAAACCAGCTCGGCGGAACTACAACTGTTCAATAACCGTTCAATTCAATGAAGAATATGTGCTAATATGATATGCCGGGCTATGGAAATTAGAAGTAAAAGGAGAAATTTACATATAATAGGAACAATGTCGTAAGCAAATAAAAACCAATTCATAGCATATAGCAGCTATCCATCACACCTTATACTAGCTATGGAAAGTTTCTGAAGAAAAGTGTTCGTATTTTTATAAAGAGCATTTGCACTCCTTGTAGTTTTATCTGTATTAATGATTGGATGGATAATTTTAGTTCTCAGTACCTTCTCTCAAAAATAATTTATCTTGGAATGGTATCAAATGCTCCTTTTATTTTGATCTTTCAGTATTCAAATTCTTCCAATTTATTTTAGTCGAAATAAAAGGAAACTTATTTGTTAAGATAATTTATCAAAAGTAAAAGGAAAATAGTTTACTCAAGTGTGCTTTTCTATGACAGTACATTTATCCACTGTTGGTTTGAGTTAAAAAGGAACTTATTTGTTTATATACATGCATAGAGGAAGATAGCAACAGAATTAAAATAGACTATATCCATATATTCAGTGAAGAAAAGACTGTACTTGAATGCAAACCATGCAAAAGAAAAGACTGTATTCGAAAGTACGCAATTATATTAATTAAGAACATGTAAAATAAGCAAACCTAAATGGATTCCCATAGAACTACTTTCAAATCATCACTAAGTAGCCTCCAGTCATCAAGTGTAAATGGAGCATGCTTACGTACAAGTGGCTCTAAATAAGAAGATAACTTCACCAACCATTTTCCTACCGGTTCGTCCGTCCGATGAATTAAACTCAACTTCGATTTGAGAAAGCTAAATGATATGTTGGTAAAATTGTGAATGCCGGCCTAAATAACTTTCATATGTAAGGCGATAAAAACATGAATTTTGAAACTAGCTAGTATACTGTATATGCAACCAGAATATACCTCTAAACTAGGTAGCCCACTGGGGGCGCATACACTTATGTTTTTTTTATTTTGTCCTCAAAATAGCTAGTAAGTTAAAAATAACACAGTCTATAATAATATTATCAATAATTCATTTTATACCTTGTCATTCAATGTGGGATCCAAATTTTCCAAGGGGATTGTTGAAATGAAATAAGAAAATTGGTAATTGATTAATACAACATATGGTGTCTCAAATTTGATGACGTTTGAGAGTTTACTACCGGAGTTGAAGACACCGATAAGCAGGGGTGGAGCTTAGAAATTGCTAGCTGGGGCTAATGCCCTAGGTGAAAAGCTTAAAAACTGTTGTAGAAAATGAAATTATATTGCTAAGCCCTAGCTGAAATTGTGTTTAGGCCCTATCTGAATGAAACATAGATTGTTAAAGCCCAATTCCATTTGTCATTAAAAGAGAATTAGAGATTCATAGATCTCCTTTTAATGTTGCCCTAGTTGAGCTCCAAGGCTAGCTCCCCTACTGCCGGTAAGTGCTTTATTTATGCCAAGTACTCAAATATGTTAAGCCAAACAATCTGTTAGTAAGATAGAAAAGCAAATTAATGCATTGGCTGTCTGAGGTTTGGAGAACAAACGCTAAAACTTATTTTACTCAATGACTTTTATAGATAGACAAATTTAAACGAACTAAGTTTTAACTACTAATTTGACAAAGCAAATACTCATAAAACTAGATAAGAAAAAGAAGGCACTTCGCAAGAAGCGCAAATAAGAAGAAAGAAAACATCCAGGCTTATTGTTGTTTCAATAAGCATATTATTTTCACATATAAATTTGTTTCAGAACCATTTTATTATCGAAAAAGGAAATAAGACAACGAAATTCATGGTGGTTATCTATAAAAAAAATTGTGATATTACCCGAATTTTTTGCAGAATTTAGAAGCAAACCCTTCGAGCTTGCATGTTGTCTCCCTAGGAAATATGACACGTTGTCAGTTAAGAGGAGGTAAAATATATGACATGCATATGCATTCATTTACAAATTTTCAATCACCTTGTGTTTTATGTTATAATTATAACCTATTACTATTTGTTGTATGTCGGTTGAAACGAAAGTATAGAGATCGGCATTTTCAACATAGGAAACTTAGGAGGATAACTATTGGTATGTTGCTTACAGTACTTGTTCCCTTCCCTTTCGATGTAGTAGTATTTCATTATTATCTTTAATCTGTTTTACATTTTGAGACCAAGGTTCACTAAATGTTCATCATGCAGGAGTTATTCAAGCTATTCAATGTCCAATTCTATCTTTCTCATCTTTTGACTACTGTAAAATCCATGCTAGCCATCATATGTTCAGTAGTATTGTTCATTATCCAAATTGGACTGTGGAAGCACCGGCTACTAATCGCGAGTCTGTAACTGACTAGTGGTATATTATGCTAAACTGTGATGTTGAAACATGTAGTAATTACTGAATTTTGTAGGAAAAATGGTCATGCCATTCAACATTGGACTCCCAACCTGCTTGCATATACAGTATACTAGCTACTGATTTGTAATTTGGACTTCCTCACAAAAAAAACTTGGTGGTAAGAGCATGTCTTAGTTGTTGTATAAATAAAATGTTCCTAGATATGTAAATCTAGTTTAAATGTGATAATAAAAGGTTGCAAAGATCTTTTTATTTGTGCTATGCATAAAAAATAATGTATAGTTTTATCACACTTGATGGTGAAAGTATTTGTTAGTTCATATACCAGCTTGAATGCTCAGTTATAAGCATGAACATGAAGGATCAAATACATTGCAACTGTTTCAACAGCTGTGACTCCAGAAGAGCTAAGAAATTATTAAACTAATCAGTCTAAGGGTAATGATGTAAGTACCACTCAATTAATGATAATCACACCTAGAGTAAATATATTCTTCCACTAGTGGATTGCAAAATAGAATCCAAGTACAGTTAATAGCATAATATATATGTATATAATTGCAAAAGCACAAGATACCTCTAACAGAATTCAAAATCTGTACAAATATATAGGTTGTGATGACATTAACTTCATATTAAAATAATATATTTTGGATTTATTTGGAATCTAAAATGTCTTATATAATAGATTCTTGATATGAAGATCCATGGATGAAAAGAATGCAAAAACAAGACTCGACCAATGGATTATGAGTTCTCTAATTCTAAAAATTTGGGTTAACAGTGGCATTCAAAGTTTAATATAGAGCATTGAGCTATGTTCATATATACGCAGTTTTTACAGCCTTTCATCATGTAGGCCCCGTAAGGTTCAAATTCACTCATGTAACCTCTTTTGTGACACGACTTGTTAGTTTTTAGGATAAGTTTCATGTTCTTTTATATTTTGTAAGTAAATGTCTGAATCACATTTTATTATCCTTTATTGTTATTTATCTTTTCTTTTTCTTTTTTTGTTATAAGCCAGTACATACTTTAATGTTTTTTGACTAGTTACTACTTTTTTGAATTTCTTGATTTTCAAGCCAGTTTCTTCCTTAAATTCTTTAGGTCAGTGCGCAAAACTGATTGCTTAGCCATGCACTATGGTTTTATTACTGTAAGTTTCTTAAGATCATTGCTTTGACTCATATAATTTTCTTAGCTATTTTTATAGTTGAAATAGTTATTATATTCACTATTCGTTAATATTAGATGCAGCTGGCACCTGGAAGTAAATTAACTTCCAAAAGTACATAATGTTCTCTACAAGATGACTGCAGATTTATTGTCGAAATAAGGTGAATCATCATGTGTAAAATTCACATCGTAACCACTATATTTTGAAAAACGGATAACTAACCTATGTATTTGTACAGGCATTGTATTTGTACAAGGTACCTATATGTGTATATCTATCCATCTTATGAGATCTCAACCAAATAGATCACTATCGTGGCAAATAGTTGGCTGCAGCGAATAAGGACATGCATTGGTAAATGGATAAGTATGATCCACTTGTTTAAATAAATGTTGAATAACATATTAACATGAGGTAGCACTCGGTTTTTGGGCATTCTGATCCCACCATTCTGGCACTCCGTTCACATATGTCGTTTAAGGGAAACCAATAATGTTGATTATTGGATTACAATTGTTATTTCAGGGTATGATTCGACAGTTTATCTTTAAAGAATGTTTCCATTTTTTCATAGATCACACGGAGTTACAGCAATTTAATATAGTCACACATATCAAAAGAAAACTAGAAACCGCATTAATAATATTTTATTTTATCTGAATTTGAAAATTATATATATATATACACACTTTGGCAGACAATACTATCAAAGAGAGATAATTATATTGCAACTAGTTGCCTAGCCTTTCATTTGTTTGCCACCACAATGTGAGTTGTTAATTTCCCATTAGATTTTTAACTTGCAGCATTTTTTACTGCCTTGACTTTGTGAAAACTCACAGCATGCCTAGAAGATTTTGCTCTATAGGTGATGATTCATTTTGTGACCAGAACTAAAAATTCGATGAATTGAGTCAAGCGGGCAATTTTGTGTGTGTAACTGTTTGTAAAGGCTTAAAGCAACATGATCACATTCACATGTTTACGATCTAGACATTCCCAGAACATCACACATATACGCCAAATTATAACGGCGTTTACAGCTTAGCTTCACTATCAGGCTACAAAACATAGATAACTATTTTTAATGTATAGACTGCTCATAGGAAACATGACCACTCAAAGTTGCACTTGCAGTTAAGAACAGATCGGATTCAATCAAGAATATTTCAAATTCAAATCCTTATGTCAATCATTAATTTAATCCCAATCGGTTTACCACACAACAAATGTTTTCCTTTTCAGTGTTATTTACCAGTATATTCCCTAGACTTTACCCATAAAAAAATTACTATATTTTACATAAGATAATCAAATTTCTTTTTCAATCCAATAATATCAATAATTCGTTGTCAATATGTCTGTGTACTTTTTAATTGATGGAAAGAAATACTAATCGGTATTGATGAAGATGTGTTGCAGCTCATTTCTCTCTTTAACATGGACACTAACTTATATTGCCAAAATAATGTTAAATATTTACTCAAAATTTATAAATTACTAAAGAAAATGTTTTATTTTCTGAAATCTAAAAGCATAATCAGTACATTTCTGAAATCTAAGATCATCATCTAATTGTCAATTTTTGCATTAAAAAATATATTAAGTTAAGTGAATTGTGAAAAAATAGGGTAATCTTTAAACTCGATCTAATAATAAGCAATGATTTGAAATCGAACTGAAAACTAGGGTTAAAAAACACTCACCGAATTTCCTATTCTCGGCCGAGTGCAGGGCAACTGCAGGTAGGTCAAAGTGGAAAGGGAATCCGCTGGGTTTAGGGTAAAACCGTGGGTAGGGAAATCGAAGAGGAAAGGGAAACTGTCGAGCTTAGCTAGCGACAGAGAAATCCACGTGGAGAATGAAGGATTGAAGTCGAAATCGATGTTAGGGAAAATTGAAATTGAGGAAGAGGAAATTAATACTGTGAGAAGAGATGAAAAAATGGGACTTCTTTTTTCTCCAACTTACGAGGGAAATGAAAACTACCTTAAGGCGGCAAACCGAAATCTTTTCGTCAGCGTTAAACCCTAAAAACATACTGTCGAATACATTTTCTACAACGTTCAATATTAGAACGCTGAGAATAAATGCGGTCAAAACTTAGTTTTGTTGTAGTGCTAGTAAATATAAGAGTTTAGCTTCATGTCTCATAACCACTTGATTAACTCAAATATTTACGAACAGATTGTAGATCTCCACTCGAAAGTTGTCACATGAGTTTCAGTCGAACAAGTCCAAAAATTAACCGACGAAGTAAACGCAAGCATTTCATACCACTTGTTTTACTAAGTCGTTTAATTAGATTTCTCATACGAATGAGGTAAAGGTTTGTATATACTAATAGATTAGAAAACGGTTTTATAAACGAGCTTTGTATTAAAAATAGAGTTGAAATCATTTTAGTAAAAGAGTTTGAATATTTACTACTAGTATAGAAACCTTTGTAATTTAAAGTGACAAAGCATAGAAATGATTGTAGAAACAATCAACCATCAAAAATTCACATACGAAGACGTGAATCAAATCCAAATAAATCGATACCGAATCCATCAAAAATGGATAGCCACAAAAATCCCGAATAAGAAGTCATCAGAGAAGATAATAAACGACAACGACAAATCGGAAATCATGAATCGATAAAAATTGGAAATCAAAAACAAAATAATCAATTTTGCTAAGGTAATCAGGTCAGTCGACTGAACCAGGTGGTCAGTCGACTGACACAGGGATACGATTTTTGTATCCCCAGGGTCAGTCGACCGACCCAGATGGTCAGTCGACTGATACAGACCCAGGCAATTTCCTAGGTCTGGTTCAGTCGACTGAACCTGCTTCTAAGCACTTTCGATATTCTGGTTCAGTCGACTGAACCTGCTTCAGAAGCACATTCAGTCTAACCCCCTTTGGGGCAAGTTCGATAACACGGACGGAAGCGAACGAACGAGCATCTACGACTAAGGATTTATGCCAAACGACAACCCAGCCTTGTATGGCCCTTTGAAATGCTCCACTAACGTGTTCAAACATCAAAGATTGGATTTTTACAAAAATTGGATTCCAAAAACCCAATATTGAACAATTCACCAATTCGATCCAAATCGAAAGCAAATGTACATGAATAAGTGTTAGGAATTCATATTCAACAACAATGATATCTATAGAAATAGATGTGAGTTCAAAAACTCACATTTAAACCCAAAAACACAAGAGAGAAGCTTAATCACAAAGGAAATATCAACACTCTTCACTTCAACCCAAGTAGCTTGAATCTAAGCTAAAAAGAAGAACATTCCCTAAGTTAGGTTTAGGAAATTTCTGAAATTGAAGAGAGAATGAGTTGGAGAAGGTGAAGAGGATGCTTACCAAAGCTTCTTTTGGAATTTGGAGCAAGAATTTGTGTTTGCAATTGAATCTAGGGCTTGGAATTTCTAATTCCTCTTCACTTCCCCCATTTTCAGTTTAGCTTGAGAAAAAAATGAAATGAGGATGAGTGGATGAAGAGAGGGGCTGAGTTAGAGTAATAAGTAGGGTTGAAACCCAAACCCAAAAAGCTCAACAGAAAATAGCAAAATTCAACTTACTCCAAACATATCGAAACTTATACTCAAAAAAGTCGCAAATGCCATTTTGGACTCAATGGAAGTAGTCTCGAGTCCCAATTCGACTTTTTGCAAAAAGTAGCTTTTCGGACTTTAATCCGACTAACGACGCTATATTTAAATAAAATATTTAAATATACAATCGTATAATATGCGGGTTGTTACATCTGCCTTTGCAGTGCAAATGCAACAAGCTAACGAACATCAATATTCTGCATACTGCCCTGTACACAGTAATTGGGATGATTTTTTTTACTCCGAAGTGGTATGCTATACGTACGTACATATATGCTTGAATACATATATAAATAAATAGATATATGCATATTATACTTTCCATAACTTTTTTCTTCTCCTACAGATTGAAGAGTGTGATAGTGTTGTTGAGTGTTTTCTTGCGGAGCGTTCGTACAACCGATCATACTCTACATTAATAAAATATATGTTTATTTTCCTGTTTTACTATATTTTATTCTATCTACCATTGGCTACAAAATATCTATCATAATATTATATATCGAAACCTTTTATAATTTACTGATCTGTATTTTACATCATTGGACTTCGTTAATTTAATCAACTTTATTTCTCCGATCAATTCAGCAATCGGTTGTGGGCTCTACCAAGTTAACTGAGATATCGGTTTCAATACTGACTTACATGTTCCATTTATGTTTATTACCTGCTATTTAACATTATATTTGAATTGGTATTTTAACCAAATTCTTACCCATTACGAAATCAGTTTATGTTCGCTATTTAATACTGACTTCCATGTATATTTGAATTGGTATTTGAATGCAGTGGTTGATACCCGCATCCTGAAATATGTCGACCAGGATCACAAACCCCGTATAGCTGCATATTGAAATTATCAAAATCTGGATCACTATTTCACTACGCGGCCTTCATCATATTTTAAGATCATACTCTTTACAAGAATTTGTTTGTTTCACCGTCGACTTACTATTCCTTTCGTTACATTGAAAATATAAAAACATTTCTACTGTTTACTTACAACTCATCTCTAGCATCGACGGTTTCGACATCTCCAGATTCATATTCAAATGCGTCGTCTTTTACCAGCTTATCTCGCAGTAAAAACTTAGTCATATTTGTCACTCTAGATTCAAAATTAGCAAGCAATAATCATCTCGAAGCACGCGAGCACCATCGTCTCAAAGTCATTCCTAGGTATGAATCCGACACTCAAACACATCAACCATCAGAGACTAGATCATCTAGGCGACACCCACTTCAACTATTCAAACTCTCTGGCAACAAATACACCACTACATCTACATCTCAACACAATGTATCACCTCCACCTAAAGCAACTGGAACGCAATAGTAAAGTTCAATTACAAAAATATACTTCTCACCACATCCAAACATCATGCTCATATCTATGACAAGCAACACAACCATCATTACCTTTGAATAGAGATTTTCGGAAGATCTAGTCATTCACATATCCATGCATCTGTACAAACCAAAGCATTGCGAAGCATTACAGCAACAAGCTAATCCAAACTCGATCATCTTCGAGTTGTACTGCGTTAACATTGGATCAAACCATCGACAGCAACAGGAGTTCAGGCACGTAGACCAGAAAGGGCAGCACCATCATCTTAAGCTTCAGATCGATAGTGTCTCTAAAATCTCAAGCAATAGCAGCGCTATTTTCAAGGCGACGAGTAAAACTTCCAGACACTACACCAAAACAGTCATTTGGCAACACTTTTTTTCTTTCATTTGGCGACACTTATATGGGTTGCATTTTAGTCTCGCTAATAAGTATCGCTATCCAATATAAGTGTTACTGAAAATAAAAATTTACACTTTTAAATACGACGACACTTATTTTCGTTGTAAGTCTTGGTTTAATTGGAGTTAATTGAAATATACTAGGGCAAAATTGTAATTGAATAACATATCACGCTAACCCTAGCCACGCACTGTATCCCCTTTCATCACTCTCTCCTATCCCCAAATAAAAATCAAATCCCTAGAAATAACTTAATCCACAGCATCCCTAACTTTCATTCTATCCTTTCCTCCTAAATTCCACCCTCGCTTCATCACTGACCAAATTAGCAACTAAGTCTGATGCCAGAGTCAGACGACGAGTAAGCATCGCCAGATCCACCTCCTTCTCTCCTGGACGCAATCGACTGCAAACACAACTTTGTCTGAGTTCAGATCCGCACTAGAGTAGCAGTCGGTTTCGAGCATCTCAAATCTCAAACAACATCAAGTAAGCAGATCAAGAATTCGCAAGCAAGGCGTGATTCACTTTCTACATTCAGAAACTTCGGCGACGTCGCAGGTACTTCCAGGCGAGGTGAAGTGGTCATCGGCAGCAGCAAATATTTCCAAGCATCGCTCTTCAGATCTCGAGTTTATCAAAAAGCAACGCAGTCGATAGTTCAAATCTAGGCATGTAGAGGAATCAAACTTCACGAAACTAATGCAGCGAGCTCCATCTCCAAATTAGACTTCGACGACAGTGGATGATTTTTCTGGGAGCGGTGAATCACGGTAAATTGAGACTTATTTGTAAGACTTATAGATTTTTGTACATGCTACAAAATCAAAAGGAGGTCATAAGTAAGACTTATAGATTTAACTGAGTGAAACATGACATGAAAAATCCTGATACGATAGTTTCATGAAATCCAAATTTATTCTCAGTAACACTTTCAATTAAGATGAGTGGAATGATATAAAAATTCACTTTTGAATTGTGAAAGTCTCTTCTGCTTTTGGTACGGAAAATAAAATCACTTCACTCACTTTTAATTTGAGTGGGAAACTGTGGCTTCCTCGTTAATTCGTAGAATGTTTCATAAAATTGGTATTCTCGAATTTTGCTAATGTAGTCGTATGCTACAACTTTTAACAATTATGCTTTATTCTTTATAAACCTTGCTACACAGAATTCAATGTATATTATGCATAGTACAAGTTATATAAAAATTATGATATAATATCTATTAAGTAAATATTTAGATATTTGAAATCTACAAGAAATTAATTATATAAACACTTTATTGATGATGATATGTGTTGCCAGACCTTATCATGAACAGTAAAATATTCAAGATGGATACAAAATGTTTCCTACTATTTTTCCTTTAAATACAAGAAATCAAAATTCGATTGTTCGAGCTGCATTCATTTGGTAGTAACACGAGCTAGAGAAGTGTAGAGCTGTTAGTCATGCACATTCAATTGTTTGATTCAGCTTGTAAAAGAAGCTAGAGGTACATGCATCAGTTGCTGTAGGAGTGAGTGGTTTATAAGAAGTGAATTTATATACTGGTAAAATATTAGCCCTTCTAAGACATTTGATTTTTATATGATTTTTGTTATTTTTTTAATAAATGATTATGTTATGGCATGTTGATTATGGACTAGCATAAATTGGCAAGTTTTTGTAGAATAATGATATACATGTTGTTGCTAGAGCTTTGTTTGATGTTTGAAGTGTTAATTGTGACATTGAAAATTATTGTGATCCCATGAGTAAAACCTAGTCAGTTTCAGATTTTATTTAATCAACTTAGCTACCAGCAATAAGTTTTTATTTATGGATGAAGTAATATCAGTATCTCATATACACTGCTCATTCATGACACCTCTGGGAAAAGAAGTTACTTTATATGCTTAGCATATATTGTAGGCCATAAAGCATTCAACTTTTATAATTCTCCATGGCCGAACTGATAACTATGTTCCACAATTATGTTGTTTATTTTGTCATTTTTTAGTATGTAATTATTACATGTAATTTAGTAAGTGTAGACTGTGTAGTTCTACGGTTTATTTAATTGTTGAAGGTTCAGTCTGTTATTGTATCATATAATTTAAGTATCTTAAACTTTTACAGGCTTGGTCCAAAACTTTTTTCCAACTTTGTTGAATGCAAATCACACGGATGTTGTGGATGTAATACCCGATATAATTCTGGTGAGTAACTAATTTAATATGTATATTTTCTTTTGCAAATGCTAGAAAAGACGTGTTTGCGTTTGATTTTAAATGGCCTTTTTCAATAGAAAACTGTCGAAGATGCCACTGTCTTAAAATAAACCAATACTTTCTTCAACTTTTCCAATGGCTGCTGCTTCTTCTGCCAATAGATGGTTAAGGCCAGAGGTATCCATTATCTGTTATTTTAGCTTTTTTGTCAGCATGTAAGTTATATTATTTGTACGATTCAAATATGAGAAAAAATATATAACCATTTGATCATTCAAGTTTCCATGCACTTTATGAAAAAAAATAAAGGTTCAAATCATGAACTGGAGCTGGAAAAGGATTGATCATGCTGAAATATTTTTAACCAAGAGTCTAAACAGTTTTTTGCTTACATATACTACATTTATTTTTGCATGCTAACAAATAAAATCAGTAATAGTTTCTTCATTAAATTTATTAGCTAGGAATATTTGTCTGACTACAAAAAATAATCTTATGTTAATTTGTTTGTTATATTGTCCTTTGTATACTTTAAAAGATAATTCCAAAAAGATTCAGAGATCATGTATTTATAAACTAATTACTCGGTCCAAACTCCTCCACCGAGTTGATGGTAAATAATGAAATTTTAGATAGTCATGATCCTTCACTCAGATTACAATGATCATTAATGAAGTTTTAACTTTTGATATATAAGATGGTTTAAAACAATATATGAACGAACATGCTTTGTAGTGAATATTGATGCTTTGATGGGAGTAGCACAATGAAGACCTATTTAAGGTACTTTGTATTATTTTTAATTCCCTTTATTTCTCTTCCAATATATGTAGCCTTAGGTTATAACTCAGTTTGTAGGCTGAGCATAACTCAGATAACAGATAATAGATATGATTCACATAAATGGGAAACTTGATGAATTATTAACTCATAGATAGTTGATAGTTGGATGCAATGCAGTTGGATGCAATGCATTGCAGTTGGATAGTTGGATGTTATTAACTGCTCATTGATAGGAATTTTTAACTGCTCATTAATGATAACCATAGATAGTTGATAGTTGGATAGTTGGATGCAATGCAGTTCTGTTGGATAACAATGGAGTAGATAGTTGGATGCAATGCAGTTCTGTTTTCGGTAATAGATTATGTAAATTCTAAAGATAACAATGCAGTAGATAGTTGGATGCAATTCTAAAGATTTGAGAATAATAGACTATTCATTAAATAACAGATAGGAAGGTAATTGTAAATTAGCAGTAGATAGTTGGATGCAATGCAGTTCTGTTTTCGGTTGTCTTTAAACTGTGAATTATTTTGATTATTATGCTTGAGATACAGTTTTGCAATTGTTTCACTTTTGCAAGTTATTCTATGATTGGTACGTGCGATTAATCATCCTTTCACTGCCGTTAATTTGAGCTGAAAATATAGTTGGTGCGTGTTACAATGGGTAATAAGAAGGCAAGAATATGGTAACTTCTATTCAACTTACTTTACACAGGCGATTTATTTATTTGTTTTTGCATTCCATTTTTTAGCCTAGGAAATCAAGTTAACGTGATATTAAATTCAGGCACTTCTAGAGGAAGCGGAAAAAAAGAGGAAGTTGGATGATAGTTCTAAGGGTGGAGTAGAAGATCTTGAAGATGACCCAATTGCGGAAGTTTTTGGTTCCGACACGAAGAAAAATTATTGTCGAGCATTGTTATTTATGTTGTTATTTGACATTGTTATGAAGTAGTTGACTATGAAATTTATGTTGTTATTTGATCATGAATATTGTAAATTTTGGATTCCTATTGAATGTAGTATAATAATGCATATTATATCAGTTATTAATTGTTTATTAATGTTAAAATAATTGACTATATTGAGAATGAAAATATTTCAACGTTATAAGCGTTGGCAATTAAAATTTACCAACGCTTATAAGTGTCAGCATAGAAAATTAAACAATGTTGGATGGTTAATTTGCCAACGTTTATAAGTGTTGCTAAATAATATACACCAACGTTTATAAGCGTTGGCGAATACAACCTTCCAACGCTTATAAGCGTTGGGAAATTAAACTCGCCAACGCTTATAAGCGTTGGCAATAAATTGCGACGCCCCTACAGCGACGCTAATAAGCGTTGCTGAAACTGTTTGTGATAGTTATACTCGTTGGGAATCACCTGTTTTGGTGTAGTGAGATTGGCGATTGCTTCAAGCTGAAGACGGGGAGTGACGACGACAGTTGAACATCCAGACGACGTCAAAGTGCTGCAATATTAGATTGCAATTCCGATTGCTGAGTTCACGAAGAAGAAAAAATGGATTTTTGATTTTACTCAGGTGAAGAAATATTTTGAGGAGGTCAAAGCTTTAAAGGGATATCATGTGAAGAAGTAATTATTCCAGGTCCATCTGCAATTTCATACTTTTCTTCATTTAAACCCTCGCTCACTTTTTTCTTGCTCTTTGGATCTCTCTCTACCCTTTCTCACCTACTTTGATACCAGGTTAGAATTTGATATTGAAAAAAGGTAAGAGAGATTAAGCGGTAAAACTGAAACAGATTACATTGTATTAACTTGATTGAAGGATTACATAGGATACGATTTAAATAAGAATAAAATATCGTACTACTTTCTAAACTTAAATCACTAAGATAGTCAAAAACTATTTCTAACACATAAATAGAACACATGTGTTGACTTATTACACACAACATTATATCTAACTTTAACAATCATATTGTTAAGGTTAGTTATTCATCAACTAGGTTTCATTTATTTTTTGAATGTTCATATGCCCATCTCATATGGTCCATGCTTATGAATGAGTTTGGACAACCATATTTATGACCACTAGAATGAAATCTAATTACAGTAGGAAGCTTCTTTTGATCCTAAAGAAATTCGCAGTCAAAGTATGGCATGAGAGAAATAGAAGGATATACAATGATCAGGAACTTCCTCAACTGGTTATCTTCAATATTATTGATCACGACGATAACGAAAGATTACACAAGAATTTGTGAAGACAGAGTGCGGAATTCTGCCTATTGACTCAGTATTCTTCCCACTGTTTTTATTACTCTGCTTGCTTTTTCTCATTTCAGCGTGTTTTTCTTCCCGCTTTCTCCTTTTTACATTTTTCGACAATGGCCTTTTGCACGGATTGTTATCATTCTGTACTTTGCTTTTGTTATAATATAACTGGTAGGGATCCAGTATAAAAGCAAGCTAGCCTTTTAAAATATTGGAATTTATATTGTATTATATTACCTGAGTTTAGTTGGCTTTTACGATTTGGGATTATAATACTACAAGGAAAAATGCAAGTAGAGAGAAAATAATCTGTTAACTTATACCCTAAGCATTATTTTTCCCCTATGATTCATTTTAAACTTGCCTTATTTACACTTCATAGGGCGTATTCTAAGAGCAATTTTGAGCAGTTTTGTCAAGTTTGCATAAAACTACAATGGCTCGCGTTTAACCACTTCATTATTCATTAGCTCATCCCTTGTCATTTATTGCTATAATCGATATTTTGTGCTAGACTGTTTCATTGCATATCGGATAGTGGCTCCTTTATTATCAGTTCTACTTCCAAAAGTCCAACTTGGTTTAGCAAACAAGAGAGGACCTGTACTTTCACGCGACCCAGAAGCCGTAAAAACCAAATACTCTTGACCTTTTTAGTATTTTTTATTTACAGGCCTACAGCAGAAGTGCAAGGTATTATTAGTTTGTCTGTTAAAGATTGTATTTCATACCATTTTTACGGATAGATATATATTTAGTTGGAAAATCAAGAAATGGTTGTCAGGTGGGAATTTCCGGATCATAACTGTAGTTCTTCCTCTTATCCATGATGCAACAGCTTTGTTTAATTGGTTCTTTAAACTGTTATATCCCTCAAATGCTTGAATATCACGCAAAGCAATATGCATTGGTAGATGGTTTGGTGGTACAAGACAGTTAACAATATAGACATACACATCCATCATCAATTTCTCTTTCCCCTTCCTTATGGAGCAGCCTTCTCAAATTCGTTGGTATCTTTGGGTTTCAGTATTCTTTGTGCTGCCATGCACCGTGCTTTCAGTACAATTTAATCTCAAAGTAATTTAGGTTGAACTCAAATAAGGCTTCAGTTCCAATAAGTTGACTGAATACATCATTGATACAGTAATTGTTGTAATCCTGATGTAAGTGTATGTGAGCATAACATGTCCATGGTGAGCTAGTTGATGTTACGGTGTTGGTAGTAGTGGAATAATATCCTTTAAAACATGTTTAACTTTACCACTACTAGTTTGGACAAATGTATCTCTATTAGTGAAGTATGCTGACAGTCAGTTGCTTTAGGAAAGAAAATGTTACAACTTGTAATATTTGTTAAAGACAAGTTTGTATTTTCTAGGGGCGTATAAGGTAATAAGACGATGATAACTTTGCTAATAAGTTAATCATTTCATCAACTGCCTTTTCAGTAGACTTTGAGCTTCCCTGTAGAATATGATTGCAGTATTTATTGTTGTTTTATCGGAATCTCCAAGTTTAAGCGATACCGGTAAACATAGTGTCAGCATAGCGTCGCTAAATCCAAATTTGACACTTTAAAATGGTGTCGGTAGACTGTCAACTAGACGTCGCCGATAAATGTCGTCAGTAATTTGGTGTTGGTAATATGTTCAACGCGCGCGGTAAACCACAATCTTCTTCTGATGCTATCAACGTTCTCAACTGTGAATCGAAATCACATGGATTTTAATATAGTTTGGAATATAATTGTAAATCTAATTTTTCTTCAAATTATCGGATTCTTGAATAGAACCACATCAATGTGTAAAACAATCAATTCATTATTTTTTATGTCTGATGAGTGGATGGTTAAAACAATCAATTCATTATTTTTTATGTTTGATGAGTGGACGGTTAGAATTGACATTTGAATACTTGCATCGCAATTTGTATTCATTAAGCTTGTGAGTTGCTAAAAATTCAACTGCCTTTATATGTACTATGGTAGAGAACTTACAAGGTACGAACTAGCTCAAGTTGGAGTAAGCATGCATGCTTTCATATTTTTTTGAAGATTGCCGTCTTAGCTCAGCTCAATTCCTCTGTCTCCATATTCAGTATTCTCATGTGTTCAGTTCAATCACAGCTAACATTACATGATCTAATTGATTAGATTCCACCATACCGCTACATAATGAATTGATACAAAAATGAATGGTTGAGACAAACTTGGAACACGGGGACATGTGAAATGAGGATGGAGAAATTGAACCCGTGTTAGCTATGGGTGTGAAGCTAAAGATGTGCAGTAGTTGTTTGTAAATGTTATAAAATTCATTAATATAGCTTTAGTTGCACCCACCACTCATTAATATATAAGCTTTGGTTGCACCCATGACCCATCGGTGCATTTGATATTATTTATTTGATTATTTAATGTTAAATGGATATGCACTGACATATATGATGTTAATGTGGGGAAGTTAAATCCAATCCATTTCATTTCTAGATCAAACAAATCTCAACCATAAATTATAATGATCCAAACAGTATGCGAGACCCACTCACTGATTCAAATCCATAAATGATTGGCAGAGGGTTGGCAACAAGTACAGGAAGTTAGGAGAAAAATATTTAAACTCGTTTATTTTTATTGAATATATGTATTATTTATTCTGAACATATCTATAACATTTTTAAAACTCGATAATATAATAAATTTTCAAATTATGTTTCCAAAAAATTAAGGTTGCGTTCTCGACGAGCAGTAACGAGAAATTTGAACGGAACATTTGAGAAAGGCATTTGAACGTGGAAATTGAGTAAACATGAATGCGTTTTTTACGGAGAATTTGAACGAAATATTTGAAATGTATATTTTAAAATAAAAATTATTTATATTTAATTAATTATTTATTTGTTTTTAATAAATAATATATGTCAATAACTTGCAAATATAAATAAATTGTAAAATTATAAATTGTTAAATTTTTAGGAGGAATCAATGAAACGATATCAATTCAAATCATGGATCTTCAAATTAAAAGAGATGGAGATATTGAGTGAGATCAAGAATTCTCGCTATTTCTTAGATTTGTTGGATTCAGTGGGATATTTCACTCATCCAAACCAACTCAATAATATAAAACACTTTGTTAGATCGCAACACATAAAATCATATCTCAAACGTTCTTTATTTGAAACAAATTTGGTAATTTTAGAAATTTATAAAAAATATAAATTTACTGATTAATGTTAATTAGAACTCCCTAACGCACCAAAAAGTTGCTTTTATCTGGAAAGGGCATTTGATCCATTACCGTTTTCTACGCGTTCGGCTAATGGTAATGGAGAATACTCTAGCTCAGAACGAACCCTAAATATCATTAAACGTTGGTTTACTACGGTTGTACTATCATTCCATTATTATTATTGCTTTTAGGCACAGACATTTTTATTAATTACTCCAGAGAAAATGGTTTTTCAGATATCCTTTCGAATTACAATAAGGTAACAACATACCTCCAATAAATAGTCGGAAGAAGATAGAGTTGAAATTGGATTATATCAACGGCACCAATTAACTCTTCGAAACTCCTATCACTACTAATAACCAATTAAGTAAAACAGAACGTTGATTTCCGCGTGATTTTGTTTTCCTACGGTATGCATGCATCCTCACTTCTGAATTCTGATCATCAAACAAAAAGTAGTACCCGACATTTGCAAGAAATAACCACAGTTAAACTTTAGAAACACAACCCACTAAGTAGCTTCATTTCATTTTACAGAGAAAAACCATATACATACTATCACATCTAGCTACAAGGAGAAACTTCAAAACACACATAGTAGGTAGAACGATGGTACATACAAAAGACTACGGTAAAAGCTAGCTAAACCACTTATATTTGTCTTTCCTGATTAAGCCTTGCTGCTGCAGTAACCGAGGCAGCAACCCCTCCTGGAGTAGTAGTTATACGAGGATCATTACGTATCTCCGCAGCCGTCACTCTCTCTGCATCAGTCCTGGTCGCAGCCTTATCAGCAGGCAACTTCAAAGTCGCATCCTGCATATACACAATGAAAGAAATTGTATGACATGCAGCAATTTATAATCCATTCAACATATAAAATAGGCCAAACTTACAGTGAGGACATCACCAAGCGTGGTCTTATCTTGCTCGCTCGCAACTCTAGCATTAGCATTGGCCGCAGCCTGAGCAGCAGCAGCAATGCCCCCTGGTACTGTTTCATTGTACCCTGTCGCCCTCACCTCCGCAGCCTGGATAGCGGCTGCATCGCTGTGATCCACCGCTTTGCCACCTGCTGTCAACGCTGCTGCCTCCAACGCCTCTCCGATGGTTATCTTGTTCTCCACCGATCCAGCTCCTGTGCATGGAGCTACTGGCGCTGCCACTGTGTACTCACCCACCACCTGTCCAGCCACCGATTCGGTGATGATCCTCCTGCCGGGCAGGTCGGTTTCCGTGACCGACACTCCCCGCTCAGCTGGCACGTCGCTGACATCGTCGTGGGTGACGAGTCCGGCCTGCTCGTTCTTTGTGGCGGCCGACTGCATGACTGAAGCTGGGCCGCCTTTTTGAGTCTGGCCTAGGACCAGGTTCTCTGCGGTCTGCATCATGGCTGCGTCCTGTGGTTTTATGGGTTCTCTGGCAAGGTCACCTTGTATGGTGGGGAATACATCGCCGTACTTCACGGGTTCGGGTTGGATTTCACCCGCTTGTGGTCTTCTTGCTTGTTCCTGGCTCATTTTTTTTGTTTTGGTTTTGGTTTTGATTTTCGATTTGCAAGGTATCTGTTTGTGTTGGATGCTTTTGTTTATAGCGGGGTAAGTTGCGAGTATGAATGTGTGACATGCAAACTGCCACGTTGGTAATAGGTGGCGGTTTCTGGCAAGTGTTTGGTATACGTGGCCGTTTTTGTGGCACCGCATTTTTACAGTTTGCACAGCGCGTTGTTTTACAGCTTTACAGCTGCTACAGTGATGTAGGATTTGCATGTTGAAGAAGCATTCTTCGATATAGCACACTTTCATAATTTATCTATGAAAAGAAATGCTCTAATTTAATATAAAAACGCGAGTACTTAAACAAACCGCATAGGATTGTCCGCGTGGTATATTTTTAATGATCGTATATGGAAGGTTACAATTTCAAGTTTGGGTAACACCAACAAGAGTATAAAACCCAATGAATTATCATTTAGTTAGGAGTGTGTTGTATGCGGAGTGTATAAACCTACGAGGTTCAAAAGTGAAGCATGATTCTTTATGTCACTAAAGAAGAAGAAATTAAAAAAAAAACTTTAGTATTTTAAATTTTACATTTTAGCAAAATCATTGTTTACAAACAAACATCGAATCTTTTAGTTGTACATGTTTCAAGTTAGAAATTCAAATTACTTAAAGATTTTGAATTTCCTTTTAATTTCGAATTTGTTGGATTTTTTTATTTTTTATTTTATTATGTTACTATTGTGATTTAATTGTATATGATATTTGGATTGGTTAGTTTATCGTATGCATATATTTCACAACTGTTTGAATACACACCAAAGTTGTTTTTAGTGATACGGTACCAAGGATGCTTGGGTAAGATACTCATGGTATTTCAATCGATCATATCAGATTTTGAGTTATATGATATATTTGATGAGAAGAATTAAGAAGTGAATAATGAATGTATAATTGCAGAGAAATTAAGTAAAAAGAATTATCCTTTGTATTGATGAAAAAGAATAATACACTACAAGACGTACAGTGCATTCCAACGGCGGTCAGACGTTGGCGGCCGTTGATGGATGTTGGAAACGCCGTTGATATACATTTCAACGGCGTCCAACGTCTACCAACGGACCTAACGCCCATATATCAATGTCTTCCAACGTTCAGGTTGTCCACGTGGAAGAAGATGTTGACCAAATAGATGTTGAAAGATGTAACAACCGGGATTTTTCTCCAGTCAGTTATCGACATTAGTCGATTAGAATTGTTATCAAATACATATTGAAAATTTTAAATTGGGTTGTGATTTTTGAGAATTTGATGAAGGAATTGCATGGGCCTTTAGATGTAAATGGATCCATTTTGGTTGTTTGTTTTGACCGTGATTATTACCTAGGGCATAATTTTTTCCACGGGATTCATTATCATCGCAACCACATAACGAAACGAAAAAAAAAATGGCGGCTTTGTTCTCTCGATTCGTTCCTCTTTGCGAAATTAGGGCTTTCGTCCTTGATCCAATTTAGGGCTTTCGATTCGGTGATTAGTCGCGTGTAGCCTTGATTGATTGTTGCTCACTTCGGCTGATTCGAACTGATGGATTTCAACTTCGAATTGGGTTTCGCGTAATTGGAGACTGACGATTTTGAGTATCTCGTTCGAAAATTTTGTGACCGCCGTGCTCGTCTTCGCTTCGAAAAGGTGAGTGATTCCTCACTCACATCTGTTCATCCTCGTTTAATTAGTGAATTCCGCTGCTTGATTTGCTTAGCCAATGTTTTGAATTCTTTGGCATTCGATTTGGCTTTATTTGGCCTTCGACCCTATTTTGAAACGCACTGCTTACTTATTTCGAAATTTTGGACTTAGAATCAGCTTCTTATGACCTGGTTTAAACTTGTACGTTTTGATGTTTCCACTTTGGGTTTCTGCAGTCGAATTTGGTTTTAACTCCGTTCAATTTCGTTGGGCATTAGGGTGTGATCGATTCCGATTTGATTCGTTCTGTGATTGGAACGATGATTTCATCTGACTTTGGCCTTATCAAAACTGTTAACTTGAAATTGCGCTTCCTATATAGATGTATACATATGCATATACATATGTATATATTTATGTGGTGATTGCATTGTTGTTTCTCTGTTTTTACAAGTTATGGTTTGATTCTTTGTTTAAACTGTATCTCTTGCTTTGAGTATTTGTATACTCCTGCAGTCGTGTACAGGCATTTACTGATGCATGTTATATCTAGTCTAGATGCGAGGCTGCTTAGCCCATTTCCCTGACCGTGTATTTGTCTAGACTGCACACTTTGTTTATGTAATATGGATACCTCCTTGATGTCGAGGTTGCTGTACCATTTCCATTCAACTGCCGCATTGAGTTGTTTTGCGATTTATTCTGGCATTGTCTTGATCACTATTGATTCAAGACATCGCTAACCTGGTTCTGGGCATCTTCTGGCCATTTGTAAATTTATGACCTTCACTGGTATAGTTGCGTGAGTTGTTCAGTATATCCCTGAGGTTGTTTTACTTCATTGATCACTATCTTTTCTTTGTGGTCATAGCTGACTTTTGTATTGGTTGGTTCGACTTTGGCCATATTGTTCATCGTCACTGGTTGTACTTCTGTCCTAGTTCGATTTTACTAATGATATAAACCATACTTCGTTCTTATATCATTTTGTGTTCTGTTTAAATTTTGCTTGAGCCTTGTTCATGTATTCTTGGCTCTGGTTAGATTTGCAGTTAGTAGGTGCTGTTCTATTTTGAGATAGGCATGTCTACGTATTCAGAGTTATGTATACATTCATCTTCTAGCTTGTATTTACTTGAGTCTGCACATTCCTTCTGACCTGTAGCTGCACTTGAGTCTCTTGTGCTCTAGTCTTTGAAGTTGTTGTTCTTGAGCCACTTGTTTACATTGTTGTTGCATGTTGTTGACCATGGGTAGCTTTGGTTACTTGATCATCACTGTTGTCTTGGTCATCTTCTCTGTCATTTTGTTTTGTACTAGTACCGGACTTTGATCTTTGATCCATTGATGCGGTAACTATTCACTTTGGTAGCATTGTTCTTGAGTCGCAGTTGTCATTGTAGTTGCAGTTGTACAGTCATTGATGCACTTTTACATTTGGAAGTTTCCATCTGTAGCTTGTAATTCGTGTACCGCTTTAACTTTGTGCCTTGTACATGTTACTCCTTTGGCATTGTTGCCAGTTGCATACTATTGTCACTAGTAGCATTACTTTGTATTCGAGTCTGATGTTTTGGAGCCTGGAACTGTCCTGTCCCCGTTGCATTTTACATACGGTTTCTCCACCTTACGCACGCCAGTCTTCATGTATATTCATCGTGCATTGGTAGTTGAAGCATCACTTGAGTCTGAGCATTTTTTTGCAGCTATCTTATCCATTGAGGCAGTCTACATATATGTATTTGTGTGTTCATGTCTGTGACCATTCAGTCTGCCTACCTTAAGTTTAATCCTCTTGTGGCATATTTTGATAAAACCATTGCATTGCAATGACCACTGTTGTATGTGCATTTGCCACCGTTTGTTCAGTTTAATTATGCTGAGTTGTATTCATCTGGACTCGTGTGATTTTGACCCATGCTCGGTGTATTTTGATATTTACAGTTATACGTCATTCGATCACTGTTCTTGTTGACTTGGGCTTGGTAGTGTTTAACTTGGATTGCTTTGAGCCCGAGTTGTTGGTTGATTTTGAGATTTGTACAGCGAGTTGAATCCGGTCTCAAAGACCCGGGTTTGACCCTGTAAGTTTATTTATGTTGACTTCTATCATTTTGATCGCGGTTAGCTTTCACCGCCGTGATGATTTCACGTACTGTGTGGCGAGGCAGCGCACGCGTGCGTGTGCTGCAGCCACACAGAAATTTGATGTGTTTGATCATTTTGAGATTTTTGATTTGATGATTTACACTGTTTAGTGTTATATACGCCATTATCCAATTCTCGTATCGAGAGTTGGATATATGTGATTTCTGTGACTGTCGTCTATTGACTATCTGATTATCATTGCTGCTATGCACTAATAACTGAGTTTGAATTAGACTGACCCGTGTATTATTTTCTTTTGAATGTAATACTCGGGTCAGACCCGAGTATTTCAGGTTGTAGATTTCTTTCTTTGAGTTGCTGTTCGAGATTGAAGACTTTTCACATCTTCTGAAGTTGTCAGTCATTTTGTAGTAGTCGTGTCATTGTATAGAATGATATGTATTCATGTATATTAGTCGATAATGTACTTGTATATATAACTTCTAGAGTCGACAGTTGTAGTTGTATCATATGTATAGTGTCAACTATGTATTAACTGACATCAGTTATATATATCTGAGACTTTTGTTTTTATCTGTGTTCCGCATTTATTTTATCTGTGTTATTGTTATATCTAATGTCCTAAACTATTATGAACTATTGTAGTTTGTTTTATACTGATAATTGGATATGTCGATGGGAGTAAATGAATAATAGATGAAAAATAAAAAGTATATACCGCTCCTATCGAGATAACCAATATTAGTGTAAGGCCAATTACGGATGGTCGCTCATATCCAGCCTTATTCTTCGTAATAATAGACAGTATTTCTTTTAATACTCTTTGTTATTATGAGCATAGAGGTGGGGCGTCACAGTTGGTATCAGAGCCTGGGGTTTATGGACATAATATAAAACATAACTTGGATGGAACATATGTTACAACTATTGGTCGATGTTTTATTTGTACTTTGAGTCAAAACTAAAGTTTTGAAATTTGGATGAAATTTTTAAATATCCTTATTTAAAAATAATAGTGAAATTGTGTTCTGATGATATGATTGATTTGTGTTCTATTTATCAGAGTGCGCAGCGGAAACAGTGAAACCGTCTTCGCTGAGTACAACTGATAATCTTTTTGATTTAAAAATCAAAATACGAAATCGATATGAATTTCATTTGTTGTTTACATAGCTGTAATTATTTTATTTCTTTGAGAACTTCGAATCCGAATTGAGGATTCGAAGAAATTGCAGATATGTGATTTTGTTGAAATTTCCGCTGGCTTTCTTTTGTACTAATCATCTAGTGATTAGATTTTTGCTGTTTTGAATTATCTTCATTGAAGATACATTTGAATGATTCTTTGTCCATTTTGTAGTACGTGCAAAAATTTAAATTGCACGTTATTGCATTTATTTTACGTTGAACCGATGCTTGGTTATGAAACGTATTTTGTTGCCGTTGTTTTTACAACGGAATTTTACACCAATGCTATATTTTGGAAGTACGGTGTTTTGTGGCATTTTGATGAATGAAAATTCTCTGATATTACATTTAGATGTAAATTGTTTTGATGTGATTTTGACGTTTTAAAATTACTGTCGCTTTGGCTTCAGTAACCGTCAAATTTTAAAAGTGGATTTTCAAGCGGTTATTCCGCAATACTGATTTGTGACCGTTTTTACGGTATTTTGAGAAGTACAATTTCCTTATCGAAATTGTTACTAATATTGCTGCTTTAATCACGTGATTGGAAACTCGTTTAAAAATGAAAATTGTTTTATAAAATTTTAACGGTTTGCGTTTTCAAAAGGATGAGAAAGCGACTTAAACGATTCAGCAAAATCGAGGATTATGACCCCTTTCTTTTACTGTTTCGCTTAACTCCGGACTTGTTCAGTTGAGAATGCGAATTGTTATTTTTACAAAATAAATAAAATTGTTTTCAAAAATTTTACAGTTTGCGATTTCAAAAGAATGAGGAAGCGATTTAAACGTTTCAGCAAAATCGAGGACTATGACCCCTTTCTTTTACTGATTCGCTTAATTCCGGACTTGTCCGTTTGAGAATGTAAAGTGTATTTTTACAAAATACACAATTTTGCACTTTCAAGGAAACGATGAAGAGAATCAAACGATTTAGTAAAACACGTGGTATGGGACATGTGCGTTTGCTATTTCGGTTAATTCCGGACTCGTTAATTGAAATATTTTGATGATTTCGTGTGCTTTCGAGCCACTATGTTGGACCTTCGGGTCATATGATGGACCTTCGGGTCAAATACCAGTACTAGACCTTCGGGTCATATGTTGGACCTTCGGGTCATTTGTTGGGCGCCAAAATTATGTTGAGTACTTGGTAGGCTTCGGCCATTTGTTGATGCACGTGCGGCGAATTAAAAACTCGCCATCTGATGGGATCGATCCAACCTTTTATGTTGATTTTCTAGTCTTCTTAATTGATTTCTAGATATTTGTTGCTTCCAATTATCTGCAGGTAATTGGATATTTGTTGATATGAGTTCTGATTATCGTTTTTGATAATCGGATATTTGTTGTTTCTAATTATCGCTTGTGATAATTAGATATTTGTTGATATGAGTTCTGATTATCGTTTTTGATAATCGGATATTTGTTGTTTCTAATTATCGCTTGTGATAATTAGATATTTGTTGATATGAGTTCTGATTATCGTTTTTGATAATCGGATAAATTGTTGTTTCGAATTATCACTTTAGATAATTCAATATTTGCTGATTGAGATTTAATTATCGCTTTAGATAATTAAATATTTATTGCTTTGAGATTTAATTATCGCTTTAGATAATTAAATATTTGCTGATTTCGAATTTAATTATCGCTTTAGATAATTAAATATTTGTCGAATTTAGATTTAATTATCGCCTGAGATAATTAAATAATTGTTGATTTGTTGTTTTAATTATCGCTTTAGATAATTAAATATTTGCTGATTTCGAATTTAATTATCGCTTTAGATAATTAAATATTTGTCGAATTTAGATTTAATTATCGCCTGAGATAATTAAATAATTGTTGATTTGTTGTTTTAATTATCGCTTTAGATAATTAAATATTTGCTGATTTCGAATTTAATTATCGCTTTAGATAATTAAATATTTGTCGAATTTAGATTTAATTATCGCCTGAGATAATTAAATAATTGTTGATTTGTTGTTTTAATTATCGCTTTAGATAATTAAATATTTGCCGATTTCGAATTTAATTATCGCTTTGGATAATTAAATATTTGTTAATTTTAGATTTAATTATCGCTTGGGATAATCGAATATTTGTTGAATTTGAAATTTGATTATCGCTTGTGATAATCGAATATTTGTGATTTGAGAAATTTGATTATCGTCTTTGATAATCAGATATTTGTTGTTTTTAATTATCGCTCTTGATAATTAAATAATTGCTGTTTTGAGATTTAATTATTGCTCGAGATAATTAAATGTTTATTGATTTGAGATTTAATTATCGCCTGAGATAATTAAATAGTTGTTGATTTAAAATTTAATTATCGTCTGAGGAAATTAAATATTTTCTATTTTGAGATTTAATTATCGCTTTAGATGATTAAATATTTGTTGATTTGAGAAATTTGATTATCGCTTGTGATAATCGAATATTGGTTGATTTGAGAAATTTGATTATCGTTTTTGATAATTGAATATTTGTTTTCTGACTATCGTTTGAGATAATCAGATATTTGATTTGTTTTCTGATTATCGTTTGAGATAAGTAAATAATTGCGATTTGAAAATTCAATTATCGCTTTTAATGATTGAATATTTGCGATTTTTGAGATTTGAGCTTCGTCTTTTTCTTTGGCAATTCAGGTGAGTAAATTGATTTACTCACATTCAATTCGTGCTCTGTATGGGGTTTCTGCTCTGTTTTCCTTCTCTTTTAGTTGCTGGAACTCGATATTCTTGCTTTTGTTAATCGTTTGAATTTGATCCCTGATCCCCATGATGTTGATTCTTTTGATTTGAAGTAGTCGAACCTTTCGATTTCTTATCTAATACTTCCCCGCTGACACTTGTTTTGCTTATACATTCGACATTGCCATGCTCTTTTGGTTGTTACCTTTTATCCATTTATTCCCTATGATTGCGTGGACGCAATTTTTATAAGGAGGGGAGTCTGTAACAACCGGGATTTTTCTCCAGTCAGTTATCGACATTAGTCGATTAGAATTGTTATCAAATACATATTGAAAATTTTAAATTGGGTTGTGATTTTTGAGAATTTGATGAAGGAATTGCATGGGCCTTTAGATGTAAATGGATCCATTTTGGTTGTTTGTTTTGACCGTGATTATTACCTAGGGCATAATCATTTTCCACGGGATTCATTATCATCGCAACCACATAACGAAACGAAAAAAAAAATGGCGGCTTTGTTCTCTCGATTCGTTCCTCTTTGCGAAATTAGGGCTTTCGTCCTTGATCCAATTTAGGGCTTTCGATTCGGTGATTAGTCGCGTGTAGCCTTGATTGATTGTTGCTCACTTCGGCTGATTCGAACTGATGGATTTCGACTTCGAATTGGGTTTCGCGTAATTGGAGACTGACGATTTTGAGTATCTCGTTCAAAAATTTTGTGACCGCCGTGCTCGTCTTCGCTTCGAAAAGGTGAGTGATTCCTCACTCACATCTGTTCATCCTCGTTTAATTAGTGAATTCCGCTGCTTGATTTGCTTAGCCAATGTTTTGAATTCTTTGGCATTCGATTTGGCTTTATTTGGCCTTCGACCCTATTTTGAAACGCACTGCTTACTTATTTCGAAATTTTGGACTTAGAATCAGCTTCTTATGACCTGGTTTAAACTTGTACGTTTTGATGTTTCCACTTTGGGTTTCTGCAGTCGAATTTGGTTTTAACTCCGTTCAATTTCGTTGGGCATTAGGGTGTGATCGATTCCGATTTGATTCGTTCTGTGATTGGAACGATGATTTCATCTGACTTTGGCCTTATCAAAACTGTTAACTTGAAATTGCGCTTCCTATATAGATGTATACATATGCATATACATATGTATATATTTATGTGGTGATTGCATTGTTGTTTCTCTGTTTTTACAAGTTATGGTTTGATTCTTTGTTTAAACTGTATCTCTTGCTTTGAGTATTTGTATACTCCTGTAGTCGTGTACAGGCATTTACTGATGCATGTTATATCTAGTCTAGATGCGAGGCTGCTTAGCCCATTTCCCTGACCGTGTATTTGTCTAGACTGCACACTTTGTTTATGTAATATGGATACCTCCTTGATGTCGAGGTTGCTGTACCATTTCCATTCAACTGCCGCATTGAGTTGTTTTGCGATTTATTCTGGCATTGTCTTGATCACTATTGATTCAAGACATCGCTAACCTGGTTCTGGGCATCTTCTGGCCATTTGTAAATTTATGACCTTCACTGGTATAGTTGCGTGAGTTGTTCAGTATATCCCTGAGGTTGTTTTACTTCATTGATCACTATCTTTTCTTTGTGGTCATAGCTGACTTTTGTATTGGTTGGTTCGACTTTGGCCATATTGTTCATCGTCACTGGTTGTACTTCTGTCCTAGTTCGATTTTACTAATGATATAAACCATACTTCGTTCTTATATCATTTTGTGTTCTGTTTAAATTTTGCTTGAGCCTTGTTCATGTATTCTTGGCTCTGGTTAGATTTGCAGTTAGTAGGTGCTGTTCTATTTTGAGATAGGCATGTCTACGTATTCAGAGTTATGTATACATTCATCTTCTAGCTTGTATTTACTTGAGTCTGCACATTCCTTCTGACCTGTAGCTGCACTTGAGTCTCTTGTGCTCTAGTCTTTGAAGTTGTTGTTCTTGAGCCACTTGTTTACATTGTTGTTGCATGTTGTTGACCATGGGTAGCTTTGGTTACTTGATCATCACTGTTGTCTTGGTCATCTTCTCTGTCATTTTGTTTTGTACTAGTACCGGACTTTGATCTTTGATCCATTGATGCGGTAACTATTCACTTTGGTAGCATTGTTCTTGAGTCGCAGTTGTCATTGTAGTTGCAGTTGTACAGTCATTGATGCACTTTTACATTTGGAAGTTTCCATCTGTAGCTTGTAATTCGTGTACCGCTTTAACTTTGTGCCTTGTACATGTTACTCCTTTGGCATTGTTGCCAGTTGCATACTATTGTCACTAGTAGCATTACTTTGTATTCGAGTCTGATGTTTTGGAGCCTGGAACTGTCCTGTCCCCGTTGCATTTTACATACGGTTTCTCCACCTTACGCACGCCAGTCTTCATGTATATTCATCGTGCATTGGTAGTTGAAGCATCACTTGAGTCTGAGCATTTTTTTGCAGCTATCTTATCCATTGAGGCAGTCTACATATATGTATTTGTGTGTTCATGTCTGTGACCATTCAGTCTGCCTACCTTAAGTTTAATCCTCTTGTGGCATATTTTGATAAAACCATTGCATTGCAATGACCACTGTTGTATGTGCATTTGCCACCGTTTGTTCAGTTTAATTATGCTGAGTTGTATTCATCTGGACTCGTGTGATTTTGACCCATGCTCGGTGTATTTTGATATTTACAGTTATACGTCATTCGATCACTGTTCTTGTTGACTTGGGCTTGGTAGTGTTTAACTTGGATTGCTTTGAGCCCGAGTTGTTGGTTGATTTTGAGATTTGTACAGCGAGTTGAATCCGGTCTCAAAGACCCGGGTTTGACCCTGTAAGTTTATTTATGTTGACTTCTATCATTTTGATCGCGGTTAGCTTTCACCGCCGTGATGATTTCACGTACTGTGTGGCGAGGCAGCGCACACGTGCGTGTGCTGCAGCCACACAGAAATTTGATGTGTTTGATCATTTTGAGATTTTTGATTTGATGATTTACACTGTTTAGTGTTATATACGCCATTATCCAATTCTCGTATCGAGAGTTGGATATATGTGATTTCTGTGACTGTCGTCTATTGACTATCTGATTATCATTGCTGCTATGCACTAATAACTGAGTTTGAATTAGACTGACCCGTGTATTATTTTCTTTTGAATGTAATACTCGGGTCAGACCCGAGTATTTCAGGTTGTAGATTTCTTTCTTTGAGTTGCTGTTCGAGATTGAAGACTTTTCACATCTTCTGAAGTTGTCAGTCATTTTGTAGTAGTCGTGTCATTGTATAGAATGATATGTATTCATGTATATTAGTCGATAATGTACTTGTATATATAACTTCTAGAGTCGACAGTTGTAGTTGTATCATATGTATAGTGTCAACTATGTATTAACTGACATCAGTTATATATATCTGAGACTTTTGTTTTTATCTGTGTTCCGCATTTATTTTATCTGTGTTATTGTTATATCTAATGTCCTAAACTATTATGAACTATTGTAGTTTGTTTTATACTGATAATTGGATATGTCGATGGGAGTAAATGAATAATAGATGAAAAATAAAAAGTATATACCGCTCCTATCGAGATAACCAATATTAGTGTAAGGCCAATTACGGATGGTCGCTCCTATCCAGCCTTATTCTTCGTAATAATAGACAGTATTTCTTTTAATACTCTTTGTTATTATGAGCATAGAGGTGGGGCGTCACAAAAGACGTTGGAAGATCCGATGGAGGACGTTGTAAGACGTTGGAATAAATGTGACAGTAAACCGTTGGTGGACTTTGGAAGACGTTGGAAATCTGGGTGTTTTTTTAACAGAACAAACAATGCATGCTTCCAGCCACCTCCAACATCGTATATTTCATAAAAGCTCAATTTCGAGCACATATACAACATCATATCTCACATATAATCAATCATAATAGTAAATCCAAGTAATAAGCATATATACTAATCAATATACACAATACAAATCAATATAAACAACATAAACCATCCAACATCAACATCCAACAAAACGTCCAGTACAACAATATCCAAACTACTACGTCAACATCTCAAAAATCACATCCAAACCAACATCCAAAACATCAGAATGTATCAAATCCTCACACTCTCCAAATATACATGTCCATAGCAAAACAAATCAAATCATACCTGAAATCACTCTCCTCCATAACCACCAGAAGACGGAAAACGGCCGTATTGCTCCATAAACTCCGTAAGACGCCTATTCAGCTCCTCCGTCTTGGCTTCGGTGCGGATATTGCGTTCCTCGAGCGCGGCGACCTGGGCTCTGAGCTGTGCAATCTCCTCCTTATCTTGAGCCCTCTGATACTCAATCTGAGCCGTCTTAGCCTGTAAATAAAATTTAAATTATCAGTATTTAATAATTGTAATTCGTGTTTACTATATTCCATCACAATGTGCAACAGTTGGTTCGGAATAATTATTTTAAAATTTAAGTTAAAATTATTACCAATTGATTTTCAAAACCATAGCGTCTGCCATGTGCCGCTGGATCCATGACAGACTCAAAAATAGCGTCCTCCTCATCGGCGGTCAACTCGTCGCGCCCAGAGCCCTTGAGAATGGAAGTCCGTGCTTGCTGAAACTTTTGCTGTTATGCAAAATAAGTTGAATTTAGATAACATTATTTTAGTTAACTTATATAAGTGTTAAGTCATTATGTTACTTACATATGCGGACTGCGCTTTGGTATCGTGATCCCAGGAGTATGAAACGGTGCCTGCTTCGTCGACTTGGCTCAACGCATGAGTATGCGTGAAAACATCCCAGTAACTCACAGAAGCACCACCACGCTGTCTCTTCTGAAATATGTCCATATACATATATATTATATATATATTGTTACATTATCTACAACTTAGAACTTAAAATCTTTAAATTATTATCGTAATTAATAAATATACCAAGTCCTCTTGGTGATGCTGAAATGACTTGGAACCACCACGATGTGTGACAGGGTTCTTGCTCCTATTGGCTGAGTTCCTCTCCGACTGCCTCTGTAAATTTAATTTAAAAACAAAAATTGTTTAACATTTCTAGTTAGTATTTGCGTAGAAGAATTTAAATTAAACATGTGATAAATTTACCTGAAACTCCTCGTTTCCCCACCATTTCACAAAATCATCCCACACAGCTGCGCTCATCCACTGAGGCTTCTTTCCCGCTGTTTTTAAGCTGTTTACTGTTTCCCGGTAGTTCTTTGCAACTTTGCTGCACCAGTGGCGATATACGACTGAAATATCAGGGTCCTGAAGGTCCACTTCTGCCTACATGTTTGACAAAATAAGAGTTATCTAGCTTTTGTAAATAATGTAAACATGAATTGATATAACATGTTCCTAATATATAAAGTGACATACCAAAAAATCCTGCCAAATAGTCTCTTTAACATTATCTGGAATCAATGTCCACTTAGGCCAACATTCGGTCATACGACCCATGTACGCCCGTCAAGATATAGATAGAACTACTTGAGTCGGCTCCAAAGAGAAACCACTGTGTTTAAACAGAGAAAAAACATTTAATATTTCATGACTACTATATATTTTCAGAGTAGATTGTACGAAAATGAAATTTAATTATGAAATTTAATACTTACCTTTGATCTGCTTTTGGTTTTAGCCACTCCACAGGACGCCGTAGCTCCTGTGATGGACCACCGCCATCACCACCGTCCGGACGAGCATGCCCTCTCTGTGAGGAAGAGGGAGACCCAGAATGTCCACGGTACGTCTATGTGACGACATACCTATATAATACATGTTACAAACAAACATTATATCAGAAAATAAAATGACTATATGTAAGCTTGTTGCTAAAACAGGATAATGTTTAAAAAAATATAAATTTACCTTCTCAAAATGTAGATAGTTAATCAGTCCTCGTCATTTTCGGATTCAGACTCTGTTTCACACTCTATATTTTGTTCCTCTGTACTCTCAAATGCTTCAATTAATGCATTTGATTCATCGTTTAGAGGTCCAAAATCTGTTTGATCGTCGATTATTATTATTCCTCTATTTTCCTCGATATCTGCTTGGTAAGCTTGTTCTTCGGGAATATTCCGTCCATCATATGTAAACCTTGCCTTTGTTTTAAAAACGGCCGACCAATCTATTTTATCTCTTCTTAAAGATGGGTAAGAAGCATAATAAACTTGAAGAGCTTGTTTGGCAAGTACAAAAGGATCGTATTTATAATAACGCGAAGTATGTTTTATTTCTATAAGATTATATTTTGGGTGCACGTTGATTCCAAAACTTGGAACGTTGCTGAACCAGTTGCATTTAAACAAAAATACTTCTTCCGCGGGTCGTGTGAAATACGTCAATTGCAAAACCTGGGTTAGCACACCATAAAAATCATGTATATGATCATTTGGATCATCACTACCTTTAACAAATACACCAGTATTGTTAGTTAATTTTTCGGCACCGTATTCTTTGATATTAAATTTATATCCATTGACAAAGAATATTGGATAGGTTTTCACTTTCCTTTTTGGTCTCATAGCTAAATGTTTCAATCCTTCGTCTACAACACAATTTGTTGTATCAAAAACGTACTTAGAAAACCAAGAAGCGAATTCTTTGCCGATATCGCCGTTGGGATGTTGTGATTCGTAAATACCGCAATTATATAACAAATGTTGCATTATGATTAAGATACACACGTGTTGATGATATATATATATAAGTAAATTACCTAACAAACGGTGCAACTTCGGCACAGTTGAGAAGAACATATGTGTATGCAACATGATAATCTCTATCAGCCAACCATACTTCCACACAAGCACCAGCAGGCCGACCTTGTTTTTTAAAATTAATAAGGTCGTTAGACAATCATCTTGATCAATGCCTTCATCATTACGCGTAGCACTTTCAAATGATATGTTCACCTGGTCACTAAAATAATGAGAGAGAAAAAACGAAGCTTCTTCTTCGATGTATGATTTGCAAATCGAACCTTCAACTCGAGCTTTCTGTCTCACTTTTTTTTAGATGATTTAAATACCTTTCAAATGGATACATCCATCCATATTGCACAGGCCCTCAAAGATGTGCTTCTAAAGGAAGATGAATAGGTAAATGTTCCATAATATTGAAAAAACCTGGAGGAAATACTTTTTCCATTTTGCAGAGCAATATCGGGATTTCTTCCTCAAGTTTACGTAGACGATCAACTTTTAATGTAGTAGAACAAATCTCTTTATAAAAAAGACTAAGTTCTGTTACAACAGTCCAAACTTTTACGGGCAACAATTCTTTAAAAGCGACGGGTAATAAATTTTCCATCATAACATGACAATCATGACTTTTCATCCCGCTAAGTTTATTGTTCTTATAGTCGACACATCTACGAATATTAGAAGATATACCATCCGGGAATCTTAGTCCTTCCACCCATTTTAAAAGTACTTTAACTTGATTATTGTCTAGCTCGTAGCAAGCTTTTGGCTTTTTTGTGTCATTTAGCTTTATATGAAGCTTAGGACGATTACATATTACTTCGATATCACGTCTTGATTTCAAATCATCTTTCGTCTTCCCCTTGACATTCAAAATTGTATTAAAAACATTATCAAACACATTTTTCTCATTATGTATCACGTCAATATTATGACGAATCAGGAGATTTTTCCAATAAGGCAACTCCCAAAATATGCTTTGTTTGCACCAGTTATGAATCGATGATTTACCTTGTATTTCAATTTGTTCTCCGGTTTCATGTATCTTTGGATAATCCTTTACAAGTTCATAAATATCTTCGTTTGACCAAACCATAGGTGGTCTCAAAGTTTCATGTCTATTAGCTATAAAGTTTTTCTTATCTCTTCTAAAATAATGATTAATATGAAGAAAACATCGATGACAGTCAAACCATGAGATTTTTCTTTCCATAAGGTAAAGAAAATGCTCGTGTATCTTCCATGCAGTACGGACAAGCTAGACGACCAGCCGTACTCCAACCTGAAAGCATTGCATAAGCAGGAAAATCGTTGATTGTCCACATCAAAGAAGCATACATGCGAAAGTTTTTTTTTGGAAATATTGTATGTTTCTACTCCTTCTTACCACAGTGTTTTTAATTATTCAATCAAAGGTTGTAAATAAACATCGATTCCTTGTGTCGGATCATTAGGACCAGGGACGTCAACTGTGAGAAACATATATAGAGTTTTCATACACATCCATGGAGGTAAATTATAATGTGTGACAATTATAGGCCATGACGAATATTTAGAACCAAACTGAGAAAATGGTGAAAATCCATCCGTACATAAACCAAGTCGAACATTACGACTCTTGGATGCAAAATCAGGATATTTGTGGTCAAAATGCTTCCATGCTTCCCCATCAGCTGGGTGTGTTAACGTACCTTCTTCCCGTGTTCTAACACTATGCCATCTCATATGTTGCGCGGTTACAGAAGATGCATATAACCTTTGAAGTCTAGAAGTAATTGGTAAATAATGCATACGTTTATACGGGACTTCCTTTCCTTTTTTCTTTCTTGATTTGTACATTTCCTGATTACATATTTTATAATTTCTAAGGTTGATATCTTCTTTCCAAAACAGCATGCAACCGTTTAGACATGTATCTATTTTATGATACGGTAAACCAAAAGCTGACATCATTTTTTTAACTTCATAATGATTTTCGCACATCAAATTATTGGGAGGCATATGCCGTTTCGCAGCTTGTACAACAGCTGTAAATCCAGCTTCTATGAAGTTGTATTTAGATTTCATCGCAATGTATTCAGCAGTTACTGATAATTGGGTTCCGCTTGTGCAACCTTCCCAAAGGGATTTCTTTGCGGCATCTAATAAATCATATATTTTTTTGCCCCAATATTTGGTTCTTCTTCAGCATTACCATCATCATCAATTAATTGAGGAACAGGAAACATTGACCGTGCAGCATCTTCGACCATATGTTCTATGAGATTCGTCGTATCAATTTCAGTACACACTACCTCCTCAGCTTGTACATGATTAGATGCTAACGGTTCTCCATGACGATCCCAAATCAAATAGTTCGGCACGAAACCGTATTGATGCAAATGAACTCTAACCATTTCTGGTATCAAATGCTTTAACATTTTGCATTTAGTACATGGACAACGGATTTCTTCGTCGTTTCTGTTATTACTTAAAGCGAAATAGATAAATACGCGAACACCGTTATTAAACTGTTCACTTATTGAGCCTCCATTTTCGACCCTTCTTTTTTTGTACATCCAGCTTCGATCAGTAAAATAATTGTCCATTTACCTACGTATATAATTAAAAAGTACGATATAAATTTAAAAAATTGACATTTTATTAAAACAATATTATTGGTGAATTTTATATTAATAGATCATTGACACTTTGTCGATGGGTCATCCTACCTCCCATTACAAATACAAAAACGTAATTAAATCGCGTAAATCATTTCAATTTAAACGATTCAATAAAATTTCGATAGCACTTCGCTTTAGTTCCCTGAACAGTACACATTTGCGTGTACACAGGGAACATAAAGTAAGCGCTGTTGAAATTCTATGAACCATTTAAAATGAAATGTTTTACGAGATTTAATTGCGTTATTGTGTTCGTAACTTGTCCAATACAGGGACAAATCCAACAAATATTGTATACGATGAATATAGATGTCCGTTTTGTTAAAAAACGAATATTCACATAACGATCATATACAATACTTATCAGTCGGGGCCGAAAGACACTCTGAGGGTTTCATGAATATAAAATATCGATTTTGAAATTTTCTAAAATACATAAACTAATTGTATGCTCACTAACACCTAACATTTCCAAACAAACCTAAAACTAATTGTATGCACATTATTCTATTGTTGACACAAACTTAAATATATATAATCTTGCAATACATAAGTTAATAACATAAATTATGCCTCAATAAACTAGATTATACATACAATAAGGCAATACAAACATTTAATACACTAATTTAACAAATTTAATTAAATATAGGGATTAGGGTTTATACCTTTTCTTGAGAAATTAGGGAGTTAGAGAGGACGAGAGGGAGGCTTGGAGTCGTCGGAGGAGCCGTTGATCGTCGGAGCAACGGGGGGGGGGGGGGGTCGGAATCAGAGAAAATTTGGGAATTGGGGGGGGGGGATGTTTCAGCCGAATGGGGAAGAAGAAGCTGGGCTGCTGTTTTGCTCGCGGATTTCGAACGTCATTTAATGGCCGCCAACGTCTAGCAACGCCAACGTCTACCAACGTCCTACAGTTTTTAACTAATAAAATATACGAGAAAACACTGGACGTTGGAAGACGTTGGTCAATGACGTTGGAGACCGTTTGAAGGCTCCGTTGGACTACACTGTGTGTCTTGTAGTGATAATATTACATTGTACATGACTGCCTTTACATAAGGTATTACAATTGAATTAGTAAACTTGTAACAGCTGTATGATTGCATATTACATATATGCCCTTCATATGTTATTTCTGTACAATATACGAATATTTCTTCATATTTCTCAGTTCGAACTAGGTTTTTTTCTTCTCTTTCTCCCCTAATCTGGTGGCGGAAGCTCAAATCCTCTTCATATGATATATCCACATGTTATACAAGCATTTTTATTTTTGAAATGATACTTAGATACAACATGTCACTGGGACAACATAACACAAATCACTTGTCAATATATGTTCGAATCACGCTATGCAAGTTTCAAACTTGTGACCTCTCGCACCAAAGTCGAATCACTTAACCACTAGGACAATGGTGCTTGTTATACAAGGATTTGCCTTACGTATTCCATTTCGTTTGACCTGCAATTTTGTCCTTTGATTTGAATCTGATTGAAAGAGTTATAGGGTTTTGAATTCTTCGTCAATCTAGATGTGAAGCTTTTAATTCCTTCGAGTTGTTGGTCTTTATCTCAGATCTGACTTTGGAAGCTTTAAAGAATCGATCTTTGTCGTTGTGATGAAAGCTTGTGACTTTCAGCTCATCTCTCAATAGGCAAAAGTTTCTTGTAGAAAGGGCTTTAGTAAGTATGTCTGCTCCTTGGTAAGGAGCAAACACATGATTTATATTTAATTTTTAATTTTTCTTTGCTTACTTGCTCTCGACCAAAATATAAGTCAATTTTCATGTGTTTTGTTCTAGAGTGTAAGATAGGGTTTGCAAATAAGGATACTGCACTTAAATTATCACAACAAATTACTAGTTTTTTGCACGTCTCAATTTTAAGCTTACTAAGTAAAGATTCTAGCTACATTATCTCTGTTGTTGCACTTACTAGGCTGCGGTATTCAGATTCAGTATTGGATCTGTATATAGTAGCTTGTTTTTTTGCGCACCATGATGCTGGATTTTCTCCAAAATATATGCAATACCCAGTTGTTGACCTTCGATCATCAAGATCGGATGTCTAGTCAGCATCAGCAAACCCTGTTATGGTAAGATTTTTACATGATTTTAGAGTTAACCCATGATCCAGAGTACCATTTAGATACCTAAGTATCTTCTTAACCGCTTTCCAATGCTCATCCAGGGGCTGATGCATGAATTGAATTACTTTATTCACGCTGTATGCAATCTCTGGCCTGGTTATAGTTGCATATTGTAGACCTCCAACTATGCTTCTGTATTCTCTTTCATTTGTAATGGCTTCACCCATGTGTCTTGATAGATGTGGATTGGTGGTCATTGGTGTCGGCAATGACTTTGCTTGATCCATCTTTGCTTTAATAAGTAGTTCCTTGATGTATTTTTTCTAACACAGATGCATTTCTGAATCTGCAACTGTATTTACTTCTATTCCTAGAAAATAGTTAAACTTTCCTAAATCTTTGACTGAAAATTATTCATCCAAGTGCTGAGTAACATAATCTATCTCATCTTTACTATTTCCAGTAATAATAAAATCATCTACATATATCAAGATATAAGTAATAGTATTCTTATAGAATTTAGTAAAGAGTGAGTTGCCAGACCTAGTTGGTTGGTATCCCAAACTAGTAAGTGTTGTTTTTAACTTGTCAAACCATACCCTTAAAGCCTCTTTAACCTATAAATTGCTTTATGAAATTTACATACCATTACACTTTTACGTAATTGTCTGAATCCTTGTGGTTATTCCATATAGACCTCTTCTTGTGGCTCACCATTTAAGAATGCATTATTTACATCTAGCTGCCTTGTATCCCACTTCATATGTAGTGTTATTATTTAGAATTACTCTTATAGAAGTGGGTTTAACCACTGGTGAGAATGTTTCATTAAAATCAAACCCATGTTGCTGCGTATAACCTTTTGCAACAAGTCTTACTTTGTATTTTTGTATTGTACCATCTGTGTTTCTTTTTAGTCTGTATGTCTACTTGCTGCCAATTATGCTTTTGTGCTTAGGTAGTGGAACAAGACTCCATGTCTTGTTCCTTATTAATGCTTTATATTCCTCTTCCATTGCATTTCTCCAGTTTTCATTGTTAACTGCTTGATCATAATTCTCTGGTTCATCACTGATTGCACATGCAGAGTACAGTTTTGGTTTGAAGATACCACTCTTAGCACTTGTCATCATTGGATGCCCTGTGACAACTTGTTTTTGTTGCGTACTAATTGATTGTTTTGCACTTTGTTCTTGATTCTCTTCATCATTGCTCTATTGCTGACTGCTTGCACTTGCAGGACTATGATCAGGTTGCTGAAATGGTTCAGATTCATCCTGACCTGGTTCATTGTTGAACAATGTGTGTTGAGTGTCCGAGCTACTTCTACTATCCTCTATAGGTCTCTGACTTTCATTGCTTACATACAATGGTATTGATGGGATGGTATTTGTTGGATTATATATTTTTTGCATTGTCTTTACATTTGATGCTCTAAAAGGAAATATATTTTCATTGAATACAACATGCCTTGACATAAATAATTTTCCATTCCTATCAAGGCATTTGTATCCATTTTGATTCACACCATAACCTAAAAAGTTACATGGTGTAGATCTGAAATTCAACTTATGTGAATTGTATGGTCTTAGGTGAGGAAAACATAGACACCCAAATGTTCTTAGACTTTTGTAGTCTGGTTTTTCATTGAGCAATACTTCCATTGGATTTTTGTCTTGTAAAATTTTGGTAGGCGGTCTATTGATTAGATAGACTGTTGTTGTAAAGGCATCTGGCCAAAATTTCAATGGAAGCGATGCTTGTGCTAATAATGCATGTCCTGTCTCTACCATGTGTCTATGTTTTCTCTATACTAATCCATTTTGTTTAGATGTGTACGGACAAGTTACTCTATGAATTATTCCTTTCTCTTGGAAAAATTCTTTCAGTGGTTTGTGCTCTATACCACCATCTATTTGTATCATCTTTACTAATTGACCCATCTGATGCTCTACCTATTTAATAAAGTGCATAACTACTCTGTGTGTGTCAAATTTTGATTTCAGGTGATATATCTAAGTGTATCTTGAATATGCATCTACAAAAGACATATAGTAATTAAATCCATAATTTGAGTTAATGGTTGATGGTCCTCATAGATCAGTTACAACAAGTTGCAATGGTTTGGCATATATAGATTGAGAATCTGGAAATGTCAATTTACGGCTCTTTCCTAATTGGCAGTAAGTACACACATATGAGATAGGTATATTATTAACATCAATTTTATTATCCTCTAATTTTTTTTACAATTTTAACACTAGGATGTCCCAACTTACAGTGCCAAATGTCAAACAAAGATATAGTACATTATGGTGAACTTGATTCTGTTAGATTGCACCATTTTCTTGATTTACTTGGATGGTTAACTTTTGAACGGTTGAATCTGTAAAAACCGTGGTGTGTATCACCCTGCAGTAAAATTTGCTTAGTTTGAATATCTCTGACTAAGCAATATTTTGGATAAAATTCAAAAAACACGTTGTTATCTTGCGCAAACCGTGATACACTAATAAGAATTTTTTTCTTATCTTCGGTACCCTTAACAGGTTATTCAAGTGCAAGATTCTTTGACCGGTAATAGTTGATGTGCCAGAGTGTGTGATGTTAATATTTGTGCCATTACTCATACAAATAGATTGCGTACCTTTGTATTTTCTGTTGCCAAGATTCAGATTCTGCAAATTATTGGTTACATGATGAGTTTCATCTGAATCTGGATACTAGCATTCATTCTCGGCATCTTCAGGCCTTGCTGCTTCACATATGTTCAGGTTATGTATTTGTGCTCCTCTAATGTACTTCTTGATTCATGTTGCATGCTTTCCATGTTTGCATTCATGTTGTGATTTTTTGAGAACTTGAGCTTAGTGATGGATTGTAACTTGAGCCATATCTGAAATAGCATTTATTGGATGTGTGCCCCACTTTCTCACAAATTTGACATTTTGGTCTGGTAATATTATTCCTTCTACCACTCCTTCCTTTATACCTTCCTGACTAATTTCTTAAATAGACTTGATCACTTCTTGTTCCTGAATCTCTTTTGTTGTTGATGTGTTTTTATTGGCCTTTGTTTCTTGATGCAGTTGTTAGATTGATAATTCTAAGTCTATTGCTTTTTTTGTTCTCTCCTGCCCTCATGAGCCAAAATGGTGGAATGGACATATTGAATTGAAGGAATTTCTTCTTTAGATGTTATAACTGCAACAACTGCATCATAATCACTGTCTAATCCATTCATAATGTCAATATATGCTCGGTATCAGATACTTTATGGCCTGCTTCTTCTAACAAATCACAATAGTTCTTGATTTTAGCTAGATACTTCCTCATTAGCATGTTGTTCTTTCTTAGATTTTGCGTTTGTCTCTTATAATGCATTATTTTGGCAGCAGATTGTGAGTTGAAGATCTGTTCGATAGTTGTTCAGATCTCATTTGATGTATTACATCGGATAATGTAAGGTAGTAATTATGTACTGATTGATGATAGTAGCCAAAAACTTAACAAGTTGTCTTGTCTTTGATCGATGACATATTCTTTGTTACTTACTAGCTTTCCTTCACTATCTGATACAAATTTTGGTGATGTAGCCTTTGTACCAAGAATGAATTCCTCTGGATCGTATCCTTTAATTGCTGTTAGAACTTAAAACTTCAACAATAGATAATTTCTTTCATTAAGATGTACTGTTATTAATTGACTTTGTGGACTAGTGACTGTTTTAATCAATTCAACTACAGATGATTGCTGATTCTGATTGGTTGTCTGAACTGGCGAGGTGGTTGCTTGTCCTCTCTAGCCATCGGTGATTCTTTGAGATTCTTGAATGAGAATGGAAGCAGCTATGGTTCAGATGATGATTCTTTGATGAACTTAGTGGCAAGGCTTCTGTTCTTGAGAAAGCAGTTACGGTTCAGATGATTGTATTGATGAACTTAGTGGCAAGGCTTGTGTTCTTGATTGTTGATAAGATGGCAACACAAACAGGTTTGAGTATTCTGATATGAACAGATATCAAGATGTTGATATGCATAGATTCTTTACTTCTTGATCTTTAGCCTTCTCAAATGACGATATTATATTCTGATGAGAAATTCAGCACTACTAAGTTTCAAGTGATGAACTTTCTCTAATGAAACTTGGTAGAATGTTACGTCGTTTGGCCTGATGGCTCTGATACCATATCAGATTTTAAGTTATATGATATGTTTGATGAGAAGAATTAAAAATTGAATACTGAATGTATAATTGCAAAGAATGTAGAAATAATTATCTTTTGTGTTGATGAAAAAGATAATAATATTACATTATACATAGCTGCCTTTATATAAGGTATTACAATTGACTTAGTAAACTTATAACAGTTTTATGATTGCATATTACATATATACCCTTCATATGTTATTTCTGTATGATAATATTTCTTCTTATTAGATCATGATACAAATTACAAAACTAGGTGTGGAGAGTAATGGAATTTTTATCTTAATTGTACACTAAGAGCATTCCCAATCACGGTTGGGTTGGGAACCGACCGACCCCCAACAGGGGGTTGCTGGCTTCATTTGGGGTTGCCTTGGCAACCCATAAGGTTGTCAAGGCAACCTCGAGGGTTATAGTCTTAGCCGACTTTATTTTAGCCGATTAAGCATATTTTGCCTTAGTAGGCTAAAAGAAAGCCGGCTAAACCCCTTGTTTTCAATATTTTACCTTAGCCGGCTAAATAGGTTTATTTTTTGTCTGCTAGAGGAATTGTTTTTTTTTGTTGAGGGTTGGTGGGTGTCGTGAGAAGGAGAATTGATGTTTGGAGGTTGTATCAGTTGGGAATGCTCTAATTGATTTGACATGTTTTCGAAAATCAAACAGCGTTGACAACCGTGTTATAGATGGGTTGATAGATTGAGATAGTATTACATATTGTCAATTGGATATGCGAGTTCGTACTTCATGCATTGAATTGGGTAGATAAAGGTACACTGCAATTGCACAATGCGATAGATGGAAATGAATTTCTAGCTACAGCCAATTGTCATTCCTTTAATCTGTTGCTCTAACTTCCCTCAGAAATGTCGCATCCATCTCTATCATCATCACATCATTCCTACCCATCGGCTAATCTAGCAATTCTCCTTTCAACCCCAACGACCATTTTTCAAACGACTCCCTTATCACCTTTTAGTACCATGTTTTTCTTCATTTAACCCACCTCAATTATCTTCTTCTACCTTCTTCTTTGCAATGTCTGATTCTGAATATGAATCGCAAAAACTGATGCGAATGATCTACTGATTATTCATGCCTTCTTGCGTCGAAGGTGACCATCTACAAGGTAAATCTATAGTTCACTCGATATAATGTCCGTTGAATATATAATATTAAATGGACATAAGAATGAAATTTCAAAATGAAAAGAACTTCAATATTTATGGAATTGCTTATAGAACTACAGGTTGCAAGCTCCTACCCAAATCACATTGAAGGTCGTGGTTGGAATATTTTTGCATAACACAACTCTTTCATTTTAAATTTTAAATAGATTAAATCCACCTAAACTACGTTAAGCTATTTTTAAACTATTTTAAAGTATTTTAACTATTTTAAACTATTATTATTTATGATATTTATTCTACTGCATCATGTTATTCCGCTGCATTGTTATTTATTTCTGTTGTATGTAACTCTGATTCTGTATTGTAGAAGTTTATTCAAATGTTATTTGTAAAACAGTTTCATTAACTGTTTATTTGATTATTATATTTTGTCATTTTGCTGTGAGATTCTGTGTTTGTTTTTTTTATTTACCCCACAACAATCATCCGTTTTGAATGGTTTGAGTTTGATGTGTGTGGTTTATCGTCGATTTAAACCGTCCAAAAAGGAGGGTCGTTGCAACTAAACATATTAGAGAAAGATTCCAAAAAAATTGGGTAGCACGGTCTCTATTATTTTTCATGTTGTTGTAACAATATAATGATGGTACTTTTTCTAAGGATATAATTAATCCCAATGATCTCCAAATTAATATTATATTCCAAACCAAATTAGAAATTCTAGTTAATACTAACTATTTTATATGAACATTGTTTGGGCTATAGACGGTGATATTTGTAATGGCATACTTACGTGCATATAGGCCTGTCAATGAATACCCGAAATATCCGAATTCCGTCTGCATCCGTATCCGTAAAGCGGATAATTATCCGATATCCGAAAAGCGGATGCGGATATCCGATATCTGAAACATATTTTGGATACGGATACGGATATGGCTATATCCGTATCCGATAAATATCCGTCCGGTTCGAATTTATTTTATTATTATTTTAATATGTTATTTTATATTCCATAATAAATATTCATCCATTCAATTCCTTTCCATTTAAATTTTCAAATAAACCAGCCTAGTATTTTGGCCCATATCTGTACATAGGTACCCGTATTAAAACCCTACCCGTATTAAAAGTAAAACAAAACCCTAAAAATTAAAACCACAGCCGCATTTCATCTGAGAGTAATTTATTCCACGCGATTCCAATTTCCACACAATCGACATCGCCTCTCCGCCGCTCCTCATCGCTCCGCCGCTCGCCGCTCCTCATCGCGAATCGCGGTTTCTGTCTGGCAATCTGTGTGCGGCAATTTCTTGCTCCTCATCGCGAATCGCGAATCACTGGTACGCATTTGTTTTTATTTTTTAATTATTATTAAAGTTCAACAAGACTGACAAGAAAGTAATTGTATTTTTGCAATGAACAGATTCAAGTCTTAAAGTTTCTGAGTAAATTATAATTCATGTTTGTGAATGTGTGATATTATAAGCTTGTTCTACTTAACCAGCCATGCATATATTTTGCGTTATTACAAATTTTTAATATGACCATATGAGTATGTTTGTTTTCTTGATATTGTAAGTTTATATGTGTAGTATAATTTCAAGATAAAAAGTGCAATGTCCGATCAGAATTTTGAGAGTTGAACTATCGTGGTTTGTTTCGCGGTTTGTTATTCAAAACTATGTTATTTCTGCAGATTGCACCTGTGGTAACAATAGAGCGTGACGGGTAAGAGTTTTTATGACACACCCTTTGAGTAAAATGTATCTTACTTGAACAAAATTTGTTGTCAACTAAACATTCGCTGTTATAGCATAACAAAATGTTTTATTGATTGTGTAAACATCGTTTTAAGATTAGAGATGAGTTGATATTTATTTACTGGAGAAAAGAATCGGAGACAAAAAAAATGAAAAATGTCCTGTCAATATAAATTATAATAGCCGAATGTTATATATTATCTGAAGGTCGACCCTTTGCTTATGTCAGTAGTCAAGAGAATATTTAGGTTTTATGAGTCTTGGATCCTTTTTGGACTGACCATCTACATTCATATCAAATGCGGTGTTGATACTTGGGGAAAAATGTCTTCTTTAATTGAGTTAAAACATAAAATCTTCGTTAACATCGGTTAAATAAAACAAGTACATGTGAAGCAAACAAAATGACAGAGTAGAAGTTATATACTGAAACCCCAAACTATTGCTCAAATCAGTTGGTTTTTCTGTTTCTCGTATCTTTGTGCATTGCAAGCATTTTGTCTAGATTCAAAATTATGCACACTACGGTCGATCATTTTCTCCATTTTTTTACTCACGGAAAGAAGAATAGAAGAACCGTAAACTATATTTTTCTACATGTTTTCAACACAATAACCAATAACCATCCACTACAACAAAAATACTATATTACAACGTCCTTTTTACAACGGGCATTGGCTGCCCATTGTAATAGTAGGCTATTACAACGGTCCATTCAGGCCCGCTGTAATAGATGCCCTATACAACGCCTTTTTTACAATGGGCAATGACTGCCCGTTGTAATAGAATGCTATTACAACGGTCCTTTCATGCCCGTTGTAATAGATGTTAATTTTACAACGGGCTAAAAATGGCCGTTGTAATAGGTGCCAATTTTACAACGGGCTAAAAATGCCCGTTGTAATAGGTGCCAATTTTACAACGGTCATAAAATGCTCGTTGTAATAAATGTTTGTTGCAAAATTTTGACAACCAATAATTAATAATTACAATGCTTTCTTAAAATTAATATTTAATATTTATTAATATTTAATAATTATTCATTAATAATATTATATTAATCATATGTTACTAATTACTAATTATAATATTATATTACTAATTACTAACCATTAATAATATTATATTATTTATTAATATTTAATAATTAATCATTAATAATATTATATTAATCATTTATAACTTATAATAATTAATGATTATTATTAAATAATCAATAATTACTAATTAAGAAGTCATATTTATTATTTGTTATTTAATAATTATTCATTAATAATATTATATTATTTAATAATTATTCATTAATAATATTATATTATTTATTAATATTTACTAATTAATATTATATTATTTAGTAATCTTTAATAATTAAGAAGTCATATTTATTATTTGTTATTTAATAATTCTAATACTAGTTATATTTAACATTTAATATTCCAAAAAAAATTATAATTTTGAAATTTTCCAAAATAAATTTATAAATATTCACAAAATTTGAAATTTGAAATTTGAAATTTTGATAAAATTCAAAATAAAACGTAAAAATTCAAATTTAATAAAACGTCCAGATTTCAAAAAATTCAAAAAAGTTAAAATAATTTCAAAATTAGAAAAATTAAAACATTGTATAATTTGACTTCAAACTTTTTCTCATATCTAAATAGTTTGGCTCCAAACTTTTCCAGAAAATACTTTGGCTCCAATCGTTCTTTTTACCGATCCTACGCCTCATCATCTTTCTTCCCATTTCTCATTTTCGTTTCTATTTCTCGAATCCCTAAATCCTAAATCTACATTCAATCCCACTTCCATTCTCTAGATCTTGCCATCTCTACTCAATTCCCAGTTAATCCCAATCCCTCCATCAATCCTTCACTAAACCCTTTCTCTATGTTTATTTACTTGTCTTTAGCCCTCAAGAGCAGGAAGTTCTCGCATATCTCCTCAGCTCCGAAATACCCATGTCGAAAAAGCTCAAAAACAAGCAAAAAGCTCACAGCCCCCAACTCGACTGCTCCTGCTTCGGATGCTACAAAAGCTATTGGGTTCTTTGGGACGCTTCTTCCAACAGGCACGTCATTCATATGATTCTCGATGCGCTTGAAGAGAAGACCGAGCAGTCGGAGAAGAAGAAGAGCAAGAAAAAGCGAGGTTTGGCACATTAAATAGTTTATCGTTTTAGTCTGTATATTGTTTAGCTAATTGAAATTTCATAATTTTCTTTGAATAAATTAGGGACTTCCACTTATGACCATGTTTTTTGAATTAGAAAGGATTGTCAAAATTAAGCATTTAGTTAAATTGGTTTTCAGTAAAACCAATTTGAACATTTGGCCATTGTTGCACGAATTGAAAACTAAAACTATCTAAGGCTTTACTTCTCTTGATTGGTGTATCTTGAATTATTGAACAACCACGATTTATGGCAATATGATTGAGATTTGTCCCATACATAAAGAAAAATTACGACAGAGAGTTTACATGATTGATGTGTCAAGTCGTTAAGTGAAAGATGTACTTGGAATGGAACGACATAGAGTTAACATGGTTGGGTTTGGCTGTGGCATTTGCCTTCTCATGAGTCTCTTGATATTGCTTGATTGGTCAGGTTAAAATCTTATACTTCGTCAGTCTCCAAGTTCAATGAATTTTCTAGATCAATAAATAGTATACAAATTAAAATAAATATGTAAAATTACAACTTTAATCCATCCAAAAAATGAAAAACAAGAAAAAGAAAGAAAGGACACTGTATATTTGATAGTTTACAATGACATGCAGCTTTTGTAAATTAGTACTTTAACGAACAAGCTACAAGTTTTACTTATGAGGAGGTTGAGGTATGTAGTATGGGTGGACCAAGTTTCATAAGTACAGCATAATTATATAACATTATAATGAAGATAGAAAGTATACTCTGTTTATTATAGTTCTCTGTGCAAATTCATTTCATGAGACACTTGCCAAATGTCAAACTATAAGTTGTAGTGTAAAGCAACAAACAAAAATGTTAAACATATAACTGCAGATTAACCAAGTTGAGGAGAATAATAAATGGTATGTGTTGGTTTCTATGGATATTAATTTATTCCTTGTAGTAGAGGTAAACTATAGTGGATTCGAGATAGACATCTACCCAAAGAAGTGGTAAATCAAGGTTTTTGATTTCCATTTTATACATTTGAGATTTTCGTACTTTAAATCAATTATGGAAACTCTAAAAATAATGATTTCGACTTCGACGTTAGATCCGATGCTTTTTTTTTATAGAAATGCACTGATAGATATAGTGTACATTTGTATTTACAAAATGAAAATGAATATTCGATAATTGAATTTTGCTTTTTTCAAGTTATTTTCTGTTAAATTTGGTTGAAATTGACAAAAGTATCATGCTTTTTCTGAAATTATTTAGTTTTTGTATTATTTTGCTTGATACTCTGATTTGTTGCCTTTATTATTCTCTTACATGTTTATTGCATTTTTCTAAAAGTAAAAAAATTATTAGTTACTTTAGCAGTGGAGGACCAAAATTGAAATTTAAACCAAAACTGGAATTTGAATCAGATTCCATTGCGGTTATCACTTAAATCAGAATAGAACAGCCAGAATTCTGGCATTCTAGTCGGGATTCTGAACCTTGAACCCATAAATATATGATTAAAAGGAGATGATTATATTCTCTGTGGGCATGCACAAGCAGGATTATGCAAAAGAAAAGAGTATGCCACTGTAAAAATTATGCTTAGAGAAATTAAAATCCTGAATAGATTGCAAGTTCAAGTTTATCCATATACCGCAACAGCGGGTTGAACCAAATTTGCAAGATCAATAGGCAGCTTTAGCCAAACACCTCTTTTCCCCTGAAAAATGAAAATGATAGCAAAAAAAATCAATAACGATATGCTCTAGTATAAAATCCTCACGATAATCCATTGGAATCCAAAAGACATATTAAAAAATAATAATCCTAACTAACAACAAATTTGAAAACACAAAGCATTTGTTAAATCATTAGCAAAACATAACTGGGGGAACTGAGTTTCATAAGTACAACATAATTATATTGACTAACGTTATGAGAAAACAAGCTATCGGCCCAGAATTAGAAAAAACACAAACATACAATATTTTATACCTAAGAATAAACTGCAAAGTGTAAACCATTTAACTCCCAAGAATAAAGTGCAAACTATTAACTCTCGCTACATAGATTTTAGGGTGTGTAACAATTAGACATGCCAGTGCAGGGTGATTAAATTATCATGCTTGTTTAACTTAAATGAGTAATGACTGACAAGCTAAACATGCATATACCTAACCCTCCATTTTGTGGCATTCAAATCAACATTAATAAGACCATGTTTGTTCCTACCAGTTCACTACTAACTATGTCATATGGGTATATATGATCATGATGTTACCTTAATATTGTCTTTCTATTTCATCCTTGGAATATGTTTGCGCAGAAAAATGTAGGGCCCGTTTGGTTTCATTTTGTATTTTGGGTTTTTTGTTTTTAACTTGCATTAAGAAATAGTAAAAAATAAGAAAAGAAGATTTATAATTCTTAGTCATTGCGACGACCAACGGACGACGAAGGAGTTGGATTGTTCTCCGTGCTTTTGTTATCTCTCAAAACACGAAAAACAAAATAAATTTGTTTTCTATTTTACATGTTAATTTCATTCTTCAAAATAGTTTGTTTTTCAACAATACATAAAACGAACGTGCTTTTGTATAAACGAAAACACAAAACTAAAAACGACAAGCCAAACGGGGCCGTAGTTTTTATTATTTTTGAACTTTGTTCTCCACTTTCGGGGAACATCTAGCGCAACAAACAGGATTAGTAATGTGTCTGCTCAGATTCAAAGTCCTTGTTAGTATCATTAAAAAAGAAAAAAGAAAAAGTCTTTTTTCTTAGTTCCAGCTGATTATTGTTTTGTTAGCACAATATGTGAACCTTAAAAATGGTTCTGATCTGTAACTTTTACATAGTTTAAGGTTTTCACGGGGTTACAGTCAACTGAAAGCAAGTGAATTTTCTAAGTTTGGTTGGAACAGCTCTTTTTTCCCCCCTCCCATAGTTTCATTAACTAATATTCTAGCTTTCAAGCTTAAACTTGACATTATATGTGTTCCTTTATCTGTATAGGAAGTAATGAAATATAGAGATTCTGTGCAACAAGCAGCTATTGATGCCATGCAAGAGGCTTCAGCTGCTGAAAGCTTGGTCCGCTGCTTAAGGTACTTGTTACTATCATCTAATATTTCAAGTAACATGATGTTTTATTAGTCATGCATATTGATATTTAATTTCACTATAGTGCCTTACAACTGCAAAATAATAGTAAATATATGCATATAAGGGACAACTATTAGACAATAACTTGCTTGATTTTTTTTTTTTTATTCGAGCAAGTCTCTTTGCTACTGGGTTACCGAACTTAGCCACTCGATGGTTAAAAACTGAGTAGCAATATTTAGATCATTCGATACAAGGGTATCTTTTGAGCAGTAATACTAAAACGAGACCATTGTTATGGTGAAGTTTTGTTGTTTAAGAACTCGTATAACATGCAACTTGTTCCACCATCGCATATGTACCATTGCACACATTTAAAATAAATAACATACGGATCATATACACCACAGATTATGTTCATGTCATTTTATTTCGCACGTGTATAGTGGGGTGGGTGCATTTTGCACATAACATTCATTTATTCTCCGAGACTGATCAAAATTTCTCTAATTTCCCTCATTTATGTAGCATGTATGCAGACCTATGCTCATCAGCCAAAGTAGACAATCCACAGCCAACGGTAGAACTACTGCACAAATGCTTCTTGGGAGGTATGTAACACAGTGCACTGATTGTAGAAACATCACCCAAAACTAAACTCTTGTTGTATTTGTTGTAGGGTGACTTACTACATAATTCTATTTACATGGTTGTTCACTATTAAAGAGGCCGTTGGATCAACCGTCGCTTGGCACAAAGACTTCATTTCCTTGGCCTAGTGTGTGTGTATTTTGGTATGTGTTAGTACTTAGAACTTGATATGTATTTTTTGGATTAGTTGTTATGTGTCGGTGCTTTTTGACACTAGCTCTTATGTATATATGTAAGGGTTATGTGCTTAGAACTCTCTATGAATGTAAACTTATATATCCTTTTGAAATGTGTTGGGACTTTGTCAATATGGTTTTATTCAGTCTTTTCGTATGTGATTTTGGTTGTTTTATGATAATATTTATTACTCGTTAAATTATTCATTATTGGTATGGATGTATATTGCTGTAATTTTTTTAAAATTTGCATTTATTTTGCAACGATCAAAAACCGTTGTAATATCATGTATTACAACGGTTTTTGCCCGTTGTAAAAAGGTGTGTTACAACGGGCATTGTCCGTTGTAAAATATGATCAACCTATTACAACGAGGCCTAATACAACGGGCTCATGTCCGTTGCGAAATCCATATTACAACGGGCATTGCCCGTTGTAAGATGGCTGTTTTGTTGTAGTGATCCCATATATGATTTAATTCTTTTGTTTTTAAATTTTTAATAGGTCACAATGTCGAGTTTGTTTGCTATGGTTACGTTATAAACATGCTTTGCAAAGGGTAATGGTAAGTGTTTTTGATTTACAAACAACTTAATTGTAGCAAATGTATTTATAGCCTGTGCAGCTGCGCTTGCCTACACCATTCTCCTTCCACTGCATACACAGTACACTTCCACTGCCTGCACTTCCACTGCATTCACTACGTGCACTTCCACTGCATACACTGCCTGCACAGTACACTTCCACTTCCAACTTCATTCACTGCTATTGTTTACTGTGCACCTCTGTGCATCATTCAAAACTGACCACAACTATGCCTTCAATCTATACTTCAATCCATGAACCTTCTAAAGATATTAGGGTTGTCCTACTTTGCATGTGCTTTTAATTATGACTTTATACAATATAAAGGGAAGTTAATTAGTTTTCTAGTGGGATTCCTAGGTACAACGTACTGCTACATATGATCTAAGAGATTAACCACTTTCATTGTTATGTATATGTAATATTCTGGATTGTAGTACATAATTGATTCCAACACATACTTTTTTTTAAAAAGAAAACGTATATATTATATGATGTAGAGAATTATCACACTCTTTTGCACTAGACTTTAAAATCTAATACACGACATTCAATCAAAATTGATATAAAATGACAAAGAGGATGAATTATGTCCTAGCAATGTAGTAAGCTAATGTTGATCTTATCCATATATTTATAGAACAATTAGGCAAGGTAAGAAAGATTCAACTTTGTAAGGCTAAATATATAGAACAATTATCAAACTGAACTGCCAAACAACTATCTCCGCACATTGCCTGCATATAATCTTCACTTCACATTTGCTATCACTTCACACTTACATACAACTTTGTACAAAACCACTACCACATCTTCCCTGCTACTACTCAACACCCACATCATTTTGTTAAAACTTAAAACCTTTATACTTTATTTTGTTTTTCTGAAGTCATGATGCCTTGTTTGCTAATCAAAGATGCAACTGCAGTTAGGTAATATAGGGCATACTCTCAGTGAATGAAGTTTTGATGTGGTTATACCCAGTGAATGAAGTTTTGGGTTAGTTATGAAATTTAATTGTTTATAAACTAATATACACGTTTATATTTTTCTGCAGGGTCATCTTTTGAAGCTTCAACCACTCCATGGAGAAAGAACGCAATATTTTAGTTTATATGTATTTGCTACAATTTAAAACATGTATGATGCCTTTGCTTTATGTTTTTTATGATTTTGTGTGATTGAATTAGACTATGGATTATACGATGAATTATGAAACATTATCGTATGGATTTTATGTGATCGAATTAGTTATTGTTAATTTGATGTATTATTACAATTTTTCATCTTTTGTTTAAAGCCAAATTAAATAGTTAAATTTCAGTTACATTTTGAAGTTTGAATGCGGATATTTTCGGATATTTCAATATCCGGAAATATCCGTATTCGTTAAGCCGGATACGGATATTTTTGAAAAATATCCACGGATACGGATACAGATATTATTTAATAGATATTCGCGGATACGGATACAGCACTATCCGTATCTGATTGCATCCGTTTACAAGCCTACGTGCATAAATTATAATTACACTGGATGAAAAAGATATGCTATACAAAATGTTGTAAGTGCATATTCGTTTGATTTATGTTTTACTTTGATTTGAAAGCTTCCAACCAGACATATTGTAGAATTTTAACAATCCTCGTTCACAATCGAATCATATTAGTTGCATACTTAAGATACCGTCATCTAGTAAATGGAATTTATACCTCCATACCAAAGTTGTATATCATATACCAAACTTCCAAAAATTGAATTATTTAATTTTTGCCATTCAAGCAAACATTCGGCATTCAAAAAAACTTTTGAAATTTGACTAAACGATTTGATACATTGAAGAACATGCCAAAGCAGTTTTGCAACTCAAATGAAAGTGGTCGTCGCCACCATGGGTATACACAATTTTACACGAAAATACAACAGTGGTGAACTGAATTTTATTGGTTACAATGATGATCCCGATGTTGTTTCAAATGAATACCTTGAAAAAGATTACAATACTAGAAATTCCACTGGTAGGGATACTGAGCCGGTGCAAAGACACAAACATAGTGAAACGTTGGTGCTTCGAGTGTAGTTCAAGACAAGCTAGCTGCAGAAGGAATGTGTTCTTTTTTATCCGTTGGTTAAAATTATTGTATCGGTGCCTTCACTAGCTCTGTCAATAATCTAATTCAAATACCTTGTTCATAGCATAAAAAATGCATTCTTATTCCGTTCTAATTCTCCATCATATTTTATCCCAGATCATACAAATCATACGACCAAACACACCACTGTAATACGTTGCAAGCACAGAAAGGTGTGAGAAGAAGCATGTCAACAAACAAGAAATAAGATTATAATTAACAATGCACATACAAAAAAACCAATACACGCACAATATTCCCATTTCCTACTAATGTAGTTACTGACATAAATCTACAGTGCAATCCCCAACTCAAGAACGCTACAAAACCTAATACACCAGTAAAAGGGTTATTGAATATCAGTTAAGTATTTTTAATAGCTTTATTGAATATCAGTTAAAAGAAATACTAGCAGTGATGCAATCATAAAGTATGCCAGAAGGAGAAAGATTGCGATTTGTATGTATAATTTCGGATTTTCCCTTAAGGCTGGAGGTGCCACTGCCCTGAACAAATTAAAGCAATGCTAGAGTTGACACAAATTCATGATAAACCAATATGTAAGTGTGAAAATTATTTATATTTTTTTCAAACAAATTTATAACATTCACTGTAGACAAAATTATGCTCAATTGTTAGTAACAGTAGAAACAATTACTAAATAAGACATACCATGATACCAATAATATAACCAATGAGCGAAAATGAAATTGGTTGTATTTATAAATAACATTACAATGAGTTAGAACCAAGAACAAAAATATGTCCTCCAGTAGTAGCAAAAACGATGTTTACTTACTTCATATTAGTAAACTGCTTATTGCTTATAAGTATAACAGGTCCCATTTGGTTACAACATAGAGTTCAGGAACTAATTTATTTTTTTAAAGTGCGTTTTAAAGGATCCATTTACATAAACAAACCTATGAAAAAAAAATGTTTATTTTTTGAAAGATTATCTTTTAGGACCAATTTTATTACCAGACTATCACTTTTAACAGCTTAGCCCGTTACTTGAAATTCTTGATGTTTTATTGCAGATCTAAGCAAAGCAGTGACATAAAAGGATTATTGTATTTTCTGGAACAAGGGCAGAAACTTTTTTGTATGTGCAATTTCACTAACATTCCAACATGTGCATTGCAAAGAGTTCTTGCCTGGCTATTTGCTGGGCAAGCCGGTGAAAAGGTAAGCTTTGGATAAAGACAACACCAGGTCCAGTTAAAGAGGCAGTTATCTGATGCTGACCCTGTGGTATAGAAACACAAATTTACCAATTTAATCATAAAGGAAAAGATACTTGCATCAAAGCATAGATGAATAAGAGTATTAAGTGCTACAGCTGAAATATAATGGAGCATTTTAGCTATTTTGTCGAAACGTCAATTTAAACATACCCCAAAGATTGCTCTTCTGAAGGGAATGGTGTTATGTATCTGGAAATCAACGGTGTTTGTCATAGCCACAATGCACACAACATCAACAACTACAACCTCGCCGCATTGAAGGATTTTCTGTACAACTGGCAAAAATATGACACAAGGGATACAGAATGATACTTCATTTCATAGATATAGAGAGTTAAGTACTATAAGGATGGTGCATGATTTATTCTTAGGGTTAAAAAGCAGTGCCCGGATACTAGCGACGAATTCTTTTTCCCAGACCAGTTCAGTAAAAGAAAATGCAATTATAGACACCCATAACAGAAATAGAATAGGCATTATAACAAAAAGAAAACTCAAGGGGGGCAACAAAAGAAATAGATATAAAAAGAAGAGGCATTTCACTAGAAGGACAAACTTTGCAGTCCAATTAGTTTCTAGGACACACATCCACAGAAATTAATTTTAAGGTCAAAATCAGCAGAATAATTACTTTTAAGGACAAAGTCAGCAGTCCAATTACTTTCAAGGACATAATTTCATAGGTTTTTAAGTCTTGAAAAATAATTATTTTGCATTTTGTCCTTAAAATTAATTATTTCAGTTGTGTCCTAAAAACTAATTGCATTTGCTAGAGGCCCTTGTGGCTAATTTCCACTAAAAAGAATATATGAATGGAAGGTTATTATAATATATAGAAAAGAGGTGCCTCTGTAATTACTACCTAATCAAAGGCATATAATTAGACGGAAACTTATGCCATATACTAAATTATCCATAAATCTAACACATGGGGACTCGTGTATGTAAGATCCAGTAAGAGCTGTTTTTCCTACTGAGATTTGAGCATGATTACTTTATTGTCTTTGTATTTTAGAACATTTACATGCACTCTTCCATCATTCTAAACTTTGCGTTTCAAATCACTCTAAACTTAAGGTGGGTCTTTTAATTCTCCATCTCTTTTAAATTCAGCCGCTCTAGCTTTATTCAATTCTTTCTTATGTCCTTTTTAGCTTGGCTTTATAAGTTTGGTTTTACTGAAATCTTTTACTATAGTTTTTATTAAAGCTTAAGCCCTGATATAGGGTAGGTCCTTTAATTCGCCATCTCTTTCAAATTCAGTTGCTCTAGCTTTGCTCAACACTTTCAATGTCCTTTTTAGTTTGGTTTTATTGAAAGCTTTTACTTTGGTTTTTATGAATCTTGAGTGCTGATGTTCTACATTCATATAGAACTTGAAATTGAGTAAGGCTTTGTTAGTTCTCCTTAGGGTTTATTAATGTTTGATTTTTTTTCTTTTTTAGTTATTTCGTTAAATATTAAACATTTCAGCTTTATCCTCTTTTCCACTTTGATATTGACAGCTTGAGTCTTCAGTGATGGTATATTTTGACTTTGGAAAGGTTTCATGCAGTTTGTAATTTGGTTGATTTATCAATGGTTATGATTTATCTACATATGAATTCAGATTCATAAAATTTTGGTCAAATCAAAAGCGAAATTGCTTGTCTCTTTAAAAGAAAAATTGAAAGGTCAATTTGTCTGAACTCTTTTGTATTCATTAGAAAATTTAAGTTAAGATTTGGTACAGGTCTTTATTTTCAAAAAATAAAAAGAATCAGGTCACACTCATTTTTGGTTCTTTTTTTAGTCTTTGTTACTGCAAATATTTGCACTACTAATTGTTTTGGAAATATCAAGTTGAATGTTTGCACCTAAACATTTTGCATTGTAAATATTTGCACCGTAAGTGGTTTTTAGACTCAAGGAAAAAGTTGAAGAAAAAATTAGTTTTAGGGACAAGAAATTTGCTCTTTAGACCGAAGGACACTTTCTAGTGTAAATCACAGAATGATAGTTGTAACTATCATTTTCTGTTTGCACTATAAAGTGTCCTTCGGACTAAAAAGCAAACTTGTTGTCCCTGAGACTAAATTTTTTTGCAACTTCTTCCCTGTGTCTATTTTCCTGTATTTGAGAATATAAACAAGGAGCAAATTCAAACATATTGAATTTTTTGCACTTATTTAATGATGTTGCACTACAAATATCAAAGTGCAAATACTTTGCACTGTAAATATTTGTAGTGCAGTGACAACAGTTTTTTATTTTATTTGTGCAGCTGTTTTGAGTAAATTAAATCAATATTCTGTAGTCAAAAAATATTCAGAAAACATTAGATTTGATGATGATTGATTATTATTTTTACAATAGCAGTTTTAACATCATTTTTAACAATGATTTTACAGATTTTAAAAAACGGACTTTGCTTACGTTGACTTTATGAGAGAGGTGTAAGCCTAGTTTTTCTTTTTAAAAAACAAGGATGTGAGACCTATGTTACCTGGTACGCGGAACGAAAATGGAAACGGCAAGAGTTGCATAATGCGGAACACAATACGTCAGGCGTAGGCTTAACCCAGACGCTTAGCCGGAAAGGAATATGCTTAGGCTGAATGTGAAATATTTTTGAAAACGCTCTCTTTATATACAAATTTGTATAATGTTGTGATCCACTACAAATTGATGGACACAAAGTAAAATCATTCTTTTATAAATAAACGTTACCATTAATGTTCATTGTCAACTAGTTATAACTTATAACTTATACCTACTGAAACTAAATAAAATTGGAAAATGTTCAAATACTGTTGCATAAGTATTAATATCATGTTTTGTAAGAGACTCTTTTTTTGTAGTTTAAGCAGTTGAAAATTATAGCAAAATTACATTATATTTTTTCCTTTGTCTGTTCTTGATGATGACAATGTTTCATGAGCATTGATGTTAGAATAGTTTCCATACATTAATACAACATCATCTTCTTCGAATATACTATCATTATTATTAATGTTTTTTCTTTTTTCAAATACCATGTTTTAATGTACTAATTATTTTTGAAAAAAGTACGTGGAGAACGAATATATGAAAAAAGAGAAGAATGTATGAGTATAAATGGAGAGTTAAATGTAAGTTACTTTACATTATTATTATGGTAATTGAGAGTTAATAAAGTAGAAAACAAGATTTTTAGTCATTTCAAGGCTGATTTGAAATTATTTTTCATTATTTGTTTACATTTCAATAGGAAATTATTATTACTTGATGTTTTATGTTTTCAATAGGAATCATTATTATACATATTAACATAGTACATTTAAAATCGTCAAAATAAACATGTTGGAATACCGAATTAAACGTTTCAGAACGCTAAATTCAATGTTTCAAAAAGCCAAGATTAGCATACCAAATCATGTGTGCATAGTGTTTCGGAACGCTGGTGTACTGCGTTTCGGAACGCACATAGCAAAACGGAATACGACAATTGAAGTGTGAATTGTGGTAACATAGCGTGAGACAAACTAACCCAGAAATTGAATCAACATTAGCCTAATCTATAACTTTTAAAAGTCTTTTATTTTTCTTGCAAATTGACTTTTTAACTTCAGCTTAACTTGTATATTTTAGCGTGCGCACGAACGCTCATCCAGTGTCAAAACTTTTAGATGGCAGATTATAATTTAAAGTTTGAACTCATAAAAATAGGAAGATTATGTCAGGAACATTACTTTGCTAATTGCACCCTCTAATGATAGTAAGATTTTACTTTCAATCACTAATGAGTACATGATAAAATAAGATAAGTTTAGCAGGTGTACAAAAATAATCAGCTAGAAGGTGTTTAACAAACCTACATTACTGCCGTGTTTCATGTAATTCGTTTTACTTTCACACAAAGGATAAAAATAAAGAAAAAGACCAGCAATTGTTTGCTGCTGGAGAACAACTACTTTGCTTGATCTCTATGAAATGAAACTGGGAAGTGAGTGAGAAGTAATTTATTCATTTATGTTTGGAGAGCACTGATGACTGGATGCAGCTAGTTTTCAATGTCTTTCCAAAGTTATAAGTGTATTCAGTAAGCTTATTTCTATTAAAATGATCGAGAAAGTTAAAAGTTGCAAAAAGTTGAGCTTCAGTAATCATGGTTTAATTTATACAGTTACCTGCAAGTATCTGAAATATAAACTCAACTGTTAAGGCACTAGGCATGATTTGATTTGCAAAACAGTCGCGATTTATAGCATCATTATAACTGCTAGATTCTAACCAAAAAACAAGATCCTGACACTACAAGGGAGAAAAATCATACTGGATGAGGTTATGTACATACCAGAGCCACTGCCACAAAGGAAAGCAAGTCCTTGACCAACAAGCTTTTGCTTTAAATATAACTGAAATAAAGGCACTTGCATGAACATAAATTCCTTTTCAAAAAAATAAACAACTATGTGGGTGAGAGGAAATAATTACAAAGATAACAACACATGATATCTTAGTCAAAAGTATGAAAGAAAAGTTACAAATCTAACCTCAGAACCCGAGATAGCATTGCGAGCTCTTAGGTCCACTGCACTTTTGATCATAACATCATTTACTGAGCAAAGGAATGCATCTGGCTACAACAAAACAACTTTATAATTCTGAAATATCTTCCTCGAAGGGTAGCTTACATAACATACACATCTACTAAATCTTTTCAGCAATAAATTTAAGTACAAAACCATTCATTTTGCCTTTATAAGCTGACATCTGCAACTTTGAATAGAGATTTACAGCCTCTAGCCAATATATATAAACCTATTACTAGGATTCTAATACAGGTTTCTGACAATTTAGAAATGAGAAATAATCTAGGATTTTCCGTTCTGCAATTATTTTCCTACATAACTAAATATTTATCTATCTAGATTCTTGATTAATAAGTTATTAACTCAGCTTTTCATCTATATCTTTCCCCTGTTAGCCTGTCACTTAATTTTTTTAAGGAGTTGATTTATTTATGTCCGATCAATTGATAATTCTGTTGTATATTTTGGATTTGATTTTGTAAATTATTAGCTGTCTCAATTAAGTGAGATTAAGGCTAAGATTAGGGCTGTAATGGTTACTGTTGTCAATACATAAGAAAAAACTGAAAATGATAACATTAACAATACTCTAGGTACAGCGATGATTGGTGTACATATAAATTGGTTATCTTTGATTAAGAGTAAATAAAAAGTCGGTTGTATATTTACACTTCTGCAGTTCGATCCTTAACCAATTCTAAATTTACTAATGTCTAATTCATTTTATTGATACATTTATTTTTTTTAAATGCTGTGAGACTTTTAATTGATTAAACATATGTAATTTACAAATATATCAGAAGTTCATAAAAAGTAATATTAAAAAATGAAAGAGAGACAAGATTACAAAAGTCGTAAAACGGAACAAATATCATCTTAAAATACATGTTAATTATTACAAAATAACAATTGATTAAGGTAAATAAAATAAAAAATGGTCAGCATATTTAACGTTATCGATGTTTTTGACATTTTGTTCTGTTAAATTTACGATGATGCCAATTTAGTTTATAGTTTGTTACCAATGATTCAATAATGGTATGTAAACGAAAAAATTGTTGATATTGTAACACTAGCTAAGATCGTGATAATTTTGTTAAATTCTACTTTTTTCCCTTGCATGCATCTATTAAAAGGTCGTTTTGGCTTCGTTAGCTGTTAAAAAAAAGCATTACCCTCGCATTCCTTCCATAAAAACAATGCAATTCAAGTCAATTTTTTATATTTTTACAATGTTAAATTTGATTTAACAAAAATAATGTTAATTTTGATCTTGTGAATTCCTCTTCAATCATTACCTAAACTAATATATTTTTTAATGTATTATGAATGTCAAATAAGAATCGAATTCAGTCAAAAATTGATAAATGTATATCTAAAAAAAAGCTTTTTTTACTGCAATTAAATGCAATGCATGGTAATTATAGTGTAAAATAATTGCAATGCAATTACTTGCAATTGTAGTTCTGCAAATATTTACACCCACAAAAGATTTCGTTACGCAACACACAATAAGTGTAAATATATGTATAATACGTGCACTGTAAAATATTTGCGTGTTTGTTGTGCAACAATAACATTTTCATAAAAAAATGTTGCACTGCAATTATTTGCACCAGAAACAATCGCTCTAAGGTCTCAGCACCACCGTTAAGGCTTTAACTGGACTTCAACACCGCTACGACCATAGTCACCACCTTCGCTTACCACAGATTGACTCTGCATCAAAATCCGCATTCAATTGTACCAATCTCAACTCCTCCAAATATCACTACCAAAAACCTTAATGTTGGTGTCGTTGATTAAAACCCTAAATCCGATCACCATGTGAGCTTCTAGCTAAACTCCAATGCCAATCAAACTTCTCAAAAATTGCACACACCAACACCAAGTTTGGCACATTCGATCATCATTTAATCATCATTTGTTATTACTTTAATTTTTGATAATTATGAAGACTTGTATATATGTGGAATGGGAGAGATGTAGAAAGAGGTTAATTTCAATCGTATTAAATACAAAGAATTAAGCAAGTAGTAATGCATTACTATCCACAATGGTATATGCATTTGTAACCCTATAAACTATAAAAATGGTAACACGCGGCATCTGATTCTGTAACCATTTTCTCAAGATAACTTAGATATGAAATTGATATCACACAATAAAGCTTTTTTTAGAGTTGTTGAACATAACAAGCAAGGACAACCACAGAGAAAATGAGGGATCATAAATTCTTTTTTATTATTGAAACTTTAGAAATGAGAAAATACCGGTTTATAGACATGGATAAAATTAGACAAAAATCTGGGACCAGTGGTACACTAGTAATTATTGTGACATACAGGTCATCCAGATCCATGTAATCGGAGTTATTCATCAGGGTAGTAAACATAAGATCATGTTTATAGGGAGAAGGATGCTCAAACTAGGTTGTAAGTTGTAACCATAAAATATCATATGTACACCCGAGTAACAAATTTAGCAGAAGAATGGAACCAAAACCAGATAATTGGCAATCTAGTACAACCAAAACCGAATAAGGATATACCTGCATAAGAATTTCTCCACCAAAGTTTACTAGATCAATCTACAAAAGAAACATAGAAATGACATATTTCAAATTAAACAAAAATCAATAAGATGACATAATCAACTACTAATGTAGCCAATTATATCATGTCAAAAGCCTTAAATATTATGAAAACTGAGAAAGGATAGAGCTTTAACCAAGGTTGTAAAAATCGTTAAGCGGGCATTGGACGGTGGATTTAGAAACTAAGAATGGATAGAAATTTAAGAGGGGACTAACTGAAGATTAATCAGACTACAAGTTTTTAGTAATTCATGTATTTTTTTTTAGAAAAAAAAAACATAGATACTTGATGCAAAATTTCTTTACTAATGGATAAAATATACCTCTACCTAATTTCTTTGCAATTTCAGTCATCAAACCATCATGCCAATCATCTCACCCCCTCACTATACCCTTGACAAATGCATCCCACCCTCATCCAACTATAGACTCTACTTCATAAGTTCATATATGGAAATTTATCCTACATTGTCTGTCATTTCATAATTAACTACCACTGTTACAAATAGGTACTACCTTTGGATTTAGAAAACAATGGACAAAAGTTGTGTACGAAAACCTAGCATAGGGTATTGACTTAACAATTACGTATTTTGAGCTTATTTGAATTTTAATAAATATTTAGTTTAGAATCGGTCCAAACTGGAAATTAGGAGGTTTGGATGCGCCCAAATGCATAGACGAGGCATCAGGTCTTGTCTACTGCCTAAGCAATGCCTAAATGGATGTCTAAATGTTTATGTGAGGCGGTGAGCCTCACCTAGATGGGGCGTAGGAGGATGCCTAAACAGTGAACCTCGCCTAATGTCTAGGCATATGCCTGGAAAGATTTTTACAACATTGGCATTAGCTATCCTATAGATAAATACCAAGAAGAAAAATAGAATCATGCCAAAGTGAAGCAAAGTTGGATCTAAATGTGATACAGTTTGCATAAGTTCTCGTGATGAAATGTGTGATGTATTCTTCAAATTTTAGACAAACCGGGATTATTCTGCTAGGATAGGGCGCTGCAATTCCAACATATCCATCTTGTGTCCCAACATTGGTAAGAACTATGCTGGTAACGATTTTTCCGAGAAACCATTGCCAGGCAATTCCTTCAAGACCCCGGAACAAGGTATTGTCCATCTGAATTGACCCAGACATATAACACATGGTGCCTAAAATTTAGTTGGGATTATTTATCAACAATGCTACCATGGATTTAAGCTTGCACTTAAGCATCTATTAACTCTAAAAGTTTCAATGCATAAGACAGCCATAAAATATGCAAGTACTTATTGAATTGAGTTAACAATGTTAAAGTGTCCTAACTTAAGTAGACACAAGTTTTCTCGACTGGGCTTCAAAATTGTAGTTTTGAATTTTGCCATGGCATGTCAAGAGCTGGATACAAGAACAAAAATTAATGTTATGACTAGGCTGATACATGTTTAATCCGAAGCAAATAGTAAAGAGCAAGTTGACCGACGAGGTTCATAGCTGTAGCAAAATTATCAACAAACCAAGTGCCACAAGTAAAATCAACTTAATTCCAGAATTGTGGTTCTCTCTATGTCAAAACAACAAACAAGCTATAGTTGAATATGATTGGTTAGCAGCTTAATCCAACTCAAAACAAACGGCAATGATCGGAGTGACTCACAAGGTGCACAAACTACTTGCATCAATACCCTCAGCATACAACTTTAAATTCAAAAAAATATGACTTGGTAATGTAGGTTATTAGTCACCAGGTTTTGCAGTAATCTTTTCTTGAGATTTTACCATTATCTGGAAGCAAAAAAGAAAAAAGAAGGGAAAAAAACAAAAAACAAAAGAAAGAAAGAAAGAAAAAGTTAACTGCCGAAAAAATTGGATTCACTGGAAATTATTACTTGTTTTTCTTCACCTGAACAATCTGGGCCTCTCCACCTATTATTTGAAAAGGTGTAATTGCTTCACCAGCGCTCTGCATATGATGAATCGCTACAATACTCAGGATATACACCAAATGTTCCAAAAGCCAGATAAACAATAGCAATTAATCATGAGAGATCAGTTAGGACTGCCCCCAATGAGGGAGCAAAGCAAGTTTTGAACTTGCTTTTGCTTCCCCAACTAGGAAGCAAACTATGTTTGCTTCCTTACACCTTGATTCCCAAGCACAAATAATCGCATCTAGGAAGTGTGCAGTTGCCCAAGGTTTAGAACTTCAGATAAGTTTATTTGTAGCTGCTGGCACTGATTAGGGGTGAACAATATTTGGTTAAACCAAATAAACTAACCAACTTAATTCATTTCGGTCGGTTTGGTTTAGTTTTGAAACTAGATTAATTTATAATCGGTCCGTAAAAAAATTAGTTTGGTTATCGGTTTAACCAAATTAACCGAACTTTTATTATATTTTCAAAATTAATAGTGTTATAGTAATTTTCTAGATTAGTTTGACGATCTAAATAAAATTTACTTATTATATGTGTCAAAATTACTATTAGAAAGCATAAGAATACTAAATAAGAATACTTTAATCATATATTAGGTTTTATTTCAAATTACAATGTATATTCCAAACATAAAAGTTACAGAATTTGACAAGTGAAAAGCTCATCTTCCAACCTCTCCCTGCATCGAGAGCTAAAAGTTACAACAACTTCCACGTCAGTGTTGCACTTGTCGTTTGCACCTCCCCATTGGGAATGCTCTAATATGAAGAAAATGAGTATGTCCCATTTTTAAGTGTTTCAGGTACAATTTATTAGGTTATACTTGATTGCTCTTTTGTTACTTTTATATAACATTTGAAGTCAAAGAGGGAGATGGGTGACAGAACACAGGAAACACAAAGAAAGAGGCATACTCATTTCCTGCGCTTAATCTACAGTACTTCTGAATATCTGATTGAACTCAAATACAAAATAATCCCGAACAGCCTATGAACAAATAGAGTGAAAATATGTTTTCAATACTTGACGTAATCAACTAAAGTGCATCTGCACATATGTTCATTTAACGTGATGGTAGTTAAGTGAGAGACTGGGTTCTGCAGACTGTAGTTATGATGAATCAGCTCCTTCCAAAAACAATACACCTAGATTCCTGACTAACAGGTTTACATACACCAAATTAAAAGAATGTGATTGTGTTGGATAACACAGCATCCTATGCTTTACAACTTTGTAATATAGATACATGGTAAAATAGTCTGCACCCAACATAAAGTACCTTGCCCACTATTTTGCACCTTTTTCTTGGTATAAGCCATTGATCCCCACAGAGATTGGAAAAACTTTTGTTCGGGAGATCTCTACTTTCCCAATGAAAGATCAAGCAAAATAGTTATATGTTCTATTTCTAATGACTTGTAAAATTTTCTCAGGAATTAACTTCAACTTCGGATAAATCAAAATGCAGAATTTAAAACAGACAAGTCAGAATCCCTAGAAATATCCTAAAGTCTAGCAGAATATCTCTCCATCGTTTGAATATTTCACCGGTTTAAAATATGAACTCGTAACTATCAACTAGAGCAACAAAGACAGAAACGCACCTGATAAACATAGGACTGGAAAGGCGCTGAATAAACAGGAGCAGCCATGGAAATAAGAAAAGAACTGTACGAAATCCTGCATTAAAATTTAGGGACAAAATTTCAAAGTCGGTTTATTTTTGAAAACTTTCGCGATTGGCGCTGGTTTCGAAACTTTAGCAAAGTCAGCAAATTTGTAATTTTAGTTGCCCCTATATTTTTCTCAACTGAATATGCACAACTAAAAGTTGCGCATATATTATTTTTAATGTCACCATAATAGCGCAATTAAAAGCACAACTAAAAAATGCGCATATATGGATTTACTTTAGACGCAACTCATAGTTGCGTCTGTTGTGGTGCAGGCGCAACTATACGTTACGCCTGCATAGGTTTTTGCTGCCATACAAAAGAAGCAGCAACCCATTACCTCCACCTCATTTCATTTTCACAAACTCTTTCCTCTTCCTCAAGCCTGAACCCAACATCCACAAGCTCTAGTTTTAGGTTTTTTCCATCAATTTCTGTCAAATTTTGCAAATTTCTTCATCAATCTTCGATTAGACCAAAGCTACAACAATCCCTCCACCACACACTCACGTTACCATTCATTCATCTTTCCGAATTTTCCAATTCCGAATCCAAGCCACAACAATCTTTGCAAGGTAATTGAGTAAACCCTATTTTCGAATCTTTTGACATTTTGAAATGTTTTATGTTTTTGTGTTGATTTATAGTTCCATGCCTTTCAGATTAAGCTAGCCGAACCGATATGGATAATTGGAAGATCTCAGATGAAGTATTGGTGAAATATGTTGAACAAATGGAAGTTGAATATGAATTTGTTTCTGAAACTCAGTTTGAAACAGTTCATGAAACTCAATTTGAGATAGTTCCTCAAAATATTGGTGTTGTTGTTCAATCTGCTTTGGATAATCAAGTTTGCTTAGGTGAACCGAATCAAAGACCGGGGAAACAAATTAGCCGCGAAGGTCGAGTGAGACAAGCAACACATCCGATTTGTCAGTGTGGAGATATTTGTGAGGTAATTATATGTAAGACTCAAACAAATGTTGGACGTCGGTTTTACGGATGTGCTGGTTACCTTGATCATATAACTAACCCGAAAGGTATTCAGTGCTGTAAATTCTTAAAATGGTTAGATCGTCCGTTGACCCCTAAGGGAGTTGAGTATGCACTAGAGACGCAAGCCGAAGTGAGACGATTGGAAAAGGAAAATAGTATGTTGTGACATCAAGTAAACTATTTGCAGTCCTTAAATCCAATTTGAAAAGGGGTCTAATAAACTGGTTAGTGCAATGTTATGTAATGGTTCTGTATCAGACTTGTTTAATGGAGTTATGTATGCATTAGTGTTAATGAGTGTTGTATTACTAGGTTGTTTTATTACTTGGTTGTTGTAATGGTTATGCAATATTTGACGTATTGCTGTTTGGTTGTTATGTTTATTTAATGTTTGATGTAATACTTTGTTGTTGTTGCACGTTGGGTAATGTGGATAATACGTACAAAAGTTGCGTACAAAATAAATCAAAGATACAGAACATAGCAACTAACATAAATGTTTGACAGAAGATAACTTTTAATATCAAAGTTGCGTACAGAATAAAAATAGAAGTTATACAGTACACGAATGACATAAGTAGTAAAAACAAGTAAATTATTTATTGTTTTCCGCACGTTCTTCTCTTATGACCCAATTTACCGCATTGTCCACATATGTCTTGTCTTCTGTCCCCCATTTCGTCCATGACTCTCATAATTCTTGTAGACCTGGATCTTCCTGTATTCCTACGCGTTGGCAGTAGGAGTATAGTTGGGCCTTCATGTACATCCCAATATCAACAGTCGGACACAGGATGAAAAACCGAAGAATAAGTATGTCTATAATTGTCTGCTATAAAACAGGACGAAATAAGATCATGGTAAGCTCTGTTCGCTCCTCATCTACATCGTGCGCATGTAGCCAAAACATGAGAACATGGAAAATGAGCAAGAATAGGAATATTGCATGAACAACTATAGTTGTCATTGACAATATTTACTGTGTAGTTGCATGTTTTTTGTCTATTATTTGCCACTCCGTCAAACTAAACCTGTTAATACTCATATTTCGTGCTTCTGCTGCATATTTTTCCATCATTTTTCATAAGTTGGCGTGAGCGCAGATGTGTAATCCAGTCCACCAGTACGTCTTCTATAGAAGTAGCTATTAAGGCGATGAAAGGTATGTGCTACTAACGCCTTTACTGGTAACGATCTTGTACCTTTTAGAACTCCATTGAAACTCTCCTATGAATTGGTAGTTATCATACAAAAACGTTCACCGTTGTTTTTGTAAAACGCCCACTGTTCATCCTTATGTCTAAGACTTCTATCAATCCATCTATTAGCAGCCGGACTTATCATTTTTTAGTTGCCCTCTTAGTTCTTTGTATGTTAACTCGTCTCTTGCTTCAGCACAAGCATGGAATGAGTTTGGCAAAATCTTACTATCAAAGCCGGCCTTTTTGAAGTTTGTTTTCAAATGACGAAGGCAGAAGCGATGATGATGTGGTCTTCTCCACTTTTCTTGCAAGACAGTTGGAATTCCTTTCATTCTATCAGAAATGAATGTAATGCATCTTGCATTTAAAGATGGAATTAAGTTTCTCATGCATGAAAAAACCATCCCCAAGTCTCCGCCGACTCATTTCGTACAATAGCAAATGTCAAAGGAAAAAGAGAGTTGTTTGCATCAACTCCTGTAGCCACAAGCAACGTACCTTGATATTTACCATACAGATGTGTTCCGTTAATAGAAAGAACGGGACGACAATGCTTGAAACCTTCAATGCTCGGTCCAAATACCCAGAAAGCCCCCAAAAATTGAACGCCTTATGTATGTACATGATAAACAGCGCCTGGATTTGCATTTCCAATCGCCAAATATTTTAGACATGGCTTTGCTTAGTCCTTTCCAAGCTCTCATGTAGCTTATTTGAATTTTGTACGTATTTGCCATAAGCTCTTGGACTGATTTTGCAGTGTTATTTGGATTCGATCGAACATGTGGAAGGACTTTGGTACAGATGAATTTAGTCGTTGCTTGTTTGTGGTTCGAGTTGATGATTGGATTTGAGCAAGTGTGATCACCACCGTATTTTTTTATCACCCACCACCCATCATGATATCTTTTAGAAACAATTACATGAAGCCGCCACAGACAATTAGCATCAATATCACATATAGCAGTGAACTCTCTAGCATGAGACTTTATGTTTTTAAATGAAACTGAACATTTTATCGACCATTTACTTATATGTTCAATTAAAGATTCCTTTGATTTTAAAATCATACCAATTCGAGGGCCTTTCTTCACACATTCTAGTCCAAACATTTTATCGATAAATTAAAATTCTTGCATAACAGATTTTTTCATGATTGTATCATTGCATTGGTCATCCACTAACGGTTCTTCCATCTCGATATGCTCATCAATGTCATCAATTTCCTCTGGAATATCATCTAAAGGAGCATCATTGTTAACATTCATAGCATCTATCCATGTTTCATCTTCGTCAAGTGAAGCAGCGATTTCCATGCTATCCAAATCGCCAAATTCCATTATCAGCATTTCCACCCTCTATATCCTCAGTTTCAACATCTTCATCTTCAATTTCTTGCAAGTATTCGTTTGAATTCGGAGTTGGAATTGACTGTGGAGGATACGATGGATATGACATGAAACCATACCCGGGTGACTGCGATGGGTATGGCATGATATCGTAGCCGGATGTTTGTGGATACAACCTGTAAACAAACATTTGAGTTTTAAGTGCAAAAAACATGAATGAAACATACATACATCACATAAAACCATACCCAGCTGATTGTGCGTAAATGTTCGGTGGTTGGTAGGAGTAGTGTGGGTAATACATTTGACTTTGCTCGGCATTATTACTAGGTCCAGGTTGGCTTGGATAATCAAAGATTTGAGCTTGTTGTTCAGATGTTTGTACCACCCCTGTCTTCTTAACATACAACTCGATTACTTTCATCCCCATGCAAAACATAGAATCAACATCGTCATCATCGTTCACCTCGATAGCAATTGAGCCATCATCCGTTACCCATTTACTTACGAACAAGATGTCAAATTCGATAGAAGCAATCTTTGTAGCTTTGTAAATTGCTGTTTTCAACTCAAGAAAATTACAACCCTTCCTCACTTTAGATCCTTTATGTTTTCTGCCAACATAGGTTGGCTTGCTATTTTCGTCGATGTCTAAATCACCGTCATAGTGACAAATAATCGGCACGGTAGTCATAGATCTAGCAAATTTCAAGAAACTAAATGTCAATAATAGATCTATCAAAATTAGCAGAGTAGGGTTTCAAAACTTTACCTCAACTGTAGATGAAAGTGAAATCTTGTGTTGATCTTTGTCCATTTAAACGAGTTTGATTGGAATCTTGTATTGATGAAAGTGAAAGTAAGAGCAATGGAGTTTTGGATTTCTGAAATATGATAGGTTTGAGGAGTTATGTTCATTTGGGGAGGAGTGCGAGGGTTATAAGCTGCTGTTAGGCCAACAGGAGTAGCCCATGAATACAGACGCAACTTTGAGTTGCGCAAAGACATGTAACAGGCTAGTGCACCTTTAAATTGCACATTGATATGTAACAGGTTAACGCAACTTTGATGCGCACATATCGTGGAAATATTTCTGCGCAACTTAAAGTTGCGCAGCTGCTTATACAAATGGGCGCAACTCTCAGTTGCGCCTGTAACTTACTGCCAAACAGCAGCTCACATATGCAAACGATTATACATTTCATACAAAACCATCAAATTTCACGCAAATATAATATTTCAACTATATATACGAAAAAACAACTAGTTGCAAACCCACAAATCTATTAAACAACATACATATCTTGATTGTACAATAACGAAGTTCATCTTCAAATTTGAATACAAGTTCAAGACAACATATTACAACTTCAAAAGAAAGCAACCAACCTACAAACCATCATAACACTTATCTTCTTAAGTTTCTAAGTTCGCGTGGTGTTCTTTGAGTTTGCGTCGGAGGCGGTTGAGATGGTCCAGCTGCAACTATGTCCTGCCCCGGCTGGCTGCCTTGTGAAGAACTCTCATGCCTCTAAAACCTCTTCTTTGGTATGTACGACAAAAGCTTGGGGGGACGAGGCATATAAGGCGGTGGTCGTTCAAGCTTATGTCTACCAAGAAGCGACTTGATACATCGAATGTGCCGAATGATAAGTAAAAATATCATTTCTATTTTTAGAAAGCATTAGAACGTATTGAACATGACGAATGATAGTTAAAATAGTTTAATGTAGCATTTTAGTTATGAAGTTCACTACCATGTTTAAAATATTAAAAATGATATTTTAATATAACATTTTAATTACCAAGTCCATTATCATGTTTATAATATGCAAAACTATAGTTTAATGTAACATTTTAATTATGAAGTTCACTATCATGTTTATGATATGAAAAAAATAGTTTAGTGTAGCATTTTAACTACAAAGTCCACTAGCATGTTTAGAATATTCAAAACGATAGCTTAATATAGCATTTTAGTTATGAAGTACACTAGCATTTTATTTATGATATCTGTAATATTCAAAATAAAGCAACTCGATAAACAAGTTAACAAGCAATTGATGCATTATGTTTTATGCATATTTTATCATCTTGCGAAACATACGAGTAATTTTATCTAATCAAAATCACATCTTATGCAGATTCATAAAACAAAACTTACTCCAACTCCTTGAAATTTAGGAACATTCAATCATATTATTACAAATGCATAAACTATAACAACAACAATACAGAATATAACGTTCAATTATGCATTACACTTATAGAATTATAATGATAAGTTCATATAGCATTTTTTTCTTAGTTCATTTTAGCACATTTAATCGTCATCGTTACCTTTGGCACCACCAGCAACCTTAACCTTCACTCCACCGCCACTCATCTGAAATCAGACGTCAAAGTCATCGCACAAGTCACGTAGACCTTCAAAGTAGTCACCACCACCTATAGTCTATCGTCTTTGCCTGAACGAGCTCCGCCTTTGCCTAAGCGAGCTCAGCCTTCGCTTGTACTTGCGCGCCGACGCCTACGCTTGTGTCGTCGTCGCCTGTTCTTGTGATGCCACGTCGCCTGTTCTTGTAATACCGCTGCATGTACTAGTGATTTGAGAACAACCTAATTTTTTTGTAAAGAATTTCCTTCAGGCGAAAGTATAAACCTTGCGTCCTCATAACGTAAAAATAATTCCCACATCCTTCATTCTAAAAACAATGTTATGTTTTTTCTTCAGTCGATTTTCCTGTTTATAAAAACATAGACAATGTTTTAACATTTAAATATTTCTACATATATGTCGTAACTTTGAATCAATTTTAAATTCAATTATTAATTTTCGTAAATACATATAAATACTAAATTTATATAAAAATTAAATTTTTATTGGCGAAAGCAGATTACGTATGAAATTAATTTCACAAAATTTAAAACATATTTTATAAGGTATATTAATTGATGTTATGATTTTACGAAATTTATTTGATTTAAATTATATATATATATATATATATATTTAAAAAAATATGCTGAAAGTCTTTTAGGTATAAAACTATTTATATAAAATTGTAAAATATATTTTGCATAATATAATATTTAAATCATGACACTTATATAAATTAAATAATATATTAAATTAGAAATAATTTTTTTGCCATGAGTATTAAGATGTACATATGTTGCAAAAAAAAAATTAAATTACATAAGAGCATAAATATACAACCATCACAAATGTAACGATATATAGATACACTAGATTTGTCACCTATCGATCTAAACATCATATGATATAAAATATAACACTAATTTATATTTTTAAATCAAGTCATACCTTTACCAAACCCTATTGAATACACGTAGAAATGAAGATATGAGCTCCTTTGAATCCTATTCCAATCCTGAAGGTGTTAGCTTCGAATTGTTGACCGACTATCGAATAGCTTTTATTTTTATTTGGTTTTAGCTTGAAATAATGGAAGATATAGAGGGTAGTTTTCGGCCAACAATGGAGTGGGTGGAAGCAATAAAAAGTAGTAGTATAGTGAGGGTTATGATGCTTTTACAGAGGAGAGGCTAGAGGGATAAAGTAGGATCAAGGTCCATTTTTTTCTCTTACTCATTCTCTCCCTTCTATCATATCAAAACCCAAGGCCTCTTTAGCAACTCATGATGCCCATTCCATGGTCATACCATGGCCAAAATTCCCTTGCCCATATGGTCTTCAAACCTACTTTAAGCCCGAACAATATTTATCGCATTTAAATCCAATTTAAATGTGTATCAATATCATATATCGATTACTATATTTATAGCTATTATAAACATATTTATTAATATTGTTTAACGCGTCAAATAAATTTTTTATATTTCATAAATATTAATTAATTTATAACAATTACGAATTAATTAAATGTTTAGTCAAAGGAGTATTCAACATTTTGGTTGTATGACTTTTTAGGTGTAAATTTGGTCAGCGATTAATATCGAACTATTCAAATATAAACATTCAACACGTCGCTTAGCAGATATTGTGACATTTTGGTCAAATTTATCATTTATTGGTTTTGATAAAACCCAATTTTACTTTGATAAGCGTTACCCGATAGTGGCAATTATTTACACAAATTCTCTTCGTCAAAACTATATCACCGCGGACTTATGAAATTTGGTAATAGTCAAAATATCGTTCATATTCAACTCTATAGTCCACATAAAAAGTCCTTAGTTCAATAATAACAATTATTATTAGCTGAACTACTCTGCTAAGAAATTTTGACTTTGAGTTAACTTCAGTTGACTGTGATACTAACCTTATATAACTAAGGAGACGAATCCTCTCTTGAATAGTGTTTCACTTCCAATACTTTCACTCGACCCAACTTTGGTCACTCGATGTGCGTCATGCCATGATTTGACTATAATCAAAGTGGAGCTTTCGTATTGAAGATCAACATTACTCTCAATTTGAGGGAGTTATATAGATTAGTCACATCGATATTTTTTATTTGACCTTGGTTATATTAATCAACAAAACTATCGAGTGAGTCATTCCATAGTTATCGAATAATTATCAGTACGTAACCTCTTGGTGCCCCTAGAAGTCATGAATAATACACTGCCCAATATTTGGAGAGCGTTACGCGGTCTAGTCTCAATGGATGCACCGATATCCAATCACGATGCATCTTGATTAGGAATGTTTAAAATGATGTGTTTATTAAATTGTGATACAATACCCATGATCACAACTATTTGTAATTGCTATCACAAATGCACCGTTTATGGATTTTCTGTTAAATATATATTAATCAAACACTTAAATTATTTATAACATATTATAACAAATATATAATAGGAAGAAAAAACACTTTTATTATGAATGATAATTGATTACATAGTTAATAATTTACAATAAATTACTGAATTGCCCTTAGGGCATACTCCTAACTATCAATGGTAACTTTTGAGACAGTAGTAGGCACTAACGTGTAAGTGGCCAAAGCTGGATATATCTATGTATAATTTATTTTCACACTTATGTTTCCACATTATTTATCTATTTATGTACGAAATATTTTCAATACACCATTAACCTTCCTCTAGGGTATAATGCATGATCCTAATAGAAGATACTACCGACTGATGTAGAATAAAGAATTTTAAGCCATTTAGATTAGACTGATTTGAAGGAACGAGGAAAATATATCTTAGATTCTATGCATTGAAATGTGAAGGCAAATTTAGGTGAAAATTGAGACTTGGAAATGGTTTATGTAAAAGATTAGGTAGGTTCTTTTCCATCATCTCTCGGATTGAAGAGAGATTGTCTATTGAAGAAACTTATTGTGAAGTATCGACTTAATGGTACCTAGTTTATGTTGCATACCAGCTGCACATGAACGATGTTTCATTTAGTCATTCACTTTTAACTCAAACACAATTTTGGATTAGAATCTCATCTAGGTTTAGGACTTCACTTAGATTTAGGATTATGTTTGTTATGTTTGAATGGTTAATTATAATACTATTGCTTTGTTTGATTTCTTGAATGATTGCTAGTTTGTATATTTTAGGACTTGGAATAAAAAATTAAAAGTTTTATAGATTAAGAACATGGTACTTCGGTATCATAATTGTTCGATTATCTGAATGTTTTCCCATTTGGTTGCTTGTTAGTGTAATCAAATTTTCTACTTATGATTGAATGGTTGTTATAGGTTATTGTGGCTTTTATAAAATATAATTGACTGATTTTGGTTGTTTTGTTTATGGTATGGATTATATTGCTTGACTTTTGATTGTGTGACTATGTTTTAATTTACATAAGTTGCCTATTTTTTGATATGTTGCATTGTAATGACAACTGCATGCATATAGAAAATTATATGATCACGCTAGGATGTATTGCATCATGCCTATATGTCATATCTGTTACATACATTTCAGGAGGCTGATTAGTTCTGGAGGTTAACTACCAGTTACATTTTGCATTAACTTAATATTACATATGTCATGATCCTGCATCCATATATATATATATATATATATTTGAAAATTGGTTCTTTATTAATTTCCTAAAAGTAAAATACATAGGTAGGATAGTAATCTAACCTACATAAATCTAGTACAAACAATATACAAACCCAAAGTACTGAAATTAAACAAATACATATAGATAGTGGATTTCCAATCATAAATCACATGCATACTGCATCATGTGAGGACATATCCTACATGCACAATTTTCATTTATCAAACTGCTCCTTCTCTCCTAAGCAGATACTTCGTTACTCTTGCATAGCCAAGTTTTCCCATGTACTATTACTTTACCAATATACTAATCCATTAATTACACATTCAGCCCATATATCATCAACCAGTTATTATTTTGCAATTGGCCTATTTAGCAACACCTTCCAAAGTGGTTATGGTAACCGAACTCAACTGTTCACGTTCTGGAACCTTCTTCATCAAGCAGTTATTAAAACTACTATAAGCACGTTCACCCTAATCACCTTTATCCAACACCTTCAACGTCTTGCTCCCCGCCTTGATCGCCAAGCATACTGCCTTCTCCAATGGTTATTAGCAATGACTCAAAACTAGCGTCAGATGCACGTTGTGATCCAATCACTGCTTGTGCTTCTTCGTCATGAAACTTATTTTCACCCGATCTGTCATCGCGTTGATTCCACTATGTCCAGTTTGTTCAGGCATACCTCGCGACTAGTCATTGTTTCATATATTTGTAGAAATCAATAACTTTCAAATGAATTCCTCTAGAGAAAATGCTCCATCTAAATCCAAATTGCTTTCCAGAACCCATAAAAAATTGGTACATGTGTGTCCTAAATTTGCATTCTAAAAGATAAATGATGCATAATAGCCAACTAGTGTTTCCATTCGTCAGTTAATTCAGCATTTCATTCGCATGATAATCTCATTCTTGACTTTGAGTGTTACCAATTTTATCATCGGGAAAAAAATTGGAAAAATTGCCTTTGCCCTCTAAACATTAGGATCAAAAATCGAAAACATAATCTCATCCTATTAACCATTGTCTTAGGAGATCCTCTCTTAGAAGAGAGTCCCTTGTGTGTGTGTGTGTGTGTGTAAGCATGCCCTAAGGGCAATTATGTAATTTGTTACATATATCTAACTCTATGACCGATCTAGTTAATGATAAATGGTGTTTTTCTTTCTATTATATACTTGCCATATTGTTATATGTTAATTATTACTTAATTGAAGTATATTAAATTGAAAATCATTAAATGATGTGTTATATGATAATACTTACAATATGTTGTAAGCATGTGAAATTCATCATATTAAAATAATATATTATTTTAAATATCCCAAGTCAAGATGTTTTAGGACATGATATCAGTACATCCCTTGAGACTGGAGTACATAACACTCTCCAAATGTTGGACAGTGTATTACTCATGACTATTGGAGGCACCAAGGTATCACATACAGATAGTTTTTGGACAATTATGGAATGACTCACTCGAGAGTTTTATGTTGATTAATATAACTAAGGTTAAACAAAGAATCTTGAAGTGACGATATTACACGGTTCTCTCTACTTGAGAATACAGTTAAACTTCAATGTGGATACTCCACTTTGACAATAGTTAAGTCGTGGCATTGCATCCATCAAACAACTATAGTTGGGTCTGAGTTGGAACTTTGAAAGTGAAACGCTATTTAATAGAAAATTCATCTTCTCGGTTATATGAGGTTAGTATAACATCCAACTGTAATCAACTACGACAAAGTCTCTAGCCAAAATAGTATAGTAATCATAATTACTATTATTGAATCAAAGGACTTTGTGTTTAGACTAAAAAAGTTGAATGTGGACAATATTTGAATTTTGATCAAAAACCAAATTTCATAAGTTCTAAAGTGATATAGTTTTGACGAAGAAAATAGATATAAATAATCGCTACTACCGGGTACTGCTTAAAAAAGTTGGATTTTACTAAAAAGATGTATAAGTGATAAATTAGGCTATACTGTCACGCCACTAGTTAAGGTGACGTGTGAACATTAATATTCGAATTATTTGATATTGGTTGCTGACTGAATTTATACCTACGAGTCACACAACCGCATTGGTAGATTCTCTGAAATACCTCATGGTTTAATTAATTTATAACAGTTATAAATTAATTAATATTTATGAAATATTATTTATTATTCGATGTATTGGGTGCTATTAGTATTTTGGGTGTCATTAGCAATTAATTGGGTGTGTGTATGAAAGTTATATATGTATGAATCATTATACGATATCAATACGCATTTAAATTGAAAATAATTATGATTAATTACTTAAATGGTTTGATGTATTTAAGGGCCCATAACAACCCTATGAATGGCCAACCATAGGTAGAATAAGGTTGGGTTTTTTTAAGTTTTAAAGTCTTAAACTAAGTAAAATTGAGATTATAAAATTAAGGAAAAAAGATCTCCCTAGTTTCCTTACAAATACCTCCTTACCCCTTTATTGTTTGGTTACTAAAGCTTCTTCCTTACCTCTACCATACCCACTATATCCTATCCCTCCTCTTGTCAAAAATCAGTAGCCCCAATACAACGTCAAATCAAATCAAAGTGGTTCTCCAAGCAGTTGCATAGCTAGGAGCTCAGATTAGAATCAAATCTAGAAAAGCTTGCCAATTAAGGTACAAATCTATGGCAACATCTTTAAGGTAACATTCTATTATCTATAAAAGCTATATCATCATGTTAGCATAATTCCATAGTAATTTTGAACGAATTTATATGCACAATCGTTATCCAGTTTAATTATATTGCTTTTCATTTGATACACACAGAAAAAAATTCTAGATCTAAAACTTTAACTATCTAGCGTTTAAATTAATCACTATAATGTTAAGGACCGCTAGCTCAAGTGATTATAGGTTTGACGCTTTAGACAAATGTTTTAAAGGCCATGGCTTCAAGCCTCTGAGACATCATAATGAGTGTTCTGGTTGAATAAAGTATCACTCTTGTTATAAAAAAATATATATCACTACAAAAATATTATATATATAATACTTTACGAAGTTATATATAGATACATACATATATAAATAATTTATTTTAAAATCATTGAAAACTATTTTATTAATGAATGATATGTATCTATTATATATATAAATAAATAAAACTATACATATGGTTATACATATATTATTTCTTTTATTTAAAAAAAATCTGAAACACAATTTATTATTTATTTATGAACATAAATAAAATATTCATATTTACAATTGTTTGTGCGTGCGTGTATTAATATGTAACATTATATATATTACTAATTTTATAAAAATAAAATAATACTTATTACTCTAGTTTTATAATAAAAATAATTAACCAAAAGGCATTTTAATATATATTTTATATTTTGTAAATTGATTAATAATTATTTAAATGTTAAATTAAATATATACATATACTAAAAAAATTATTAAATATTATATATATTGAAAATATCATGATGTTTTATTTATTATATAAATATCTTAATTTTAAATTATAGATCCACGTCTATTTTTAAATTGTTTTACTAAGTAAACAAATTAGATATTTGGAAATTAAAATTTTAAATTTGAGTTTATGGACTTAGTCAAAATAACTTAAAAAATTATTTTAATATTTAGTTATTATACCTATATAAGTAATTTAAAATTATTTTGGATAATAGTGTGCATATAAAGGGATAGATGTGTCTATTGTAGTGTACATCTTAGCACCTATAAACTTACAGATTAACGATGTACACTATATACATATTGCACGTGCAACACATATAAGTGTATTTGATACACTTATAAGATTATAATTAAATTAAACGTTTTATAAATAAATAAAATAAAATAGGAATTTTATTTAAAATATCTAGATTGGATCTAAAATCACTTAGACTTCATATGCTCAACAAAGATCTAAAATGGCACTCATTTAACCCGCTGCGACCTAGCTTAGATTTGTAATGGCCTACCTTTTCGACCCTCGAATGTCAACACTAATACATCCACAATATTCACGTGCCAAGCATCCAAGTGCTAGAATGACAGTTTGTTAGGGTAAAATAAAAAGAAAAGCAAATAGAACAAGAAAGAAGAGAATACAATATCAGAATCTCACAGTGGAATGATAACATATAATAACATATAATATCAAAAGAGAGTACAAAACTGTCACTCTAGGATACACAACATTTCTGGGTTACAATTCTAAATACTGCCATCAGCTTGGATAGTTATAACAACATATTCTCACAAATGCTGATATAAATATATATAGTAGTATTGCAACGGGAATAAGAATACTATGGTAGGTGAAATATCTAGCTCGTCTCCTCGAGCTCCAATGAACATCAAACTAAAACCTGTTTTTCTCAGACTACTCGAAAGAGCATACGAGGAATTTAGAGAAAACAAAAACCACTTGTTAGACCTAAGCCTAGTGTGAGAAACTCAAGAAATATGCGACCAACGTATAACAATACTTTTGAGACCGCATCGAATACTGTAACGGTTATCCCCTCAAAGAAACCACACATCTAATAAGTACATATGGTGATATAATAGATAATGTCCTGGGTGTAGAATATAAATCAAAAAATAACTGTGCAGCGTGTAGACAACAACAATAATAGGTATACAATCAATAACCGCTAAAGCACGTTCGCATAATTGTGTAGGATTCCAGGAGGTGCCCTCGGTACTTTGAGAATGATCCCCTTGCACAAGGATCAAAGGTATCTTTTTGAAGCATCATATATCTCTAGATGAATATAACATAGGAAAAACATAGCTGGTACATGCCCGAACATGTGGCACCGGGTCATATCATTCCCGCATGCATATCTGTAAGCAACACCAGAATATAGTGCCTGCACCCTTTAAGTTAGCCAAACCTCATAGGCTATGTCTCCTATCTCTGGTTTCTATCATTACCGATGATGAAGTCATGTTCAACATCTCCACACATGAGCCACAACTCGAATAGATCTCAACACACGAGCCCCAACTCGAACAGATCTCGGAACCACACATGGACTCCTATATCTCAACGGATCTCGGAACCACATGTGGATTTCCATATCTCAACAGATCTCAGAACCGCACATGTATTTCCACATCCTGAATAGAGCACGAACCTCTAAATGGGTTCGAGCATCTCAATCAAATCTCGAGTATCCATATAGATTCCAGTCTATTGAATCTCCTTATAGATTCCAGCATCTCGAATAGATCACAAACCTCTTCCAAAGCGTGGAACACATATATGGTTTTGAAGTGGTTACGGTTTTGAGTCATCTCATATAAGTACACTCCCACGCTTACTGAGCACTCTAAAACCAATCGATAGATTTTTGATTAACTCGACCTTGGTTCTTTCAGAATAAACGAATAATACATAAGGGTGGAGATCATCTTCTATCTGAACAGATTCCTTATCATTTGTCCTATAAGAGCAAGACGAGTTTATACGTACAGTATAGCATCTTCGAAGAAAACTATACCATATAACCCTCGTGTTTCTTATAGATATTTCCTAAGTTATTTCGGTCAATTTCGATAGTCGACTAATCGACTATCAAGTACAAGATAGAGGATCATAAATGGAAACCAAGTCTCGTATACTTATCACGTCTCCAATCTTTTCAACTCGTTCTATCCTTCGGTCAAGAGCGAAGCCGATCGATTAGAGAACTACTGCTTCCACACCATGAACAGATCAGTATGGATCGAATAATACGAATAATTAACTAAGTTAAAAACTTATGCGGAATTTAAATATAAAAGTAGATTGCATTAAGTAAATAACACCAAAGATTTTTATATTGGTTCAAACTTCCATTCTACGTCCAGTCCCAGACTCCTTCTGGATTTAACTAACAAACGTCCTCACTTAACTCGGAGGAATAGGTATTACATACCGCATGAGCTGCCGAATAGGACTTTTATATTACAAACCACCTAAGCTGCTGAATAGGACTTCGTGCCTGAAGATCTCTAACAGGACTTCAACTACAAAGAGTGGTAAAGTGTTTTGACTTCTTGTGCTCTAAATAACATGGATGAGTCGATATAGTACAACCTTGCTATAATCTTCTTCTTTATGGTATAATGTGTGCTCGTGAAGAAAGGAAGTAATTGATCACAAGAAAATATATTCTTGAATGAGCGTGTGATCAAAAAGGGTAAAGCAATATAAAATTGTATAAATGCTTGAGAATTCAAAAGATAGAAAGAACCGTGAATCGATGAATTAAATTGTTGAAATGTATTGCTTTATATAGATATCCATCGGTTGGAATTGTTTTGTAAAGGGCAATATTGAAGAGAAAAGGTTGCAGCTATTGATGGAGGGAAGCGTCCCTTCAGAATCTCAAATAAAAAAATAGCCGTTATTTAATTCTGTCGGCTGAATGACTTATAGCAGCCATCTGAAATCTGTCAGAGAGAACCATTTTCAAAACAGAAACAAAATAGTGCAATTTTCACTATATTTAGCCGGCTGAATTTTACCATTCAATCGGCTGAATATTGTTGTGCTTCAGAACTTGTGTACATGCATATATTCAGTCGGCTGAGTGGTCTCATTCGGTCAGTTGAATTCTATTAATTCCTGTTTTGTGATTTGAAATTGATGTGTGATAAATGTGTTTGAGTGTATACCATCTAGAAAAGGTTTTAACAATATTTTGAACTATAAACTAAGACACCATGACCGATAGTACATTGTAGCGACATTTTGGTCTTTATTTCGTCAAGTTTGTCCCTTCGTTTAAATGATATTATTTCCTACATAAATGGTTACTATATACGATATATTTTCGTATAGTTGTCACTATCAAAACATCAAAGTATAAGGTTCTAACACACCCCATTTAAACATAAGTCTTAACTCTCAAAGACAGAACAAGCCTACTTCGTCAGTTTTTAGTGCTAAGTACATGATTAAATACTTTACATAAATAATAAACACACAAAGCATGATTAATTCACACAAAGCATGATTAAGTCACATCAACGAATTCTAATCCCCTTTTTATTTAATTAATACTTTATTAACCTATCCACTTTTATTAGCAAAACTCCGTTTATCTAATAAAACTTCCTTCCTTTATTAATTAAAACTCCTTTATTAATTAAAACTCCTTTATTACTTGTGTGTGTATACATATATTTAATTTCTCTTTATAAAACATATATAATTTTATTCTAGTACTTCACCATTTATTTATACTTTTTTCAATAATATTTATATACTTATCTCAACGATATAAGTATATTCATAGAATCACAAGTCATCAACAAGAACTTTTACTTTAAACCTTTCTTTTTCTATATTTTTTCCAAAAGATTCCATACTTGTTATTACTTTTAAAATATCCATTTAAAAGTTCCAATCACATTCACATATCTATTTCAAAGGGCTTAAGACCAATGTTACTTAAACATTGTCACTACAAACCCAAAACATCTCACTTATGCTTATCTTTATAAAAATTAAAAAAAAATCCAATTTACATTTATAAGTATGATCAAAAAGGGTTAAAGACGAATGTTACTTACACATTATCACAACAAACCCAAAACCATTTATACTCAACATTCTCTTTAAACATTCTTTTTAATGTTCTAAGTATATCTATACTAATTAAACAAGGTAATATACTTTAATTAACTTCCAACACCGTTATAACATAAGAGTTATAGTCCAAAACTTCCTTTATTCCTTTATAAAATACTTAACTTACTTTTTTCCAAACTTATATATACTTTAAAAATATTTATAAATAGGTTTTAAATATCTATGGAAAATATTTCTTAAAAATAACTAATTTATAATTTACTAAAAACAATTAAATCCATGTTTTATAATTTGAAACCCTTTACTTAAAAATACATAAATAATTATTAAAAATATATTTAAACTTCAATATTTCTCCATTAATAAGTACACTTATAGTACTTATTAAAAACATAGAGAAACCCTAGGATGCCTCTCAAAGCTAACTTTAAAAATCGCCGAACACAAGACATTTTCAAAGTGTATAGTAACCTTTTTGCTTTTAACTTTCACAATTATGTTCACAATTTCTATAACTTCCCGAACCAATTCCTTTATGTCCAACTCAGAAAAACGTGTGTAGAGAATAACTGAATATATATTAAAATCTTGTTATGCGAATTGGTATTAATACTTGGTTTTCATGAATTTCGGACTTCAAGACGTTCCAGATTATGATTTCTATGACTGTAATTGTTGTGATTTGTTGTAACTAGGTTGCAACTTTCCTATTTACACGCAAGAACGTACAACTAGACTAATTCTTGTTAGAAAACTTTATTAGAAGAGAAGCAAATGTAATCTGCAAATGGTTGGAAGATGAATATTTTTTAAAGGAGGAAATTAAACATTATTGCAATTCTATCTTTCCACCTTGTTTGCTTTATTTTTGCTTGTATTTGCTTAAATCCAAACGAGAAAACAATACCCTATTTATATGTTTGCTTCATGTTTCATTCACTTTCTCGATCTCTTGCGGTACATGTGTTTTACATTTTCCTCTCTTTATTAATGTATTTGTAGTTACTTCTTCTATAACTTTGATCACGACCTCTTCCGCTTTGGCTCCAACTTCTTCCATTTTTAAAGGTCTCATTTTTTCGCAAGGTGGGTTTAGTTTGAAGAACTTGCTTCAATGGCTCTTTTTTAGTTTTTTTCCTTAATTTTTCTTCATGGACTTGAAATAAATCCATGAGTTGATCAAGTCATGGATTCTGAATTTTTAGATTCTTCAATTGCTACAACTATGTAATCAAATTTTGAATTCAAATATAGTAAAATTTTCTTCTCAACTCTAGAATCTTACATTTTTTTTCTTCCATATCTTTTCATTTGATTTAAATAAATAAAACTCGAGAAAAATAATCATGAATGATTTTAATGATTTCATATGTAAAGAATCAAATTCACCAAACATAGTTTGTAGTCTAATTTTCTTCACATTGTCAATTTCTTTAAAAGTGTTCTCCAAAATCTCACATGCTAACATGCTAGTTTGTGCATTAGCTATCTTCTCGAACATAGCTTCATCCAAACCTTGGTAAATGAGCGTAAGTGCCTATGATCCTTCTTCATTAAAATTTTCAAATTATCCATTTCAGTTTGAGATAAAGTGATAATATCAACGTGTTCTACGTACGCATTTTCTATGATATCCCACGCAACTTATTATCCAAATAACGTCTTCATGCGAATACTTCAATTATCATAATACCCATTTAGTAAGGGAACTTGAGAGACGGTCGTTATGTTTGTCATCTTCCTTGATTAGCAAACTTGCTCTGATACGAATGTTAGAAAATTTTATAAGAATAAGTAAATATAATTTGCAAATGGCTGGAAGATAGATATTTTGTAATGAAGAAAATGAAACTTTACTGCAATTCTATCTTCTACTTTGTTTGCTTTATTTCTGCTTACATTTGCTTACATCCAAATGAGAAAGTTCTATCCTATTTATAGTAACACCTCTGCTAAAATTAATGTTAGAGATGTATTATATCTAATGACTAATAATTATTCTCTTGAGTTTTCTGCAGTTATCGGTAATTCTTTACACATTTCTAGAGTAGACAACTACTCTAGAGACTCTGTACTGCAATATATATCCACATTATTACGTAGGCCAAATTCTAGCTCTTGTTATTCAAATTGCCCAAATAACTAATACTTCATAAAACCAAGTTTCTTACAATATTTCTGCAACATGGTATAACAATCGGTCATTCATCAAAAGGGATGAACATTACTCACTCTGATCGCAAAGTGTAACCTTAAATAAGTATACAATTCCTCTGTCTGAATATGTACTCGCTAGCGATTATAACTATATAGAACGTTGAACTCAAGGAAACTGAATTGGTGCAGTTCAAAACAGGTTAGATTTCGGGTTCTAAACCCAATTGTCATTGCAATCTTGCAATGAATATCACTTGTGATCAGAGAATATATGAAAAACCACAAAGACGATTAGGTAAGCATACAACATTGAGCAAAACTTTTCCCATGCGAACGTTTTGGACAATCAATGACAACTAGCCTTTGTCTTAAATAAATATTACAACTGTTTTATGTTCAAGAATGGAACCTACAGCCAGTGTGAATACATTGTTTTGCATGTCACATCAAATTTGTATACCATGATAAATTATTTTTTATAACTTTTTCTTTTTCTTTTTTACACTTTCCACTTTATGAAGTGCAATCATAAATATGTAAAATCTTTCCTATATGCACAAGCAATATCATCATGCTTCATACCTGGAGGTGCTTAAAACCTCTTCTTCTTCACCAGCCACTTCCCTAACACTAAACTTCAACCATCCTTTATCGCTGCAAAGCTTCATAAAATAATACACAAAAACACCAAACACGGTCAACCCAGCACTTATCGCAACCACTTTCCAAGTAGCAAGTGCCATCACAAATATCAAAAAGGCTGAAGGAACCAAACACATGCAAATCAACCCTTTCATTTCCATGGGCACGCGGAATGGTCTCTTAAGGTTAGGATGTTTCTTCCTTAACCATAAAAACGATGATAGTTCGAGAAGCATTCCGAGACTGTACAAAAAGTTTGCAGAAGCTATGATGTCGGTAAAGCTTAGAAAAGAAATTGCAAGTGTGATTAAGCTTGAGGTTAGAATTCCAAGCCAAGGCGTGTTGAACCATTTTGAGCGAGAGGCAAATATGCGTGGAAGGAATCCGAGATCGGCCATCCCTAAAAGTTGAAAGGATGTACTGCTCAGTTGGGCTTCGTACAGACCAATTGCTGATAGTATTGCACCGATTTCTAGCCAGTATTTTAACCATTTTCCCACAATTATTCCTACGATGATCAAAATTTGATGAGATGAATAGCAATGATCATTGTCAAGATTCTTTTCTTTTTTTTCTTCTTCTTCAAGTAATGATGATGATGATGATGATGATGATGATGATTTTAAGGTTTTAAGTGATTTAGCAAGTACAAACTTTCAACCGAAGATGGGTGTTTTAAACATTGATAAATTTAAGGTTGCTGAATGCATGCTTACAGAGCTACAGCCATAGCAGCACCATACCAACTTAGCTGAAAATATGAACTCAGTATAAACTTTCCAGTGAGTCCTATCTTCATAAGAGTAATAGAACCAAGTTAACATTACAGAATACTTCATTGCCTCAAACTGGAACAAACTATAAGGACCACTGATGTGAATTGTCACTACTAACAAAATATGGAGATCAGATGCTTATGCTTATTTCCATAAACATGCCTGTTTGAAATTGCTCACCATTAGTAAGCTTCGGTTTACATTTTATTAATTTCATATAGAGATGCACGATAGTCGCTTAGAACTTTGGCATGTACATTGCTCATGGGTATAAAACATTTTAATGATGCTTGACAAAAGAATCAAAATCTAATTTTACATAATTAATTAATTTTTTGTTTTGTAAACAAATAATGTAGGGAGAAAAAATTGCGATTTGAGACGATTTGTATCAATTCAAACAAAAGAGTATTTTGATTTTAAGTTTATCACATAAAATAGAGTGATCAACTTTTACGTTAAATAAAGGTGGACCCGGTGCACGAAGCTCCCGCACGATAGCGGCTTTGGGGAGATCGATAATGTACGCAGTCTTTCCCTCGCATTGCGAAGAGGCACTTTTACGTTAAAAAAATAAAATTTATTCTGAATATTAACATCAGGGTATTTAAGAACATACTAAAAGACGTCACGACAGAAAAGGATAAAACTTTCATATAAGTTTATTCGAAAAACTAATTGTGGAAATAGCCCACTTTCAAATCTAGTTATCAAAATGTCACTTTCAGAATCGTCTTGCACACTTATGGAATGAATGGGAGCAATTTCAAAGTTCATCTTGCGCATTTTATGACGGTAGCTCAATTGTAGTGCTTCATTTCTCTATGTCATCTTTCTACTTTGAGGTTTTGGGTTCAATTTCTACCTCCAACGTACTTTTTTCCTCAGCAGCATTAGGATTCATATGTTGATATATATTTTAAACTCCTGATTTATAATAACTTCGGAAATATTGTTTCAAATTTGACTATACTATAATTTTTTTTTTTATAATTGTATTTTTGTTCCTTGTAGAGCAATAAACACAATTCATATTTCACTTGTTTTCTTCTGGCATTTAAAAAAGAACCAAGCTTAAGCTTGTAAACTCTCAGCCATATGCACTTAACCCTCGCACATGCTGCGTGCAATTAACAATATGTTATTATCGGTGAATCAAAACCAAGTTTATATGCTTTGACTACCCAAGTAAATTAAATATTATTGTGATCTCTTGAGGAATTACAGAAGGATATCAGAACACATATATGTAGATAATTAGAAAAGGAATTTACGATTGCCATTAGTATATATGACTTTTCCACATTTTCACTCGTATATTTGTGCTTTGGTTGAATGAGTTATCCTTTGAAAGTAAAACAAAGTTTATTATAATAATTAAAAACAATATAACCAAAACAAGATCTAGCATTTCATTCTAACAAATATCAAAAATGTGTTATACTACCGTCAACTAAAACCCAAATTTCTGATTAACTTACCAAAATTATTAATGAAATATGAGTTTGAGACACACACACTTCAAAATATGGATCCAAGTGCCATTATTACATTTTGAGAAGAAAAAAAGTATTGGAGCTATAAAAAAAAGGCAAAACTTTTAGTGTAAAGATGCAACTTAAAATCAACTATGAAATCACACAAAAACAAACAATGGAAAGAAATAGAAAAGAAGACATAGAAGATTTAACGTGAACTCTTTATTATTTCTTCACTTCGAGAGAGTATAACATGAGAAGAATATGAATCACTCAATAAATTCCACTCAAAATTACAGAAATATGGATCCTATTGAGAATATCTAGGTGGAGAACACTCTTGTTGATTGTGATAAAAAATGTGCAAATATCTTCATATTTATAGGTGCAAAGATGAAGACTGCCTTGGAGATAAGGATAAATATTTCAGGATTTGCTTGATTTGATTTCAACAAAATTTAGCATATTTGTGTTTGTTTCCATTCATATTCTTATTTGATTGATTCCTCAAATCAATTGATATCTCTTCTGATGCAAGTTGATTATCTTTCCAATTTGTTTTTCATATTTGATTGATTACAAGAATCAATTAATATTTTCTCTTTTATAAATTTGGAATTTATAAATTTGGAATAGATTTAAATCATCCAAAATTTAACACTCCACCTCGATTTAAATATATTCATCAATCAACAAAACTGGTTGTTGGGTCAGCGTCCCATGCTGCTCAAGCGCTGAAATCAAACTGATCAAGTTTGACAAATGCTCAAATTTGTCCCTAAGAAGTGACTTTGTTATCATATCTGAAAGATTATTCATAGTACTCACCTTCACCAACTTGATCTTGCTTCGTTCTTCCTCAAGCATAAGAAAGAATCCTCTAACATCAATGTGCTTCGTCCAAAAACTATAAACTTGATTCTCTACAAGATGAATCGTACTCCGACTATCTGAATATAGCTCAAATGTCCGCTGCACCATAGAAAGATCATCCAATAGCTGAAGTAAATACAATCCCTCCTTAGTCACTTCCACAATCGATATCAATTCGACCTCGGTAGTTGACAAAGATACTATAGACGATAACTTTGATCTCCATGAAATCGAGTTTATGCCAAGTGTAAAAACATAGTCCAACACCGACTTCCATGTGTTTATGTCCCCAGCATAATCTGAATCACGGTAACCTCTAAGAGAGATGTTGCCACCTACTCCACCATATAACAAGCCAACTGAAGAAGTGCAACGAAGATATCTGAGCATCCACTTCAGCTCTTTGACTGAGTTAGATATATATCGACTCACAACACCCACTGCATGGACCAAATTTGGTCTCTTGCACACCAAGCATATGTAAAACTACCGACGACACTAGAATAAGGTGTATCGTCATATACATCTGGTCTTCATCCGATGTAGGACATAAATGTTTCGACAACTTGAAATGAAAGCCTAATGGAGTGCCAACCGATTTAGCTTTCTCCATACCAAGTTAAACGATGACCTTGTTGATGTACTGCGCCTGAGTGAGTCTCAACTCTCTCCGCTTTCTATCTCTGAATATCTGCATTTCCAAAATGTGTTTTTTCCATATCCTTCTATCAAACTCCTTGCTGAACTCTGCTTTTCTGGACTCATCATTGACAACATTCAATGCATATGTTGTCATGTCATCGAAGACGATGTCTTCGATGCTCAATCCAACAAACTCATCAAGCTACCTAGGTTTCCTTCTCTGCCTGACAGACCTAGTCTTTGAATGAGCTCCACCTTAAGTCTGATTCTTTGTACGAACATCTGTGCTATCTCCATCAACCATGGTACCATCGGAAACACCATCTGAACCTCTATGGAAAGAATTTGAATATGATATGCCTTATGTTTGGTATTCTGAATCTGTCCTCACAATGTCATTGGATCAGAAAGGCTCCACCTTCAGCATAACATTCTCATCAAAAATCATATGTCTGTTGATAATAATCTTCTTGCTTATAGGACACCACATCATATATCCATTCACTCCTCTCCAATAACCTAGAAAGATACACTTGCGAGCTCTATGTTCCAGCTTTCATCCGCTCTTATGTAAATAAGCTAGACATCCAAACACTCTGAGAAATGAATACTTCTTCAGGGATCTTCATATCTAGATCAGTATAATGTGTGCGATTGATGAGAAAAGCTGCCGTAGATAAAGTTTCTGCTCAAAATTCCTTCTTCAACTTAACAGTCAATATGAGGCAACGAATTCTCTCCAATAATGTCTGATTCGTTCTTTCAGCAATTCATTAGACTGAGGGCCGCTAGGTGTGGTGTAATGCATCTTAATGCCTTCGGACTCAAAAAATCGATGAATTTCTGTGATACAAGTTCACCGTCGTTATCTGAACGGAGAAATTTCAACTTCTTTCCTGACTTCTTTTCAACCATAGATTTCCACTTTCGAAACCTGGCAAAGGTTTCACTCTTAGACTGTAGGAAGTATACCCATACTTTATGAGAGAAATCATCTATAAATGAAACGAAGTACCTGACTACACCTAAGGATGGGCAGGGGGAGGGACCCCAAACATCTATATGAACATACTCCAATACAACTTTTGCTTTATGCTCACCAATGCCAAAAGAAATCTTTGTTTGCTTTTCAAGAACACACTCTTCACAAAAGTCAAGCTTTGAATGTTGAACACCATCAATCAAACCTCGCTTTCTCAACTTATCCAAACTGCGTTCACCAATATGTCACATCCGCAAATGCCACAATTTGGAAGAATTTGGATCAGTAGAAGTAGCAGAAGTTGATTCACCAACTACGGTAGTGCCCTTCAATAAATAAAGATTTCATGCCCTCACACCTTTCATAACAATCATAGAATCCTTCGATATATTCATCTTCTCTTTCTCAAATACAATCTTCAATCCAAGCATACTCAAAGCCCCTATAGAAATCAAGCTCCTTCTCAAATCAGGTACATGCCTAATATCAGTAATGGTACGAAAAACACCGTCAAACATCCTGATCTTCACACTACCAACACCAATCATAAGGCAAGAAGCATCATTATCCATCAGAACCTCTCCTCCATCAATCTCACGGTATGTAGAGAAGCAATTCCTATCAGGTGTCATATGATAGGATGTGCCAGAATCAATAAGTTATAAGTTGCTCTTCCGAGAAGAGCCAGAAGCTGTAAATACATTGGTATCACTCTCTGTATCTGATTTCTCTGCAGTAGATGTTGAAGCTTACTTTGGGTCTTTTCTTCTTCCTTCGAGCTTCGGACATTTAGCTGTGAAGTGCCCCTAATTCTTACAATAATGGCAAGTTAATCGCTTAGGCCCTCTAGACTGAGATCTTGAATTACTTCGACCTCCACCGTTCGTTGACTTGCTTTGGCTTCTACCTCCCTGAACAGATAAACCCTCTGTATCACTATCCAAACTAGTACTCGCCAATCTATCTCTCAACACTTCATTATGAAGGTCGACATTTATATCTGATAGACTAATCTTATTGCGACCATATATCATAGAATTAACAAAAGCAGTATACTCCTTAGGTAAGGAACGCAAGAGTATCACTGCTTGAGCCTCTTCAGTAATATCAACATCCGTTGCCTTCAGGTTCATAATCAAAGTGGTCAAAGCATCTACATGTTCCATAAGATCGGCTACAGGTTTTATCTTAAATGAATAAAGTTGTTACTGAACAATAATCCAATTAGTGAAAGACTTGTCTTGATATGCATTAGATAATGCATCACATAATTCCTCCATCGCTTTTTTTGAGAAAATTCCCTAAGAACTTCATCTGCAATAAATTTATCTAAAAATCATACTCATCATGCTAGGACAAAACATATTGATATCAGACATCATTTTCTCAAAGATAATATAAGTAAAGAGATTATTTCTCTTGAGTTTATCAATTCCGAGAATCAAATTGCTGACATTTTAACCAAACCCTTAAATCAACTTATATTTACTAAATTAAGAAGAGAACTAGGCATTTGTTCAATAACTGAGATATAGAGTATAGATATAGTAACATATATTTTTAATGAACAAAAATATACAAGAAAACCAAATTTTTCATAGGGATGTCGACATACCCCTACCACCCATGTCGACATACAACGGTAAAATTTGAAATTTTAATTTTCCCTCTAAAATCAGTTTGGTAGTTATATAAACCTATGTATTTCGAGTTTTTCTGTCTTCTTACATCTCTTTCTCTGTAGTAAACTTCTGAAAATTAACATTTATGGCCTCCTCCACTAAATCAAACCAAAATGACATCATTTCTTTACATTCTTCGCATTCTGGTCCATTCCAACGCACTATACTAGCACGTATAATAAAGATTGAAGAATCTATGAAGGATGCCATGCAAATGTTGACTGAACTTCAAGTTATGCAAATAAGGATGGCAAAAGAACAAAAAAAGCAAGGCAAAAAATTTCGGAACTTGCAAAAATTTCTAATGGATAATCATGCAAATCCTATTGTGATTGAAGAAGATTCTCCTAACATTCAAGTGCATAACCCTTGAGGAAGAAGAAGAAGAGGAAGAAGCACCTATGAAAGAAGACGACAAAGTGGTCTGCGTAGGCGAAGTCTGTTTTGACAAAGATGAGAATTTGGTCGAACAACGTGGAAACTTTTGTTTTCACTATCCAAATTGTTCGATTCACAAATCTTCAATTGTCAAAAACTCTCGTTAGTAGTGTTATTCTATAATTTATATATTTGTGTGTTTACGTTCCATATATATATCGTATATGATAAGATTTCTTTTGTTTCGCTTATTATACTTCCTTATTAGTATTTAGTTTAGATAGTATTAGATTAAGGGGGAGTTATATAAGTTTAGAGTTAGTTTTTGTTGATGACAAAGGGGGAGAAATATAAAATAGAGTAGTTAGGCTTGGATTAAGGGGGAGTTATTAGTTTTAGGGGGAGTTATAGTGAATGTGAAGTATATTTTATAAACATAGGTTGTCATCATCAAAAAGGGGGAGATTGTTAGTTCTTAAGATGATGGTTTTGATGACAACAATCTTAAGACTTGTTATAAAATATAAATACTAACATTATGGTTTAGATATATATGTATATGCAGAATATAAACATGCAGGTACCAAGAATGAAGACTGTACGGTATAGAGATACAAGACTGATGAATTTAAAGATTGAAGATATCAAGATTGAAGACTCATGAATATCAAGAAATCAAGTTATCAAGAGTTCAAGATTTCAAACAGTACAAGATAATGTAGTCAGTCTAAAATTATGTTAAAACTTCTTAAAAGCACTTACATCTTTATTCGAAATTTATTCGTGAAATGGAATCCACTTCAAGCCTGTTAAAGGGATGGAACCCTAGTGGGATGGAACCCATAACAATATCTAGTGGAACATATAGTGGTCCTATTTTGATATTCACTAATTTTATAAAAATGTTTTTCAAAAATATATCTCTTGTTTTTTAAAATGTTTTCAAAACTTTCTTTTCAAAAAGGCATCTCTCTTATTTGAAATATTTTAGCCTCAAAACTATTTTTATCATTTTTAATATTTTGATTTCAAAATTGTCCTTGTTTTTAAACCATCTCTTGTTTTAAATATTTAGCATTAAAATATTTATATACTCATATTTTAAATCACTTTATAGATTAAGATTATATATATTAAAAATTATTTTCTAAACTCTTTTATATGTTTAAACTATATTCAAATATATTTACAAAGTATAGAAATTGTTTTGACAAATTATAGAAACCAATTTTAATAAGAAAATCAAAACATCAATTTTTGCCTTGAGCATGTCGACATACCTCAACCCCCCATGTCGACATTGTGTCCGTTATTTTCAAATTTCAAATTTTCAAAAGAAGTGTCTATTCGTCGTATCCTTTCACGAATATATATGGTTGTTGCTCTACTATAAATACCAGTAAGCTCTAAACGAATTTTAATCAGATTTCATTTATTTTCTCTCATCTTCATTTTCCACATTAATTCTAAAGAATCCTAAACTATACTCTGCCAAAATACCAAGTGAATCAAACTTGATTATCTCTTGTTTGATTCTCTGCCACTCTCTCCATAAGATCTCAGTGCTATTCAGAGTTATAGGATCTTTTGTAAATCAAACTGCTGAGTAAAAGGTGCGGTTGAGCCTTGAAATCAATTGGGTGTGATTGTAGCCCCGGAAATCAATTAGGTGATCTTGTAGCCTGGTTAAATCAAGAAAGTTGCCCTGAACTCGAATACAGGAGGGTGTACCTCGTAGCCTTGAAACCGAGGGTGTAATCTGGAAGATTATTTTTGAAAAGAAATCCGTACGATTGTACGAGACTAGATGTAAGGTAACTCCGAACCAGTATAAAATCCTGGTGTGTTCTTTCCTTTACTGCTTTCATTTAGTATTTGCATATGTGTATGATTCTGTGATTATATCTGTGTTTGTGAATTGCATTTGTTAGTGTTTAAATTGAACAAATTTCAAAAGATTTAAAAATACATAAAACACTATTCACCCCCCTCTCTCTAGTGTTATTCCAGCCTTAAGATCCGTAATTCGCAGTTCTCACAGGTCCGATTAAACAAGCACTAGTTTGAATGCTAGTAACAATAACACAAATAAAAATAGGCCTTAAAATAAACCTTCGTAAGCCGTTGAAGGACAAAAAGTAAATAATTATGGAATTAGACATTGCTTTGCTCGAACATCCAAGTAATATATGAAATTATGAATATCCTTGAGTTGTATGATTCACAAGTTAAATCCCATTTCAATTCAAAATTTAAATGTTATGATTAGGACTTGAGTCCTGTATTGAAAACCTAGCTCCTAGCAAATCTAAGATTACAGCATCTTATACCTAAAAGCTAGAAAATAAACGGTATTAGTACACATCTATATAAAATCCATCTTTCTAGGCCTTTGAAGCAAATCATGTTATTGACATATTTACCAATTACATCTATAGTTCCTCGATTTGGTCCACGCATCATTTTCCCAATGTCCCTATTATCCCCGCTTATACGAATAAATAAATATGAAGGCCGTAAACCACAATTTTGGAAATTAGACTCGACCGCCGGTTGGACCATGAAAACAGTTGGTCGTGACTGTCGACGGCACGAAGAGTGCAAACTGCAAAAGCCCTAAAGCTGCAAGAATTTACAAAAAAATGCATCTAACCATGGTCAAACCTACTTAAAATGGTGGAAAAACGTAATTAACCAATGACACAACTGCAAAGGAGGAGAAAGGTGCATAACGGTGGAAGAGTGGCATTGATGACAGCGGTGACAGTGTGATGAGGCTGTAGAGGTGAAGTTGGGGAAAAGAAGCAAGAAACGTTTAAATTGGTATATTAAAGTTGATTTTTTCTAAAAGAGGAGTAATGAATGAGAAAGGAGGAGGAGAAGAAATTTTTAATAATAGGAACTAGTTTTATAAAATGTACAGAATCGACGTTCAATCGATTGAACCACCGAAACTCCAATCGTGGAACACCACACTCAGATTTTCAAAATTATGTGGACATGTTATCTTTTAAAAATCAATCAGAAAACTCCGAAGTTCAAACCCTTTTAATAATTATCAAATAAAGTTCAAATATATTTAAATAATGTACTCGTTTGAGATTTGCTAGTGACACCAACAAAGAAAATTATATTTTTAATTATGTAATATAAGATGATAAGATTAAAACATGATTAATAAAATGCTATTTAATTTTGCTTCCTCATAATATGCCTCAGTGTGCTTCAAGTGGGTATATTTTAATTACTCCTTTTTATAATCTTTATGGTTAATTATAATGAATTTTAAAACATGATTGTTTATCATTTGTCGTGTATCTTAGTGGAAAACAGAAAATCAAATTTTATACATTTCATATCTCTGCTATAAATAAAGAAAATTGATCTGGTGTTCTAAATATCCATTTAATGTTTCTACTTTATGTATCTTACATCACGTGCATGTGTATGCACATCGTGCTTGTAAATTACTAGTGATTTAGTAGCCAAAATAGGATAAATATTGCAGCTTGGATGTTAGTACCATCACATTACAAATGCAATTACATTATGCCAACACATGATTAGGAATATAAGATATAAGTTTTATTATCATACTATATTCTATTGACATTTGGTGTTTAACTTTGCATAGAAAAGTTAAATATAGTTGTTTTTTATATTCAAAATGCATAAAGCAATTGGTCGGGTTACCTACTGTGTCATATAGCCAACAAGTCTTGTCATTTCATCGTAATTTTGTAAGAGATGCTACCACGTCCGGGATCCTTTTAGAATTTTTGGTTATATAAACAAGGTTTCATTTATCAAATCAAATAGTTTTCGAATACCGCCATGTGGTAAATGTGCTCCAAACAAATTCATGATAATAGCTTGAACTTAAAAAGACTGCAAAAGGAAATGTTTATGTACCGGCAGCATCTGCATAAAATCCATCTTCCCAAGCCTCTTGCGGCAAATCAAGCGCACCCGTGACTGCCATAAGTGGCACAATATACCCTAAAATGGTCAGTATTCCCGACCCCAATAATGCTTTAGGAAAAGTCTTTTGTGGCCTGTCCACCTCCCCTGCCAATGTGCTTGCATTATCCCAAAAATTCAAGTTCCAAAATAATGAATTGAAAAATGTCCTCCAATCCTTGTCCTTTCCCACTTTACCCCATCTTTCCACTCTAATCTTAGGCACTGCCCAGCAACTCATCAAAACAAATGGCATGATTGATACAATGCACAGAACCATTGACAAATACCCTATATTATTGAGACATTGTCAGAACAAACATTTTTAAACAAGAATTAAGGTGCGCAAGCAGATATTTTAAGTTTTTTAATCCTATATTCTTGAAGCATAGTTAGTATAAACATTTTAAAACACAAGAATGGAGGCAGGCAAGCAGATATTTTAAGGTTTTATTTTTTGTTTTTAAATTTTTTGTACCATGATAATAGATGAATGGAACCTGCACTATTGGTCTAAACCATTCATTATGATATTTAGCTTGTTAGAATATTATACGTTCACTACTTAAGCACTACATTATAAAGTAACTGTATCATCGAATCTCCAGTGATACAGACTTTTGCTAAACTACAACTGCTATACATAATATTTTGCTATAAAACTTGCAACGCTGCTAAAGATTCAGACGTAGATTCTACAAATATCATCCACAATCCGACGTAGCCATGCGACTTAGGATTGCCAAAATAACACAGTTCATCATGATAGCACTTCCATACAATCCTCTTCAGGAATTGATTATAGTAAACAATTTTTATTTTTATTTAGAAACATGAGGAGAAAAAAGAAGCAACATACCAACAATAGTCAACCCAGCATAATTGACAACAGAAAGCCCCAAACTGGCTCCAACAACCGTCAAAACCCTAGGCAGCCCCTTCTCTAACGCCGGCACCACCTTGCTCAAATAATCCGCACAGAGCACCGGATACGCCGCACTGTTGATTGAACCAGACAGAAACTTCAACGAACCCATCATGCTGCCAGCAAAGGATCCAAATGCCCGGTCAGCCCATAGCACGAAGCCCCCGTTGCCTGGCATGGCAGTGGCCAGCTCAGCGGTTATCAGAGCCTCGGGAATGGACCATATGAATGGGAATATGAGGAAACCGAGAATAGAGAGGAGCGGACCTGCGGCACGGACAGCGGGTTCGGATCCGTAGGGCCCGCCGGAGACTTCGAAGAAAATGAGGAAGATGAGCGGGAGCAGCTTGAGTTTTCGGTGGGTTGGGAGGAGAGCTGCGGTTGATGATGTCATTGTGGGTTGTTTTGGTGGATGCGTTTTATGTTCTTGTTCCTCTTCTTTGTTCATTTTGAATTAGTTGGCCATAGAAGAGTGCAAAGATGTTAGACAAGGTGGGAGTGCGGGGGAAGAGTACAGCTATCTTTATCGCCGAAGGAGAAACCTATCCCAGTTAGGGCCCTATTAAGGAATTATTTCACCACATTTTGCTATCGAAGACCAAGTTAAAATCAATATGAATCGTATTCTTTAAATGACGCACCCAAGTGACAAAAGAGGTGCGTTCGTGAGATATTCTTTTCGCGGCTGATGCATTCCACAGGAAGCATGGTTATTTTTGCCCGTTCTTCTATGATTTTAGGTAGGGTTCGTTACATTTAAAATTTGCTCAGTTACCGTTCCTTACGCATCGGCATTGAAAATTGTAATGGACTAAATATCCCGTTCAAATGAAAATAGCTTTTTGATGCGTTGAGGAGTTGTAATCAATGTTAATTGGTAAATTTATATTTTTATAAATTCCTAAAATTAATAGCTTGCGCAAAATAGATCCGTTTGAGATGCGGTTTTTTGCGTTGTCATCGTATCAAAGTACTCTACATTATGGAACTGGTTTGAACTAAATCTAAGTAATTTTACAATTTATTTATTTATTTTTTCAAATTATTTACACATATTATTTAGAAAACAAAATAATTAATTAATTAAATATAAATCAGTTTTATTTTAAAATATAAATTTCAAATACTTCGCTCAGATTCTCCGCTCGCAGCACACAAACGCACTCTCCATTCACTCAACTTCCCTGCTCAAATTCCCTGTTACTGTTCGTCGAGAATGCACCCTTAAACATATGTCAACAACACAGTCTTCTTTTAACTTCTCATTCTCCTTTCAAATACTATTTTTGCAAGGTACTTTCATCGTAAACATTATATATGCTCCAATAGTAGAAGATAAGATTGTCAGTGGACTTTATTAATGGTTTCACCGATCATTTTTTCCTTTGAAATATAAATTTTATACAAAGGGAAGTTTAAATAAATACGAAAACTTTATTGCTTGGTTCCCTTTTGTGCATTAACGAGGCATTTAGCATCTTTGCATAAATACTTGTAATAAGTTATATATAGTCACTAGGTAATGTTTTCTGTTGTTTCGATTTCAAATCGCATTAGTACGATTTCATATTAAAAAAACTACATTAACACGGTTTTAAATCATATCAATATAAAATTTCTCTAAGCACCAACGTGAGGAAATGTGATCTTCCTTTGTAATTAACTACCAAAAAAGGTTAAATGTGTTATTATTTTGAGTAATTGAATTAAATTGACAAATTCTCCTATAAAATAAACATGGATAAAACTAGATTGAATGCATATCAATAAGAAAATAGAATTATCAAATATGGTGAAAAGATATAAGTAAATAAATTACCAAGTTAACCATGGATGGTTAACAAATGGTTGGTACAGTTCAAACCATAATAAAAATTTTAAACTTAACTAAAACCAAAGTATAATGAAAACTGATCAGAACTAAACCAATCCTTTTAAGAAACGAACCAAAATAAAATGTTATTATTGTCCACATTTGTTCTATTATGTACTACAATTTTATAACCGTGCTATAATAAATGCAATATGTGTTATGCAAAGTAAGAAAAAAGCATGAAATTTTTAGTAATTTGGTATGTTATTTGATGTTCAATATTAAATTGGTTAATTCGATTAATCTAATTTATATTCAAAATCAAAACCGAACCTATAACCGAACCTTTTTATTCTCAACCAAATCTGAACTGGTGTTTTTCGAAACCAAATTATTTTATGAATTTTGGTTCGGTTTATTGGTTAATTCGGTTTAAACCAAACTTTACCCACCCTTTAAACTCAAGTAGCAAGCGGTATGGTGGTTTAGACTAAGATTCTACAAGTCATGGGTTTTAACTTCCAAGACATCAAAATGAGTAGTTTGCTTGAATAAATAACCACTCTTATTCTTAAAAAAATTAATTATGGCGCTGACTAAATTTCTAGCCAACCTTGAAAATATGGTTAGAATAGATATTAGCAAAGGTGATTTACTAACACTGTGCTTAAGAAATAGAAAATAAAGAATTATGAGTTATAATGCAAATAAGATAAGTAACACACGAGATTTAGAGTGGTTCATTCTTGATGAGGATCCAATATAGTTACTGATTTTATTGCTTATATTTGGTTAAAAGAGATTGGTTACAGCAGCAATATTGCATACAATAAATGAAAACTCCATTCTTGTACATGTGCATGTAAAACCAGATTTATAGTAGTTGAATTCTAGCTTGATAGGCTTGGATTGAAGCATCTTGAGAATCCTCATAGCCATCGATGAAGTTGTATGGTTGGTGAGCAAGCTAAGATGCCTGATGGAGAGAATAGCTTGGATGAGGGCCAGTTGGTGGAACGTACCAAGACGTGCTTTTGTTAGAAAGACGACACAGGGACAAAGTGCTATTGGTGAACAATGACGTTATTTCCATGTAGACTGTTAAGGAGAGAGGGTGGTTGTTGCACAATGATGTTTTTGTTAGATGAGCAATATTATTTTCTGCTAACCTTGTTAAAGGAAAAGTACGGAGTCGCCGCCTCTTTATTCAGGGTCGACCATGCGCTTTTATCAAACGCTTACCGAGTTAAGACAAAGTGGAACGGGTGGAAAGGTCCAGGTGACTTAGGGAGAGATGGGTGGGGAGAGCCGAGAGGCTCAAGAAGATGAGTGGGTGGCAAGACTCTCATGTTACGAATCGGTCGTATGATGACGAGGTAAGCCAAGGTTGCATGTGATGGTTCGAGTTTCTTATTGACAATGATATGCTAGCGAGCTGTTGTCCGTACCTAACAAGTGATGGGGAGCCAATATTTCAAATAGGCTAAACTAAGATGCTTATACAAGTGGCGGGTTGGATCGGTTGATGTTAAGGCGGTGTGATGCGGGCCTATGTTATCGAGTGCTTAACTAGCAGGCCCAATATCCATTTGGAGAAAAATTAAACAACATTTTCTCCTAAGTTCTCTTATACAAGCAGAGGCGGACTTGTCTTCATGAACATTTGATGTGAATGGCATGTGTCGCTCGCTTATTAGTTGTGACGGTTCATTATTCGAGATGGTTTCAGAGACCTTACCTTTGGTGAGATGAGGTAATCAACTAAACATAGATGACCTAGATCAACTTCTGCTTATTTCATCATATGGCTCAATCAAAAGCAAATCTATATAAACCTACATTTTCCCTTCTTATTCTCTTTATTGAGATTGTGCCAATCCACAATTAACAAACTGAAGCTTTCAAAACCTTCGTGAGCATTTTCGAAAAATCTTCTTTAATTCAATTGGTAAGTTTTTCTTCCTGCCAATGCTATGTTATTCATGCGTCTTGTACCACCCGGTAAAATTTAATAAAAATAAATAAATTAGATGAATTAATTGAATAAGATAAGGCTAAAATTGAAAATTTTGCAGAAGTCATAATTTAACCACGAAAGTTATGTCATTGCATTCATGGCGATTTACTAATCAATTTCGATATATAATACGTTGAAAACGGAGCTCGAACAGAAAAGTTATGGATGTTTGAAGTTTTCGAATTCAAAATAATTCAAATAGAATTCAAATTCAAAAAAATAAATAATTCTTAAATTTGAAATTTGAAAGTTAACAACAACTAGACTTAGGGGTTAAGTGATCATTAAAAATAACGTTAAGTGATAACTAAGGAAGAAAATAAGTAAATAAAACAACGGCACAAAAATCTTCCCAAAACAAAAGTGACGGTCGACTGCTCCCTATGATCGGTCGACCGAAGGTTAAGTGGCGGCTAGGGTTATTGCACGTTGAATGTTCATATTTTTATTACTTTAAACCGACCTAAATCTAATGGTTCTGATGCATTCCAACCACTATATATAAGAGCCTAGACCTCTCACTTCAGTCACAAATTATTTTGGGAGTCTAGCGAAGCTCTGTCGGTTCCTCTCTTCAAAAGATTCAGAAAGTTTCTTTAGGTTTCAGGTAAGGAATTGTAGAGTTTATTATTTATTTTCTAATCTTTTTCTCCTCCAACTCCTAAATTTCTAAATCTAATCTATATGCAATTTCCTTGTTGCATATTTCTAAAAAAAAAGATTTGAAGGAGATTATTGTAGGCGTGTCAAATCCAAAAAAAAGCAGAGATAAGGACTTAGGACTTACAGTGAGTGGAAATCTTAGACTTTCTATTTTAGTAATTGAATAGCGTAGTTTGGATTTGATATATCCCTTGGGGAATTTTAATTTATGAAAACATCATATTAAAACCCCCCAAAATTCCTCCAAAAGTGAAATGTCAATTCTTAGGTTGGAATCTTAATTTTTTATATTAAAATAATGGAATTTACCTTCTATTCCATTTCTTATTTTTTTATTTGGATCTAATTAAGGGTTTTGATTAGGAAATGGAATGTAAGGGATGAATTCTTATTCGTAGTTTGCATTGCCTATTTCAATTGAATAGAAATTCCTTTTATCTAATTTCATGTAAAAAAAAGTTGAATAAAGCATAAAAGTATGTAAATTATGAGTTTCTATTATTGATTTATTCCATTGTTTTAGTATAAAATAGGTTGAGTTTGAATTTTATTTGTATACAAATCTATGATTGGATTTTGGATATTGAATTTATGGTATATTGATAATGTGATTTTTGAAGAGTTGGCATTTAGAAGCTAGTTTAGGGCATAATCTCTGTACGCTTAGAAATTGCTAGGGGCACGTGCACGTGTGTATTAGCTTAAATAACATATAATTATAACGTATTAATTGCGTAGTTAATAGGTTATTAATTATTATTAAATCCTCTTAGGAAAGTAATTAATTGCAGAGGCAAAATAAGAATTTTTCTTATAAAGCCTTAATTATGGATGCAGTGAGATGTGTGATAATATATGTAGAGAGTGCTATAAATTATGACTAAGTTATAGAGATGCAAGGTCAGTCAAAAGTGTATGAAAGTCTGCCCAGATAACCTGGCTATTAGCAGTGTGACTTTGGGGCTTATGTGGGACATTACCTATAATAAGTAACTACGGATGACGCAAGGTTAGTCCCAAATTATATATGGTAAATCTGCCCAGCTAATCCAGCGATCAGTACCTACGAATAGTTGGACTAATGTGAGACGTCACTGTTGGGTTCGAATCATAATACGAAGGACCTATTTTAGAAATTGAAGGTATTAAGTGGTTGTGTGAGGGCCTATGTCTTCTCTATGTAGGAAGTAGTAAATGGTCGAGGTTAAGGGTTAGGCACGGTAGAGGATATCTTGGGGAAGGGCTCGCTTCGATATGAAGTATTAAGTGGCTGAAGAGATTTCATGCAATGTCAGCTAGATAAGTACCAATGAGGAGTTCGTCTTGGAATAGCTATTAAATAATGGGGACCTGCCTTAAATAAAGGTATTAAATGGTCAGGCTCTACCTAATTTCCATTAAAAGGTATTAAGTTGCTTGGGTACTATCTCTTACATTGATATGACATTATTGACAATAGATATGGGTTATAAGGCTGAAAACATAATGACTATAAAATTGGCGTGGGAAAGCCTTAGGGCTTAAAGTTGGAAAGGCTTAGAATATGTTGATATACAAAAGACATATTCCTACTTAAACTATACTGCCAAAGTACTATAATAGTAAGGCTTGAGATTTGTATTCACCAGACATATATTATTCTGACTCCCTCCTCATTACAACACAGGTTAGGAAAGACGATGTTGAAGGCGGAGGCGAGGTGGAAACTTGTGGTAGTTATATATTTATCTATTCATGTTATTTTATGATGTACCCATTAAAAACAATGTTATGTTTTGAAATTGTTATACTATGGACATGTGACGGTTGTTATTGGTATTGTGTTGTGATTTTTATGACATTTGAATTTTAAATGAAATGGGTACTATTTCTGTTATTATATTTTATCCTTCCGCTGTGAGTTCTGAATGTGTAGGTAAATTGCTCTGTATCGTTCTTTATACCAACCAATAGCCGGCTTTGGAATGGGTCTATGTTTCGATAGGCCTTTTCTAGGTTGGAATTTAGGTCTGTTTCAAAGCAGGTTATTACATTTGGTATCAAAGCTTAGTTTCCCCATCAACGATGATAAGTATACGTATGAGAGGCGTACTTGTTATTTTTGAAAGAATTTTTTAAAAACCCCTACTATATATATATATACTATTTTTGAACATACGCATACACACTAGGAAAATCTTTATTTCAACATGTAATACTACCTTAGGCCATTGTAACTGAAAGTTTAACCTAAAAATAATAGATTTTGGCTGAAAACCCTTCTTCTGAGGCTGAGAATCCCGGCCGAGGAATGCCCACCATTCGAGGGATGTTTGAATGGTTTAAACAATACCTCAGGCATGTAAGACAAGTCCTCAACAAGCTACATCAACGGCACCCGCTGCCCCGCCTACCAAAGCAGCACCTTGCCCTTTTGACTTCCTTAAAAAACATAAAGATTTTCTAAATATAGGAGGAAGAGTATGTTCAAGAACAGAAGGTTTCATGGAGACAAAGACATGGATAAATGACTACGAGAGGATATTTTGAGAGCTTGGTTGGGAGGATCAGATGAAGCAGTGAATGGTAGCTTGGCACCTTAAGTGAGAGGCCTTAGATTGGTGGAATATTGTGGCGGAGGAGAATATCGATAGGAATGTCACTTGGGATGAATTCAAGGATCGATTTAAGTCATAGTTTATTTTGAAAGCAGAAGTGAGCTAACAATTAGAGAGGTTCGCATAGCTTAAGCAAGGAGACTCCACTCTAAAGGAGTATATTAGAAAATTCATAGAGTTGGCTAAGTACGTAATGAATTTGATAGGTACACCCGTGAAAAAAGGAATGAAGTTTGTCAAGGGCCTAAACTCCGCTCTTAGAGAATTTTTATCAACCCAAGTACCTACTGACACTACATATGAGATGCTAGTTGAAATGGCTTTGCTGCAGACGGTTAGTGTGGAGGAGTAAGAGATGGAGAAGGAGAAGGCATGATCTACTCAAAACCAAGGAGGAGCCAAAAAGGGGAATTTTTGGGCAAATAAGAAGTCGAATTGAAAGTTCAAGAAGGAAAGTAAGGTGTGTAAGAGATGCCAAAAGAATGAACATATCGCCAAAGATTGTAAAGTGAATCTATTGAAGGAAGCATTTAAGGGAAAATGTTATCTCTGCCACGAAGAGGAGCACTTCAAAAATTAGTGTCCGAAGCTGGTGAAGGAAGAGCGGAGTGGACAAGCCTACGCTATTGAGGCTATCCCTATTTCAAGTAGATCACCTTCTAGAGACCAAGGAAAGGCAGTGATGGAAGGTGTAACTCTTATTTTTAGGAATACAATTTGTACCTTATTCGACTCCAGAGCAATGCATTCATTTATAGAGATGTAACGACCACCTCATACCATCCACACAACAATGACCTAAAAGAGCGCTGTAACCGTGCCAGGCTGATATGGAATGATCATCATGGTTGAAATTTAAAGCATAAAACCTGTTGCATATCTCACAGTGCATGAATATAGAAAATATACAATAGAATATAGTGAACCATAACAAATAAGAATAACATCTCCAATAAATCATGAGTTATGGTACAAATGTCATAATATCTCAGTACAACATTTCCTCACTACATCCCTTAGAGTACATAGAAATAGACAGCGGAAACTACAAATATAAAGTAATACGCCATAGCTTCTCTAAGCTCGTCTCCGTATAGCTGATGTGACTCCAAACCTATCATCTAGTTTATCATTTAAGAGTACCCAAGATGATAAGGGGAAACATAAAATCTTAGGTCGGACAACAGTTTGGTGTGAGTGGTAAATGACTATCAAAAGCTATACTGGAAAATATGGTACTATACATGTACAAAAAAACCATACCTGACCTGTCCTTGCAACCAAAGAGTTAGCACATAGTAATAAGATATAATATGCTACTCAAATAAACGATAATAGGATACTGTAACAGAAAAGAAAAGAAGAATCTAAGCAACCTCCTCCATTGACCCTATTCCCAATCCTTTCTCCAGTATTCCTATAGATGATAGCCTACCCAAGAGAAATAGAAAATATAACAACCATAGCAACCATAGCATCCATCAAACAAAATCTAGCTATCATTTTTTAAAGCCTTGAATATATGATAACCCGTATGGCCCCGTCCTCGCTTGCCAAAGACTAATGGAAATCCCGATTCTCGATTGTGTTCCCCCGTACTTTCAGGTCTAAAACCCTGCACGGTTGTCTCCTATAGTACCTCCCTACCGTCTAACACTAGACCCTCTTGGAGCGGTCCAGGATACACAACTAGAGCTACCAACCCTCGGGTGCCCCCGCATATAGTATCCCTGCTTAAACACAACCAGAACACTCCGAGTTATCAACGGTTCCTTGGCACTCCCAAATCTTCAGAGCTTTTCACAACTCCAATCCATTTCTGGGCACAAGTCTACCACTCACCCCAGCCCATTATACCACAACCTTGTTCTATCTCGAGCTGTCTATCAACTCCTTCAATCCTACTCCTTATCCGAGCCCCCAACCGAAGAGTTGAAACTTCATCATGTTATAACTTCCAAACCGTAGAAGCAATCAATGAGCCATAACTTCCAGCATGATCCACTACAACCCCAGAGTCTCCACCCAAGATCTCGCATCCAATAGAGCCAATAATTTAGATCAGTGCCGATCCGATCCAATTGGATCAGTGTCGATCCAAATACTTAACCATTTTGGACTCCATTTCTCTTCCAGCCTCTAGTGCACTCCCTCTAGATGCCATAGACCCTTAGCCATCCATCTTAGCCTTCATCTTCTATGCACCATAGCTGATCCAACGAAGATGATCCATCCAATTTTCAACATTTGGCCTATCCTCCGATCCAACTTCATAGAGCAACTTTGAAATCCATGCACATTTTCCCCTGTGGACCTCACTTCAATTGGCACGCTAATTTTGGATCGGTACCAATCCATTTCAATCGGATCAGTTTCGATCCAAATACTTAGCTCCAATTGTCATCAAATTTTCAAGGTGTCTTCCTACCTAGCTTTAGAGCCTATCCTTCAAGTTTCGTGCGATTCCGACAAACTTTGTTTCTGATATGCTTCGATCACTAATCTAATCCTAAAACATGCACAACACTAACAAACGAATCAAGCATAGTAAGTAATTCAAACATAACAGCGAATCAAACATAGCAAACCATCCAATTACATCTAATATGAACATACAAATCATCCGATTCAATCTACCATCACAACTCTAATCATAGATCTAATCTAACTCATAGAATTTTATAGCCAAATATACATAAATGACACTAGCCAATGACCTAATTCCAATTACATGTTTAATATAGGGTTTCTAAATCTGAAATTACCTAAGTCTAATCAATTTAATTTGATAATTCTGACCTATAATCACCTAACTACAACATATAACCCATCATAGACTAGTGAGAGATCATAACCACTCACCAAATCTACCAAACCTATGAAATATGATGAAGATCCGATCCGAACAGTGAGAAATCGAAAGAATATGCAACCAAAGTGATGAGGTCAAGCTCGTAGTTGAAGATCTAGCCTCTAATTTGCAATTAGAGACGATTTGAGATGAAATCCAATGAGATGAATGGAGAATTAGAGAGGAGTTAGGAATTGGGATTGATTTGAAATGAGAGATAAACTTTCAAATGGTCTCTCTCACCTTATATTTATAGCCAAACCTGATTAGACTAATGGGCCTGCTAATTCGGCCCATTAATCTCCTTCTAATTTTGGGCAGCAGATTTTAAACTTAAAACTGCTACAACTTCCTAACCACTTATCCGATTTTTCTATATGACCACTCTACGAAATGGAAAACCACCATCCCGAAGGAATGAAATAGGTTAGATCATCTTATTTGGCATCTATCAAAAGTTATAGCTAAAATAAGATCTCCAGGGGCAAAATAGTCACATAGAAATTCGTGAAAAATCATAGATGTGTAAATCATCCCTAAAAACCATATCCCAAAGTAATAAAATCATATGAACACAAACGAATTAAATATAATTATTTTATGATCCTCCAATACGTAAAATACGGGTCGTTACATTCTCCCCCTCCTCCCTCCCTTTAGGAATTTCGCCCTCGAAATACCTAAACAATCATAAGCAACCAATGTTATCTCACATGCCTACCAGTCACTAGCAAACACTTAACAATCCAACTAAAGAGTTAAATAAACAATTGCAAACAAAATCTATTATAGCATGCGAAATTCTAATAGTATAAGATACAATGGTGCAAGTAGATACGACATATGGGTCTTACTACTCGAAGAGTTCTGGATAATCTGTCCTCATACTCTCTTCAGTCTCCCATGTGCAATCGCTATTGTCCTCACTCCATTGCACCTTAACTAGCTTAACTGCGTTCCTCATAAGCTGTTTCATCTCATTCCCAATGATTCGAAGTGGATTATGAGGTCTTGAAACTTCTGGCTCAACCTTTATTTCTTCCAACTGATCCTGTGCTACAACGATACCCGAGTCATGCACAAATTTCTGTAGATAGGAGATATGAAAAACATTATGTACACCCGCCATCTTCGAAGGTAGGTCCACTGTATAAGCCAACTTTCTAGTTCTCTCAATAATTGGAAACGGTCCAACAAATCTAGGTGCTAACTTTCCCTTCCTACCAAACCGAACAACATTCTTCAAAGGAGAAATCTTAACAAATACTATGTCTCCAACTGAGAATTCCAAATCTCTTCTTCTCTTATTTGCATAACTCTTTTGACGGTCTTAAGCGATCCTCATTCGTTGCTGAATGATCTTGATCTTCTCTGACGTCTCTCTAATCATTTCGGGCCCAAGTATCGGTTTCCCATCTGCTTCCCACCAACATGAAGGCGAATTATAAGGTCGTCCATACAATGCTTCATATATTCCATGTCAATACTTAACTGATAACTGTTGTTATATGCAAACTCTATCAAATGCAAATGATCTTCCCAAAATTCTCCAAAATCTATAATACAAGCTCGAAGAAGATCTTAAAAATTTGATTCACTCCCTCGGTCTGGCCATCCGTCTGTGGGTGTTAAGCTGTGCTCAAGTGCAGCTTAGTTCCTAAAATCTCTTGGAAGCTCTTCCAGAATCCACTGGTAAACAACGGGTCTCTATCGCTTATAGTACTCTTTGGCACACTATGGAATCAAACAATCCACTTAACATACAATTCTGCCAATTTGGACGTCGTTCTGGTAGACCTGACATGTATGAATCTTGCAGTCTTAGTAAGTCGATCTACCAATACCCAAATACTATCATATCTTGCTCTAGTTTGTGGCAATCCATCTATAAAATCCATAGATATCTGTTTCCATTTCCATTCGGGAATATCTAGTGGTTGTAGCAATTCACTAGGCTTCTTCTGCTTAGCCTTCACTAACTGGCAATTCATACACTTCGAGATGAATTTTCCAACATCCTTCTTCATACCTTCCTAGTAGTAAGTCCTCTTCATGTCTCTATACATCTTGTTACCACCAGGATGAATGGTCAATCTGGAATGATGGCATTCCCTTAGTACTTCATCTTGTAATACATCAACATCCAGAACAACCACTCTCTTACCCTTATGAAGCTAACCATCTCGGTCAATCTCGTACTGCCTCAAATCTTCATATTCCACTCCCATCTCAATGTTTGCCATGATCTATACTAGCTTAGCTTCTTGCTTCTGATTAGTATTAATCCTTCCTATGAGAGAAGGTCTGATCGATAAACTTACCAGCATCTCAGGCTCGAGCTCACAATATGGCCCGAAATCAAATCCAACTACATACTCCATATGCTTCCATTCAAAAAATATAGTTCCTAATCCATCATGTCTTCTGCTTAGTGCATTTTCCACTGCATTACCTTTCCTTGAAGTGTAGGAAATATCAAAGTCATAAGAGGCCAAAAACTCTAACCATCATTGCTATCGAAGATTAAGATCCTTCTGAGAGAAAAGATACTTCAACGATTTACGGTCCATGAATAACTCAAATCTTTCTCTCAAAAAATAATGCCTCCACATCTTCAAAGCAAACACAATCGCTGCCAACTCCAAGTCATGGGTTGGATAATTCCTTTCATGCGGTTTCACCTGTCGACTAGCATAACCGACAACTCTCCCTTTCTGCATCAACACGGCTCGAAAACCAGTACTACAAGCATCTGTATATACTGTCGTCTCTTCATTCCCACCTGGAATAACCAATATAGGTGCACTTGTCAGTCTCTCCTTCAGAACCACAAATTCATACTCACATCTAGCATCCCAAGTAAAAATCCGATTCTTCTTGGTCAAGTTGGTTAACGGTGCTGCAATCTTTGAGAAGTCCTTTATGAAGCGCCTGTAATATTCTGCTAATCCTAAGAAACTTCTCACATCCATAGCATTCTTAGTCTGGTTCCAATCTTGGATTGCTGCCACCTTTGCGTGATCCACTGCTATTCCTTGTCCTGACACGACATGGCCCAAGAATCTCACTTCTTCCTTCCAGAAGTGACACTTAGAGAACTTAGCTCTCAACTTGTGCTTTCTCAAAATCTCAAACACAATCCTCAAGTGCGTCTTGTGCTCTCCCTCAGTTATGGAGTAAATCAGAATGTCATCCCGAACACAGGTACGAACTTGCTCAACTGATCTCTGAAGACTCTATTCATAAGATCCACAAAGTATGCCAGAGCGTTGGTCAACTCAAAAGGCATCTCCAACCACTCGTAGAAACCCGATGGTGTTCGAAATGTAGTAATAGGAAACTTTCTTTAACCACTCGCAACTGATGAAATCCCGTTGCCAAATCCATATGAGAAAACACCTTTGCACCATGCAGCTGATCAAACAAGTCATCAATCCGTGGAAGTAGATACTTATTCTTCTTCCTAACCTTGTTTAGCTCACGATAATCCACACATAACCTCAAAGAACCATCCGCATTAGTTGCAAATACAACAGGTGTGCTCTATTCAGATATGCTTCTCTGAATGAATCCTTTCTTCAATAGATCATCCACTTACATCTCTAACTCTTTCTGCTCTCTGGATGCCATACGCCTTAAAGGCATCACTATGGGTCTGGCTCCATCCACTAAGTCGATCCAAAACTCGATCTCTCTATGTGGCGGCAATCCTATCACTTCCTCGAAGACATCATGGTATTCTCCAGCGATAGGCACAGATGACAATCCTTTCCATGGAATCTCAAACGAATATAGAAAGCTGACCAATACCCCATCCTCTGGTAAGCAGCGTATCACTAACGTTCGCCCTTCCACATTCCCAATTGTCACCTCTAGCTTCTCGCAATCCACAACAGCCGCATATCTCTTAAGCTAGTCCATTCCCAAAATAATCCCGAACCTAGCAAATTTAAGAACAAAGCAATCACAAGCAAAAGAACATCCATGACTCGATAACAATAAGCCACAACAAATCATACAAAGACTAGTAGATCCTCCAACAGGATTCGTCACAATCAAAGGTCGGTCTACTATCTCGGGTTCCAAATCTAGTCTGCATACTAAATCACCATATATGAAAGAATGCAAAGCTCCGGTATCAAAAGAACTCTAGCAAAAACATCTCTGATGGAAAGCATACTTTGCACCATGACTCTTTTTCCCTTATCCTTAGCAGTAGGAGCACAAGATGAAGTCAAGACTGCATCCAAAGCATATGCCTTCACAATCTATTTATCCTTAGGCGGTTTTGGACAATCCTTCTTAATATGCCCAGGCTTATCACAGTTGAAGCACTTTCCAGTAGCCTTACATTCCTTGACATAGTGGCCTTTCTCCTTAAAATTATGACAAACAACTTCACTCTTATTTTTTTTGACCCCCCTTTCCTTGTTGTTGCTTCCTTTTTCCATTCCACTTCTTCTTACCTCCACCGCCCTGCTGCATTTTTGGTTCCTCTTTCTCAACAAAAGCAATAATAGCAGTCTTATTCTTCGGGTACAAACACTCATGTCTAAGGGCTTTCTCCACAAGTTTCTCAAAGACACTTCAATGTGGTCCACCAACTTCTCTCCCAAGTGGTCATCCAATTCAGTGATAAACTTCTCATTTTTCTTCAAAGGTGTATCAACAAAAGACATCCCATACTTTGAGAAAGCATCAAATTCTACCACATACCCAGAAATAGACATTTCCCTTTGCTTCAACTCAGCAAATTTCTTGAACAACATGGACTTCTGAGCCACAGGAATGAACTTCTCCTCAAATCTAGTCTTAAACTGATCCCCAGAAATCTGATCCTTTGGAGTAGCAATGGTAATAACATTCCACCAATTCATTGCTCGGCCCTGTAGCTTTCTTGAAGCAAGCTTTCTCTTTATAGAATCTTCCACATCTATATCCTTGAAAATGCGTTCACAAGTATCTATCCAATCTTGCACTTGAATAGCTGATTTTGTTCTCAAGAATGGCTTCCCTCCAAGAGTAGAATAATCCTTGCAAAGCTTGGCGAAGTCAATCCTAGGCACTTGCAAAGGAGCACCACCACCTAAAGCCACACCAGGAGAAGTTTGGGTCTCCTTACTAGCGAAGCCACCATTGCATCGAACATGGCTTGAAAATCGAGTGTAGCAGCTCCCGATCTCACTCCCTCTTCCACTATTGAAGTGGAGTTATTCCTAGCAGCATTCCTTGTGTTCTGATTCATTCTTATCTGCAATAAGAATGATTAGCCCCATTCCAAGAAAAGTTGTAATGGTACTCAAGTGCATACTATATAGCATTATATCTTCAATAACAAGTATGCTCCCTCCTTCAGCGTATACCCTCGACTTGCTTCGGTGAAGTCGTAACTAAAGCTCTGATACCAAATGTGATGATCGCCCCATACCACCTGCACATCAATGACTTAAAAGAGCGCTATAACCGTACCAGGCTGATATGGAACGATCATCAAGGTTGAAATTTATAGCATAAAATTTGTTACATATCTCACAGCACATGGATAAAATATAATATAGAAAATATACAACAGAATATAGTGAGCCATAAAAATGAGAATAAAACCTCCACTAAATCATGAGTTATGGTAAAAATGTCATAATATCTCAATACAACATTTCCTCACTACATCCCTCAGAGTACATAGAAATAGACAGTGGAACCTACAAACATAGAGTAATACGCCATAGCTTCTCTAATCTCATCTTCATACAACATCTGCGACTCCAAACCTATCATCTAGTCTACTCATTTAAGAGTACCCAAGATGATAAGAGGAAACATAAAACCTTGGGTCAGACAACAATCTGGTATGAGCGGTAAATGGCTATCAAAAGCTATACTGGAAAATATGGTACTGGATGGGCACAAAAAAACCATACCTGACCTGTCCCTGCAACCAAAGAGTTAGCACATAATAATAAAATATAATATGCTAATCAAATAAACGACAATAGGATACTGTAACAGAACAAGATAAAAGAATCTAAGCAGCCTCCTCCATTGACCCTATTCCTAATCCCTTCTCCAGCATTCCTATAGATGATAGCCTACCTAAGAGAAATAGCAAACATAACAACCATACAAAAATTTAGCTATCATTTTCTAAAGCCTTGAATATATGATAACTCGTATGGCCCCGTCCTCGCTTGCCAGAGACTAATGGAAATCCTGGTTCTCGATCGTGTTCCCCCGTACTTCCAGGTCCAAAACCCCACAAGGTTGTCTCCTACGGTACCTATGTACCGTCTGAGACTAGACCCCCTTGGAGCGGTCCAGGATACACGATAGGCGCTACCAGCCCTCGGGTGCCCCTGCATATAGTACCCCTGCTTGAACACAACCAGAACACTCTGAGTTATCAATGATTCCTTGGCACTCCTAAATCTTTAGAGCTTTCACAACTCCAATCCATTCTCGGGCATGAGTCCTACCACTCAACATAGTCCATTATACCACAGCCTTGTTCCATCCCGAGCTGTCTATCAACTCCTTCAATCCTACTCCTTATCCGAGCCCCGACCGAAGAGCCGAAACTTCATCATGCCATAACTTCCAAACCGTAGAAGCAATCAGCGAGCCATAACTTCCACCATGATCCACTACAACCCCATATTCTCCACCTTAGATCTCACATCCAATAAAGCCAATAATTTGGATCGATACCAATCTGATCCAATTGGATTGGTGCCGATCTAAATATTAACCATTTTGACTCCATTTCTTTTCCAGCCTCTAGTGCACTCCCTTTAGATGCCATAGACCCTTACCCATCCTCTTAGCCTTTAGTTCTTCTCTTTTATGCACCATAGCCGATCCAACAAAGATGATCCATCCAATCTTCAACACTTGGCCTATCCTTCGATCCAACTTTATATAGCAACTCTAAAATCCATGCTCATTTTCCCCCGTGGATCTCACTTCAAGTGGCACGCTAATTTTGGATCGGTATTGATCCAATTCAATCGGATCGGTGTCGATCCTAATACTTAACTCCAATTGTCGTGAAATTTCCAGGGTGTCTTCTTGCCGTGCTCCAAAGCCTATCCTCCAAGTTTCGGTCGATTCCGACAAACTTTGCTCCCAATATCCACCGATCACTAGTCTAAGTTCTAAAACATGCACAACACTAACAAACGAATCAAGCATAGCAAGCAATTCAAACATAACAATGAATCAAACATAGCAAATCATCCAATTACATCCAATATGAATATACAAATCATCTAATTCAATCTACTATCACAATTCTATAATAGATAATCTAACACATAGAATTTCATAGCCAAATATACACAAATGACACTAATCAATGATGTAATCCCAGTTACATGTTTAATTACGCTAATCTAGGGTTTCTAAATCTGAAATTACCTAAGTCTAATCAATTTAATTTGATAATTCTAACCTATATCACCTAACTACAACGTATAATCCATTATAGACTAGTGAGAGATCATAACCACCTACAAATCTACCAAACCTATGAAATATGATGAAGATCGATCCAAGCAGTGAGAAATCGGATGATGATGCAACGAAAGTGATGAGATCAAGCTCCTAGTTGAAGATCTAGCCTCTAATTTGCAAGTAGAGTCGATTTGAGATGAAATCCAGTGAGATGAATGGAGAATTAGAGAGGAGTTAGGGTTTGAGGCTGATTTGAAATGAGAGATAAACTTTCAAATAATCTCTCTTACCTCATAGTTATAGCCAAACTTGATTAGACTAATGGGCTTGCTAATTCGGCCTATTAATCACCTTCTAATACTGGCTAGCAGATTTTAAACTTAAAACTGCTATAACTTTCTAACCACTTATCTGATTTTCCTATATGACCACTCTACGGAATAGGAAACACCATCCTGAAGCAATGAAATAGGTTAGAGCATCTAATTCAGCTTTTATCAAAATTTATAGCTAAAATAAGATCTCCAGGGGTAAATGGTCACATAGAAATTCAAGAAAAATCATAGATATGTAGAACATCCCTAAAAACCACCCAAAGTATTAGAATCATACAATCAAAAATGAATTAAATAAAATTATTTTACGATCCTCCATTATGTAAAATACATATCGTTACAAGAGAGGAATGCGATTAACTCCTTAAATATTCCAACCCAAATTGTCTCCAACCCAACAATAGTCTCAAATCATGTTGGGCGATCAATTCTTAATTTGCAAAGACCTAGCGTTAGACATATGCGATGTTGATTTCATATGTAATGTGTACGTTTTTAATTTTGAGGGGTATGAACTTATCTTAGGAATGGATTAGTCATCATACCACGGAGCAATTTTAGATTGTAATAGGAGGGTTGTATAGTTAAAGAGTTGTAGAGGACGAAATATAGAGATTTATTGTACACCCAAAGACTCAGTCGAGTTAAGATATTTACATTTGCTGAGCCTATCTCAAAACGAGTTTTCATCCGTACCCTTAGTTCCAAAATTTCCTGATGTCTTTGAAGAAGTCTCGAGTCTCCAACCCCAAGGGAGATCAAGTTTAGGATTGATTTAGAGAAAGACACTAGACTAGTCGCTCCGCCATTAAGACAAATGGCCCCCAAAGAAAGGCGAGAGTTAGATAAGTAGATCTCCGAGCTATTGTAGAAGGGATTAATCCAACGGAGTACTTAGGAATAGGGAACCCCTATTGTCTTTACTACTAAGGCAGGTTGCTCATTAAGGCTATGCGTCAACTATAGGGAACTCAACAAGTTGACAAGGAAGAATATGTATCCTTTACCTATGATAGACGATTTGTTTGATTAACTTGTAGGAGCCAAAATCTTCTCCCGGTTGGACTTGGAAAATGGATTTCATCAGTTGAGGATTGTAGAGGATAGCAAACTAAAGACCGCTTTTTGCACGCCAGTTGGACTCTATGAATGGGAAGTGATGCCCTTTGGATTGATGAATGCCCCTGTATACTTTATAGATTTGATGAGTAGAGTATTTAGAGGATAATTGAATAAGTCTGTCATAGTTTTTATTAATAACATTTTAGTATTCTCTAAGAGTGAAGGAGAGCATGAAAATCACTTAAGGGAGATACAAGGGGACTTTGAGAAGGTACCAACTTAAAGACAAATTCTTAAAATGTCGCTTTTGGAAGAAGGAGGTAAGATTTCTTGGACACATTGTTTTCGAGCATGGGTTAGTAGTGGATCCCTGGAAAAGTGGAAGCTATTCAAAGTTGGAAGATTCCAAGGAATGCCACGAAGATTAGGAGTTTTCTAGGGTTAGCATATTATTATAGGAAATTCATAAAGGACTTTGCAAAGATAGCAGTCCCTTTAACTCGCTTAACCAAGGATAATATAGTCTTTGCATGGGATGAGAAATGAAAAAAAGCATTTGAGAAGCTAAACGAAGTATTAACAAGTTTAGCAGTACTTATCATTCCCGATGGGACAAATCCTTTTATAGTTTATAGGGATGCATGTGAGACAAGATTGGGAGTAGTTCTTATGTAAGAAAGAAGGGTGATAGCTTATGCTAGCAAGCAATTGAAGGCCCATGAGAAGAGATATCCAGTTCACAACTTGGATTTAACAGCTATTGTTTTTGCCTTGAGAATTTGGAGGCACATCTTTTAGGGGAAAGGTTTGAGCTGTTCACCGACCATAAATAGCTCAAATGCTTATTTTCCAAAAAAAAAATTAAATTTTAGGCAGTAGATGTGGATGGAGTTTATAGCATCCTATGACTTTGGGATACAGTATGTCCCGAAAAAGGGAATGTTGTCGCTGATGCCCTTAGCCGGAGGCATGCTACTTTAAGTGCTATATATGAGTGGAGATAGTTAGAGTTCCTCTCGAATTTCAACTTCCAACCGTCGATGGAACCCACCCAAAGCTATTTGGCAACATTGTAGGTTAGGCTGGCATTAATGGACTGCATTGGATTAGAGCAAAAGAAGGATGAAGAAATAATCGATATTTTGGGCAAGCTAAGTAGAGGAAAAAAAATTCCCATGTCAGTAGATATACAGTTGACGAGAAGGGATGTTTTCGGAGAGATGGACGTCTTTGCATTTCAAAGATTGATAATGTGTTGGAGGAAGTGCTTGAGAAGTGTCACCATTCAAGAATGACAATTCACCTCGGAGGAGATAAGATGTATAAGGATATAAAACAAGTTTTCTATTGGCCAGGGATGAAGAAGAGAGTAGCCGAGTTTGTTTCTAGATGTTTAACATGTCAAAGGATAAAGGCTGAGCAAGAGAAGCCCAGAGGATTGTTATTACCATTAGAAATTTCGACTTGGAAATGGGAACATATATCAATGCACTTTATAGATGGGTTGTCTATGAGTCAAAGAGGCAATGAAGCAAATTAGGTCATAGTGGATAGACTCACCAAAAGCGCCCATTTTATTCATGTTAGGAGCAATATGGCCGCAACATCTCGAGTGTAGATTTATATCAAGGAGGTGGTTTGACTTCATGGAATTCCAGTTCGTATTTTTAGTGACAGGGACCCCTTATTTACCATCAAGTTTTGGAGAAGTTTGCAAGAAACTTTTGGGACTTTGTTGAATCTTAGTACTGCATACCACTCACAAACCGACGGACAAACTGCACAAGTGAATAGGATCGTGGAGGATTTGTTAAGAGCTTGCATCATGGACTTTGGAGGACATTGGGAGCAGCACCCATCGTTAGTCGAGTTCGCATATAATAATAGTTACCAATCGATGATTGGCACCATTTGAAGCGCTTTATGGGAGGCCATGCAAATCGCTAAACTGTTGGTGGGAAACCATAGAAAAAATTCTACTCGGACCAGATTTGAATCACGCAACTTCGGATAAGATAGAGTTGGTTAGGCAACGTATGAAGGCAACGCAAGACCGTCAGAAATCTTATACGGATAAGAGAAGAAAACAATTGGAATTCGAGATTGGAGACATGGTGTTTATTAAAGTTTCTCCTTTTAGGAAAGTCGTGAGATTAAAAAAATTGAGAAAGTTGGCACCAAGATTTGTTGGGTCTTTCCGAGTTTTGGAAAGAATCGGAAAACTTTCTTACCGCATGAATTTACCAGATAGACTGGATGGAGTCCATGATGTTGTTCACATTTCGCACTTGACGAAATGCCTTCATAGCACAACTACTGTTATAGAGCCTAACAATTGGGGAATACTAAGACGGAGCCAATAGCATCTCATACCACCACATGCATTATGGAGCACGAAACTAGGAAGCTCCACAATAAAGAAATTAGATTTGTTCGAGTAAAATAGGGAGACAACCCGATGGAAAGCACATGGAAAACTGAAGAGAAGATGAGGATCTCTTATCCTGAGCTTTTCATGAGTAAGCTTTTCTCTCCAAAATTAGGTTTTGGTTGCATCTGGTTGCTAGATTAGATGGTAGTATTCGAATTGGGCTAGCCCACAGCGGAAGAAATGGGTGAATTTTGGAAAAAATTAACATTTTGGATCTATTGGGCCTATGAAGTCTAAAGGTTTGTTAGATCCAATCTAATAAAACTTTAAATAAAATCTTATTTTATTTAAAATTGTTTAAAAGAAAGTTTAAAATTAATTTAATTTAAATGTACAGTGTATCCAATACACCTAACAATCATTTATAAGAGCTAATTTAGGGAAGGAAACCGTTCGCTTTTTCCCTAAAACAAGTAATTAACTAAGAGTATAAATTACATGGAGAGAGAAACCTTTCGTTTTCTCTTTAACTATATTGATTAATCCATTAAATGTCATTAGCTAACAATTTATTCATAGCATGAAATGTAACTATGTCCAAATGTATTCTACTATAAATTATGTAAGCGCCACATATCAGATTATGTCAAGGATGAAATTTCCTTCATATGTGTCTTTATTATCCATAGTATTATTTATAATATGTATACACACACATACATATACATTTATATACAATGGACTTACACATATAAATATGTTAAAATTAAACAATTTATAATTTTAAAATTAAAGACAACAATTTTGAACCTAGTTTCAAAACTAAAAGGGTTTAAGATTAAAAATTATGATTTTACATAAAAGTCCATATTATGAATCTTAGGTCAAATTAACATACACACATGTATATACAAATCATTGTAAATAATGTTTTAAACTTAATACAACATCTTTATGTTAAAATTTATAACTTAGTGTATGTTTTAATATAAAGTAACAAATTAAAGCTTAACTTTAATTTAAAAGGAAATCCAAGGGTTTATGATATTTTGAAATAAAGTCCAGTTATGTTTGTAATGAAACCTGTTTTTAACCTTAAATAGAAGTATGCCAAAACCAAAAGGTTGGATTTAAAATAATGAACACAAAACATACATAAAAACATTAATAAACTACATATGTATATGTTGTAAATGTTTCAGACCTAAACTATATAGGCAATACAAACAATTAATTAAATTTGGAATCATATGATGTATATCTAATAATGACAATATGAATAGGTAAGCAATCAAAATTTATCTTCAAATGGATCCAAATCTAAATAACATGGTGAACATATATAATTAATTAAGATGGAGAAAAAGTGGATCTAGTCTATGTGATCAAACAAACAAATACTTAAATGAGATGGAATATATGATGGATCCATATTATATAAACAAGGTGAATGATGAATAAATAAAATTATAATTATTACCTTGAGATGTTGCCAAGTGAATGCATCTTGAATGATGAATCAAAGACTCTTAGATTTCGTGAATCGATCTTCGAATTTTGCAAGAATTAAGAGATTAGAACTACCGTTTGTTATCAATTTTATTTGATATTTTATTTTGGAATTTTAGAGGTTTGGAAGCCATGAAAAATTTGAAATTTTATGATAGGAGAGAAAGCAGAATGATATTTTACAGGAAAGAAATCAATACACAAAGAAAATAAAGGGAGATTTGTTTTAAAGGAATGACATAAACATTTCCTATTCCTTCCTTAAAACTTTTCCCTCTTAATTCCTTTTTTAAATGTTAATCAAATCATCTCTCTCTTCTATACGCATAACTAGCCAGACATGGTGCCACATGGGACCTTAAAAAATGTCCAAAATCCCATCAACATCAATCCCATTTAAATCCAATTCAAATGTGTGCGCGTTTATAATCTTTATATATGCACTTTATTAAATGCTAATGTTATTCAAATAAATTTCTAATAATTAATATTTAACAAATATTAATTAATTTAATTCATTTAAAGCCCACTTTTTTTAGTATTTATTCCGTTTAAATCAAATTTAAACACTATAAAGATATCGTATATCGATACGCGCGGTTATAACTTTTATATACGCACTTTACTAAATACTAATGGCATTCAAACAAATTAAATAAATTTTAGTAATTAATATTTCATAATTATTAATTAATTTAATTAATTTACAACGATTATAAATTAATTAAATCATGTGGTTCATCTAGAGCATTTATCATTTTGGTTGTGCGACTCAAAGGTGTAAATTCAGTCAGCGATTAATATTGAACTATTCGAATATTAACCTTCACATGTCACTTAGCAAGTGCTGTGACATTTTGGCTGAATTTATCACTTACGCATCATTTGGTAAAATCTAATTTAAGTTATTATAAGCGGTACCCGATAGTGACTATTATTTACACCAATTCCCTTCGTCAAAACTGTATCACATTAGAACTTATGGAATTTGGTAACGGTCAAAATTCCAATATCGTCCACATTCAACTTTATAATCCAAACATAAAATCCTTGGTTCAATAATAACAATTATAACTAATCAAACTACTCTGGACAAAGACTTTGACTTTGAGTTGACATCAGTTGACCATGATACTAACCTTATATAACGAAGGAGACGAACCTTCTCTTGAATAATGTTTCACTTTCAATGCTTTCACTCGACCCAACTATAGTCGTTCGACGGACGTCGTGCCACGATTTAAATATAATCAAAGTAGGGCTTCCACATTGAAGGTTAACAATATTCTAAAGTCGAGAGAACTATGTAAATTAGTCACATCGATATTTTATGTTTGACCTTAGTTATATTAACTAACATAAAACTATCGAGTGAGTATTCCATAGTTATCCAATAACTATCAGTACGTAACCCCTTGGTGCCCCCATCAGCCATGAGTAATACACTGCCCAACATTTAGAGAGCTTTACGTACTCTAGTCTCAACAGAGTATCGATATCTTGTCTCGATACATCTTGACTAGGAATATTTGAAATAGTATATTTATTTTCATTGTGATAAATTACTCACGGTTATAACACTTTGTAACTACTACTATCACAAAACATACCATTTATGGATTTTCTATTAAATATTCTTTTAATTAAATTAATTAATTAATATAACACATTATATCAAGCATTTAATAGAAAGAAAACAACTTCTATTTTTGAACAAGATTAGTTATCAAGTTAGATATATGTAACAAATTACATAACTACCCCTAGGGCATATCCTTAACTTTATCAATCTCCCACTTACACTTGGGGGTGGAATCTTATTCCAACTTCTCCAATCGATTTTCTCAAAACCAATTGGGTCAATCCCTTAGTGAACAATATGCTATTATGTTTCAATTATCTATTTTGTCAATCAACTCTCTTCAATGGCGATAAACTGGTTTATCACGTGGAACAATTCAGAGCATGTCTCTCAACTTCAAGCGATCTCTAAGTTCTGTTACGAACTATGTCGCAACATTGTTATCATATAACAATGTTGTGAGATTCTCAACATTTGGAAGCACCCTCGACTCGGTTATAAATTTGTGCATTTATATATTTATATACATAGATTTTATTGCGGCACCATTCAAGGCGATGTACATAGCCTTTTTTATTGAATCAACCACAATCTTTCATTTGGAATATTTCCAACTTAAAGATTCTTAGTTTGAATTTATTATCGACATATTATACTCAATCACTTATGAAGTTTGAGTCCGAACACTCCTTTATAAGGAGTTTTTTGTTTCTATAAACAATTCTCTAATATTTCATAAATACACGAAAAACCTCAAGCAACCATTTAGTGATACCAATTTGGATTTGATATTTGCTTCATGTATCAAATACATCAATAAATCACGATATCATAGATAACAGAACATGCATGATAATTCTTATTGCCAATAAATAAGGAATCCTTCTTACATGTTCCTTATTAGACATTTTAATAAAATGTCCTCGCATATCGTTTGGAACATTCCCAATAACTTATATACTTTACAAATAAAACGTTGAGTATTAAAACAAATAAAACTGATTTTAACATAAGTACATCGTTAACAATCAGTGGTGTGTTGTTTACTTATGATTTAGAGATATCTATGTACCTTTAAACTTTCGTTCTTATGAGCACACGCTTCCTCTACACTTTGATTGACAATCAAACTATTTGATATTTATATCAAAACATTTGTTCAATTTTGATGCTTATAAAATGATACATTCTATCATTTCTTGGATCATTTCCATAAACCCACAAACTCAATATCACTCCCACTGACTTCGAGACAATTTGGTTATATATGTGCAAATAGTCTAGTCTAAATCTGTATTTAGAACTTTCTGTTTCAACATATATACCAAAATCCAAAGTCATACTAGGCAATAATTTCGTGAGTAAATCTGAATAACTTGTGTATGTCGAATAACAAATCTATTATGCTAATTTCAACAATCAAAATTTGCGAGGTTATCCTTATCGATGTTGCTCATTAAATTCCAACTACATTAGTCTCTTAAAGACACAATCGTGCCCGATTGATCACATCCTTTCGGATACGACTACCAAAATCATATTTTAATAACATACTTGGATTCCTTTTGGATTTGTGCATCATACCATATCATATAGTCATTACCCTTGATGGTTTACTTAAACAATCGAGGATTGTATATTTCCGAAATTGATAAGAGACTCATAATTTCTCTTCAATATGCGAGAATGCTTTTTAGACACTAATGCGATGTGTTCATTTGGGTTAGTTAATTTAATTTCATCTCATGTACTCAGTTTTATCTTTTGATCGTATCCAATTCCTTTTTACTACCAATAATTTCTCAAAGAAATTCCTTCATTATAAAGTTGGTATTTATTGAAACAATAATTGTTCCTTAGTGCAACGGAATAGGTATTCATAAACTTTTATGAGTTTCCTTATTTATAAAATTGATTTTTTTCTAGATTACGAAACTTGCATTCAAAACAATACTATGTCATCTAATGACAGTTTTTCAGTAACAACCCACATTTTTATGCACTAGAATATTTAAATAATGAGTTATTTAAATATTAGATTGCTAATTTAATCGATGGGCTGAAAACTCAACTTTCACAAACGGGGGAATTAGGACATGAGACCACTTCCATTGAGTTTGGATCGTTCGAATGGTTGGGAATGAGTATGAGCATCGATATATTTCGACCGATAGATTTTTACCTAGTAGCATGCTTTTGATTCGTAGAACGATCCAAAGGCTGAATTTTGGATATGATGGAATTAGGTCCCGAAACCTTTTCCATTAAGTTCGAAATATAGGTATTTGGCTATAAATAACAGTGAGCATGCTTCATTTCGAGTTGCAGTTTTTCCAATGGGTATTTATGAATGATATGTACGAAATTAACCATCTCAGAGCGCTATCTCGGATAGCGACGGAATTTATACCATTGGGACCAAGAAAATGAGGTGATGTGCGTCGACGAGCTTCGTAGCGATCCGATGTGCCGTGTGATCGTATGAGCTTGAAATGCATAGCGATTTGTTTAGAAATCAAATAAAATATGTATATATATTATATTATATACACATTCCCAAATTAGAGAATAAAACACTTCACTATTCCCCTTTCCCTATTTCGCTCTTCATTCCTCCACTAGTAAACAAAAATGCTTCCCCTCCTTCAAAAATAAATTTCAAGAGCTATACGCCACGAAATCGATGAGGTTAGATTCATTAAACTCGAGAAGGCGAGAGCTCCGAATCTATATAGGCGTTGGCTTGTGCGGTTGAGCTTGAGTTTGATCGACATTTTTGGTAGTCGGTTAGGGCTTGGTTTAGGTGGCGGTAGAGAGCGTGTTTGGCAGAACCGAGAGTGGCATCCTACTTCTCTTCGCGAGGCACACACTTTGGTACCGTCGAGATGAACTCTAAAACTCCATGGCAAATCGCGACTATAAGTAGCGAAGGAGGGAGCTACAGGTCGGAAATTTTTATGAGGGTGCAAAAATGAGGTGGCGGCGGTCCGTTGCGAAGAGGATGTATGGTGCAGTCTGCCGGAGTTGTCAGTTCATCGAATCGTTGAGCGATAGTGGAGAAATCGGGGAATGTCAGTATGCATGAACGGGTAGTTTGTGCACAGCCTGTGCATTTGGCAATTTGGGGAAGAATGTGGATTAGGCTAATTAAGGTAATTAGTGAGTATTTAAGTTAATTAATCATTTTACTTAATTCGAATTCGTATAAAATTCATATCTCATGCATATGAGGTCCAATCGAGATGCGTTGCGCTCGTAGTCGTATTCTTTACGTCATCGTATAGACTTGGACTTGATTTGAACACTTGAAATTTTATGGTTGAAGTGAGTGGAATTATATCTCTAAAATTATTTCTTAGTACAAATCCCCACATATATAGAAATAATTACCTAGTACCGGTAGAATATATATATATATATATATATATATATATATACACACGAAATTGTTTCCCCATTTGATTGGATTTGTTTGAGTAAATATCCAGGATAATTGATTAATATCCTATATATTTATATTGTTTTATATTCATGTCAAATAGAGTTAGATAGGGATGATATTAATTTATAGTGACTATAAATTAATTAAACTCTAATTTAGAGTTATGTTAGGGATAGAAATATCATTATATATTTTATTGCTAATATTCAGGATAATTGATTAATATCTCATATTTATATATATTGAATTCTATTCGTAGCTAATAGAATAAGATGGAGTTGATATTAATTCGTAGTGTGATTATAAATTAATCAGAACTTTAATTAGGAGTTATGTTAGTGATAGAAATATTATTATATATTATATCACCAATCAGAAGTTAGAAATTGCAAAAGAAGTATTTTATTACTTAATAGGGTTTGATAAAGTTGTAAAATCCAGAATATTGCTATAATAGGATTTATCAAATTTAGACCCAAAGAAATGATTTTAAATGTATGTGTATACATATATAAATTATATACATGAGCTATATAGCATTTTAAGGCCTTAATGGTAGTTAAACTTAATTTTAATGGAATAATTAAGTAAAATTTAGCTATAATATGATTGATAGGCAAGGGTATTATTTTATAAAATAAGTTTAGGACTTCTATAAAATAATATGAAGACTATATGATTTGAGTAAGTAAATAAATATTCTGATTGTTGAATTAAATTCTCAAGTAAGATGAATTTGGCTGAATTGGATGTTAGGATTTATAGAAAATTCTTAATTTTGTGAACGGGCTAATTAATCTATATAATTGTATAGTATGGATTTTATTAAACAATTAAGTTAGTTGAATGAGTAAAACTACATGAAAGAATGTGTATACATTTATGCATAGTCTATAACTCAATGTGAGTTCACGAAAATATATTTAGTGGAGTTTGATATTCAAGAAATATAGTTGGATGAGCTAAATAAATTAAAGGAAAAAATTTGGCGTAGATTGTGATCCAGTTGCTGGTGATCATGTATCGAGTTCCGATGGTAAGACGATGTAATAGATATAGTCAAGACGATGCTCGAAACGAGGTGGAACCTGTGTGATGTTTTCACTCGATGCGAACGAGATGTTATTCGCGAGATGTCATGATAATACGACTTATTAGGTGGGACTAGATTTATATGTTAACTTTGGTAGTTCGATACATATGTTTGAGAGACGATATGTTCTATACGGCTTTGGTGGATTGACTTGAGCTACCAAGAGCACATTATATGGGATACACCCGTTATCCATATAGCATGGGTATGTAGTGATTGCGTAGATAATCCATGATACCATGGGAGAATGGAATGACTTTCATATGAGATTTCGGAGCATGTTCGGAGAGAGATTGCGATGAATATCTAAAATATATCATATATCACCCATGTCTATAGTAGAGGTCAAGGTGAGATATATACAAGTCTACTGCATTATGATGTAACTCAGAGTCTATGGTATATTTAGATACTGACTTATTCTGGTTTATTCTCCAATGGGTAGTCAATGGAAGGATGATGATTAATATATCGTATAGTAGACAATTAGTAATATATCGTATAGTAGACAATTAGTGATATATCATATAGTAGACAACAGATACTATAATATATATTAGTATATCGTATAATAGATAGTTTAAACGAATAGTGGGTGTACGATTCTTTTATGGAGTTTCGTATACTTGTGTAAATTGCTCGACATTAGAGGTATACCTAAACTAGTATTCCTATATCAACACTAGTCTCGAGTGGGTGCAGTTTTGACCTTACAATCATACAATAGGATGTGCCCCACATTTCACTGTTGTGCAAGCCAATTTTAGTCACAACATTATATTTATAATGGACTGATTTAAGGACATAAGAAAAGTTTACTTTACTTGTTCATAGGCATTTCGGATTTCCCCTGAGCAACGTTTGTGGAGAGGGCGGGTGTGATTTAACTGTCCCTGTTTATTTGTATATAATTTCACTATACAATATTCTAAAATAGTTTTATTTACACTAAACTTTATATTTGACCTGCGTTTTTTCTTTGTCTGCTTATGTCATGACAACTCTCGGGTACTCGATTGAGTAGTTTGAGATTCAGGTGCTTTTGGGGATACGCTTAAAAGATGCAGCTGGAGCAGGTCGAAGGCGTAGCATCGAGATTTTGACATATATATACTTGATACGATTGTATCAAGTACACGATAGACTTATTTATTATATATGAGACTGTTGTATCAGATATTTATTTAGAACTCCAATTAATTAGGAGTTGATGTATTCTAATTTTCTATATTGATATTTATTTATCGGTTACTTCCGCTGGTGTGGTCTCTTATATATTGTCATCGTATTATGTTCATGTATATTCAGTATATTATATGTTGTCATTTCATTATGAGATCTTATCGATGTCTTGGTTTAGTGTTTTATTTTAGTTTACCCTTATGCGCTATCTTTTTGTGGTATTCAGGAGTCAGACGTTGTCATTTTACATTGATTACTGGTATTACGAAGGGCAAGTCATCACATTTGGTACCAGAGCTTAGGTTCAACATTCGGACCAAGTAGACCAGTTTGATTTAATCAATCGGATAGTAAAAGACACATTAAGAGAGCATACTTGTAATTTTCTACTATATTATACTATGTACATCGCTTGTCTTTTGGACTTAAATTATTTCGACCACTAGCTGCTAAGGTATTTTCCTCAAACTATGCTTACGAGCAGATGGAATACATGAGCAACTGCAGATAGGCAGTTTGAGATGCCTGATTAGTTCAGAGACTATTTAGCTACCGCGAAAGATGTTCCGTTTTCCATGAACATTTCCAGTAGATTCTCGTTAGGGCCAGAAGTGGTGTGTCCCTTTGGGCATCAGTATTTCTAACTCCACCAGCTTTAGACTTTTTGAAGATTTGTCGAAATTTCCTTAGCCTAGGATGGGAGACATATCTGAGCCCTAAGATGGTTGTTGAGGCATCGTCTTGAACACAGACATGAGAAAGCTTCCATTGGTATAGGCCTAGGGAATATTCTCTTAAGGAAGATTAATTCTCGACATTTAGGGAAGGGAGACTTTAGCTAGGTAGGATGCACTGTTTTTGTGACTGATGAGCGAATCTGTGATTCGAAATTTATTCAGGCATCGCTTTAAGTTCTCAGTTCATTTTTGAGATCGAGAAGAGCGTGTAGCTTAAGTATTCCATCCAGCCTAAGCAGGATAGCTTATCAGCAAAGGAGAGTTGACCGATTCAATCTTTTGTTTTTGGGGTTTGAGGTGGTTGGTACTCCGTTGTTATGGGCAAAGAGATTTGCCTTGGTTCTTAAGCATTGGTTAGGTGTTCATGCTTAGCCTTATCCCTGTTACGGTCCACTTTTGAATATCTCGTTGGGATGGTTCTCCTTAGTGAGAATGCCCATGGATGTCGTTAAGGTAATGAAGTGGAAAGCAACCGAAACTCCAACTAAAGCATAAATACCATGATATAAGAAAGATCGAGCTTGTTCGAAAAGAAAAGCTGGCCTAGTATGTCACTCCTGTGGCATATGGGGGACATTTCGCTATGAAATGTCATCCAGCTAAAGTGAAGCATAAGTGCTTCGGTTGTGGGCTTGATCACTTGAAGAAGGATTGTCCTACATTTTCGAAAGATGTGTAATTGATGATCACTTGTTCCTTTTAGGAATTACAGGTCCTAACAGGCTTATGGCTCAGGAGAATCGAAAGGATCTTATCATGTGAGGTATGCTCTATTTTTGAGAACTCACTTATATTCCTTCCGACACTTGAGCAGTATATTTTATTTGTTGCTAATTACCTGGCAAATAGGCTACACTTGACACCTTTTATAGTAGGTAAATTCTTCGGTAGAGATAAACCTTGTATGAGTGACCTTAGTTGCAAAATTGAGGTAAAGCGGCCGAAGTGATACCTTTCGAAATTGATGCATGTGCTTCCAAGTTAAGTGGGTTCGGATGATGAAGCATGCCTTGGATTTAAATCCATGTGGGGTTCGGTGGATGCCCAATAATGAGCAAAGACCGAATGGATGACTTTTAGGTGGTAGTCTAGATCGTTCGTGTTATAATTGTTTTCCTTGTGTGAGTAAACCTGAGGTAATAGGAGTAATCCCATGTGCCAAAGGTACGTTTTCTAAAGAATGATCCATTCACGTGCTAGTTCTTAACATATAGTTCGAGCATAGAGTTTCTAGGTGACTTGCACCAGTTAGAAAATGGTTTTTCACTTGATTCTGATAGACGAGTACTTGAGTTGGATTTTTGAGATGACTAAAATATTTTCAAAGCACGACCTTAGTCGTGTAAGGAAATTTATGTAGTCGGACTAGAGAACCGAATTAGAGTTTACACGGATAGAGTCATGTGGCCGATCCTAATTTAACAAAGAAATGTTGCGAGCAAACAAAGGTTTAGAACAAGCATTGTGTCATTGGAATGATCTTTCATAATTATAAAATTTTAGTATATGATACTTATTATTGCATGGAAGAGTTTGAGGAAGGATTTCGCAACTAGTTTTGTGGCAATTTGGATAGTCTCCTAAGTGACAAAATGATACTTGCCTAGGCGAGCATTGTATTGCACTTAGTATATTATCCTTTTTAACATTGTGTGGTCAGGGTGGATTTGAACCCTAGCAAACCCAAGAAATTGTAAATCTTCATCTAATGGTGATTTAATTAGTGTAATTTTCTCTTCTCGAGAATGAGTTTTGTTTGGAAGAAAAGTAAGGTTGAGGCATTTATGATGGATTCATTCGAGAGTTTTGAGACTCGAGGATCTGCATATCGTATAGGTTATCCTCTTCATAACCGAGTGGTGTAATAGTTGTTCGTGTGTTATATTCACGAAAGAAGTTATACCATTTAGGAGTTTATGGTTTAACATGCGCGTTTGACTCTTAATGGTTACCGTGCATGTTGGTATAGACTCATTTTAAATATTTAATTGTTTTGTATGCTTGTTTGTTACTTGCTGGTGTTTGCTGCTACTTATGTTTGCTTGCTACTGTTTGATATTGTTTCATTTGACTGTTGGCTGATTTTATTGTCGTTGTTTTTGTTGATTGCTTGCTTGTGTATTTGATAATTAGTATGCTAGTTATTGTTGCTTATTCTTGCTTGTTATGATTTGCTAGTTGCTTTGCTGATGGTTGCTTGCCGTTGCTTATTGTTTGATTGCTGCTTATAGTTGTTTTCTATTGTTTGATTTTTTCTTGTCTTATGTGTTTGATTGCTTATATGGTAGTTATGATTTCTCAATTTAAAAAGAGATTCGGAGAGAGAGATAGCAGTAGCTATCTAAACAGATCATGTAATCCATGGCCTTCGTAGGAGTCGTGATGAGATCTATGTGAGTCAATTTCATTTTGATGTGATTCAGAGTCAATGGTATATTTAGATATCAACGTATTTGAGCTTACTCTCCAATTAGTAGTCATATATAGTTGTGATAATATCATTTATTATGCTAAGACTATACGTATTTAAATTTTATGCTAGTTGCATTCATTTTAGAAATGCAAGTTAGAGCATGTGTTGAATTGCATGTTTGGATGCTATTCATGATTTAGTTACCATGTTGATATGTATGCATTTGCCAATTAGGCATGCTAAAATCCATGATTAATGTTGCAGTTATGTTTAATCCGCTTTGTTGAGTACATGGTTTGGTACATGGAAGCGGTTATGAGATATCAGGATGCTTATTGGCTTATGTTGGCACCTAAATGGCATATGCTTGCTAATGAAAGAGGTGCGTGTTTATGCTCAACGGGTGTGTTTGCTATTTGTCATACACACTCTATAAGGTATATCTTATGTATGTATTGTTGTTGTATTGTCCTTAGATATGAGCTTATATTGTTGTTTGGGATTTTTTTGGAGCTAGCCGCGCAAAAGAGGTGCTGCTGAAATTATCCATAACTCGAGTCGTGTTTGAAAGAAAAGTTAACGAAAAGGCTGTTAGATGTAGCCGATAGTTGAGGGGGTTGGTAGCGTAGCGTAGCTAGTTAACTTCTCTTTTGAATGGCAAGTTTGCACTTTGTTTTCCATTTCCATTTCCTTGGAAACGTGTGTGTAAATTAGTTGTTTGGTTTAGATTTCGAGTATTTGCAGATGCTCGATCAATGGGATGCTCCATGTTAATAGACATGTGTATTTCCATGTATGTTTTTGTGTAGAATAGCACCGAGAGGTGATGGTATATGACCTACCATTACGCCATAGATGGCCTATTCAACGAAAATACAAGATGTTGCTAGCTACAATGTAACGATAGCTATGCTGATTTTTGTCTATTACAACATTAGCTTCAGGATGTTAGCATAGATATCAACACTATGTTGCAGTAGCTATAGACTTATAAAAATATTATAAAAAATGAGTGCGGGCTGAAAAAAAAGCGGGCTGAAATAATTTTTAACGTGGTAAGCAAAAACAAAGCAGCAAAAGATAACAAATTAAAAATGAATCCCTTTTTCTTTCCTTTGTTCGACCGGTTCCTTTTCTCGTATGTGATAATGGCTGCTCCTATCTTGTTCCTCTTTTTCTCTGAAATTAGGGCTTTGGCCTCGTGTTTGCTCTTGTGAGATTAGCTAGGGCTTCGGCCTTGTCTTCACTCCTGTGAGATTAGCTAGGGCTTCGGCCTTGTGCGATTAAGGCTTCGGCTAATATCGAAGGACCCGATTGATTGTCGATCGATTACAATTGCTGTTCTTCTGATTTGCTTTGGCAATCGATTGTCTCCTTGCTTCGAATACAGCTCCTTCGATTTAGCTTGAGTTCAACTGTGAATTCGGGTATGTAATTTGTTGCTTTTACTTTACTGTATTGCTTGCTTGAACTCGATACTATCTGCCGATGATGTTAATGTGTTTATATAGGGTTCGAACCCCTAGATTTACGTTCGTATATATCTGTTTGAATTTGTCAACTAATTTATCTCGGCCACATTGATTTAAGTTGAATGTTTGTGATGATTTCTGACTTTGTCAATTTCGTATATTTGTTACTTAATTCCCACGGTGTTGATTTCTGACTTGGTTCGATTTCTTGGCCACCACGGTTTTGGTTTTGGTTTGACGATGGTTGTCACGGCTCTGACTTTACTCTGTTGACATCGGTCATTTAATTGATTGTTCGTCGCGACTTTGCCTTTGACATTTAACTAGACTTCAGCAACTTGATTTGAATTGGTTGAACTTGCTATTGTTCGTGGTTGACTTTGGCTATGTCTGTTCATCCTGTAGCTTGAACTTGTAATATATCTTCTGGTTGACATCCTGTAGCTTGAACTTGTAATATATTTCACTTGAGTTGTTGCTTGAGTTGTTGTAGTCGAGTTGCTTCACCATACTGTTTCCATTGGTGCCACACACACTTGTGTACCTTTCTTTTTGTGCTTCACTTGTTCACTGAACTGTTGTATAACTTATGTTTTCCATTATCATGTATATACATGCATTCATGTATGTATATATGTGTTTGTTGTTGCACTTGAAATTGTTGTAGCTCATTCACTTGACACTTCAGTTGGTCTGTATTTTTGAATATGGTTGGAGTTTTGGTTTAATTGTGAGTTTGAGTTATTTTGTTGAGCTCTATCCACTGTTGTTTTATGTCTGGCATACAAGTCTGGTATAGTTTGCTCTGACCAATTCATTGAGCATGCTGTATATTTCTGTAGCATGCTTCTGTTTCATTTTTGTTCTTGTGCATTGTCAACTGCTTGGACCTTGTTGTGCATACTTCTGTTTCATTTTTGTTCTTGTGCATTTGGTTTATTACTGTTGCATGTTGTAGTGTTTTACTTGAATCTTGGTTGCACTGTCCACTTGAGTTCATTTAACTCTGTCCTTTGTTTGGTTCATCTTGTAGTCTAGAACATTGTTTCATTTTGTATGCATTTGCTTGTATACTTGAATCTGGTTCATTCCAGAAAGTTTTGTTCATTGTATATGTTGTCTTGACAATTTTCTTGAACTTGCACATGCGTTGAATCCAGCTAATAGCTCGGGTTTGACCTTGTGCTGATATCGTGATTTTATTTGTATTTCACTTGAGTTGAACCCGGCTTTTGATTTGGGTTTGAGCTTGTGCTCACCTGTCCCTGTAACTTTATCAAGTGTATATCGGTGTGCATGACCTTATGGCATGTACAGTGATACACTGTGCATGTCACAAGTTGTTCGTGTGTGATGAATTCAAAATTAAATGATGACGAACAACCCAAATACCTGAGGCAAATAATATTTTCAAAATTACATTTTATTTTATACTGCAAAAATATTTCCTTTTCAATTTTACTGCGTCAGTGTGTATTTTTGCAGATTGCTCAGATGCTGGATTCAATCTGGAATGGAGTTGAAGATAAATACGAGTGAACAAGCGATATGTAGTGAGGTCAACTGTAAATGCGAATCATGAAGTAATCAAAGTTGTATTGTAATCAAAATTGTGTGTATATATAGTGAGAGCTCAAATTTTTACTATTCAAAATTGTAATAAATATTTGTTTGAATTTAAATTCTGTGTTATTTATTTATCATCAAACAAAAATCATATACTAGCATACTAGCATATTCAACAGTTGGGGCCCAGATTGTGGGGCCCACTTTTGTAACAACTCGTGATTGCGGTTACCAAATAATAAATTAAAATTGGGATTTTAATTTAATTGGAGCTATTAATGAATTTTTAATGTGGCTAATTTGTTCAAAATTTAGTCATTTTGAATAAATTAATATTTTGGGCTTAAGTGTAAAATGGAGCATTTCAAGGAAATTAATTAGGGAAATTTGTAATTTATATTATTGCAAAATTTTATATGTGTAAAATAGTGCAATATTTGATTTGGGAAATTAATTTGCAATTTATTTGCAAAATGGTGATTTTGGCTAATATTAACTATAAACGGTATTTTGGAAAAATTAGGGGTTAAAATGTAAAATATTGTTGATATAGGATTTTATGAAATGGCTAAAAGTAATTGTTAACATATTTTCATAATTTTCTATGGTTTGAAATGTATTTAGTAATTTGTATGTAGAGTGTACTTAGAGAAAATTGCCTATATATGTATGCACATGAATAATACAAAGTCCTAATGGGTATTAGATCCAATAACCCTAACCATTAGCCTATAAAGTATCTTTTACTCTCCCATTTCAGCCAACACTTCATTTCATAACCACTAAAACCTAATTAGAAAGCTCCAAAACCTAGTCATGGCCTCCTAAGCAAGACTCCAATCTACACCAAATCAAAGAAAGTTAATCCAAACTACTAAAAGAGGTAATAGCAATCACAAAACCCACCTCTAATTCATTCTTTAATTTCTGAAATTATTTTGTAATCCTCTTTTTTTGTGCATTTAGATTGTGAAACTCTTTGATCTTCTTTTCATTGCTTGGAAAGAGGTAATATATGCTAGCTGAAATTATAATTAGTTTATTGCTGTTAGTAAATTAGACATATCTCATTCATCTTAAATCAGAATTAAGATTTTCTTGAAGTTCTGGAAAGCTTATTCTGTAGCCTATAACTTTCATGTTTTGAGCTTTGCCTAATTTTGTAGTTTCAATGGCAGAAATCACGTTTGTTTGTCACTGACCTGACAACAAACTACAAGGTTGATAAAATAAAACCCTGAAATTGATTTGGCCATAAGTTACTCGTTTTTGATCCGAATTAGATAATTTTGGATGTTCCGGAAAGCTTAAAACATATGCTACAATTTTTGTTCAGTGAGTTTTCTGTAATATTGCCATTTAGATGACCTGAAATGCGTTCAAAGACAGAAGACCAATTCTGTCTTTAACAAGTTATCTTGAGTTTCAATCTGATATTGTTTTGCATGTATCTCTCTCGTTTCTTATCCAAATCTAATAATTTTGGATGTTCTGGAAAGCTTAGATTTAGAGCTAAAACTTTCATGTTTTGAGTTTCATGAAATTTCGAAGTTATTTTGGCCAAAATTGTACATTCTTACCACTGTCCCGAGAAAAAAAAGAAAAAAAATAATAATAAATATTTTTTTTTAAACCCTGTTCCAGATTTTTTTTCTCCACTTCGCGATGCCGCCACGATCGCATCCGAAGTCGGAATTCGACGTTTTTGGTCTCGTTGGAAAGGTGGAGTTTCGAACTCCATCTCTGTAAAATTTAGGCATCATCGGCATTCTTTTGGTACTTCGAATTTCGTGTCGAAGTTGAACTCTTGTCGCTGTTTGTAAACGGTGTGAATCTTGTTCTGGGTCCAACTTTGAGACGTCGCTGCTACTTCGTCTCAACTCGGATTCTAGAAATTCTTTTTGCATCTTATAGTAGGGATGTTGGACTATATTCCTACCAGTTTTCATGTCATTTGGATTCAGTTTGCTGGTCCAAATAAATTGCCGAACTTGGGTTCGCAGCAGTTTTTGAATGGTCAAACACTTAGAATGAAAATCAAATATCCCTTCTGTTTCCAGCTTTTGAGCGCCACTCCGCGATGCCTCCACGTTCGCATCGGAAGTCGGAATTCAACGTTTTTGGTCTCGTTAGAAAGGTGGAGTTCCGAACTCCATCTCAGGAAAATTTGGACAACATTGGAGTTCGTTTGGTACTTCGAATTTCGTGTCGAAGTTGAACTCTAGTCGCTGTTTGTAAACAGTGTAAATCTTGTTCTGGGTCCAACTTTGAGACGTCGCTGCCACTTCGTCTCAACTCGGAATCCAGAAATTCTTTTTGCATATTAATGTAGGGATGTTGGACTACATGCCTGCAAATTTTCATGACATTTGGACACAGTTTGTTGGTCCAAATAAATTATCGAACTTGAGTTCACAGCTGTTTTTGAATGTTTACAAACACTTAGAATATTTTTGATGATTTTCTGGTTTTCATTGATTTCTTTGAGATTTGTCTCTAGATTTCGTACACGGGTTTTATGAATCATTTTCAAAATATTTTTCACTCCTAAATGGCTTTTGAAAATTATTATATAATATTATTTTAATTATTAAATTAATTACTCCATAATAGGAGACCTTTCAAAAGACCGTTTTAAAAGTGATTCCGAAAATCAATTATAAATCCGTTTTACACCATTATTTTCTATAATAAAAATCTCACACTCACTTTTAGCACGTCGAGCGAAGTGGAAAGGTGCTTAAACGGTTAGGAAATCTCCAGCCTATGGAAACCGTGTGTATTTTCTTTCCGGTTAATCCCCGACCTATTCGATTGATCGTTTTGACCTTTGGGTCTAGTTTACCGATGATATGAGGTAGACTTTTTATTGTTTGGAGTGTGAGCTTGCTATTGGTTAGGAAACCGTTTAGTGCGAACGTGGGGTATGGGACTCATTGTTAACACTTTGCGGGTTCCTCTCCAAGAAGTTAGTGACACATTAGCCTCTGGGCGGCCAGTACTGGACCTCTGGGTCACCACGCCTCTGGGCAACCGTCTCTGGACACCTGCTCTATGGAGCAGTTTATTTTTCGGCGTGTGCCTCTGGGCCTTTATCCTTCTGGGAAGGATCTCGCCATCTCGCGCGTTTCGCATCGGTGCGAGTGATCGATCACAACTCTACAGTACTTGGCAACAACGACTCTGGTCGGTGCACGTGCAAAACTTGTATTATCTGATTATTTTTATATCCATTCGAGTACCGCCATTCGGTGTTGGTTCTATGGAACCATACGATGTAAGTGCGATTACCTTATGGATCCACAGTGTCTCTGGACACTGCTTTTCAGTGTTTGATTTCATTGACTTTTCAGTATATCCCCATGGCTCTTTGGAGCATCGATCTTTGCTTGGGCATTGATCACAGACTCTGGTCACTATTGGGATTATTGCCTATGGGCATCTTTTTATGGCTTTGGCTACGCCGATGATATGAGGCGACTTTATTTATTCTACACTTTGGTGTTGATTTCTCTTTGGAGATTTTTATTGTTTATTGATGATTAGGGATCGTCATTATATTCATGTGGTTCATAATATACTTCTCTTTGGATAAGTACTATTTTATTTATGTACCGCATTATTATATATCTCAGTTATTACTGATTGTTTAGCTAGCCTGACCCGAGTGTTTTCGCTCGGGTCAGACCGAGTTGTTTCAGGTTAGGTCTCTGGACTTAGCTTCTGTGCTTCCGCTTGGACATTATCTGCTATGCTGATAGATAGCGCTTTATTTGTCCACTATTCTGCTACTATATTATCATTCAGACTTTGATATGTACATATTATTGACTCACATGTGTGAGCGGTGGCTTTGTACCCACTTATAGTATTTGGATATGTATTGATGATGTATTGTTCTGGGATTTTATATCTGTTATGTGATTCTGTTCTGTGATGCTATTTCATTATGTTATTATGCTTTGTCCTGATAGATCTTTAGCCATTTGTAATTTCGTTATAAGTATTTACCGAATATGTCGAACCACCTGATTGAGAAAAATTTAAATAGATTCCACCTTTCGACGTATTCGGTAGATAGTTATAGCTTGATTATAGATGGTCGCTTCCACTATACTCTATTCTCCGCTTTAACAGACAGTATTACTCCCGTAATACTCTTTGTTACAGTGGGTCTCAGAGTGGGGCGTTACAACTTTTTAGTAAATTTGGTACCTGTGGCAACAACAGAACCGATGTTGCCCTAGGGCCGCAAAGATGTTGCCTTTGACTCTAGGGCAACGCGGCAAAATGCATCACCGAGAAAGTGTTGTCTTTGCCCTTTTTTAGCCTACAGCAATATTTTTTGGCACTTCCTGCATCACTTCTTGGGTGTTGCAGTATGCAATCTATGGCGTAGTGTACTTGTTATGCGTTATTATATGTGGCAACGATATGTACTAGTTAATGATTGTTATGGATATGTTAGTGTTCGGTTGTTATAGCATTTGGGTAGAGTTACATTTTGCCTTGAAATTTCGAGGATGAAATCCTTTTTAAATGGGGGAGAATGTAACACCCGCATTTTTATGCATTGGAATATTTAAGTAATGGATTTGTTTAAATATTAGATTGCTAATTCAATTAATGGGCTGAAAACTCAACTTTCACAAATGAAAGACTTAGGACTTGAGACCACTTCCATTAAGTCCGGATCGTTTGAGCGGTTGAGAATGAGTATAAGCATCGATATATTTCGATCGATGGATATATAGCTAGTAGCCCGCGTTCGATTTGTAGATCGATCCAAAAAGCTAACTTTTGTGTACGATGGAATTAGGTCCCGAAACCTTTTCTATTGAGTTCAAAATATGGGTATTTGGCTACAGACGACAATGAGCATGCTTCGTTTCAAGTTGCAGTTTTTTTGTTAGGTATTTGTGGATGATACATATGAAATTAACCATCTTGGAGCACCATCTCGGATAGCGATGAAATTTATACCATCGGGACCGAAAAACGGGGTGATGTGCATTGATGAGTTTCGTAGCGATCCAATGTGCCGTGTGAGCAACGAACCTGAAACGCATGGCGATTTGTTTAGAAATCAAATAAAATATGTATACATTATATTATATATACACATTCCCAATTAGAGAACAAAACATTTCACTTTTCCCTTTTCCCTATTTCACTCTTCATTCCTCCACCAATAAACAAAAATGCATCCCTCCTTCAAAAATAAATTTCAAGGGCTATAGGCCGTGAAAATCGATGAGATTGGATTCGTTGAACTCAGGAAAGCGAGAGCTTTGAATCTATATAGGCATTGGCTTGTGCAGTTGAGCTTGGGTTTGATCGACTTTTTCGATCATCGGCTAGGGAATGGGTTAGGCGATGGTAGAGGTCATGTTTGGCAAAACGGAGAGTGGCATCCTACTTCTTTTCACGAGGCACACACTTTAACTATGTAATTAAAGCGCTTAGCGGTTATATAGCGGTGGAGGTGCAAAAAGTTATAGCGGGGATAAAGCGAGGTTATAGCGGAAAATGGTGGAGGTGTAAAAATCTTCTTTAGATAAAAAACCAAATATTTAAACTTAATTTATTCTCATTTTCACATAATTTGTATAGAAAAAAGAAATATTTTTTATTCTTATATAACAAAACCAAAGAATATCATGATTAATGCATACTAGATTTAGTGAAACAATAAATTTCTAACCTATATTGAGCACTTAAGCCTTAAAATTAGGTTTTTATCATAACTTTGTTGATTTTATATAAAAAAGAACTAGGCAAATTAACCTTTGTATAATAATACTGCTAAAATGGGTGGTAAAAAGACTTGATTTAGCGGGTGTAGCGGAAAATAGCGGGGCTTAAAGTGAATCTACTATTTAATGGTGCTAAATTGAAATAGCGTAGCGGTGGAAGAGCGCTATGGGCTATAGCGGGGATTTTTCGGGGCTTTAGCGGGCTTTAATTGCACAACACTTTGGTACCATCGAGATGAACTTTGAACCTCCATATCAAATCGCGACTTTGGGTAGTGAAGGAGGGAGCTACAGGTCAGAAATTGTTATAGGGATGTGGACGAGGTGGCAGCAGGTCCGTTGTGAAGAGGATATGTGTTGCGGTGTGCCAGAGTTGTCAATTCGTCGCATCTTTAAGCGAAAGTAGAGAAATCAGGGAATGTCAGTGTGTGTGCATAAGTAGTTTGTGCACGGCCTGTGCATTTGGCGATTTGGGGAAGAATATGGATTGGGCTAATTAAGGTAATTAGTGAGTATTTAAGTTAATTAATCATTTTAATTAATTCGAATTCATATAAAATTCATATCTTATGCATATAATGTAACAACCCGTAGTTTAGTAACAATAAATTATCGTCAAATGACGATTAAATTGTTTGTTAATTGCTATTGGAATTTTAATCGAGTGAAATTCTTTGAAAAATTGGCTAGGCGGTTATGCGGGCTTTAAAATTTATTTGGCCCACTTCTTTTTGATTTGTTGCCGTGATAATCATTTATACCCATTCCCCTTTCTCTCATTTTTCATTAGCAAGCCCATTTCAAAAACGAATGAGAAAACAAACTAATGGCTGCCTCGTTCGTTCGTTCCTCTTTGTCCAAATTAGAGCTTCAAGATTTTTGTGAAGCTGCCGACTTAGTTGGTCGTTCGATCGAATGATGGTTCGTCCCTTGCTTTGTCGATCGCTGATTCCTTGCTCTGTCGAATGGCCGCTAGGGTTTCGATCGACTTCGTGATGCCAAGACTGCTTCAATTCGCGTCGAGCAAAGGTGAGTGATTTATTTCACTCACATCTAATCCAATTTCTTCATTTCATGACTTGGGTTTTGAATTGATTTTGCCGATGATGTTTCTGTTTATATAGGGTTCGAAACCCTTTGTTCTCGTTCGTATGAATCTGTTTGAATTTGTCAATCGATTTTGCTTGGCCGCTTGATTATTCTTCAATGATGCTGATGATTTCTGACTTTTTCATATGCGTATATTTCCGTATATTTCTTACTTGATTACTTGATACACACGGCTTTGGATTATTTCGTGATTGCCACGGCGTTGAATTCGTTGTCGTTGAACTTTGAATTTCTGAAGACTTCGACAACATTGATTTTGTGAAAATATTTTGTATTTGTGAAATTCTTCGGTCTTGAGAACTTTATCGTGGTTGATTTCGACCGACTGTTGCTTACATCCCTGTGCTTCGACTCTGGCAATTCTAGTTTGTACTTTGTCGAGCACCTACTTATTCATGGTTGCTAATGCTACTGTATACTTTTGCATATTTGTCTGGTCATTGTGTATCTCCATTCTCTTGTATAGTTTGGTCACTTGGAATGATTTTGTTCATCCTGTCATTGCCACCATGGTTCTGACTTGATGTTGTAGTTGCCGTAATGTTGCAGTTTTTCTTAGTCGAGTCCGTTGTAGTTCGCAGTATCAGTTTGAAGTTGCTTAGACTCTGTTCACTGAGTACAATGTGGTGATGTACTTGTATGTGGTCTCATTGTTCATTTGTTCGATCACCTTGCTGTTCCATGGTCAATTTGGTGTTGAGGCAACTACACTTTTCATTGGTTCACTGATGTTGGTCTTCATTTTGCCAGTTGCATTGCTCCATGTATTTGTGTAGTCTGGTCTTCATTATGTGTTTGTAGCCTTGTATTTGCAGTGCACCACCCCTTATGTGCATGTTTCATTGATGCAGTCTTGTTGTACATGATTGTACCTTGAATCTAGGTAGCTTGTCACTGTGTTGCACCATTGTTGTTTCACTGATTGAGTTTGCATAGAGTGCACTGTACTTGAATTTGTAGCCTTTGTGCCTTTGTGACATTTGCAGTTTGATTATTACACTTGTACCATGTATCTGCTGCCTTTGTGTTTTTGGTCATAACATTCATGTGTACCCCTGAATTTTGGCGAGGCAGTGCACGCGAGCGTGTACTGCAGCCAAATTCAGAATGGATGTTTTAAATTGATGATTTCAATTGGCGGAATTGTTTCGTGTTGCCAAATTCAATATATTTTGAAGTGTATTTTGATTTGGTTTAATCTGATGATTTTTTTGATATCTAATTATCTTTTTGATAGTTAGATTATGTGCTTTCTAATTATCATATCGATAATTAGATTTTTGTTATTTACGCTGTTTTATTGACTTGAGCTCGAGTTGCTTCAATGTATATTTATGATGTGTATGTTGACTTTGCATAAGCTCGAGCTCTGTAGCCTTGCTTTGTTCAGTTCATACTTGTAGCCTTTGTGCCTTGTTGTTCCACTGTTGCACTTCAATTACTTTTGCTGGTTCATGTATATGTACGTGTCATTGCCCTCGTGCACTGATGCTTACTGGCATGTTGAATTTGAGAACTTTTGTGTTGTTTTGAGTTTGCTGTTGCATTATATCTGGACTTCCTTTGATTCATTTCACGTCTGTACAACTGCTCTTGTGCAATTGAGTTGTTTGGATCTGGCCATTCAGTCAAGTACTTGAATGTGTACTTGTTTGTTTGGCCTCTTGTTGGTTTAAGTTGAAGATTGCAGTCTGATTATTTCACACTTTGGTTTGTCTTGGTCATGTTCACTACTTGTAGTCTATGTTCGACCTAATTTTGCTTTGACTTTGGTCACTGCTGCATATTGTTCAACATGTAGTTTGCTGTCTGATTTTGGTTTGAAATCTGCAAGTGTGATTTTGTGAAAATGTTTTAGATGAGAATTCATTGTGACTTTGATCGTGGTTGACTTCGGCCATGGTGATTTTGTGATGATATTTTGGCACCGTTTGCTTGAATGCTTGAGATGATCTGGTTGCACTTGATATCTTTACCAGTGCATGTGTTTACTGATTCGTCCCAGATCATATTTGTTTATGTGGTCTTGTATGCTTGGAGTCTCTGTTCGACCTTATTGATAGTATTTGGTCTGGACATTGTTGTATTGTGACTTGTACATTGATTTGTACATTGAGTTGAATCCAGCTAATCGCTTGGATTTGACCTTGTGCTGATTTCTATTTCATCACTGTAGTGGCGAGGCAGTGCACGCGAGCGTGTACTGCAGCCACACAGTATTGACTTTGTTTTTAAGTGATATTTCAATTGCTTGAATTGTTTTGTCAGTTCAATTCAATATTTTGAAATTGTATTCTGATTTGGTTTGATTTGATCATTTTGTTGTTGTCTAATTATTTATTTGATAATTAGATTATGAGTTTCTAATTATTTATTTAATAATTAGATTTTTGTTGATAATTGCTGTTTAGGCAATCCTGTTGTTTTCTAAATTATCTTCATTGATAACCTTTTTATTTATCTTTGTTGATGATTTGAATTTGCTGATTTGTTGTTTAACACTATTTAGTGTTATATCTAACGTTATCCGTTTTCCTTGTTAAAGGATTGGATAGACGAGATTCCTGTGACTGTCGTCTATTTGCTATTTAATTATTATTGCTTCTGTGCATTAATAACTGAGTTTGAATTAGACTGACCCGTGTATTATTTTCTTTTGAATTTAATACTCAGGTCAGACCGAGTTATTATAGGTTGTAGATATCTTGCTTTGGGTTGCTGCTTGAGCTATGAAGTCTTTTCATATCTTTTGAAGTAGTCTTCGTCATTTTGTAGTAGTCAGTATATCTGATTTAGGTTGATATGTATTCATGTATATTATTCGATAATGTACTTGTATATATAACTTCCAGAGTCGACAGTTGTAGTTGTATCATATGTATTGTGTCAAATGTATTGTAACTGCCATCAGTTATATATATATATATGAGACTTTTATTATCTGTGTTCCGCATTTTTATTATCTGTGTTATTATTATATATATTGCCCTAAACTATTATGAGCCATCGTAGTTCGTTTTATACTGGAATTGGGTATGTCGATGGGAGTAAATAAATAAGAGATGAAAAATAAAAAATAAATATATACCACTCCTATCGAGGTAACCAATACTAGTGTAAGGCCCAACTACGGATGGCCGCTCCTATCCAGCCTTATTCTTCGTAATAATAGACCGTATTTCTTTTAATACTCTTTGTTATTGTGAGCATAGAGGTGGGGCGTTACATATAAGGTCCAATCAAGATGCAGACATCGCAGTTGGGCTTGTAGTTAGATTCTCTACGTCATGTATGGACTTGGACTGGATCCAGACAGTTGAAAATTTATGGTTCAAGTGAGTGGAATTATATCTCTAAAATTATTACTTAGTACGAATCCCCTTAATTTTCTATATTAATTTTTTTACCCAGTAGTGGTAGAGAATATATACATATATGAAATTGTTTCCCCATTTGGTAGGATTTGTTTGAGTAAATATCCAGGATAATTGATTAATATCCCGTATAGTTATATTATTTTATATTCGTGTCGAATAAAGTTAGATAAGGATGATAATAAATTATTTATAGTGATTATAAATTAATTAAACTCTAATTTGGAGGTATATTAGCGATAGAAATATCATTATATATTTTATTGCTAATATTCAGATAATTGATTGATATCATGTATTTATAGGTATTGAATTCTATTTGTAGCTAATAGTATTAGATGGAGTTGATATTAATGTGCGATGTGACTATAAATTAACCAGAACTCTAATTAGGAGTTATATTAGTGATAGAAATATTGTTATATATTTTATCACTGATCAGAAGCTAGAAATTGCAAAAGAAGTATTTTACCACTTAATAGGGTTTGATAAAGTCATAAAATCCAAAATATTGCTATAACTGGATTTGTTAAATTTAGACCTCAAGAAATGATTTTAAATGTATGTGTTTACATATATAGAAATTATATACATGAGCTATATAGCATTTTAAGGCCTTATTGGTAGCTAAACTTAATTTTAACAAAATAATTTAGTAAAATCTAGCTACAATATGATTGATAGGCAAGGGTATTATTTTATAAAATAAGTTTGGGACTTCTATAAAATAATACGAAGAATATATGATTTGAGTAAATAAATAATTAGATTATTGAATTAAATTCTCAAGTAAGATGAATTTCGTTGAATTAGATTTTAGGATTTATAGAAAATTCTAATTTTGTGAATGAGATGATTAGTCTATATAATTGTATAGTATGGATTTTATTAAACAATTAAATTAGTTGAATGAGTAAAACTATGTGAAAGAATGTGCATATATTTATACGTAGTCTATATATACTCAATGTGAGTTCATGGAAATATGTTTAGTGGAGTTTAATATTCAAGAAATATATTTGGACGAGCTAAATAAATTAAAGGAAAAAATGTCATAGATTGTGATCTAGTTGTCGGTGATTAGGTATTGAGTTTCGGTAGCAAGACGATGTAATAGATATAGTCGAGACGATGCTCAAAACGAGGTGGAACCTGTGTGATGTTTTTACTCGATGCAAATGAGATGTTATCCGCGAGATGTCATGATATTACGACTTATAAGGTGAGACTAGAATTTATATTAAATATGGTAGTTCGATACGTATTATTGAGAGACGATACGTTCTATATGGCTTTGGTGGATTAACTTGAGCCACCGAGAGCACACTATATGGGATATGCCTGTTATCCATATAGTATGGGTATGTAGTGATTACGCAGATAATCCATGATAATATGGGAGAATGACATGACTTGCATACTATATTTCGAAGCATGTTCGGAGAGAGATGGCGACGACTATCTAAAATAGATCATATATCACCTATGCCTATAGTAGAGGTCAAGATGAGACCTATACGAGTCTATTGCATTGTGATGCGACTCAGAGTCTATAGTATATTTAGATACTGACTTATTCTGGTTTATTCTTCAATGGGTAGTTAATAGAAGGACGGTAAGTAATAGATCGTATGGTAGACGATTAGTAATATATCGTATAGTAGACGATTAGTACTATAATATATAGTAGTGTATCATATAATAGATAGTTTAAACGAATAGTAGGTGGTAGATTATTTTGTGGAGTTTCGTATACTTGTGTAAATTGCTCGACAGTAGAGGTAGAACTAATTCCTATATCACCAGTAGTCTCGAGTGAATGTAGTTTTTACCTTACACTCATACAATAGGATGCCCCCACATTTCACTGTTGTGCATGCCATTTTAGTCACAACATTATATTCATAATGGATTGATTTAAGGATATAGGAAGAGTTTACTTTACTTGTATAGGCTGTCCGGATTTCCCCTTAGCCATGTTTGTGAAGAGGGCCGACTGTGATTTAACCGTCCCGTTTATTTGTACATAGTTTTTATACACATTATTCTAAAATAGTTTCCCTTACACAAGATTTATGTCTGACTCATATTTTTTCTTTATCTTCTTATGTCATGACAACTCTCGGGTACTCGATTGAGTAGTTTGGGAGTTAGGTGCTTTTGGGGATATGCTTACAGAATGCAGCTGGAGCAGGTCAGAGGCGTACCATCGAGATTTTGAGATATATACATACTTTATACATTTGTAGACACGACAAACTTATTTATTATATATGAGACCGTTGTATTAGATATTTATTCAGAACTCCAATTAATTAGGAGTTGATATATTCTGATTTTCTATTTTAAAATTTATTTGTCGGTCACTTCTGCTAGTGTGGTCTCTTATATATTTTCATCTTATTATGTTCATGTATATTTAGTATATTATATGTTGTCATTTTATTATAAGATCTTATCGATGTCTTGGTTTAGTGTTTTGTTTTAATTTTACCTCGATGGATTGACTTTTTGTAGTATTCAGGTGTTAGACATTGTTGTTTTACGTTGATTTAGGGTATTATGAAAGGCGGATCGTCACATTTTCCCAAAATCCTTTTGGGAGATTCATACAACATCCCTCACGAACAATTATTATGTGCAGACTTTCGATTCACACAACCTGCCAACTCCTTGGCCTAAGATATATTGAGGTTTCTTATAAACCCTTATCTTGTATATTTTGTAAACTATTATTTAGATGAAATAATATTAAACTTATGTACTACTCTGAATTACATGACCTTATAGAAAGAAATTAACTCAACTTCATTCATCATTAATCGTGCTTTGTCCAACAAAGTTCGATTACTCTTTATTGATACATCATTATGTATCATATGGAGGACTGACTTTTGAGATTGAATCTTTATTCATTTTTAGGTACATTCAGAACTCTTTCTAATATACTTACCTATTCAATTAAATCAAATCATTTTATTTTGTTGCATGTTATTTTATCTACTTTTGTTTTATATACTATGATCTTATCATAAACATACTACATATGTATCAAATAAACATGCCTATGTCGGTGATAAATTATCAATGAATATAACCAAGTACGTGGAACCGATTTGATATTAATAGACTTGCAATTGCATACATCAATATGTATCAATCCGAAGAGTTTATCAACTCTTATGACACTCCCATTAAATGGGTGCATAGCCTTTAATTCTTTGAGATATAATTAGCTAATGTCACATGATTCATAATCATATAATAAAAATTATTTCTCAAAACTACAGCTTAGTCTATAATTCTAAATGGTCGTAAATAATTTTAAATACTTCTGTATTTTCTAATGTATCACTATTGTTATGAAAACAAATACCATTTTCTAATGCATCACTATTGTTATGAAAACAAATACTTATGAAAACAAATATCTATTTTCTGATGCATCACTATTGTTATGAAAACAAATACCACATTAAGTTCTATTGCATAACGAATATTCATAATATTCACGTTGAAATATAATTACTTTTATTTTTCAGTCGATATTGAAACACAGTCATTAATTCATATAAAAAATTCGGTACATTTTACAAAGATAATTTTCGTAATTTGATGCAATTAATAAGTGTTATATAGCATGCTCCCACCATTTCTGCCATTACTATAATATCGTACTAAATTTGGAGGTCCATCATTCACTTAGTATAGATTTATTTATTTCATATACTGCAACTAGTTTACCGTGGAGAGTTCTTTGATCAAATATCTTGAAATCAAAGAAATAAATCTCATAGAAAACAATTTTTTATATGAAAATACATTTCGGAATAAAAACCATATTTCTTACTCCAATGTCAAGTATCAATCACTATTATTACAATTCTCATTCCTATTGTTTCTTTATGAAGCAGAAGTGACTGTTCACTCTCTTCATCCCAACTATACCTTAAATCACATCTACTCTTGTACATTCATTTTTCTTTCTAAATGGTCAAACCATTCAAAAGGAAACTCTTACTACAATATCATAACGAACTCTTTACAAAGATGCATTTGATCATCCTTAGCATTTAAGGACATCAAATATTATGCAACTTACATAAACTGATCAAAGTGACATTTCAATGATCGAATTCTAAGATTTATATGGTAGTTTTGGTCTAGTGTTACATTTAACACGATACGATCCTTTTGTGATCAATCAAATTGAGTACTCGATCTCGCACTAAGGTTAATTTGGTTTTTTTGGATGAACTAATTTCATCGATATATTGTACATTACAAACTTTGGCCGTTCACCATATAACATTTGTATGCGATTGTGTATGGATTAAATATCCGTAGTCCTGTATTGCTTTTAGAGTTTGAAACTCATATAATGCAATACATGGTCTCGACCAAATAAACGTATTAGCGACCAAATTACAAATGTACTTAGTAGTTTTAAAATCAGGTGCTTGCATGGGTATTAAACATTAACATGCAATAAGCATTTATTAGTAAGCATATGTTATATTTCTATTTGTCAACCTTTGATTCAGTCATTTGTATATCTTAATTGATAAATGTTTTATTAATCGTATTAAATGCATAAATTTATCATTATAGATTATTATAACGTTATATAGCATACGTCCTTACAATATTAGAAAGGTTAAATGTTATCATTTCATTTTTTAATAAGGCTCCTACTAGTATTTTATGTTTCACTAAACCCTAAGCGAAACATACAAGTCTTTCGACTTCATTAGTGGATGTTAGGACTTCTCCGTCTTGAAATTGTGACCTTGAGTTTGCTCAACAAGTCATAGCTCCATGGACGATGGATAACTCCTTATCGGTTGTATCACATACAACTTCTAACAAATGGTTCATGGTCCAAATCTTATTTCAACCTTGAGTTTGCTCAACAAACCAAAATAGGTTATTCATTCTTACCTACCATATCACGATGGCCTAAGTATTGTAACAATCTGTAATTTCGCTACTTTGAAAATGAGATATTTTATTTATTTTAAATTTAAAAAGGTTTAGAACTCAAGTAAATATGTTGTAAATAATGAATAATTAAGGAGAAAATATTTATCTTATGATTAATAATGGAAAATAAAGAATTTGGATTTTTATCATAAATCAACAAAAGTCAAGTTTTGTTAAAAATGAATAAATGCTTAAATAAATAGTTTTAAATATTTATTTGAAAAGTCAAACTATATCGAAATCACTTAATAAAGATAATAAAAGTATAATATAGGTTTGAAAAATATATTTATAATTGTTTTACAAAAATATTCTAAATTTGTCACATTTTGTCAATGCAACTCCAAAATTCAATATTTTGATAATAACCCTAATGATATGAAATTTTAACCTAAATAAACTTCTTTTAATTTATTTAATATAACAGGAAATCCATTTTTAAGTTTGGTTTACTTTAATACATAGTTTAGCAAAAACGACAAATTTTGACTGTAAAATTTTCAATAACAATGTTATTTTCAACTATAACAAGTCGTCGCAACGTTGTATGAACATATGCACTTTATAGCATGTATATTACATCTTTACAAACTATACAAACTATGTTACACTTACATTTATATCATATAAAACAAATGTCACATTTTTTGCAAAGTAAATAAAATAAAACATAAAAAAAAGTGTGAAAGCATGATTTGGCAAAAGAGAGTTTAATTTACCTTAAGGAACAACATCATTACACATATCTTCTCAAGTATAACATGATGTAAATAATGTGCATAGAAATCAAGCAAACCATATTTGAAAAGATAGCAAACTAAGGGAAATGAAGACACATATGTTCACCTTAGCCATACTCTTCCTAAGCATCATTCCATCCATTTAATGCAAATCCAATCCATGCTAAAGTCTTCCATTTAAAAAGCAAAGTTAAGAAAATAAGAAGAGTAATGATTTCCATCCTTAACATCACATTAATTAGCCATCAATTCTCTCTTTTCATGCATAAGTAAGAGTGTATATTTTATTGCAAATATGAAGAGGATAGGATGGTCATTAAACCACTTAAGCTCCAACTCTAAATACAAGGCCAAAATCACTTCATTTCTTCACTTCATCCTCTTCCATCTCCTTCTCTCCCTCTCTATTTCCTTTCTCCACCCTAGTCGTGCCTTACATCCCTCCACCCAAGCTCCACCTTGGCCAAACACTCCTTCCCCAAGCCGTACTCACCTCCACACCACCTACCCGCCTTGAAAACCCCTCCACCCGTGAGCCCCACCATCACCCAACTCAAACCCGTGAGCACCCAACCTCCACACCCACACACGGCCTAGGAAAGCTCCCACCCGTGACCTACATGCTTCCCCAAGCCAACCCGAGCCTACGCCCCCTCCATATACCACCGACCATTTAAAAAAAGGAGAGAAAAGAGAGTCCGGATTTTCAAAGGCGAGGAACGAATTTAAAAGGAAGCAAAGAAGCTAGTTCGTAGAAAAGTTTGATGGAGTGGAAATGAAGGTGAGAAATTCTCATCGCTTTAAAGATCATATTTTTAATATTTCTATAACAATCACTTTTGACATAGGAAGTATACACCCATTTTAATATGTTAATTTGTAAGTCATGATATGGATAATTAGGATTATTGTCATCTCTTAATAATGAATCATTGCCATGTCATCATGATTGTTCACATTTTATAAGTATCGTGATTATATACCCATTATGGTAGTGGTAATGAATGTTTGGTTTAAGTGATTATGTGATGCGATTGGTTGATTTGGATATTGTTGTGGTAATTATAAATAGTGATTATGTTTATTTAACCCAAGTAATCACCTTTGTTAAATATGACCAATTTTATTAATATGGTATGTGTTGGAATTATTAAGCCTCCTTTTGAATAGTGGAATTCAATTTGAAATTAAAAATGAAATTCAAATTGAAAAATTGAAGTATAATTGAATTTGAAATCAAATTTGAAATTGTAAGTGAAATTTATTTTGAGGTCAAAAAAATTAAGATGAATAGTGAAATTGAAATCGATTTGAAAAAAAATTGAAATTGAGATTAAGGTTGAAATTTATATTAGAATCAAAATTAGATTTGAAATCTAAGTTTTTATTAAGTTTAATTTGAAGTTAGAATTGAAATTGAATAGAAATTGGTTTTAAAAATTTAATATTAAATAATGGGAATATAATAATATTATAATATGAGAATAGTGAAAATATACTTTAAATACTTTAAGAAGTGAAAATATTGATATAAAATGATTTATAATGTTTTTATAAGTAATTAACTCCAATTTGGAGAATTTATTTTAAGTTTTGAAAATCAAGTTAAAACTAGACGCGTTGCGCAACGATAGTTCGCCATTTCGCGTCGGAAAGTTTAAATGAATATACAGAATGAAATATAGCTCGGATTTCTTTGAAACAAGAAATGTCTGGACTATTATATCCATAGTTTTTAAGTGAAGAAAGGAAATCAAAATTTCATTTTGTATATTTTGAATATGTCAAAAACAAATTTTTAGAAAAATCGCGCTATTGCAGTTAAGTGACCAAAGTTAGAAATTGATATTTTTAAAATATGGAAAAATATCTAAAAATCTTTTAAAAATGTTTTAAAAGTGATCTAAGTCGAAAAAATGGAATTTTAAATGATAGGAAAGTCAATTTGGTCAATATAGCTTTAAAACAACATTTGCAACACTTTTTACAACGCTTTTGCAACAGTTTTCTATAACTTTGGAAATATGATTTTAAACTTGGCGATTCTTTCCTAAATCATTTAGAAATGTTTTTAAATGAATAATAAAGGAATTTTAAGATGATTTAATCAATACTTAAGCATGCGGAAATGCCTAGTACATTTGTCACACCTGTGAGAGCTAAAACGATAAAACAAGGTGTGTAACCAAGGTTAGGAATGGAGCAAACAGTGCCCTGAACTTACCTGGCCTTCGCTTTGTCTTTTAGACGAGGGGTGGAACAGATTAAAGGGAAAGCCGAGATGCTCTAAAAAGATCATATTAAGTTTTCTCATAATAAAAGAGAATTTATATTTTCTAGAAATTAAGCAAGTTAAGTATAGAAGATTTTGATTTATAAATTACAACTTGGATTGCATAGAAATGATCTTGTTATACTTGGTATTAAAGCCCAAAGAGGGAACTCGTTCTATTCGTAGAATTTATAAGGTGATTTCACTGTTATTTCGCCCATAACACTTGTTGAAAACGAAAATTGATATTGGGGAAAATTTGATTGATTTCCATGATCCTATTTACTCAATAATGTTTTCTAAGATTGATTTTTGGGTTTACAGTAAATGATGTCTTAAATAACATTATTTTTGACCCGCTTAAAAGTTGAAGAATTTTGATCGAATGTTAAGTAAGAAAATTGAAAATATTTTCCTAAGAGAAGAGAATTACTCTAAGATAAAAAATAATTTTCGTAATTAACTCAAAATAAAGGAATGGAAAAAAGCTTAATAAATCCTATGTACTCATATTCAATGTTTATCGATAATTGGATTTTGAAGGAACCGGGGCCGGATTTGGGTGATTCCTATCCGTAGTCCACTTCAAACCAATCTACGTATTCGAAGTAAAAGATCAGAAGTTGAAGATATTGAGACGAATAGTAACAAAGGGCTGCTTGTTGATTGGATTAGGGATAACTCCCGAAATACTTATAGTAGCGGTGGTCTCTTTGTTACGAAATTTTTTAGAAACACAAGGACTATTCGCTACCAATCTTATGATGTGGTAGGAGAGTGCCTTTGGTTTTTCCTATTCTTGGACAAATTGTATGGACGAGTGTCTGACCTTGCATTCTAAATCACAACGAGTGGTCTCTATATAATGTAAATTTGTCGATGGCAGAGAAGACACCTTCTCTTAGCTTAACACCCTTTCCCGAGACATTTGAGCTCAGGAAGTTATACGTTTGTAGAAATCAGTCATGTGACTATGGAATGACAATGTGGCATTCAAAGAGGAAAGATGATGTGCTACGTGAAAGGTAATCGTTACCTTAAACCTAATACCCGAAAATGACCGAAACAGGGTAGATGCGGCAAGGCTATTTGGTTCGCAACCATTAGGGTATGATCATTTCCTTCTAGATATATTTCTACCCACTATGATGTTTGGGTTTAAATTATTATGATGTATGCTAAGAGATGTCTCGAATAGGTCGGTAACAACCAGGATGATGACATATTCGGTACAATCTAGAAAGAGGCAGGTCGTTCTTGTATTGGTAGAGGACCATCTGTTGGGCCTCGGTACATTCCTCTAGAGATGTACTGCCGGAAGGTAGTCCCTTCACCTGGTCATTTGTATGGAAACCCATTCTCCATTGAGTGCCTGCCATTTTGTTTGTAGAACCCGCGTTTGTGGTTAGTATGCTGGAATTTAATAATGTAACAATTTCGGCTAAGATTAATAAATTTACTTGCAAATTTTTTCAAAGATATGTCATTAGAAATAATATCAAATGTTTTGATATATAAAAGCGATTTAATTATCATAAGGTAAACTCGTTCGTGTTTATGTGTGGATGTGGTCTTATGAGATACTCTTTCTTTTCAAAGGATTTTATTCAAGGGCTAATATATGACATTGTCATTTATTATTGAGTTTTTCTCATGCTCGTTTATCAAGCCTGATCTGGGTATTTTCAATACTCGGGTCAGATCCAAGTAGTTTCAGGTTTAGTTGAAGATGGTTGGAGTTTCTAGAGGGGAGCTGGAGATATTCATCTGCGTATGGATGCATTCTATTATCCTCTTTGCTTATTCTGCATTAACTGATGATTGTCAGCATTTGTAAGGACGGATGTTTATAACTGTCCAAGTTGAAATTAGGTTAGACTCTGATATATGTATTTTAAAAGTTTTCCGCTGTAAAGATATTTGTTCAATGTTATATGTTATTCCATTCGAGTGAGATTATGTTCTGTTCTACTATTCTCTTTATTTTACCCTTGATGATCCGACTTTCTGTTCACTTTGGGTTAGACATGTGTGGTTTATTGTCGACTCAAAGGGTATGGATTTTTGGGCCATCACATTTGGTATCAGAGCTTTTGGTTGAGCGAACACCGAAGCCTGATAGGGGTAAGTCTCATCAGAGATAGAATTAGTAAAATCCTAGGATGAGTAACTCACTAGAGATAGGGTTAGTAACACCCTAGAATGAGTATAGAATATTATATATGAGCGTGTATTTGTTAATATTATAAAAATGGTTTTATTTTTAAAAAGATGGTAAATGAAATAATTTTTTACCTAGGTTTATATTTTATATAAAAAGAAATATTTTTATATAGTTGGAAATAAAATATTGTTTGGAATATAGATTAGTAAAATATGAACATCTTGTGATTAGAATTGCACGATTTGACTATAAGATATTCCATAAGGAATCAATAAGGAATTAGTTGGAATCTAATACTTAGAATTTTAATCACATACTCCTAGACATTTGGTTATTAAGAAATAATGGCATTATATTTTAATTAAGTTATAATCAAAAGTTTGATATAAATCCTGGTAAATTCAGGAGTTACGAATACAAGAAATTGTGAAACTAAGGGATATAATGTTGAGGAAGAACAAAACCCAATGAACTTTGCTTCATTATGTTTAGAATTTGAAATCCTAAGTCAAAAGAAGTTTGTGGGTTTAGAAATGATCATGCAAGTTAAGAATTGGTTAGGAGAATGTAATAAGCTTCAAGGTAGCATGGTGAAGTATATCCATGGATCATTCAGGGAGATGATAAGCAATGGCCTGAAATTTGAAGATTTCATTCCACAGCAAACTACTACCGTACGAACTGAGGAGAAGAAGCATGAAATCAAGACAAAGTTACCCAAACAAGGCCATTTCAGATATGGGGAAAAAGATCACTCTATGAGCGAGTGTAAGTTGGGAGTGAAGACAAAGGCTTTTAAAAAACAAAAGTTTGAAAAGCAAATGGAACCAAAAGTCTGTTATTGATGTCACCTAAAAGGTCATATCGTCAAGGACTATCCAATGATCAAGATAGGGGAGCAGCATAGACCCTTTGCTATTATCACAAAACCATCTACTTCTGCAGAAAAAGGAGTTATGGAGGATTAGTTTAGTTCGAACAAGTTTTAGGAAATGCTATCCTAAGTAAATTCTAGGTTTAATATATTTTGAGAAATCTTTTGAAGTGTACTTTCCATAAAGTCACTTAATGTATGAGTGGATATTTGTATTAGTATTTCTAATTATCCTTTGTTTGATAGTTTATTTTTGTCGTCGTCTATCTCTCTTAGCTTATAGATAAAATTAAGATTTGAACTAACAAGGCATGTTGACTAAGAAAAAAAAACTAAATTAAGGAATACAAATGGAATTTGAAAAATAAAATAAAAACTAAAGTAGTAATGATATTTTGGGAGGACTAGGTGGTTAGTTGTTGTATATGCTTGTATGATATTTGGGGATTTTGGGATGTGTTATCTATCTAATAGTTATGATTATTATCTTAAGTGCATGGTACGCGCTCAGATATGAGGGATGGAAGATAGACTTATGTTGTTCTATATATGACCTCAAGTACATAGTATGTGCTCGGGTTAGTAGATGAGATCTTTTTGCTTGTATGAGATGATGTTTTATATATATTAGTATGTGGTTGATATCTTTCACTTATATGCATTTTTCTCTGTGCTTGTATCTTATGGTATGAAAACCTAGTATAAAGTCTAACTTTTATTTCGAGGACGAAATACTTTTAAGTAGGGGAGAATGTAACGACCCGTAGTTTCGCTACTTCGAAAATGAGATATTTTATTCATTTTAAATTTAAAAAGTTTTAGAACTCAAGTAAATATGTTTTAAATAATGAATAAGCAAGGAGAAATTATTTATCTTATGATTAATAATGGAAAATAAAGAATTTGGATTTTTATCACAAATCAACAAAGTTAAGTTTTGTTAAAAATGAATAAATGCTTAAATAAATAGTTTTAAATATTTATTTGAAAAGTCAAACTATATCGAAATCACTTAATAAAGATAATAAAGTATAATATAGGTTTGAAAAATATATTTATAATCGTTTTACAAAAATATTCTAAATTTGTCACATTTTGTCAATGCAACTCCAAAATTCAATATTTTGATAATAACCCTAATGATATGAAATTTTAACCTAAATAAACTTTTTTAATTCATTTAATATAATAGAAAATCCATTTTTAAGTTTGGTTTACTTTAATATATAGTTTAGCAAAAACGTCAAATTTTGACTGTAAAATTTGTCAATAACAATGTTGTTTTCAACTGTAACAAGTAGTCGCAACGTTGTATGAACATATGCATTTTATAACATGTATATTACATCTTTACAAACTATACAAACTATATTAATCTTACATTTATATCATATAAAACAAATGTCACATTTTTTGCAAAGTAAATAAAATAAAACATAAAAAAACGTGTGAAAGCATGACTTGGCAAAAGAGAGTTTAATTTAGATTAAGGAACAACATCATTACACATATCTTCTCAAGTATAACATGATGTAACTAATGTGCATATAAATCAAGCAAACCATATTTGAAAAGATATCAAACTAAGGGAAATGAAGACACATATGTTCACCTTAACCATACTCTTCCTAAGCATCATTCCGTCCATTTAATGCAAATCAAATCCATGCTAAAGTCTTCCATTTAAAAAGCAAATTTAAGAAAATAAGAAGAGTAATGATTTCCATCCTTAACATCACATTAATTAGCCATCAATTCTCTCTTTTCATGCATAAGTAAGAGTGTATATTTTATTGCAAATATGAAGAGGATATGATGGTCATTAAACCACTTAAGCTCCAACTATAAATACAAGGGCAAAATCACTTCATCTTCTTCCATCTCCTTCTCTCCTTCTCCATTTACTTCCTCTACCCTAGCTGTGCCTTACATCCCTACACCCAAGCTCCACCTTGGCCAAACACTCCTTCCCCAAGCCGTACCACCTCCCCCACCACCTACCCGCCTTGAAAACCCCTCCACTCATGAGCCTCACCACCACCCAACCCAAACCTGTGAGCACCCAACCTCCACACCCACACACGGCCTAGAAAAGCTCCCACCCATGACCTACACGCCTCCCCAAGCCAACCCGATCTATGCCCCCTCCATATACCCACGACCATTTAAAAAAAGGAGAGAAAAGAGAGTCCGGATTTCCGAAGGTGAGGAATGAATTCAAAAAGAAGCAAAGAAGCTAGTTCATAGAAAAGTTTGACGAAGTGTAAATGAAGGTGAGAAATTCTCATCGCTTTAAAGATCGTATTTTTAATATTACTATAACGATCATTTTTGAAATAGGAATTATACACCCATTTTAATATGTTGATTTGTAAGTCATGATATGGATAAGTAGGATTATTGTCATCTCTTAATAATGAATCATTGCCATGTCATCATGATTGTTCACATTTTATAAGTATCGTGATTATATACCCATTATGGTAGCGGTAATGAATGTTTGGATTTAAGTGATTATGTGATGTGATTGGTTGATTTGGATATTGTTGTGGTAATTATAAATAGTGCTTATGTTCATTTCACCCAAGTAATCACCTTTGTTAAATATGACCAATTTTATTAATATGGTATGTGTTGGAATTATTAAGCCTCTTTTTGAATAGTGAAATTCAATTTGAAATGAAAATGAAATTCAAATTGAATTTGAAGTATAATTGAATTTGAAATCGAAATCAGATTTGAAATCGTAAGTGAAATTGATTTTGTAACAAAAAAATTAAGATGAATAGTGAATTGAAATTGAAATAGATTTGAAAAAAAAATAAATTGAGATTAATGTTGAAATTTAAATTAGAATCGAAATAGATTTGAAATCTAAGTTTTAATTAAGTTTAATTTGAAGTTAGAATTGAAATTGAATAAATATTAGTTTTAAAAATTTAATATTAAAATAATGGAAATATAATAATATTATAATATGAGAATAGTGAAAATATACTTTAAATACTTTAATAAGTGAAGATATTGATTTAAAATGATTTATAATATTTTTATATGCAGTTAAGTTCAATTTGGAGAATTTATTTCAAGTTTTGAAAATCAAGTTAAAACTAGGCGCGTCTCGCAATGGTAGTTCGCGATTTCACGCCGAAAAGTTTAAATGAATGTACAGAATGAAATATAGCTCGGATTTCTTCGAAACAAGAAATTTCCGGACTATTATATCCGTAGTTTTTAAGTGAAGAAAGGAAATCAACATTTCATCTTGTATTTTGGAATATGTCTAGAACAAATTTTCAAAAAAATCGTGCTATTGCTGTTAAGTGTCCAAAGTTAGAAATTAATATTTTTAAAATATGGAAAAATCTCTAAAAATCTTTTAAAATATTTTAAAATTAATCTAAGTGGAAAAAATGGAATTTTAAATGATAGGAAAGTCAATTTGGTCAATATAGCTTTAAAACACCATTTGCAACGCTTTTTACAACGTTTTTGCAACAGTTTTCTATAACTTTGGAAATATGATTCTAAACTTGGCGATTCTTTCCCGAATCATTTAGAAATGTTTTTAAATGAATAATAAAGGAATTTTAACATGATTTAATCAATAATTGAGCATGCAGAAACGACTAGTACATTTTCCCCACCTGTGAGAGCTAAAACGATAAAACAAGGTGTGTAACCAAGGTAGGAATGGAGCAACCAATGCCCTGAACTTACCTGGCCTTCACTTTATCTTTTAGACGAGGGGTGGAATAGATCGAAAGGAAAGCCCGGATGCTCTAAAAAATCATATTAAGTTCTCTCATAATAAAAGAGAATTTATATTTTCCAGAAACTAAGCAAGTTAAGTATAGAAGATTTTGAATAGAAGATTTTGATTTATAAATTACAACTTGGATTTCATAGAAATGATCTTGTTATACTTGGCATTAAATTCCGAAGAGGGAACTCGTTCTAGTCGTGGAATTTAAAAGGTGATTTCACCATTATTCCGCCCATAGCACTTGTTGAAAACGAAAATTGATATTGAGGAAAATTTGAATGATTTCCATGATCCTATTTACTCAATAATGTTTTCTAAGATTGATTTTTGGGTTTACAATAAACGATGTCTTAAATCACATTATTTTTGACCCACTTAAAAGTTGAAGAATTTTGATCGAATGTTAAGTAAGAAAATTGGAAATATTTTCCTAAGAGAAGAGAATTACCTTATAATTACTCTAAGATAAAAAGGAATTTTCATAATTAACTCAAAAGAAATGAATGGAAAAAGGATTAATAAATCCTGTGTACTCATATTCAATGTTTATCAATAATTGGATTTTGAAGGAGCCAAGGTTGGATTTGGGTGATTCATATCCGAAGACCACTTCGAACCAATCTACGTATTCAAATTAAAAGATTAGAAGTTGAAGATATTGAGACGAATAGTAACAAAGCACCGCTTGTTGATTGGATTAGGGATAACTCCCGAAATACTTATAGTAGCGGTGATTTCTTTGTTACAAAAAATCTCAGAAATACAAGGACTTTTCGCTACTGATCTTATGATATGGTAGGAGAGTGCCTTCGGTTTGTCCTGTTCCTAGACAACTTGTATGGACGAGTGTCTGGCCTTGCATTCTAAATCACAATAAGTTGTCTCTATATAATGTATATTAGTCGGTGGCGGAGAAGACACCTTCTCTTAGCTTAACACCCTTTCCTAAGACGTTCGAGCTCAGGTAGTTATACGTTCGTAGAAATCAGCCATTTGACTATGGAATGACAATATGGCATTCAAAGTGGAAAGATGATGTGCTATGTGAAAGGTAATCGTTACCTCAGGCCTCACAACCGAAAATGACCGAAATAGGGTAGATGCGGCAAGGCTATGTGGTTCGCAACCATTAGGGTATGACTATCCTCTTCTAGATATATTTCTACCCGCTATGATGTTCGGGTTTAAGTTATTATGGTGTATGCTAAGAGACGTCTCGGATAGGTCGGTAACGACTGAGGTGATGACATATTCGGTACTATCTAGGAAGAGCTAGGCCGGTCTTGTGTTGGTAGAGGACCATCTGTTGGGCCTTGGTACATTCCTCTAGAGATGTACTAGCAGAAGGTAGTCCCTTCACCTGGTCATTTGTATGGAAACCCATTCTCCAATAAGTGCCTGCCATTTTGTTTGTAGAACCCGCGTTTGTGGTTATTATGCTGGAATTTAATAATGTAACAATTTCGGCTAAGATTAATAAATTTACTTGTAAATTTTTTCAAAGATATGTCATTAGAAATAATATCAAATGTTTTGATATATAAAAGCGATTTAGTTATCATAAGGTAAAAACCCGTCCGTGTTTATGCATAGACGTGGTCTTATGAGATACTCTTTCTTTTCAAAGGATTTATTCAAGGGCTAACATATGACACTGTCATTTATTATTGAGGGTTTCTCATGCTGGTTTATCAAGCCTGATCTAGGTATTTTCAATACTCGGATCAGATCCGAGTAGTTTCAGGTTTAGTTGAAGACAGTTGGATTTTCCAGATGAGAGCTGGAGATATTCATCTACATATGGACGTATTATATTATCCGCTTTGCTTATTCTGCATTGATTGATGATTGTCATAATTTGTAAGGATAGATGTTTATCACTGTCCAAGCTAAAATTCGGTTAGACTCTGATATATGTGTTTTAAAAGTTTTCCATTATAAAGATATTTGTTCAATAATATATGTTATTCCATTCGAGTGAGATTCTATTCTATTCCTCTATTTTCTTTATTTTACTCTTGATGATCCGACTTTCTGTTCACTTTGGGTTAGATATTTGTGGTTTATTGTCGACTCAAAGGGTATGGATTTTCGGACCGTCACAAGTATAGTATATGTACATTAAGTTTGTTTAACAAAAACATATAGTTACCTTACCTTGTCTATTCAATATATCAATAATACTACACAATACATCCCTAGCTTAAGTTTGCTCAATAACTAAGGAGTATGCAAGTAATTTATTAATATATATATATATGGTAGAGGACAACATTATACTAAAGATTTATAATCTTCAATATACTATATTGAGTGATATCGACTTATAGAATAATGTATTTCTTATGAAATACTCTCGTGATTCAAAGGTTGGATACACGAAATCATGGTATACATACATCTACATATGTATTCATCCCTTAGGTCTATTTAAGGTTTATTAATGTTCTACTTTTAATTATACATTCATATTATATAAGTTTTATTATTATATGACTTTTATATCTCATATTACTTATATAATAGTCTTATGTATAATATTACACTAATTAAATCTTATTTAATTAATTAATTTTATATCACATCTTAATATAACATTTATATTTAATATTTATTACATACTATAACCTTTATAGTACAACACATATACCATATATATATGTGTTTATTATTTAATTAATTTATTTAATTAAACATTTTTAATTAAATTATATTAATTTCAAATTTTATCTTACATGCACATGTATACTTATGTTATTTTAAACACTTTTACAATAACATAACATATATCAACATATATAAAACATGCATATAAGTATTAATTAACTAACTCATTTAATTAATTTATTTCACTAATCTTTTTAATAAATTTTAAATTTCAGAATTAATATTTAAGTAGTTTCAAACAATTTGAATTTTTTATTACATTTTCCAACATTTTGAAAATTTATGTTAAATTATAACCTTTTATAATAAACATGTCTTTATTTTAAATTTAACTTTTAAATTTAAAATCTTGTCTTAATTTTCAAAACTAAATTGAAAATCAGCCCAAGGCCCAATTCAAATTGGGCATTTTCCATTAGGGGCAACCTCTGGGCTCACTTCACCTTTCGAGCCAGGCTAGTAACTAGGTAGGACATGGTACTTGATTACCCAATTCCAATCCTATACATTACCTTTCTATACACCGTACTAAGTGGGAAAGCTTAATTAATTAGCCTTAACATAACTAATTTAGACCATATAGGCTATTAGGTTCCAATACCATTGTTGGACCTGGGCCAGCCTGCAGTAGAAGAAATAAGTGAATTTCAATTTTTTTACCATTTTGGATCAATTAGGCCTATGAATGTATCGACCTGTAAATTCATCACTTCAGCAAAATTTCAAAATATTCAAAAATAAGATTTTCAACATAAATGATGATGTTTTGAATTTTAAATAATAATGGTAATCTTATTTTGAATAAGTATTTATAAAAATATATACTTGGGTTTAAATATCGACAAAATAACTATAAATCGTTTTATCAGTAAACAACTCTTTAGCCATCTGAACTCGCGCATGGAGCTGGATATATACACTTATATATACATACATACATACATACATATATATATATATGGGTATGAATATGTAATAAAATTATCTATTTTATTATGAAATTTAAATTGCCTTTATAACACTATTATAGATATCATTATTTTGGAATAACTGACTTTTGAATTTAAATTTAGTTTAAATGGTTCAATACTTACTTTAATTGTTAAGTAAGCTCTTTTAATTATTATATAATGATGGAAATATTATTTTTAAACTTTGTTTATGAATATGTGTATATTAACTGAGAAGGGAAAATATAACCGGAAATCGAAATCAAAATTCATAAAAATTCAACATGAATAAGTTGTGCAACATTGTGGATTATACATGACATATATATGGACATATACATGTACATACATGAAGACATATCCACATGCACATGAACACATATATACATATGTAACTATATATATACATATATATTACTAAAAATTACTAAGATATTTCTTAAATTCCTTAACCCTTAAGCAAGCTCTAAGTCAACACTTACACATGCACATGGGTTGCACATGGCCTTGACCATGATGGGGGTCACTTCTATCGAGCATATGGTGGTAGGTGATGCATGCAAGGATGATGAAGATGATGATGTGTATGTAGATAATTTTCTCCTCTTCTTTGCCTATAAATACCATCCCTTCTCCTCTTTATTTTCATATGTTTTCTTCCTCATTTTTGAGCTCTTTTCTCTCCTCTTTAATGGCTTCAACCCTAAAAGAAATAATGGCAAATTTTATTTCAAAAAGAAATCAAAATATGTAGTGTGTGTGTGTATATATATATATATATATATATATATATATAGTCAAACCACCTCAAACTCTTCACCAAACACCTTCACTTCCTTCTTATTACCCACGGCCACAGTCGAGCCTTCCTCCCTCTAAGCCTAGGCCGTGAGGTCCTTCACCCATTCCCAAGCAAGGTTGAGCTACTTAGGAGCTTAAGTCCAAGGTATCGTGAGCTTTAAAATCCAAGTAGCGAAGCTATAGCTATTTTTAGGTTAATCGTTTAACCCATGGTGAGAAACTCTTACTTATATTATATTTTTGGATGATATTATGATATTTGCAATGGATGTTTAATATGCTTTGACCATCATGTTTGGTTGTTTAATTGTATTAACAAGTCATGTTTTATACACGTCGAAAATCACAAAGGAAATCACTTTCCTTTTATTAATGAAATGGTGTATATGGAATGTTTAAACCTCTCGAAAATAGTTTAATATAGTTTAGAAATGTTTAATAAACATTTAGAAATGTTTTGGCTAAGTTTAAATAAATATTGGAAACTTAATTAAAATTAGGCACGTCGTGTAACGGTAGTTCGCGATTTCATGTCTTAAAAGTTAAATCTATTTATAGGATGGATTTAGAGTCGAATTTCTTTGTAATAAGAATTTTCCGAAACCTTATAGTCATAGTTTTCAAACGAAGGATGAAAATTGAGATATCATTAAGTAGATTTTGAAATATGAGCAAATCAAGTTTTCAAAATAGCCGCGGTTTGGTAGTTCAGAAACCAAAGCGACAAATTCTTTAAAATGGATATTTTTAAATTCTTTAAAAATATGGAATAAATTCTATAAATCTTTTAAAATGTTTTAAAAGAGATTTTATTTATAAAAATGAATTTCCAAAAGATAGAAAAGTTGTCTTGACCAATATACATTTTAAAACACTATTTGCAGCACTTTCCGCAGCACTTTTTACTAACTTTTGAAATATGAATTTTAAACTTAAGAATTCCTCTCCAAATCTTTTATAAACATTTTCAAATAAATAATTAAGAAATTTAAAGATGATTAAGAGGTTTAGAAATGAGTATGTGGAAACGACTAGTACATTTGTTCCATTTATGAGTGTTATAGAAAATTAGATCGAGGAATGGAACAGATCAAAGGGAAAGCCCGGATGCTCTAGAATAATTAAAAGTTGATCAAGTATGTTAAATGATTTAGAGTTGATCAAATAACATGACCACCTTATGGGTGACAGAGAGTTAGTATCTAGGCTTGGGTTTGGGAAACCAATTGCCTGCCCTCCCTTGCTACCCGGACTGGCCCGACGGAGGAGATAGTAAATTTGATTTACTTAAATCAAAATTTCCCAAAGTATAAAGATATAGTTTTTCAAATTCAAATAACTTGGATTTTATGGAGATAATCTTCTTATACTTGGTGGTAAATTCTTAGGAGGGAACTCATACTATTCATGGAATTTAAAAGGTGATTTCGCCATTATCCGCCCAAAGTAGTTGTTGAATACGGAAATTGATTTGGAGTAGAATTAGATGATTTCTATAGATCCTTCTCATTTAACATTTAATGGGTTTGGATTAACATCCAAGATAACATGGTTTCAACTCAATCAAAATTTTGATTTGAAATTAAAAGATCTTTGTTAAGGTTTAAATAAATAATTTTTCAAAGATAAAGAGAGGTTTAATGATTCCGTGTATACCGAAAATAATGTTTTAAAGATATATATCTCTATAAGATATGTTTGATAAAAGAAAGTAATTAGTCAAATGATAAGCACCTATTTACCAAATATCTCTTTATCGATGATTGGTTCGAAGGAACCCAGGTCGGATTTGAGTAATTCTTATTTGAAAACCACTTCGAACCAATTTACGTATTCGAAGCGAAGACATGGAAATGATTTGGAAGATGGAATGTAAAGCTGCTTTTCACTGACCATCAGGGGAAATTTCCCATATCATAATAAGTGGCAGTAGTTCTTCATTTGAGATCTTCGATGTAAGAACTTCTCGCTACTAATCCTAGGGGTAATCCCCGACGGGATGTGGTAGAAGAGAGTCTTCGATTTATCCTGTTCCTGGACAACTTGTATGGACGAATGTCTGACGTCGCATTTCTAGATCACATTGATTGATCTCTATAAACGTATCATCTGTTTGGTGGTGGAGAAGGCAACTTCTCTTAGCTTAACATCCTTTCTTGAGACATACGAGCTCAGGATTTATACATTTGTAGAAATCAGTTGTGTGGTCAAGGAATGGCAACGTGGCTTTCAAAGTGGAATGTGCTATGTGAAAGGTAAAATGTTACCTCAGGCCTCATCAACCGGAAATGGCTAAAGCAGGGTAGATGTGGTAGAGCTATGTGGGTCGCGCCCATTAGGAGATGGTCATCACCTTTCTAGATTATTTTCTATATGTTGAGTATGTGGTATATGCTTTAGAATCCCGTTAAAGGTCTGTAACGACCGGGGTGATGTCATATTCGGTACCATCCAATAAAGGGTAAGCTGGTTCTGTGTTGGTATAGGCGTTCAGTATCTGGACCTTAGGTATATCCCTCTAAAGGTATACTATATGGAAGGTAGTTCCTCATCTTGTCATTGTATGGAATCCATTCTCCGAACGGGCCTTGTAAGATTTTGATTGTAGAACCTACTCTGTAGCTAGTGCTGGAATTTAATAATGTAACAATTTCGTCTAAGATTCATAAGTTGATTTGAAAAGTTTTCAAAGAATGTCATTAAAAATAATACCAAATGATTTTGCGTAGTAAATGTTTTGGTTATCATAAGGTAAAAACCCGTTCCGTGTTTATGTGTGGCGTGGTCTTATGAGATACCCTTTTTGTTTTTAAAATGCATATTTTGAGTTTCTCATACCAATCCCATGATTGAACCGGATTTTATTTTTCTTTTCCCTTAAACTTTGGGTGCCCTATTTTTTTGGCAGCCAAGTAGTTAGATTATTTGGAGCATTTTGGGATGGAGCATGGAGCATAGAGCATTTTGGGTCTTTTGAAGAAGTCATCTGTATTTCACTGTATCTGTATTTGTATTATGTGTCTACCAGCATTGTAAGGATGGGCCGTTATAACTATCCTAGCTGGGTTAGTACTTGCCGTAACTCTGAAAGATCACTTGGAGTGATTGTGTGTACTTTCCATATGTATAATTAAAATGTTGAATGCAATGTGAGATTCTATTTGTTCTGTCTTCTATCCTTATCTTCTTTTACCCCATAATAATCTGCCTCTCCAGCACTTGGATTTGTGGCACATGAATATCGAGGATGTATTAGTGTCGATTTCTAAGGGTCGAGGGGGTAGGTCGTCACATGAAGTCTAAAAGTATATTAGATCCAATATAATAAAAATTTAAATAAAATATTATTTTATTTAAAATTGGTTAAAGGAAGTTTAAAATTAATTTAATTTAAATGTATAGTGTATCAAATACACCTAACAATTATGTGACGACCCACTTTTTTGGATGGTTTAAATCGACTATAAACCACACATGTCTAACTCAAACCATTCAAAAGGGAGGATTGTCAATGGGGTAAATAAGAAAATAAGAGAAAAGAAGAAAAAACCAAACACAGAATCTTGCAGCGAAATTGACAAAATATAATAATCAAATAAACAGTTCATGAAGCTGTTTTACAATATACATTTGATTACACAAATTTACACAAAATCAGAGTACAATCAACAAACATACCAAAATAATGAGACAAAATAACAATAGTAAATACGAACTAGCAACTCCATCTCCATCTTCAAGGAATAATGTCTTCAACACTAAAATACTCAAGCTGACCCGAGCGTAATGAAAAGACAAAACACTCGAGATAGAACTAAAGGTTCTTATGTCAGTTAAATCAATAACAAGTAAACATAAGTGTAATAGCTTCAGATATGTTTACGGGGTTTTACATCTCCTATCAAGTGTACAACATGAGTGCAATAACTTAAGAGATATTACAGGATTTTCCACGTCCTAAGGATCTGTAAAACTATCTATAGGTAGTAAAATACGTTATATATGCAGTGTCTATCAGTAATGTAAAGTATTAAAATAGCGTTAAGGTTTTACATTGATCCCCCTTAACACATTTTTAAGCAGGTAGTCTATGCAGGTCATGTAACACAACCACTAACGTCGGTAGCCAGTGGGTCCCCTATATGTACCATACTAAAACAAAATCGTAGTGGGCGCGTATAAGGATAAAAGTATGACAATGCACGTGAGGCAATGCCCAAGGTAGGATTCTACCAGTTTACCCTTTCTGGCTGGTGGTAACGCATCGTAGCTATGACCGCCCACCGAGTCCACTACCCCCAAATCCAATCAAGGTGCACCGATCAAGTCCAAAATCAATATAATAATACGAAGGGGTGATGGCCCCTAAAGGTAGCGAACCCCTTGGCCAGACATAGGCTCCTGTTTTAGTCATTTCTAATTGAAACAAGTGTCATGGTCATCCATCATCGTTCTCTTTCTTCAAATCTAGCAAACACTCACCAAATCCAACCACTTCATTCTGGATCATCCACCACATACACAGTTGTTAAAGTGGTTCCAATATTGACAGAGAGCATGCCAATAAGAGGCCCGGGACTCTTTAACAACCAAACGTCATTTTTCACATCGGTTGGTTCTTTTACATTTCGAAACCGATTCATATTTGATATCAAAATATCATATTCACTTCAATATTATCACTTCATTTCAAAATACCATATTTACTCAAAATATGTCATTTTCACTTGAAAATATCATTTCAAATTCCAACTTAGGTTATAACCTCATTTAACCGCATTCGCATTTAAATCAATGATTTAAATATAAACATTCCAACTTGCACAGTTTGAAATTTTTAGAAAATAGTTAGTAATAAATAGTTTAAAATAGTTTAAATAGTTTGGAGATTTAAAACAGTTTAATATAAAATGTTTTGAGTATTGAAAATGGTTTATATAGTAAAATAGTTTGGAAAATCAAATAATTTGAATATTGAAAAGATAGATTTTAAACAGTTTATATTAAAATAATTATTTTGAAAATAGTATCAAATCAAACTGTTTCCTTCAATTTCAACAAATCTGGATCCATGTCTAAATTTCAAATCAATTAAACTCAATTTTCAATCTTTCAATTCAATTGACTCAATTTCGATTTAATTTCAAATCAACTTGATTTCAATTTCAATCCGAATTAACTTCAATTTTCGAGACATTCATTTTTACCTTCAAATTCGATTCAACAATTCAATCCAATGATTTAAATTTCAATCCAATTTCTTATTTTAAACCATTTCAATTTGTATCGATTTCAAGTCCACTTTCAATTCATTGATTTAAAACACTTAAATCAAATTAAACCTCATTATTCAATTTTAAGATCCAAATCTTTAAGATAATTAAATTTTTCGAGTTAAAGTCATATATTGATTGTAACTTTACACTTCCAATTCAATTTTTTAAACAATTCCCCTTTAACTAATTTCAGTTTCAACATTTCAAAGCTTGAATTAGAAATAATTCAATTCATATAAACCCATAATTTGTTTCCTTTAAAACAACATCATTTAATCAAAAATCCAAATTTAAGATTTTAAAACCAAATAATTTAACCAATCCGGTGTCCGTAGATAATTTTCTACCCTATGGCCAGGTGATCGGTTATTTTAATTTTAATTATTGGGATGGATATATATCATTTCAATCCAAATCAAAGTGTCATAGGTATATATCATTTCAACCTAGAAATTAATTCAAATAACAGTCTATATGCTTTCAATTAATATACAGGGTGATAACAAGGATATATAAAAATAAATAAACATCCAATCATCCAAAATGTCAACAAATAGATATCCATCACAAACAACATCCAAATAAGCCAATAAATCACAACAATTAACTAGTTGTCAATATCAGGTAATTAACTAGCATTTCAATTAAATTGTAATTTAAATGTCAATTTAATTCCATATAAATTCAAATTAAATTTAAATGACAATTAAAATTACCAAACAACAATCACTAAAATTCTTGTCACTTCATAAATTTAATTCAACTAACATACGAAGATTTAGCATTGCATGAGTGGATTAAATCGCTCACCTTTGATTTATAGTCGATTAAAAATCCAATAAAAGCCCAAAATTTGAAGTCGCCAAATTCAACCAAACTAGTTTCATATTGTCCGAAATTTCGATACGATCCCAACGGAAGAAACCATGCATGAATCAGAGTCCGTATGCAAAAGTTATTGATGTTAGAAGGTTTGAAAATTAAATTTAAATTGAAAATAATATAAGGGCAAATTGGTAAATATCTTTACCTCTCCAACCCTAACCTCATCGTTCAAACCGAAGCCTTAAACCTATAGCTGCCGTCACGCAACCTCCCACAGCCGCGCCCACGTTCACTTGACCACAGATCCACTACCATCACTCGAACCGCCACGCTCGCCTCCAGCCTCGGCTAGAAGGTCGTCGCCTCCCAGAGACCCCATCGCCATTCGAAAAGGTGGCCGCAAGTCATCAATTTCTGGCGAAATTCATCGCCTATGGCATGATCGACACTGGTGGATCATCTCCGCTCTGGCTCCTCTACTCGACGCAACTCCCCAATCGCCTTATTGTCGACGTTCAACCATTGATATGGAAAACCCTACAACGGACGGCTAAGAAAGATCACCAAATTCTGGACAAACGGTGCCTCTAATCGAAAAACTAATTGCAAACGCAGATTACGTTCATCGAGAGCTTCGCGATGATATATTATATGATAGGATTAGAGTAGTTTGAATTTTGGAGTTTGATTGGAATTGTAATATGGGTTTGAGATGTCTGCCATTGAGAAGGAACAAATAATGGAACATATAAGAACAGAAATTGTACGTACAGAAAATAGATAAAAGACTGCTAGGGTTTATAACATCCTATATATAGACAGAGATGGATAAGAATGAATGGAATAGATCGAATGGGGTCTAAGCAATAACAAAGACTCGAAAAACCCATTTCTCGAAATGAAAATAGGTCATCCTATATGTCAAAATATAGGTTTTTAATATTTTTAAACTCAATGGAACTAATTTCAAACTTAATTCTAACGTATACAGAAGTTAGCTCTTAAAATCAATTTATATTTGTTTAAATTCCTTTAATTGATTTCTATTCATTTCGAGCTCGCACGATCAAGTGATAAGTTCGATCGCTACGAAACTTGAAATCCTATAATAATTCACCATTATGGATCCGATGAAACTGGTTTCATCGAAATCCGAGACAGTGCCCCAAAAAACTAATTTTACACGTTAATTAAATGAATTATTATTTAAAAATCAATTAAATTGCCTTTAAATTCAAATTTAAAGGTTAACCATTTTATCATTCCTAATTACACAGAAATTAATAATATTTTAAAATTAAATTTTCCATGTTGATTCCAAGATTTAAATATTACATTAATTTCAACGTTTAATTACAACTGTAATAAAACCATTCATTATAATTTAAATTCCAAACAAATTCTTTTATTTTGATTTAAATTCTTATATTATCAACTATTACCTTATGAATTAATCAAACATAAGTTTCCATTTTATTACACTCATTACTCCACAATTAACGTCTTTTCTTCTATTAACTGCAATATTTAATTACATTGAATTTCATTGGTTTCCAAATTAATTTCAGCGGATTAAATAATGAGATGAGGAATAAAACAATTGTTACAACTTAATAATTCATGTCTATTAATTTATTGTTCACCACAAGGAGTATAAATCTACTTACCACATAGTTGATTTCAAATCCTATATTAAACCCAATTCCAATTAAATAACGTATAATTTCACCATTAATACAACTTTTAATTTATTCCTATTTACGATTATAACAAAATTAGCTTCATAATTATTTCAATTGATTGAAATTACATTAAAATAGTTGTCAATAACATTCAAACAATAATATTAAATTATATTCTAATTATTTTAACATTTATAAATTATAAATTTTAATTTCTCACAATATTAACTTCCAAAACTCTTATTAAATTTAATATTTTTAATTATAAAAAATATGGGTCGTTATAAATTATTTATAAGAGTTAATTTATGGAAGGAAACCTTTTGTTTCTTTTCCTAAAACAAGTAATTAATTGAGAGATTGAGAGCATAAATCGCTCACATGGAGACAGAAACCTTTCATTCTCTCTCTTTAATTAAATAAATTGATTCATTAAATGTCATCAACTAGCAATTTATTCATGGCATGAAATGTAACTATGTCCAAATGTATTCTACTGTAAACTATGTAAGTGCAACATATCAGATTGTGTACAAAGATGACGTTTCCTTCATATGTGTCTTTATTATCCATAATACTATTTAAAATACATATATATACACACACACACACACACACACATTTATATACAATAGACTTATACATATAAATGTGTTAAAATTAAGTTTCACTATTTTATAAGTTTAAATTAAAGACAACAATTTTGAACCTAGTTTAAAAACTAAAAAGGTTTAATACTAAAAATTATGATTTTACATAAAATTCCTTCTTATAAATATTAAGTCAAATTAACACACACACACACACACACAAACACAGACACACAAAAACACACACACAGACATATGTATATACAAATCATTGTAAATAACGTTTTAAACTTAATACAACATCTTTATGTAAAAATTTATAACTTAGTATGTGCTTTAATATAAAGTAACAAATTAAAGTCTAACTTTAATTTAAAAGGAAATCCAAGGGTTTGTGATATTTTGCAATAAAGTCCAGTTATGTTTATAATGAAACCTTTTTTAACTTTAAACAGAAGTATGCAAAAACCAAAAGATTGCATTTAAAATAATGAACACAAAACATACATATAAACATTAATAAACTGCATATGTTTTCTATTTGAATCAATAATAGAAATATTTCATTAATTAAGACTTAGATTTCAATCAAAAAGGTTTTTCCTTGTAAGCAACAAATTTGAACCAATAACAAAATAGATAGGACAAATTAGACACATATGTATATGTTGCAAAGGTTTCAGATTTAAACTATATAGGCAATATGAACAATTAATTAAATATGGAATCATATGACGTAGATATAATAATGACAATATGAATAGGTAAGTAATCAATATGTATCTTAAAATGGATCCAAATCAAAATAACATGGTGAATATATATAATTAATTAAGATGGAGAAAAAGATGATCTAATCTATGTGATCAAATAAACGAATACTCAAATGAGATGAAATATGTGATGGATCCAAATTATATAAACAAGGCAAATGATGAATAAATGAAATTAGTATTATTACCATGAGATGTTGCTAAGAGAATGCACTTTGAGTAATGAATCTAAGTTCTTAGATTCTGTGAATCGATCTCCAAATTTTGAAAGAGTTAAGAGATTAGAACTAGCATTTGTTATCAATTCTATTTGATATTTTGTTTTGGAGTTTTGGAGGTTTGGAAGCCATGAAAAATTCGAAATTTTATGATAGGAGAGAAGGAGGAATGATAGTTTACAGGAAAGAAATCAATACACAAAGAAAATAAAGAGAGATTTGTTTTAAAGGAATGATAAAAACCTTTCTTATTCCTTCCTTAAAACTTTCCCCTCTTAATTCCTTTTTTAAATGTTAATCAAATCCTCTCTCTCTTCTATATGCATGGCTAGTCATAGATGGTGCCACATGCGCGCTAAATAAATGTCCAAAATCCCATCAACATCAATCCCATTTAAGTCTAATTCAAATATGCGTGGGTTTATAAATTTTATATATGCACTTTATTAAATGCTAATGTTATTCAAATAAAATTTTAATAATTATTATTTAATAAATATTAATTAATTTAATTTATTTAAAGCTCTATTTTTAGTATTTATTCTATTTAAATCAAATTTAAACATTCTAAAGATATCGTATATAAATAGGCGCGTTTATAACTTTTTGTACCTACTTTACTAAATACTAATGGCATTCAAACAAATTAAATAAAATTTAGTAATTAATATTTCATAATTATTAATTAATTTAATTATATACAATGATTACAAATTAATTGAATCATGTGCTTCATTTAGAGCATTCATCATTTCGGTTGAGCGACTTAAAGGTGTAAATTCACTTAGCGATCAATATCAAACTATTCGAATATTAACATCCACACATCACTTAGCAGGTGGTGTGATAAGCTGAATTTATCGCTTACACATCTTTTAGTAAAATCCAATTTTACTTATTATAAGCGATACCCGATAGTGACAATTATTTGCACCAAATCTCTCCGTCAAAACTGCATCACATTAGGACTTATGAAATTTGGTAATGTTCAAAATTCCAATATCGTCAACATTCAACTTTATAGTCCAAACACAAAATCCTTGGTTCAATATTCATAATTATTATTAACCAAACTACTTTGGCCAAAGAATTTGACTTTGAGTTGACATCAGTTGACTATGTTACTAACCTCATATAACTGAGGAGACGAATTCTCTTGAATAGTGTTTCACTTCCAATGCTTTCACTCGATCCAACTATAGTCATTCGATGGATGTCGTGCCAAGATTTAACTATAATCAAAGCAAAGCTTCCACATTGAAAATTAACAGTATTTTGAGAGAACTGTGTAAATTAGTCACATTGATATTTGCTGTTTGACCTTAGTTATATTAACCAACAGAAAACTATCGAGTGAGTCATTCCATAGTTATCCAATAACTATCAGTACGTAACTCCTTGGTTGCCCCTAGGAGCCACGAATAATACACTATCCAACATTTGGAGAGCGTTACATACCCTTGTCTCAACGAATGTATCGATATCTAGTCTCGATACATCTTGATTAGGAATATTTAAAATGGGATATTTATTTTCATTGTGATAAATTACTCATTGTTACAACACTTTATAACAACTACCACAAAACATATTATTTATGGATTTTTTATTAAATATACTTTTAATTAAATTAATTAATCAGTATAACACATTATATCAAGTATATAATAGAAAGAAAACACCTTTTATTTTTGAACAAAATTAGTTATCAAGTTAGATATATGTAACAAATTACATAATTGCCCTTAGGGCATACCCCTAACTCTATCAGGCAGGAGATGGTTGTTATACTTTTTCACCATCACTTTGCACTTATATAGACATTTTATGCATGTTTAGGGTGTTTGCATACATACTTATAGGTCACCATCATACACTCACGCTAGGACTAAGCTCACTATAGTATGTTTGCACACATAATCACATTGCATTTTGATTGAGAAGATGGTTGTGTAGATAACTTGGTTGTATAACATGGATGATTAGTGCACGTTACACTATTCGTTCTTGGAAAGATTTTGGAGATGAAATCCTTTTAAGGGGGAGAATGTAACAACCTGTAAAATTTAATAAGAAATAAATAAATTAGATAAATTAATCAAATAAGATAAGGCTGAAAATGGAAATTTTGCAAAAGTCAAAATTTGACCATAAAATTTATGTCATTGCATTCGTGACGCTTTTCTGATCAATTTCCATGTATAATATGTTGAAAATGGAGCTCGAATGGAAAAGTTATGGACGTTTGAAGTTTTCAAATTCAAAATAATTTAAATAAAATTCAAATTCAAGTAAATAAATAATTCTTAAATTTGAAATTTAAAAGTCAACAATAATTAGACTTGGGGGTTAACTAATGGTTAAAAATTAACATTAACATTAAGTTGTAATTAAGGAAGTAAATAAATAAAAAACAATGACAAAAAATCTTCCCAAAACAAATGTACGGTCGACCGCTCCCTTGGATCGGTCAACCGCTAGCGATCGACCGGTGAAGATTAAGCGGCGACTAGGGTTTTTGCACTTTGAATGTTCGGATTTTTATTATTTTAAACCGACCTAAATCCGATGGTTCCGATACATTCCAACCACTATAAATAAGAGCCTAGCCCCCTCATTTTCATTCACAAGAAGTCTAGTGAAGTTCCGTCAGTTCTTCTCTTCAAAATATTTAGATAGTTCCTTTATAGTTTCAGGTAAAGAATTGTACATATTTATAGCTTATTTTCTCATTCTTTTCTCCTCCAACTCCTTAAGTTCTGAATCTAATCCATATGCAATTCCCTTGTTGCATATTTCTAAAAAAAGTGATCTGAAGGAGATTACTATAGGCGTGTCAAATCCAAAAAGGAGCAGAGCTAAGGACTTACAGTGAGTGAAAATCTTAGTCTTTCTATTGGTAATTGAATAGTGTAGTTTTTATTTGATATATGCCTTGGGAATTTTGGTATACGAAAACATCATATAAAAACTCCCAAAATTCCCTCAAAGTGAAATGTCAATTCGTAGTTTGGAATCTCAATGGTTTATATTAAAATAATGGAATTTGTGTATATTTTGCAATTTCAATGTTTTACCTTCTATTCCACTTCTTATCTTTTTCTTTGGATCTGATTAAGGGTTTTGATTAGAAAATGGTGTGTAAGGGACGAATTCTTATTTGTAGTTTGCACTGCCTATTTCCACTATTTGAATAGAAATTACCTTTGTCTAATTTCATATAAAAAGAAGTTGAATAGAGAGTAAAAAAAAAGTAAATTGTGAGTTTCTATTATTGATTTATTCCATTATTTTAGTATAAAATAAGTTTAGTTTGAATTTTATTTGTATACAAGTCTATAATTGAATTTTCGATGTTGGATTTATGGTATATTAATAATGTTGAAATGGGAATTGTATAATTTTCTAAAGAGTTGACATTTAAAAATTAGTTTAGGGTGTATTCTCCGCACGCTTAGAAATTTCTAGGTATGTTGTGTGTGTGTACACAATAGCATAAATAACATATAATTATAACGTATTAATTGCGCAGTTAATAGGTTGTTAATTATTGTTAAATCCTCCTTAGGAAAGTAATTAATTGTAGAGGCGAAATAAGAAGTTTTCTTATAAGGGCTTAATTATGGATGCATTGAGATGTGTGATAATATATTAGAGAGTGTTATAAATTATGACTAAGTTATAAGGATGCGAAGTCAGCCAAAAGCACAAGGAAGTCTGCCTAGCTAATCTGGCTAACAGTAGCGTGACTTTGGGGATGATGTGAGACATGTCTATAATAAGTAACTATGGATGACGTAAGTTTAGTTCTAAATTCTGTCAGACTAATGTGAGACGTCACTGTGGGATATGGGTCATAATACGAAGGACCTACTTTAGGGGTTGAAGGTATTAAGTGGCTGTGTGAGGACCCGCTTCTTCTCGATGTAAAAATTAGTAAATGGTCAGGGTTAGGCACGGTAGTGGATATCTTGGGAAAGGGCCCACATCGATATGAAGTATTAAGTAGCTGAAGAGATTCCGTGCAATGTTAGCTAGATAAGTACCAGTAAGGAGTCCGTCTTGGAATTGGTATTAAATGACGGGGACCTGCCTTAATTAAAGGTATTAAATCGTCAGGGTCTATCTAATTTCCATTAAAAGGTATTAAGTGACTTAGGTACTATCTCTTACATTGATAGGACATTATTAACGATATATATGGGTTATTGGGCTGAAAGCGTAATGGTTGTGGAATTGGATTGGGAAAGCCTTAGGGCATAAAGTCAGAAAATTTAGAATAATGTTGATATATGAAAGACATATTCCTATTTAAATTATACCACCCAAGTACTATAATAGTATGCCTTGAGATTTTTATTCACCAGACATGTGTTGTTCTGACTCCTTCCTCATTCAAGGTTAGGAAAGACGATGCAAAAGGCGGAGGTGAGGAGGAAACTTGTTGTAGTTATCTATTTATCTATTCGTATTATTTTCTGATGTACCCATTAAAAATAATGTTATGTATTGAAATTGTTGTACTACGGATGTGTGACGGTTGTTATTGGTATTGTGTTATGGATTTTTATGACATTTGAATTTTAAATGAAATGGATACTATTTTTGTTATTATATTTTATTCTTTCGCTGTGAGTTCTAAACATATAGATAAATAACTTTGTACTGTTCTTTATACCGAATAAACAACCGGTTTTGGAATGGGTCTAAGTTTCAATAGGCCTTTTCTAGGTCAGAATTTTGGTCTCTTTAAGAATGGGTTGTTATACGTCTTTTTGTCGAGGAATATTTTGTGTTTTGCTTATCTTTTCATTCTTCTTTTTGTTTGCTCCAATAGTCGGTGAGAGTCCTAGTAACCCAATGAGAGTCTTGAGTAACCCATAAACAAGATGTTAGTCGGTCACGTTGTTGAGTTGACGTTAATTGACTAGCAACAAACTATTATGACTACTTGAAAACTTAAAAATTCACTAGTCGTTAAATTACTGAATTGTCCATCTTCTATCAAGAAGACTCCTATGTTGTACTTTGGGTTATGGCTCATTATTATCAAGATACGAGATGCACGTTTCGGTTAGATGGGATGCATGGACCGCTTGGGAATAGGGTACCCAATATAGTGCTAGTGTAGTGGTCAAACTTGTGCTTATGCGGAACCTCTTTGAGGTACGTTGGATTCTGGGTCGCTCGAGTTCTTAAGGGGGAATGCCTGCCCCTAAGTCTATCTTACCCCTAGCTTATTAGGGAGGTTCAGTAACTAGGTTGTTCTTCTATTGCAGATGGCCAAGGGAATGAAAAATACCAAAGGCATGTTCCAAAGTGGTTACCCGTTCGAGATCATGTTGGATCAGGTGTAGTTGGAGCGAGGTTAAAAGGGTGAAATTCAAAAGTTTTACCTTTATTAAATTACATAAGATCTTTGTTTTGTGTTTGCGTAAATAATATTTTGTTTATATTATATCAAATTTTCAAATTTAATATTTTGTAAATAAAAGAGATTTGAATAAGTGTTAATATTTAAATAAATTTAATTAATGATTTAATTTAAATTAATTTATTTAAATTTATACTCTAATATGTTATGATATTCATGAACATCAGAACAATAAGTACATATAACCTAATCTCGGTTCATGGGGAAAATTGACCGTTTTGTCCTATGGTCAATAAGGCATCTAAGTATGATATTTGATTTTTATAATATATATGTATGTATGTATAATATTTATTATTTTTTGTAAATTATTCTAAAGTACTGAATCAAAAGATAATAATATGTTTATTCGGACATTAAAATATATTTATAATTGAGTATCTAAATTAAAACTTATATAAACACACACACACAGATATATATATATGTATAATTTAAATAATATATTATATATTATAAATAAAATATTGGTTGTGAGGGATATATATTTTGCTATATATATATATATGATTCAAAATTCCAATTTTAAATACTTATGACTTATTCACCTTTGTATATGTACATATGTATATATGTATATATATGCATGTATATATGTATATATATTCAAAATCTGATTTTTAAAATTAATAGACTTGGTAAAAAAATATGTATATTAAACACAAAATCTAATTTTTTATTGTATAAAATAATCCATACGAATATATTCATTTATAAACACACACACATATGTTACCCAGCCTTTTGACCAGACAACATCTAGATGAACTTGACAAATAGTTCTTCAAAGCTATCAAGACAGACAACTCAGAGAGATAGCTATAGAGTCTGAAAGTCAAGCTCAATCAAGATCATGGGATCAACATCAGACCATCCCATAAAATCTCAAGGTCAAATCCATCCAAGTGATGGATCGGTATAGATCCATCCCCATGGATCAATACCAATCCATAAACTTGCACCAAATTCACTCCAACTTCCTCCTACACTCAAGTGTTGATGATAGCAACCCGTATCAAGTTCCATTAATCAATAACACATATTTTGCTATCGAACACCTTGAATACCTGAAATCAACAACTCCATTCCTCCACCGATCTATCTCTTGGACTTGAAAACAAGCTCATAGCAGTACCAACAAGTTGGAAATCATGAAGCTATCAACAAGTCACTTTATCCCAAAGCAATAAAAATGATCCATAAGTGAATCTTATGGATAGTTATGGATCCATGCTCATGGATCAGTACCAATTCGTAGCTACTTGCTGACATGGCCACGTTTTCTCGAGAACAACTATAGCTAGATAGTGGGATTGTGGAGGAAGACATGGTGGAGAATTTCCCAACAACTTACAACTATAAATAGGAGGCTACGGGGATCTTTTGGCTTCCTTGCAATTTTTAGATATTTATTTGTAATTTCTTGTGGAGTGGTACCGAACCATAAGAACTGTACTTGTAAAACAGCATGATAATCATTAGAAATCTCAAGTGGACGTATGCAACGATTAGCTAAACCACTATAAATGTTTGATGTTTTGTTTTTACTCATTTTCCATTTATATTTCTTCATTTCATTCTCTACTTTAATTTCTGGGTGTTTGTGCCATATTTGGCACTAACATTTTGGTGCTTTCACTGAGAGCTGATTCTTAGTTTGTTTGGATCCATAATCTACTATTGGATTGCCTAAATCAGAGAGATAGATCCAGTCTTCTTCATTTTTGAAATTTTTAACTACTAAGAGTTTTAGAAAATCTACACAAGTGCTCTCTACAATGGCTCCTAGAAGAGATCGATCCACCACTTCATGTGCTGCCGAGAATGTTGAGAATGCTGGTTCCTAACATATTGAAGAGGTTGCACAATGAACCACTATCGAAGGTTAGAATCCAACAGACGTGGTTACTAGGGTTGGGATGGACCATATGATGAAGCAAATAGAAGATAGGCTCTAGGAAAGCCGCAATGAACTAAATCGACAAATGAAATAGAGCTTGTCGAATCAACTGACAAATGGTCGCTGGAGAAGCAGAAGGGTTAAGATGCCTTCTGGTTCAGAATCCGACAGTTCCGCGTTATTGGAGCAAAGGCAAAGGAACAGGAAACATAAGATGGTTCAAAGGAAGATTAAAGAATAGAAGCAAAGGCCTAGACTAAGCTAGGGCAGAGAACTATGGATCGGTACCGATCCACCGAGAGGGACCGTTACCAAACCATCCAACTTCAGCTCTGGAGCTCGATTTTTGAAAGATGGTGTTGACTTGGCTTCTAGTTGTGTTGCAAATGACTAGAATGCTGGAAATCAGGCGGCCGCTAGAGACCCGCCTTGAAGAAGTCATTAAACTACTGAATGAACTGTTCTCCTAGAGATTGGGGGACCCAGGTATCATGAAACAAACCAAGAGCATTTGCTAGGCCAAACACTTAAGGCAGATCATGATTATCGCTGTTCAGCGGACCCACCTGAGCCGGATTTGACTGAAATGGTCAGGATACTTGTAAGTGAGAGCCAGCATCGGACTAATGGTTGCTGGGGTTCCTCCTCGAACTAAAATCCATTCATGGGAGATATTCTATGCAAGGAATACCTGAGGAGATTTGTGATGTCGATGATGCCATTGTATAACGGGAAGACAAATCCAAGGCAGCATCTGACGAAGTACGACTGGCACAAGGATTCTGCCAGAGCTACCGATGTCGTGCGATGTCGTTGTTTCTCGATTTTCCTGGAGGGAGTGGCGACGATGTGGTTTACCCGACTACCACTAAGATCTATTTCATCCTTTGAAAAACTGGCTCAGAAGTTCATTAAGCAATTCCATATGCATACTACCCGTCTGAAGGACGTCATGTCACTTTCTAACCTCTTCTAGGGAGCAGGGGAATCTTAGAAAGATTTCTTGCACAGGTTCAATATTATAGCGACTGAGGTAAGCAATGCTCAAGAAGATATTGTGTTGATGGAACTGATTAGGGGGATTCATCCCACGATTGATTTCGGGAGGTGGTTGAAGATGAAACCTCCACCAATGATGGATGTGTTCTACAGAAAGGCAAATCAGTTCTTGCGGTTGGATGAGGCAAGTACTACCACCAGGAAAGCTGATGTCGGCCATCGACCGTACAAGGCAATGTTGCTGTGAAGTAGTCCGGAGAGAATTCTGGTAATGTCGATGTTAATATGGAAAATATAAGTGGTGGACAGAGCAAGAATGACAATGGAGTTAAAGGTAAAAAATCGGATTTAAGGAGGCAACCGAGAATCCATATGTTTGATAACTACACTCCATTAAATAACTTGATTGAGAACATATACTGGCCATTCAACGCAAAGAGAAATACAGAAAATCAGCTCTGAGGGATTCGACTGAAAGAAGAAAAAGTCTAGAAAGTTCTGCAAATTTCATGAAATGCATGGTCATAACACCAACGAATGCAGGAATTTGCGTGATGTGTTCGAGGAGTTGATCCTAAAGAAGAAGTTGCAACAGTTTGTGTGAGCCCCGTAGGATGGCGGACAAGGAACTTCAAACCCCCAACAGGGGTAAGCCGGGCATGGTGTTAATGAGCCTAGGTGCTTGAGAAGTGATTAGTGATCAATACTATTATTGAGGACCACACCCAACTGAGAAGAGCTGGAACAAGCTGGAGTGATATGTAGGTGCATTGAAACACACAATGAATGAGAGTTGTTTCACTATTGAAGAGAATGTCCCGGCAAAGCAACTCAGAACCATAATAGATGACACTGTAATTCGAAACAGAGATGCTGAGGGGGTGGAAGCCCCGATGATTGATTCGTTTGTGATATCGGTCATGATTGGCCCTGCTGTTGTAAGGAAGGTGTTAGTTGACCGTGGGAGTTAGATCAACATTCTATTCAAGAGAGCCTACAACCAGATGGTTCTAGAAGCCAAGGACCTAAAGCCATGTAAATATCGATTCTAGGGATTTAATGGGACTGCTACTGAGCCAGTGGGATGCGTAGATCTACTAGTGAAACTTGGAGAGGGCGATCGCAGGAGAGGGCGATCACAAGAGATTGCGGGTCATGCCTTTTCTATGTTAGACATTTATTCTGCTTACAATGCTTTTTTATGCCAACCGACCTTTACTAAATTTAGAGTGGTCATCACTCTGTGGTGCTTAATGCTGAAATTCCTAATTGAGAATGGTATGGGAATTGTCCAAGGAGATTAGGAGCTTGGCCGAAAATGTAACATCGTTGAGATGAAAGAGGCAAGGCGAAGAGGGAAAGGAAAGGGTGTGGAGAGGACTCCATCAAGGCTGTGGATGCATAGCAACCAACGCCTTAGCCCTGGCTCGGGCAGCACAATGGTTTCATAAGGATATGGACACGTGGAAATAGTTGGAGGATGGAAGAGATGCACTAGCTGAGTTAACGATCAACATCCCGATTAGCCAAGATGATCCTATACGGGTCTTGAAGGTCGGATCACAGCTTGGCATGAAGATGATGAAAGAGTTGGTTGGTTTTCTTTGGGTGAACCTAGATGTGTTTTCCTGGACTTATTCAGACATATGTGAAATATCGTCGGAGATAGAGAGCCATGCATTAAATATAAATCCTAAATGCATTTCTATGAAACAATAACGCCACAGCCTGAGTCCGGAGAGATTCGCTACACTCAAAGAAGAAGTGGAGAAGTTGAAAGATAATGGGTTCATTCACAACGCCCTGTACCTGGAGGGGGTATCCAATCCAGTCCTTGTGAAAAACTCGAATAGAAAGTGGAGGACATGCATCGACTATTCTAAACTGAATAAGGCATGCTAGAAGGACAGTTTCCCGCTCTTGAGGATTGATCAGCTGGTAGACTCGACAGTCGGGCATGAATTGCTCTCATTTATGGATGCATACTCTGGATACAATAAAATATTGATGCACATTCTAGACCAGGAACACACCAGCTTTATAACTGAACTGGGACTATACTGCTATCTTGTCAAGTCCTTTGGATTGAAGAATGCAGGAACAACTTACGAGAGGTTAGTGAACAAGGTTATCAAGTCCATTCTTATGAAGCGGTTGGAGAAGGCCAAGGGCAAGTGGGTTGATGAACTTTCATTAGTACTTTAGGCTTATCGAACGACTCACAAGTCCATGAGTAGACATTCTCCATTCGTTCTGGCTTACAGATCAGAGGCTATGATCCCAGTCGATCTTGAAGTACCTTCTCATCGAGTGACTCGCTATAATCCACAGACAATTAAGGAACTCTTGCTGGAGTCTCTCAATATGATTGATGAGATGCGTGATGAAACTGACTTGAGGGCAACTGCACTTTAAAGCCGAGTCGTTGAATACTACAACACCAAGGTCAGGGCTCGAACCTTTGAAATTGGTGACCTCGTCCTCAAATGAATCTTCCCGGGCCCTGGAAACTTGAGTTCGATTTGGGAAGGTCCATTACGTGATTGAGCAAAAGCTTGGAGATAGCACATTCAAGCTAGCAATGGTGGATGGGATCTCACTCCCATGGGTGTGGAATAGCGATCACTTACGATGCTATTTCACTTGAATGTAAATTTGTACATATTTAATCAAAGCTGTGTAGCCAGACAGAATTTGTCATTTCTAGTGTTTATGAAGAAGTATTTCTGGAGCTCCTGAATCTGTTTATACTTGATTTTACATTATTATCAGTGGTGTGTTTGAATGAACCTGCATGTGCAAAATGGAGGTGTGCAGGAGCCCGGAGATAAGTTCCAACTAAGCTTTCGCAGTCCATGATTGGATGCATGAAGCATGACCACACTTGGTATCCGAAGGTAGGTGCGAACTAAGCTTTCACGGTCCATGATCGGATGCACGAAGCATGACCACACTTGGTATCCGGAGATAAATACCCAGCAACTCCTCTAACCCATGACTCAGGTGCAAGAGTATAAACATTCAATGGCTAAATGAGATAGTTCACCTTTACGACTCATGCCTAGAGTTTTGAGAGCATCCATACCTCACCTATTAGGGGCAAGAAGAAAGGTCTACGCCTAGAGTTAGGCGGAATCTTCTAAAAACTTCGATAGATTGCCCGGAGTTAGGCATGATCGCTAGTAAACATCCTGGATAGAGATGTCCAAACAACCATCCTAAGTGGCTAACTCTTAACCGACGCCCGAAGTTTGGGGTGGTTAGAGCATGCATCCCGAAGTAAAATGCCTAAATTGCTCTTTGGAAAAGAATCGTTTCGATTGACGCTCGGAGTTAGGCACGATCGCACTCAAGACATCCCCAAAAGGAATGTGTAGGTTATTGCTCTAAGCGATCGGAATTCAGTAAAGTTCTAGAGTTGGGCATGGTCATGTGCGGGCATGTGCGGATAGATGCTATGATAATCATCCCTGACCCGCCTAAATAATGAAATGGGCTAATAACTTAGTCTGATAACGATAATGAGAAGTGGATCGCAAACATGTTGAATATAAAGCGCATTTCTCAAACGCTTAGTCAAATTCACGCTAGGTTTGAGTGAAACAAAAAATCTATATTATTCACAGTAGAATAAGACTTGGAAGAAAAGTACAAGTGTTATTGACACCTAAATTGAAAACAAAAGCGGGGTCGATGCCGCACAAACCCGGCCTGAAAACAAAAACAAAACAGGTCCTATGGCTTTACAACCAAACACATGAAGGAGATAGATGATTACCTTTTGGATTTCTTCTTGGTTTTTCTTCTCCATAGAAGATGGCGCACCAAACCCATCTGGTTTCTTCCTTATTCTTCCTCCACTTCCTTTGCTCTTCAAAGGCGAGCTAAGCAACAAGATGGAAGACATGCTTTGAGTGCTCCTGGTCATAGGTAACATGACCGACACAAAAATAGTCTCACCGTGCAGAGCTATTAACAGAGAAGGACGAAAAAATTTGACTGCTCTTACTTAATCAATACAATGGATTTAAGCTGTTTTTCACAAAGCTCGCTCATAGAAAGCCCTTGGGCAAGATCAACTGACTTGGTGATCTGAACATCATCGTCAACTTGTGTACCCTGGAGGTCACCAAGTCCCTCTTCTTGCAAAGCATAAATTATCTACATGCCAGGGCCCAAGAGTGTCACCAACTAGAGTGCTCAGAGTTGTCTTGGAAATAATCATGAACGTTGAATCGGTCATTGTCTCTTGTCGTTTTAATAGGGAGCACTCCTTCGGAAGACTAGAAATCGTTGGCTGACCTGAAATTTGAGAAAGACAAAAGGAGAGATTAGTGTCATCGACCGTGTTATGTGCACCTTCTCAAATATAGGTGAGGTCAACGATATACCTCCACTGGATTGAGACTTCGTATGGGAGGGCATACCATCCAAATTACTTTCTTGAACGGGAGACGACATGCTTATTTTCTACATTTACGGTTCATCCGGGTTGTACGGAGGGACAGATGGAGCAATAGATGTAGCTGGAGGCCCAGAAGTGAGACCTGTAGCGAGCTCTTGAGGAGTAGTGCTAGAGCCTTCGACTTGATCCTTTTGAACTATAGTAGCCAACTCTGGATGTAAGATAAGCTCACCTGCTTTGAGCACCTTAATTTCTGCTGGACTTAGAATCTCGCTCTCGAGCTCTATCGAATTTACTTCACCTCCTTCTGAATGTTGTTGCTCTTCCCGCACAATCTACTCCCATGCCAATGCTAGTGCTCGGAGATAACCCTTACCAAGGAATGCCAAATCTCACAACTTGAATACATTGGAATTATAATTGGTGATGAGTGGCTTGAACTTGTCTTTAACCCGCCTCTCCGCGGTTGCCACCAACTCATCCACTTTATTGGCTTTGTCCAATGCATCGTCCTTCTATTTATGAGTGTCGAGCATTTCTTTGCAGTAGTTTTGAGCTGTTTGAAGGGCCTCGTCTTTCTCCTTCTTTTATTTTCCATGCTATGCCTTTAGCTCCTTCACTTCTTCAACTAGCTCAAAATTCATGTGATGAACGGATTCAACTTGGCTAAAGTGTTCTTTTCATTCCCACTCAATTGCCACATTTAAGTCTTTAACTTTCTAGTTGGCTTCTACTTTTGCCTTCTTCAGCTCGACAACTCTACATCAAGATAAGCGATAGTCTCATCATTCTGAATCGCCATAAGCACCAGTCTTGTAGCCTTGGTCTCCAAGCCCTCGGCATATTCAGAAATATGCTCGACTAACCTCCTCCAAGTGAAGTACTGATCATACACATCACTAACGTATGCTACCATCTGGCCCTTGATATCATAATGAATGTCTTTTAAATTGGGGATAAACTTGCAACCTTTAAAGTTAATTTTCGAGAAGCGATGTTGCAATTTAGTTATCCGAGGATTTGAAGTGATTGGCTGCTCTGTTTTGATAACAGGCTGTTTGGTTGGCTGCTTGATGGGTGCTTTATCAGCTCTGTGTCAGGAGGAATCGAAAGTAGCATATTTTGAGGGATGATCAGAATGCCAGGAAGCGTGAGACATCACTGTTTGTTTGGCAGAGAGGGAAGCACAAGAGGGTTCATCGTGAGGAATGACGTTGTGACAGCTAGAATGCCTTTCCAAACCCTTAGTAGGGGCGACCTAGATCTAGATCGATGCCTAGACGATGAGTCATATGACTCATAGCCCATCTCTCTGCCCCCTCGACCACGGCTTGAGCATTGGCTAAAACCTGAATCATGACTGGATTTGTGGGGTCACGTGGTTGGTTTGCTTCTCAGTTGATATGTCATCTGATCTTCGAGATCATCATACAATCCGCGTCGTTCAATCGAACCTGCAAACGAAATGAAGAAAAATTAGCATTGATAAAACAAGAATACAATATAAGCTGAGCCAAGTGCAGTGCATGTGTGTGCACGCAAGTGTCCTAGTGTCCCCCCGATAGACCGTAGGTTTGAATTTTGCCGTCAGGAGTAATCTCCTTTGCTCGAAGGAATATCTTCTTGGCAGCGAATAAGGGATCCAACATCCCTGATGCTCATATTGTCGAGACCGTATGAAGGGATGTTATTCGAAATCGGCCCAATGCTAACATAAGGATCCTTTAAAGGCTTTATGGGAGTTTCAAATGTAATTGTGGCCGGCAGTGGCGGAGGTAGCGTCAAAATCTGCCTTTTGGTGATTTTAATCTTAAAGACTTCTTCTCTGGAGAGGTTGTTGGTCATCATCGTTGCCTTTATCAACAAATGGGCCATGACCCTTATCAGTATCAGCTTGTCCTTCTCTTCCTCCATTACCTCCTCCTCCACCTTTACCTCTAACTTCATCTTCTTCGGTATGCTCCTATATATCGCTTGTCTCAACTACTGAACTTTGAATTGAAGGCACTGATGATTGGTCTCCGTTATCATCAGATGAAGAATTTTCCTCATCACTATTGGCAGCTTCTGGAGAAAGACTGATGCTACAATCTGGGTCCAACAAATTATATGCTCGCAGATTCTCATCGCTAAGCAGCGTCTTAGCCTCTCTCTCTTCCTTTGGTATTAGTGAAGTTGTTGGAGAGTTTCTATTGCATTACCGGGCATATGCGGTACTCCTATGAAGAACAAAAAAGATGTAACGACCACCCTACATCTACGATGCAGAATGGTAGTTAAAGGAAAGAAAAAGAAATAAGATGAAAAATAAAAGAGAATAGAATGGAAAAGAAGAAAATGGAAGCATCAAATAACCAAATTACCTGTCACATATCTCACAACGCATCAGATTAAATATAATAAACAAAACAGGTATAAAACAATGAAGACAATAATAACAATGTGAAATAATCATCTGAATAAAGATCCACAAAGTTATACAACACCATAATAGAGTTTATACGGTGGGAAAGTAAACTCAACTGGTACACTGTCTCATAATAGTAAATCAAAACTGTCAAGGCTCCATAGTGTCACATAGTGGAATAATAATAACAAATGCACATATGAGTATAGATAACCGTCACCTCCTGTCGGTCCACCTATAAAACTCCATAATCATCCATCTGCTCTCGATCTACTCATTTAAGAGTACCCTGGATAATAGGAAGCAAAGCACAAAACCTCATATCAGACAACAGTCTGGTGTGAGCGATATCAAATCTTAAAATAATATAAAACTCGATAATATATGGAACATAGAGTAAATAAACTATACCTGACCTGTCCCTGCAACCACAGAGTCAACACACAAACATAAGTAATATACTACTCTATAACATCGTAAAAAGGGTGTACCATACTCAGTATATGTCAGGATGCCGAGGTATCTCCACCTACAATCTCTACTCCATACTAAGTAAACTTCAAGTATCTATGCATCTCCATCCATATCTACTCCACACTAAGTCAAGTCAGGGTATCCAGATATCCCAACCACGATACCTACCTAGTGCGACATCCCTTGGGTGAAAGGTGACTATTAAGCAACCATAACAAACATAGCAACATCAAACAATACTAACTGTCACCCAATGTGCCAGATATATGATAACCTGTATGACCAACAGTTAAGGACTAGTGGAAATCCCGGTTCTTGATTGTGCTTACCGTACTAACCATTTAGAAAACCCGCACGGTTGTCTCTTGTGACACCTTTATACCACTTGACCTGGACCCTACCGGTCCAGGGTACACACTGGTGCCACCAACCCTTGGGTGCCCCCGCATATAATACCCCTGCTTTGAACACAACTGGAACACTCTGAGTCATCAACGATCCTCAAGCACAAACATATCCATCGAGCCCTACTCACTGATACGGATCTGAACCCTACTAGTTCACTACAGTTATCTGGGCACGAGCCATAACACTCACTCCAGTCCACTATCTACAGCATCACTCCAATCCAAGTTGCCATCCTCGATCTTGCTCACTGCCTGAGCTCTTGATCAAAGAACCCTACTATCATGCCATCCAAAGCCTAAGATCTAGCATGATCCATAAAGTCCTGATATTATCATCCCGGAGCCTACTCCATACATCATCGAGTCCTATCAGTAGTATCAGACCACCAGGTCGAAGCACCACATCCCTGCCTCACCATCAAAATCACCAGGTCGAAGTACCACATCCCTGCCTCACCATCAATACCACTCACCGTAGGGTAATAACATCCAATCTCCAAACCGATCGGACGAACAAACCATCACGTCGCGCACCATGATATCGCATCGACGTCCAAGCCACATATCGGCCAAATCACTAATCGACGACAGTGATAGACATTGAACACTCTACTATGGTCAATACCATCCACCTTGGTTTTGTACTTAACCGAATAGCTAAGTACAGACCAAACGAAAATGTTCGGCATCATCCACTCTAAAATCCAGATCCGTCGGCATGTATCCCAAACCCACTTCTACAGCTCATCTTGTTCATCAGATCACCGCGTGTGTGGAACTCTAACATACAAGATGCTACCTAAAATCAAATCACCGCTAATCGGCGTTTTCAACAAAAACTGCAAAATAGCAGAAATCCAAACAATCAAACATACATCCAAACATCCATACATCCAAACAACCATACATCCATCCAAAATGTCATACATACAACATAACAATCCATCCATATCGATTAATGTGGAAAATAACATCAATAATAAATCTAATCTAATAATTCCATAACTATGGCACGACGATGGAAAATAAGTGATATTCTTTATAAATCATTTAAAAATAATTATATATTCTTTTATAAAAATATAGTTGCTGTGTCTATACATATATATATATATATATATATATATATATATATAATATCACATTTAAAAGCCAAAAATCATTCCCGAGCATCAATACAACAATAAACAACCAATCATAGTAAAGTGAGAGATAATATCACTCACCTTAGCCAAATCTGTCCAAAGCTATGCCAAAATGTAGATCTTGCCAAAATGAGTCCAATGCAAGAAACCGCGTCTAAAATGGACCTCGTATGCAAAAGATATGGCCAAAATAGGATTTTGGATTGAATAAACAATTAATTCCTTAATTAAATAGTTAATTACCTTATTAACTTACTAATCTTTCTTCCTCTTCCATTCGAAACTCCCTGTACCTGTGCACGCGTGCATATCCGATCCCCTATCTCTATGATTTCTTGGTCAATACTCGATGAAATCAAGATCCGTCTTCGCCGATGAATTCTACTATACCATCTCTTCAATCTAGACTCGATCGATTCTCGACCGCATGCTCCACGAATTTCACGACCTGGATGTGCTCTCGACCCAGGCGATTGGTCACATTTCGATTCTGTTAACCGCGATTGATTAAAATGGGTAGGCAGAGGCACGTCATCGAGGAAAATCTAATGGTAATCTTCGATTTGCAGATCATTGCCTCATCCCCAAACGAGATTGAGCCCTAAATCCATGGTCAAGAGACCAATCCCGACTAAGCATCACAAAATCCTAGATCTAGGGTATAGAATCAAAGCTCTCTTCGATACGATCTCGATGGAATTTATTTCATGATTTTTAGTGGCCTGGATTTAGAGAAATGAATTTTGAAGGTGATTAAGAAGTTCGACCATGGATTTCTTTGATCTGGAGGTGAACAGTGAATGGGAAATAAGAATTAGAGGGAAAGATTTATTTGGGGATTTAAATAATATTATTTTATTTCATTTATTTAAATCCTCAAATAAATGGTCCACATTTCAAGCCCGTGCGATCACATGACGCGTTCAATCACCACAAAACTCGTTTGCGTACATCACTTCATTTTTCCGGATTCAATGGTGCTAACTGTGTCTCCATTCGAGACTACGCCCCGGAAGGCTAATTTCGTGTATTTCGAGACCGTTTCAGGCATCGGATCATCCAATCTCGAAATATAGCGATCCTTGTACTCATTTTAATTTGCAACGTCAATCTGAACTCAACGAAAGTGGTCTCGAGTCCTGATTATACGTATGCGAAAAATCACATTTTCGGGCATTCATTTAATTAACGATTAAATATTTAAATAAACTATTTAAATATCCGATCGTTAAAATTATGGGTCATTACATTCTCCCCTCCTTAAAGAATTTCATCCTGAAATCACAAAACAAAGAGAACGTCTCCTAACCCATCGACCTCAAAAAATATGTCAGATTTTGGAAAAATTCGGCCGAACCTCCTTTGGACGACTAAGTTCGAAAAACTCTACTACAACAAAGATATGTATACAAATCATATCTTTAACTATACTAGATCATCTATAGCACCATTTAACAAGAATGCTATACCAAATAATAACTATCCCGCATGCCTAACAACCATACAAACATAAACTATCAACTCAAATGCTAACAATCAAATCAAACATGCATACATAAGATCTAACATCCATGCCTATCCTAGCATGCAGAATACTAAACTATCTAGCATAAACTCCCAATATGATATCCATAATGAAAGTTGACGATACAAACAAAGTCTCATCATCTAAAGAGCTCCAAAATAACGGTCCTCATGCTCCTCGCATTCTACTATACCCTATTGCCTTCGCTTTCATTCCACTAAACCCTACTACTCCTTTGACCTCCTCCTAACCTGATTAGTATCACATCTACGGCACGAATAGGCTTAAGACGTCTCCAAGTCTATGGTTCAGTCTCGATATCATCTTATCCATTTAGTGCCAAATATCCAATTGCCTCTGGTAAGTTCTCCCAAAACTCATTATCGAACAATGGGTCTTGGCCACTTACAATGCTTTTGGTACACAATGGAATCACACCAACCATCCCACAAACAACTCAACAAAAACGGATGTCGTACTACTAGACTTAAGGAATACAAATCTAGCATCATCTGTCAACCAATCGACTGTGACTCAAACGCTATCTCTCTATCCTTAATCATCGGCAACCCATCGATTCAGTCCCAAAACATTTGTTCCCACTACTTGAGAACAAAAATATCTCATCCCTACGGAACTAACAATCTCGGTCCGGTTCGCACTGCATCACCTCTATAGACACTACTTACTCTTCAAATTTAGCTACGATCTCCACTATTCTAGTTTAACACATCTTACTAGTTCCAATCTAGAATCAAAGTAGGTCTGATGGTCAAACTAACCATCACACTCGACCAAAGCTCATCGAGTTCTGAAGTCGTCACCAATGATAAGCTTGAGCAGTGCCTACTTTAGGAATATCTCTCCTAAACTGGTACGTCTCCCAATCGAAACACCAACCACTACATTTCCTCCTTCAAACGTCTAGGAAATGTCAAATCCATAGGAGGCTAAGAACCCCAACCATCACAACTAGCAAAGCATAAGATCCTTCTCGAAGAAGAGATGCTACAATGACAAGGGATTACTTAACAACTCAAACTCCTCTCCTAGCAAACAGTGCCTCCATATTGCCAAAGCGAACTTTATCGCCTCCAACTCCGAACCAAGAGTTGGATATTACTTCTCGACATCACTGCCATATCTAATTAAGTACCACAGGCAAGTTCGTACTATCGCCTCTTCATTCTCACTTGGAATGAATACCATCAATGCGTTCGTCGACCTCTCAGTCACTCTCTAACACGTGTCTACATCTCATATCTCAAAAAAAGCCTAATCCTCTCCTAAAAACTAGGTCGACGATACTGCTACCTTGGGTCCATTTAGATTTTCGGACTGCCATAACTAAAGGATCTAAAGCGACATCCTACTCTGAAATAGCATGACCCAAGCGTCTCACTCCCCTCCTTCAAGAGTGATACCCCCAAAATCTAATTACTAATCAGTGTCTTGTGTTCCTCTTCCGTGCATGGGTTGACGAAAGTATCATCAATGAACACAAAGCACAACCTACTCAAGCGACCACTCTAATCACGGTCCATGAGATCCACAACATATGCCAACACATTGGTTAGCCTAAACGGCATAACCAACCTAAAATCAAGGTAGTGCGTGAAACACAATAATCGGTACACTCACCCAAATTACTCTCAGTTGGTGCAACCTCACCATAGGGTCCAACTAAAAAAACATCCTCATGTTATAGAGCTAATCAAACAAGTTATCAACGAATGGGAGTACAACCTGTTCGTCATCTCAATTAGCCCACAACAACCAAAAACAACTACAAAGAACAATCCATCCTACTGATGAACACAACAGGTTCATCCTACCCAAAATATACACCCATGGATGAACCATCACCTAAACAGGTCATCCGCTTGCAGCTCTAATCTTCTAAGCTCTTTGGACACTCTATGCCTTAAAGACATGTCTTCTGGTTCAACTCCTCTGACCAGATCGATACAGAACTCTATCTCTATATGGTGGTAATTCGGTTACCTCCTTGAGTATGTACGGACACTCTCCAACTACAGGCACAAATGACTTCCCATTATGTGGAATATCGAGCGAATATATAAGGCCCCATGCTAGCAACCAATCACTATCGTCCGCTCCTCCACAACCTTGATCGTCATCAATGGCCTCTCACAGTCCACCAATATTCTGTATCCCCTTCATCCTATCCATTCTTAAGCTATAATACCAACCCAACTAAATCCCAAACAATCAATACCTAACAAACAACCATGACTTGATAGGGAAAGGTCTCGAAAAACCATGTATAGGCTGGCTGAGCCCCTAACTAGGTCTGTCACGATCAAATATCGGTAATTATCTTGAGTCTCTATCCCAATATCTAATCATCGGATCTAGATATAAAGGAATACGAAACCTCGACGTCAAATAAAACACGTATAGAACCACCATTTACAAAAAGCATATCTCGAATGGTGACACCATTTCCCTTCTCTTTCATCGATGGAGAAATCGACGAAACCAGAAAGGCAATCAATACGTATGCTTCCTGATCTATCCCCACTCAACAAGTATGGGATACCCTTCAATGCTAGGTACTTCTCGATCATCCTCTTGAAGCCCTTGTTAATGTGACGAATCAATTGACCCCCAAGATGATCTCTCTACCCAATGCTAAACTTCAATCCTTTCTGTGTGGAGTATCAACGGGAATAGATGGTACCTCGATGTCATATTTAATCCGAACACATACTCCAACACAGACATATCATCGTACTTCAAATCAGTGAACTCTCTAACCATCCCCAACGTCAGAAAAGTCGAGACAAATATTCTTCGAAGTGAACTATGAATTAGTCCCAAGGAAATCGGTCCTAGGGAATCAGAGCTACAGAAACACTCCACTAGTTCATCGTCTATCCTTGGAGTCATCCAAAGGCTAACTTCTATCTCATGCATCATCTAACTCCAAGTCATCGAAGATCCTTCTCCAAGAAACCAACTTGCCTCCCAATAGGCGACTCGGTTCAAAGGAACGGTCTGCCTCCGAGATTCTCATAGTCTATATACAGTTCGGTAAAGTCGACTGCAACCATTTTCACTTGAGCACCATAACCATCTAGAACAAATTAGAGATCCAGGAAATAATTCGCACCAACTCTACGAGCATATCCTATCAATCGAGAATAATGGCCCTAATCCTGCCCAATACTTAACTCTAATGATAGAGTCAATAGCATTTTTTCTTTCATGCTAGATCATTCCTATTTTATAATAAGGATGATCTGTCTCTCACAAAGAAAATTACATCAATAATTCTCATGTGTGCAACCCAACTCATATACTATATATACTACTATATAGTTTTGAAAACCAAAATATATTATAAATACGAACTCTCTCGTATATATACACTCTCTGGATTTAGTCTAAGGCAATAACTCATATCCTGTCTCTACCGGATCGCGGTATTAACTAAGGTTAATCGGGTAACCTTTGTTCTAATACCAGATGTAACGACCACCCTACACCTCGGTGCAGAACGGTAGTTAAAGGAAAGAAAAAGAAATAAGATCAAGAAATAGAAGAGAAAAGAATGGGAAAGAAGAAAAAGGAAGCATCAAATAACCAAATTACATGTCACATATCTCACATCGCATCAGAGTAAATATAATAAACAAAACAGGTATAAAACAGTGGAGATAGTAATAAAAATGTGAAACAATCATCTGAATAAAGATCCACAAAGTTATACAACACCATAATAGAGTTTATACAGTAGAAAAGTAAACTCAACTGGTATACTGTCTCATAATAGTAAATCAACACTATCAAGGCTCCATAGTGTCACACAGCAGAAATATAATAACAAATGCACATATGATATAGATAACCGTCACCTCCTATCGGTCCACCTGTAGAACTCCATAATAATCCACCTTCTCTCGATCTACTCATTTAAGAGTATTAGAGATAATAGGAAGAAAAGTAAAAAACCTCGGCTCAGGCAACAGTCTGGTGTGAGCGATATCAAATCTCAAAATAATATACAGAATAGAGGATATATAAACCATACTTGATCTGTCCCTGCAACCATAGAGTCAGCACATAAACATAAATAATATACTACTCTATAACATCGTAAAATGGGTATACCATACTCAGTATCTATCACGGTGCCTATAGGCCTGTCAACGGATACTTTCGGATGCGAATAATGCCAGCATCCGCATCCAAAATGATTTTCGGATATCGGATATCCGCATCCGCGGATACGGACGAATATCAGATAATTATCCTATCCGCTAACGACCGATAAATCAAGAAATATAAATATAAATTTTAAGTTTAACATGCATTTTTTTCAATCCAATTGATCATAAAAGTGTTAAATATAAACAAATATGATGATAATAAATAGTTTTAGCTGTTAATAAGCATTAAATGTATATAATATAAACTATTAACTTGATAAAAAAACAAATAAATATCTTTCATTATACTAAAATACACACAATTTGTACTATAATATTGACAAAGACCGGACGGATAATTTTCGGATGCGGATGTCTTAGTATCCATATCCGCATCCGTTTTTATCGGATATCGGATATTATCCGCTTTTCGGATACGGATGTGGACGGATTTCGGATTTTTCGGGTATCTATTGACAGCCTTAGGTGCCTAGGTATCTCCACCTACAATCCCTACTCCATACTAAGTAAACTTCAGGTATCTAGGTATCTCTATCCATACCTACTCCACACTAAGTTAAGTCAGGGTATCCTAGTATCCCTACCACAATACCTACCCAGTGTAACATCTCTAAGGTGACAGGTGACTAGTGGGCAACCATAACAAACATAGCAACCATCAAACAATACTAACTGTCACCCAATGTGCCAGATATATAATAACGCGTATGACCAACTATCAAGGACTAGTGGAAGTCCCGGTCCTTGACTGTGCTCACCGTACTCATCGGTTAGAAAACCCCGCACAGTTGTCACTTGTGATACCTCTGTACCACCTGACCTAGACCCTACCGATCCAGGGTACAGAATGGCACTACCAGCCCTGGGGTGCCCCCGCATATAGTACCCCTGCTTTGAACACAACCAGAACACTCTGAGTCATCAACGATCCCTAGTCACAAACATATCCATCGAGCCCAACTCACTCGACATGGATCTGAACCCTACTAGTTCACTACAGTTTTCTGGGCGTGTGCCCTAACACTCACCCCAGTCCACTATTTACAGCATCACTCCAATCCGAGCTGCCATCCTCGATCTTGCTCATCGCCTGAACTCTTGATCGAAGAACCCTACTATCATGCAATCCAAAGCCCGAGATCTAACATGATCCATACAGTCCTGATACTATCATCCCAAAGCCTACTCCATACATCATTGAGTCACTATCTGTAGTTTCAGACCACCAGGTCGAAGAACCACATCCCTGCCTCACCATCAATATCCCTCGTTGTAGGGTAATAACATCCAAACTCTAAACTAATCAGATGAACAAACAATCACGTCGCGCACTATGATATCCCATCGAGGTCCAAGCCACATATCGGCCAAATCACCAATCGACAATAGTGATAGACATTGACCACTCTACTATGGTCAATACCATCCACCTAGGTCTTATACATAACCGAACGGTTAAGTACAAACCAAACGAAAATGTCTGGCATCATCCACTTTGAAAGCCAGATCCGTCAATACATATCCCAAACCCTCTTCTACAGCTCATCTTGTTCATTAGATCCTCACGTGTGCGGAACTCCAACGTACAAGATGCTACTTAAAATCTAATCATCGCTAATCGACATTTTCAACAAAAAATAGCAAAATAGCAGACAATCCAAACAATCAAACATACATCCATCCAAAATGTCATACATATAACATAACAATCCATCCATATCGATTAATGTGGGAAAAATCATCAGTAATAGATCTAATATAATAATTCCCTAACTATGGAACCACGATGGAAAATAAGTGATATTCTTTATAAATCATTTAAAAATAATTATATATTCTTTTATAAAAATATAGCTGTTGTATATATATATATATATATATATATAATATCACGTTTAAAAGCCAGAAATCGTTCCCAAGCGTAAGTATAACAATAAACAACCAATCATAGTAAAGTGAGGGATAATATCACTCACCTCAGCCAAATCTATCTAAACAAGTGCCAAAATGTAGATCTCACCAAAACGAGTCCAATGCAAGAAACCGCATCCAAAATGGACCTCATATGCAAAAGATATGGCCAAAATAAGATTTCGGATTAAATAAACAATTAATTCCTTAATTAAATAGTCAATTGCCTTATTAACTTATTAATCCTTCTTCCTCTTCCATTCAAAACTCCCTGTACCCATGCACGCATGCACATCTGATCCCCTCTCTCTACGATTTCTTGGTCGATACTCGATGAAATCAATATCCATCTTCGTCAATGAATTCTGCTATACCATCTCTTTAGTTTAGACTCGAATGATTCTCGACCGCATGCTCTACGAATTTCACGACCTGGACGTGCTCTTGTCCCAAGCAATTGGTCACATTTTGACCCTCTCAACCGTGATCGATGAAAATGGGTAGGCAGAGGCGCGTTGTCAAGGAGAATCTAATGGTAATCTTCGATTTGCAGATCGTTGCCTCATCCCCAAACAAGATCGAGCCCTAAATCAACGGTCAAGAGACCAATCTCAACCAAGCATCACAAAATCCTAGATCTAGGGTATAGAATCGAAGCTCTCTTCGTTACGATCTCGCTGGAATTTATTTCGTGATTTTTAGTGGCCTGGATTTAGAGAAAATGAATTTTTGAAGGTGATTAAAGAAGTTCGACCATGGATTTCTTTGATCTAGAGGTGAACAGTGAATGGGAAATTAGAATTGGAAGGAAAGATTTATTTGGGGATTTAAATAATATTATTTTATTCCATTTATTTAAATCCTTAAATAAATTATCGTACGTTTCGAGCCCGTGCAATCACACGATGCGTTCGATCTCCACGAAACTTGTCTGCGTACATCACTTCATTTTTCGGGATCCAATGGCGCTAACCACGTCTCCATCTGAGACTGCACTCCGAAAGGCTAATTTCGTGTATTTCTAGACCATTTCGGCTATCGGATCATCCGATCTTGAAATATAGTATTCCTTATACTCATTTTAATTCGCAACGTTAGTTCGAACTCAACGGAAGTGGTCTCGAGTACCGATTCGTCCGTACGCGAAAAATCATATTTTCGAGCCTTCATTTAATTAATGATTAAATATTTAAATATTCGATCATTAAAAATACGGGTCGTCACAAAAGACGTTTAGTGATAAGCAGAACCATGAACCTGGAATTTTACGAAAAGGTCGAGGATAGAACTTACAGAGAGACAACCAACGCTGTACAAATCTAGGAGGATAGTGAACGAAGAAGAATTCAACCTTGAAATAGCTCAGTTTATTCCAGGTGCAGACCACAATTCGGCAACCCCTATATGGCTCTAAGAAGAAGAGAGAAGGATTTTCCTTACAGTGCTTGAAACTAAACAGGTATCGAATCTCTTGGTTACTAGGAACTCGATCGAAATGGTGAGCGAATATGATGAATAGACTATAAAGGAATGCATAACTGTTCGGATGAAGCCGAGCTGGAGCCTATCTCATAAAGTGTAGAACTTGTCGAATAAACTGATTAAATGGCAGGACGCATCCTGCCAAGCACATATACTTATTACATGTTGTATACCCATCTGGAGGATAGTGTGCTCTCTGGTGGTGCGTCAGAACCAACACGTCCTCATATGGGATTCCGTGCTTCTCACAAATTCTCCTAAGTGGTCCTTCCTTGATATTTGAAGCTGGGGAATTGATAGGATCATCTAATATGATGGCATCATCAAGAGTGTCAGAAGCAACTTCGACTTCTGGATCTTTTATAGGTTCTACTAGAGCTTCCAAAATAGGTTGTTCTACTTTTGGATTTTCAGGTTTAGGTATAGGCTACACCAGAGTTTGTCAGGCAGGTGGGACCGTAGTCGAGATTGACTCTATGTTTCATTCAGCATATCTGGAAATTAATAGGCCTACAGCTTGGGAAAAGAGATACTTGGAATGTCTATGATACATAGCTATCAAAACTCAACACACAATTGATATCAAATTGATTGAAAGTTGTGCCCCACGCTAAAGTGAAAACCTAGTGCAGTGTTGTGTAGTGTCATATAGTGATGATTCCCAATATCGTGCAACAGTTTAGATCTAGATGCTGCCCGAAGTGACCATCATCGTTGATCGTCCTAATGTGGTTCATGTCGTCGTTCATGTATTAAAAAATGTCTTTAAATTGGGAAGATAATGTTTGGAAAAGCTTTGAGTATGATTCACATTGCAACACTTTAAAAAAATGAAGAACCAAAATCCACCAAGGGTTGGATCGGTAATGGTCCATCCCCTCGGATGGATTTTGGCCATTTTACCTAATCACCCCCAATCTTAGAGAATCAAGGAGATGCTCGATTCAAGTGTAGGAATGGATTTGGAAGTGGATTCGGGTATGGAACGATGGTTCAAACATGGGATGGTGGCTCGAGTTCATATAAGGCACATGTGATAAAGTCACGTTCAAGTGAGTGAAGGATGGTGGCCTTTCTGATGTCAAGCGATGGTGGTTTGGTTGGAAGGCGAGATGCTTTAATGGTGACCGGGATCTTCAATTCAATGGCAAGTTAAAGTGAAGAGGAAGATAGAGATGAGTCGGGTATATAATACCCCGAACCTAGATTTTTAGTGATTGAATCGCCTTCTTCAAAGGGAGATTGGTACCGATCCATTCCCATGGATCGGTAACGATCAATCCATATATATATATTAAAAAAATAAAGGAAAATAAAAGAATGATGAATTGTGTATGTATATGCATATGTCCAGGAGAATTCACAATAGTGTGCATGTCTATACGTGCATATGTGCATTTTTGACATTCTATAACTGGAATCAAGGAAAAGCATACTAAAACCTAAAAAATATGAAAAAGGAACTAGTTCAAGGTTACTGAGCTCGGAATGACGGATCGTGAGAGCATACCCTAGTTTTATAATGCCGGATACTAGTGAAGCGTCGTAACGAATGGCTAAAGACATAACACTTTGTCAAAAAGGCAGAAAGAAAGGATAACAACTAGTCAAAGCACAGATTGGTGTCTGATACAGCAACCCGACTTATCTCGATTCAAATCACATCATGTTTGAAACAAGATGTACTTTGGAGGGCAAGTGTTATCCAGCTTGTAACGACCCGTAAATCCGTACTATTTAAGCTAGCAATAAACCACACATATCCAACCTAAATTGAACAGAAAGACAGATAGCTATGGGATAGAAAGAAAAAGAAGAAAGTAAAAAACCTTACTCGAATGGAATAACATATAGAGATAATTGGGAAAAAGGACAAACTTTGAAAAAAATTTAGGCTGAAGGACGTGAAGTTTTATTCTTAGGCTGAAGGACAAATGCTAGTTATATTTAGCATTATATTTAACTTTTACACTATACAAAATGCTAGTTATAACTAGCATTATATTCAGTTTTACACTATACAAAATGCTAGTTATAACTAGCATTGTCCTTTAGCAAAAAAATAAACTTGCCGTCCTTCAGCCTAATTTTTTTTCTATGTTTGTCCTTGTGCCTATTTTCCTGTAACATATATTATTGAATAATAATCTTTATAGCGGAAATTTTTAAAATACATATATCAGTGTCTAACCTAAATTCAGCTTTGACAGTTATAGTACCTGTCCTTACACTTGTTGAAAACAAACAACACACAATGCAGCGAAGAATAAAATATGTTGACATGTTGATGAAGATCTCCAGCTCTCCTCTGGAAACTCCAAGCGACTTCAGCTAATTCCGAAACTACTCGGATCTGACCCAAGTATAAAAACACTTGGATCAGTCTGGCAAACTAGCGTGAGAAACACGAATCTTAAATGAAAGTGTCATAGATCAAAGCTTGGTGACAAAAACCTTTTGAAAAGAAAGAGTATCTCAAAAGACCACGCCGCACATAAACACGGATGGGTTTTTACCTTATGATAACTAAAATATTTTTATCAAATCATTTGATATAATTTATATTTTTTGAAAACACTTTTCAAGTAAACATATTAAAATAGCCAAAATCGTTACCATCATTAAATTCCAGCATACTAGGCTCTACAATCAAAATGGCTGGCACGTATTGGAGAATGGATTTCCAACAAATGACCAGGTAAGGGACTACCTTCCGGCAGTACATCTCTAGAGGAATGTACCAAGGCCCAACTGATGGTCCTCTACCAACACAAAACCGGCCTACCTCTAACTAGATAGTACCGAATACGTCATCACCCCGGTCATTATCAACCCATACGAGAGTGCTCTAGCATACACCACATTAATTTAAACCCGAACACCATAGTGGGTAGAAATATGTCTAGAAGGGGATGATCATACCCTAATGGTTGCGAACCACATAGCCTTGCCGCATCTACCATGTTTTAGTCATTTCCGTGTGCAAGGCCTGAGGTAATGATTACCTTTCACATAGAACATCAACTTTCCACTTTGAAAGCCATATTGTCATTACATAATCACATAAATGATTTCTACAAACGTATAACTCATGAGCTCGTACATCTTGGGAAAGGATGTTAAGCTAAGAGAAGTTGCTTTCTTCGCCACCAAACGGATGATACGTTTATAGAGATCAATTAATGCGATCTAGGCATGCAACGTCAGACATTCGTCCATACAAGTTGTTTAGGAGCATGACAAACTGGAGGCACTCCTCCTACAACATCCTGTCGGGAATTACCTTTAGGATTAGTAGCGATTAGTCCTTGAAAATCAAATATTTTCATAACAGAGCACTACCGCCACCATAATATATGATATGGTAAATTTCACCGAGGGTCTAGTGGCAAGTAGCCCTACATCATGAAGATCTTCTTCTTTAATGATCTTTGTCTTCAACATATTGTACTTAGAAACGTAAATTAGTTCGAAGTGGTTTTCAGATAGGAACCACCCAAATCCGAACCCTGTTTCTTGAAAATCCAATCATTGATAAAAAATGTGAATATGTGCATATAGGATTTATTACGCCTCTTTTCATTTTAACCTTTTTTACTGGTTATTCAAAAACCTTTTAACTTTGGAAATCTTTAAGTTATTTACTTAGGAAAATTTAATTCTTAATCTAATAAAATTCATCTTTCTGAAACATATCTTAACTGGGTCAAAAACAATGTTATTTAAGACATCGTATACTGTAAACCCAAATAAATTAATATTGAGTAGAAAAAGGACATTATTTAAGACCATCTTATTTCCAAAACGTTTATTTAAATCTTTAACAAAGATTTCTTATTTTCCAAATCATACCATTTTTAATAAGTTGAAACCATGCTATATAACTTGGTAAATTCAAATTACTTAGTATTCGAGTTAAATGGATTCGTCGAAATTATATCAATTTATACTCAATACTACTTTTCATATTTAACAAATACTATGGGCAGAATAATGGTGAAATCACTTTTTTTAATTCACGCGGATAATACAAGTTCCCTCCTTGGATCTTAATACAAATTTTGACCAGAATCTTCTTTATACTATAAAAATCTCATTTAATTATTTCTTTTGAAAATTCCTTACTTTTGAAAAAAAACTTAAATGGGATCTTTTTAGAGCATCTGGGCTTTCCCTTCGATCTGTTCCACTCCTCGCCTAGAAAGAAAAAAAACTGAGGCCAGGTAAGTTCAGGGCACTGGTTGCTCCATTCCTAACCATAGTTACAAACCTTGTTTTACCTTTTTAGATCTCACAGGTGAGACAAATGTACTAGTCGTTTCCGCATACTCAGTTTATTATTACATTTTAGGAAATGATTTCAACTATATTGTTTAAGTGTTATAAACAATTTCTTTTAACCATTCATTTAAACTCTTATTAAAACTTCCAAACCATCTTTAAAATACTAAATTATTTATTTAAAGACATTTATAAAAGATTCGGGAAAGAATAGTTAAGTTTAAATTTATACTTTACTGAAAATGCTGTAGAAAAGTGTAGCGGATAGTGTTTTAAAAGCTTATTTGATTAAAACAACCTTTTTTATCATTTGGAAATCCATATTTATAACTCTAACCTCCTTTAAAACATCTTAACATATTTATCAAATTTATTTCATATTTTTAAACATTTAAAAATATTCATTTTAAAGAATTTTACACTTAATAGTCCAAAAAGTTCTTACCTTAAAGAATTCCGAGCTATATTCTACTTCGTATACTCATTTGAATTCTTCGGTGCGAAATCACGAACTACCATTACGCGATGCACCTAGTTTTTTGACTTGTTTTTCAATATTTGGCCATAACTTCTTCTAATTAAATTTTTATTACTTAAAAACATTTATAACTATTTTAAATCAATATTTTATTATTTGGTTTATTTAAACCCCATTTTCACTTATTTCCAAATATTTCTTATTATATTATTTTAATATCCAATTTTCCATCCTTTAAAATTTTATAAGTTATTTATCCTCTTTTCTACGTTTTTAAACTTTAGAATTTATTACTTTAAAATCTACTAACTTACATTTCCAAAATAATTTCAAACGTTAACTTTTGTTTTCATTCCAATTTTCTATCTTTTCTAAAAGAATTCTTTTTCTATATTTAATTTAAAAGGAGACTTAACTATACCAAATATACCACATATGATTCTAAACAAGTGTGGTCTCAACAACAACAATGGTTAACTATTTTAAATATGACAATATAAAGTAGTCATAACCAACTTTAACTAAGATGTTGGTAAAATCATCTATTCATCCAAATTCATTCACATAACCAAATTCATTTAAGCATCCATGTTTCAACTAAATAGTGTCAAATCAACCTACTATCATTAGATATAAGAATGGTTATCATTACAACAACCAAAATAGAATTTCAAAAATAAAGGAGCTTACTCACCTTCATTTTGTAGTTCTTTTCACTACGAACTAAAATATCCTTCCTTTGCGTTATCAATACACAGTGACATGTATAAATGCAGATGTAGCTCGCTAAAGAGGTGGTGTGTTTGGACTAGGGTGTTCGGCTTTGGGTGCTTGGGTTTGTGGGTGGTCTATGGATTTGGTGGAAGGTGAGAGTGTGTGCGTGGGTGCGTATGTGGCTCAGGTGGAGGGTTTGGGTGCAGGTTCGTGAAGGGTATGGGTGTATGGTGGGGTGTAGGCTCGGGTGGAGGTGGATACATGGGTTTTGGGTGTGGCTCGGGTTTGGGTGTGGGGTGCATGGGTGCTTGGGTGAGTGGTTTAGGAGGTAGAGGTGTTGGATGCCATGGAAGAGATGTAGAAAGTGAAGAAATGGTGAAGAATGAAGTGTGAAGAAATGGAGAGATGGAGGTGTTATTTATAGTTAAAGCTTTCTACTCAAATTACCTTGCTAACCTTAGCAAATTTGAATTTTCAACCATCTTTTTCGAAGGCAAGAATGGACATAATGAAGATGCTTATTAATGAGATGAGATATGTGGATTTGAGATTTGTACTAAATGAAATGATTATGCAACTTTTTATTTAATGAAAATTCCAAATGCTCCTTGTCCATGTATGATTTTGACCCTTAAGTACATTATCATTTAAGAAGAAAGGATGTTTGAGTATTTATTTGAAATGATTATGTTTAGTAAAGGAACTTACTTAAATTAACATATCACATCAAAGTCTTTCCATATTTATTTACTTTTCAAAAATAAACCCATTTTGGCATTACTTGCTAATGTAAAAGTTAAGAAATGTGTAGTTTGTAAGTTTAAAAGAAAATCATGTTGCAACAATCTCAAAACAACTTTGGTTTGGTAACCGGTCATAAATCTGAAATTGGATTTCCGGTCATGTTTGTTGTTTTTATTTAAACTATTTATCCATGTAAACAAAATTAGAAAATAAGTTTCTCATTATCTTAAAATAATTAAAACAAGTTTATTTGAGTTATAAATCCCATATTAAATAGTATTAAAATGAAAATACGACGTCGAATTGATAAAATGCGACGAAGTTAGAATATCTTATAAAACAGGTTCATAGATGTTCATTTACCCTTATAAATTTATTATTTTTATTATCAAGTGAATTTGATATGGTTTATATTTCAAAAATAATTTAAAATGATTATTTTAATATATACTTAACTTTATTAAAACCCACTTTTGTCGATTTCCCAGCGGCAATCCTAAAAATCTTTATTTTCGTAAACAAATTCTAAAAATAAATTTACCATTCTTATTTATCATGTATAACGTCTTTATTTAAGTTTTTAAAATCCCATATTAAAATCAATTAAATATTCCATTTTTAAAGTTTGGTGAAATTATGGGCCGTTACATTCTCCCCTTCTTAAACGTATTTCATCCTTGAAATTAAAATTAGACTCATAAGGAAATCTACCCCAATACCGAGTCTTAATAAATTTTAGTCTACTTATGTTGATTTATAGAGAAAATGCAACAAAGAGAGAGAAGTCCACGAACTACTAATACTGCATATGATTACATCTGATATGTACATATAAAACATAGATCCGAACCCATTAACCTGAGCACGTACTATGCACTTAAGGTAATATATACATAGTCATAAAACATACATCAACTATATCATCAATACATCCCAAAATATCATACTAACTAATCACTCATATTCATCAGACTACCTGTCCGATGGTTCTTCTAAATCCAACACATCTGGCATATCCTCCTTTACTTCTTCCTCTTCAGGCTCCTCATCCTCCATCTCATCCTTTTATACCAGGTCCAACCTAGTGGTTTCCATGGCTGTCCTACTAGAACCCATGGGATATGACCCATCTCTGCTGGAACATACTCATATATCTCGTTCAAACCAAGATCCGCAATCGGCTCTGGGATTGGCGATCCCATCTTCGGAATATGAGTGTCCATCTCCAATATAATATCCTTGTCACTATTTAGTGGGCTATTGTACAACCAATTGTCGTACATCGCTGAATCCTCTCCTGAAGGCTCCTCCTCAATGAGCTCGTCTCTCACTGGCTCCTCTATGACGGGCTAGTCCTCTATGGGCTCGTCTTCCCGATCCTCCTCACTCAAAGGGTCTGTAATCCAAAGATCTGAATCATCTACCTCTGCTCCTACACCTGCCTCTAAATCAGGAATCATAATCGTATCTTCATCGTCCGATAAAACCAACAGATCATCCGCTGTATCCAGGCCAACCCTAGATGGCTCCCTGGTCTAAACATCCTCCTCCTCGTCACCAGTGATAGGAGTATCTAATACCTCTAAATCCCCATACTTCGCTAATGCTCTTCTAAACCTTTTCTTATCTCTAGGTGCTCTGCTTTAGTTAATTTCTATTAAATATAGAAAACTTAGAATTAGATACTAGGCCTTTTAAAATTTTCATATTTAACAAATTTACAAGGTCTTATCTTACTTAAATTTTCTCTCATTACTTTATTCTGATTTCTAACTTCTTACCCAACGTCTTAATGACTTATTTATAACTTATGCAACTTAAGCATACTCCTATCAATTTGTGATCCAAAATTATCTCTGGTTTAATTTTTTTTATAAAGATGGTTCTTTATTACTAATCAATTTATTAATTAATGATTCACATTATCTCTTAATCTTAAGAAAATTATATAGATCGAGTAACTCCAAAATGATACCAAGGAATTGGGTACTACCAATAGTATCATATATCCCCTTAACCGAAAGGGTAATACTTAAGAGAAGTGTTTACCGTCCGAACACATCTCCTGCCTATTTTTTTGTCACTTTTGAACAACTCGAACTACTTATCCTAAGATATTTCTTTTCAAATCCTTTATTTGAAATAATACTATATGTATTTTTTTTAAAACCCTGTTTAGAAATCCATTTCTTAAAATCACCTTATACTAAACAACTTCCTTTTAATCATATTAAACTTTCAAAATTCTTTTCCAAAATACTAGGATTTAAATTCTTAAAATTTATATAAAATACCTTCAATTTACTTTTACAAAATCATTTTATCTGCAAAACATACTCATAAATTTGTCTTAACTAAAGTTCTTAATCTTAAACCAATATTATTATCAAACACCTTATAGTCAAACCATGAAATTTAATTCACAATGTATTTGTACCTTAAATTTCACGATCCAAATTTCAGCGTTCGAAAATCGACACCCGTACTTCACTTGTACTCGTATGCCGCAGATTCAATCGTTGAAATTTCGACTCGTGCCGGAGCTTATAACACATTAAGTATAACAACACAGCGGAAGAAAGAAATGGATGATATCATATACATCACAAATGATACAATATCCAGAATATGATATACAACAATGATATCTATATGATACAAGAATATCGGAGACAAATAATAATGTTACAGCGGAAACAACAGAAGTGATAACTCCAAACGGTCTTTAAAAGAGAATAAGTCCAACAACTCCAACATCAAGCTCGAACCACCATCATGTTGCACCAAGATAAGCAAGTGTAGTCCATGAACTCCAAAAACTGAACTAGCTCCCGTTAATCTACTAAACCTGACTATTTGAAAACCCCAACTCTAGACTGCCCATGTGAAAAATTATGGGCACCCAGAGTTTAGGAAGGGAACAATAAACTCCGGGTCAGTCATGGGACTGGTATGAGTAACAAAAATAGTTATCTTTAAAACAAACAACGAAAGAATTTTAAACATTGAAACCCACAATGCTTTTGGGAAAATGAAACTACCATAAGGCCTCCCGCTACACACACAATGCAAACGCAGAATTGGAGGAGATTTCTCCTTATGATAGTCAAATATGCTCAATACGAGAAAACTCTTTGATATTATCACTAGTGCATAGTGTGAAAAACATTTCGAAAGTATAATATTAATCTTAGCCAGCATAGGTACCATTGTACTATGCCTACTATAACTACCATTTTAAATGGCAGGTTCTACAACTAAAACCGTACAAGGCTCGTATTGTTTCTTTGGATTTTTCCAACAAATGGTCAGGCTAAGGAACTTCCTATGCCACATAGGAACGCCTCTGGAGGGACGCCCAGAGAACCTACCTGGCTCTCTGCCAACACAAGGCCGGTTACCTCCTTCCCGGGTAGTAAACCTAAGATATGCCACCCCTGGTCGTTTGCGACCTTTATCCGAGGCGCCTCGAGAACAAAGCAAAAATCACACGGTAAATGAGATTGGAGCAACCACACAGGTAAAATATCTGGGCTCCATACCATGATACCACCTTTTTCCAGAAGGAATGGACATACCCTAGAGGAGCTACCCCTGAAACCTTGCCGCATCTTTCCTGTTTCAACCATTTTCGAGGTGTGAGGTCCGATGAGGTCTCGTCCATAAAGCTACGCTTCTTCACAAAGCCATGCTTTGATCAACAAATGATCAGCAACACACAGCAACACTTATCATGCCACACTACCAAATTGGGAGTATATCACTGATAACCTTCAACTACATAACCTCTGAGCTCGTACGTCTCCGAGAAGGGTGTTAAGCTAAGAGAATAAATTCTCCGCCACCAAACAGAAATGTATTTGAAAGAAATCTGCTTTATATCTCAAAGTGTAATGTCAGACAAATAACCATACAAGTCTGTTCCGGGTTCGAACAGAACCGAAGGCACTTCCGAAGAAGCCCTTGCAATCCGGGTATTCACAACCCCGATCGGATTTTCCATCACTTAGGAAATCTCTATACCGGTGCGACTCAGTGCAGAGACAATCGACGGGTTATCCTTTCGTTTTTGAAAATATCCGGTCTTCACCATCGGACTTCAAATGCAATCCATATACGACTTATCATTATTCGGAATGGGTTATATGACGCAAAGGTCCTCTCCCGGCTAAACCGAATAATGAGCGCAATATTTAAAAACATATGGATAATGGAATTTCATTTAAGTCACAACTTATTATCCAAATTTCCTCTTTAAATGGTTTAAACAAATCACCATTTTAATCTTTTTAAACAAAAAGATTCAATTCACAAAGTTCACCCAGTTTCACAAAGATCCATTCACGGATTTTCAAATTGATTTCCATCTCAATTGGATTAACTCATCAAATCTTTATATTAAAGATTTAACTTATAACCTTCAAAATCATTTCCAAAGATTTATTCGTAACTTGGGAAACCATCTTCAATTCAAACTTGAAATTCCTTTAATTTAAATTGGAACTCATTTTCATTTTTACATGAGAGCTTTTATCAGTTGAAAACAATTAGTTTCCTAAATCGTTGAATTCAATTCCAAATATTGAATCTAAATCAATTTATTTTGATTTCAAAGTTTTATCAAGTTATTTAAAATAACTTCTATATTTGAAACTCATTTACAAAACTCTCAATTCCAATTTCCAAAACTATTTGGATTCAAAAATTGTTAAAAATCTGTAACTAAACTGATTTCCACGTGAAATCCATATTTGTGTGTGTATGGTGTAGTCCAGGGGTTCACACAATAGTGCAACATCATTCAATCATCACAGATAAGAATACAGAAATATAGTTGATAAGTGGTATAAACTATAACGCTTATCTTTCATTCACAGATATATAAGTCACAGACAATAATTTACATTCATCCTGGATAAATAACTACATTACAGATCACACACAAATCAGAATATATCACAAAGCATTAAAGATCAGAGATATCAAGCAATTCAATCATTCAGTCAAGTCCAAACATTCACAAGTAAACCTATTAATCAACTGATTAATTTAAATCAGATGTATTATTTAGGAATGAATCATTTATCTAGGTTAACCATCATAGTTAATTACAAATTATTTGAAAGAAATTTCCCTTTCAAATTCATTGGTTAACCTTTAATTATTAACAAATAAATCTTAATTAACGAATCAATTAATCTTTAATTATTAAATAAATCTTAATTAATCACCATTATTAATTAATCCTTTAATTATTAATAAATAATTATACTCAAACTTCAAATTATCATTCAATTTATTACATTCAGTAATTATCTATTAATTACTTTTCTTTTTAAATTTAACATATTTAAAATTTACTTTAACACTTAAGTTATAAAATTTAATTAAATTTCAAAATCTTGAAATCTGATTTAAAATTTATTTCAGGTTTAACTTGTAAATTCAACTTGTTTAAAATTTTCCATTTACAATTTCTAAGTCCATTTCTTAATTCAAATTTACTTTTCAATATACTTAATTACTTTTAAGTTATTTAAACAATTTGGATTTTAAAATTTTATTTATGTCTAAACTGAATTCTAATTCAACTTGGATTACATTTACTTTTTTTTTGATTTAACCTCAGTTTTAAAACCTTGCTTCATAAATTTAAATTTGGTTTTAAAATTCCCAAAACAAAATAGTTTCAGGTTGAAGACTGTAACAGAATGTAACCCGAGCCCTGATCATTTTGCTTCGAGTCCAGCACGTCAAAAACTCAATTAAACCCTCGGGTCACTCAAATTTTTTTTTTGAGTTCACTCTTCAAAATTACCAGACTATCATAATGACTCCACCGTGCACGTGCACATCGTCGTTGGCCAGCTCCGGTCATCGCCACGACGTCGAGCACAACGACGATCACTCCCAAATCATTTCCCGACCACCAGCACGACGTCATCCACTCAAAATCGAAATCGAGTGATCAAACCCAAAACTGAAACCAGAACCTGGAACCACCACCTCAACCTGGCAACACCTCATTCTCAACACCCCGACCACCAGACAACTCAAATCTCTAGCCATGAACTCGTCTATGACCTAGCTACCGTAACCCAAAAGCCCATCGCACTCGATCGATTGACGACGACGAACGAATCAACAAACTAAACCTCCTCAAAACTGTGGATTAAACCCTAAATCTCCCTCGTCCCATCATTTCTTGCAACAGAAATATTTACCAACAATTTTCCCGATAAAATCGGTTGCCAAACTTGCTTCGAGCAATATTTCAACGTTCAATATTTGTTCGATCACTAGAATTTGGTTAAAAGGCATTTTCTGTTCAACTAAGAACTGTTCTTAAAATACTTAACTAAAATTCACCATTTTAGCTTTAAAAATCCTATCTTGCAGTATGGATTCAAGATATGAAATTGAATTTATATTTCAAGACATTCGAACTTCCCTTAAGTTTGAGTTTACTCTGTAAAATCAAGTTTTTTTTGCATACTATATATCACTACTTCATTTGAAACTATTTTTAGATATTAACTTATACTTAAACATACATATTTGTTTTTTGACACCAAGGCCTGATACTGATTAGATAATAAGAAATTGAATTTTCTTATTGTTTGAGACTCTGAGAATAAACAGAGAAGAATCTCTGATATATATTTATATATACACATAGAGCAAATTTTTCAATATATACTTAAGGTTAAATCATTGAGTGTTACTCACCTTAAACATTCTTAGTTCCAGAAGTTTTCAGTTGGAAGTTGAAGCCTTTTTGAATTTGGAAAGTTGAAAATCTTGTTTAAGTTTGCTACTGGAAGTCTTCTTCTTGATCTCAGATTTCCTTTGAGTGCTTTGATATTTTTTTTCCTCTGAGATGTTTGTTTAATTGTAGGATAATATGGCTTCAGGTTTTCTTTTACTCAATTGTGATGGATGAACGAAACCGAGGTGATATGGTTGATATATACTGTTTCATCTGAAATGAAGTTGATTATGCTGGTTTGTATAATTTTCAGCAGAGATTTTTTCTTTGTTGTTGGCTGAGATGGTCATTTTGGTGTGCTTGCATTAATTGCGTTGTACCATATTTATATTTTTTTCTTCATTTCGGCTGTACATGGTATGAAGATAGTTGATGTCTTCTCTTGCAAGCTTCTCATTTATATTTTCTCTTCATTTTGCAAGTTGACATGAATATATATTTGTTTCTTTATTATATTTTTTTTCTTCCTTTGTTTGTTCCATTACTTGTTTCATATTTTCATATGTATTTGGTTTTGTTTCTTTTCTTTTTTTTTACTTCATTACTTAGTGATATAAGTGAGCTTCTAACTTTGTTTTATTTTTCTTTTATTTTTGGTAGTCTATTTGTATTACATTGTTTTGTCTGGATTTATGAGATTAAAATTTATATATTTACTTTATATTGTATAAAACTATATAATTTATTTTGAAATATAGATGAATTTCTATATTTTATTTTGTTGTTAAAATTTTAGCTAATGCTTTTCTTTATATTTTTATAACTTATCTTTTATATATTGATTTCTATTTTTAGCTTAAATTATTATTATTATTTTTACTTCCATTTCTATTTTAAATATTTATTATAAATTTTACTGTAATACTTATTGTTTTATTTTTATTTCTGTTTCAAATATAGACCATCAATCCCAAATTTTATCATTATAATTTATCTTTAAACCATTTAGTTAAAATTTAATTCAAACTCAATATATATACATATATACATATATATACATATATACATATATATTCAAATTATTATTAAACCATTTACTTGAAATTTAAATCCAAATCACATATATACAATATTTAAATTCATATGATTTAATATATATTCTATTTGAATTGGGGAAACTCGCTTCAATTTACAATTAATTTTATAATTTTAATTCAAAAATTCAATTAATTATCAATTTAAATTTATTAAAATCCGGGATCGTTACATTAAACTTTTAAATCAATCAATTAGTGATAATAATTGAATATTATCATTCCTTACAACAAAACACTCAATAAATAACTATATTATTTTGAAAATATCTTTTATATCCAAAATATAATCCTAGATAAAATTATTTCATTTACCAATTTTTGTTCAAAACAAAAATCATTTTATAAAACATTAGCAAATATGCGCTTATATATAATACTCTCAACTCATTCTAGGGTATCACTTACCCTATCTCTAATGAGTTACTCATCCTAGGGTATTACTAACCTGATCTCCGATGAGTCTTTACCCCTATCAGGCTCAGGTGTTCGCTCAACCTAAGCTATGATACCACTCTGTAACATCCCATAAATCCGCATTATTTAAGTTGGCAATAAAACACACATGTCCAACCCAAATTGAATGGAAAGATGGATAGTTATGGGATAGAAAGAAAAAGAAGGAAGAACAGAATCTTACTTAAATGGAATAACATATATTTAATCTTTACATTGGAAAATTTTGAAATACATATATCAGAGTCTAACCTAGATTCAGCTTGGACAGTTATAATACATGTCCTTACACTTGCTGAAAAATAAATAACACACAATGTAGCGGACAATAGAATACGTCCACATGTTGATGAAGATCTTAAGCTCTCCTCTGGAAACTCTAAGCGTCTTCAGCTAATCCTGAAACTACTCGAATCTGACCCGAGTATAAAGATACCCGGATCAGTCTGGAAAACCAGCGTGAGAAACACGAAACTTAAATGATAGTGTCATAGATCAGAGATTGGTGACAAAAACCTTTTGAAAAGAAAGAGTATCTCATAAGACCACGCCGCACATAAACATGGACGGGCTTTTACCTTATGATAACTAAAACATTTTTATCAAATCATTTGATAATATTTTTAATGATATTCTTTGAAGACACTTTTCAAGTAGACATATTCAAATAGCCGAAATTGTTACCATTACTAAATTCCAACATACTAGGCTCTACAATCAAAATGGCAGGCACATATTAGAGAATGGATTTCCAACAAATGACCAGGTAAGGGACTACCTTCCGGCATTGAATCTCTAGAGGAATGTATCGAGGTCCAACTGATAGTCCTCTACCAACACAAGACCGACCTACCTCTAACTAGATAGTACCAAATATGTCATCAACTTGGTCGTTACCGACTTATCCGAGCGCGCTCTAGCATACACCACATTAATTTAAACCCGAACATCATAGCGGGTAGAAATATATCTATAAGGGGATGATCATACCCTTGTGGTTGCGAGCCACATAGCATTGCCGCATCTACCCTGTTTTAGTCATTTTTGGGTGCGAGGCCTGAGGTAACGATTACCTTTCACACAGAACATCAACTTTCCATTTTGAATGCCACATTTCCATTCCATAATCACATAATTGATTTCTACAAACGTATAACTCCTAAGCTCGTTTGTCTTAGAAAATGGTGTTAAGCTAAGAGAAGTTGCCTTCTCCACCACCAAACAGATGATACGTTTATAGAGATCAATCAATGCGATCTAGGAATGCAACGTCAGACATTCGTCCATACAAGTTGTCCAGGAACAGGACAAACCAAAGGCACTCCTCCTACCATATCTTGTCGGGAATTATCCTAGGATTAGTAGCGATTAGTCTTTGCAAATTGAAGATTTTCATAACATGGCACTACTGCCAATATAATATATATATATATGATATGGTAAATTTGACCAAGGGTCAAGTGGTAAGTAGCCCTACATCATAAAGATCTTCGTCTTCAATGATCTTTGTCTTCAACATGTTTTACTTCGAAACATAAATTGGTTTGAAGTGGTTTTTGAATAGGAATGACCCAAATCCGATAACGGTTTCTTCGAAATCCAATCATTGATAAAAAATGTGAATATGTGCATACATGATTTGTTACACCTCTTTTCATTTTAAACTTTTTACTGATTAATCAAAAACCTTTTACTTTGGAAATCTTCAAGTTATTTACTTAGGAAAATTTAATTCTTAATCTAATAAAAATTTCATCTTTCTAAAACATGGCTTAACTGGGTTAAAAACAATGTTATTTAAGACATCGTTTACTGTAAACCAAAATCAATTAATATTGAGTAGAAAAAGGACATTATTTAAGACATCTTATTTCCAAAACGTTTATTTAAAGTCTTTAACAAAGATTTCTTATTTTCCAAATCATATCATTTTTAATAAGTTGAAACCACGTTATCTAACATAGTAAATTCAAATTAGTTAGTATTCGAGTGAAATGGATTCGCAGAAATTAAATCAATTTATACTTAATACTAATTTCCATATTCAACAAATACTATGGGTATAATAATGATGAAATCACTTTTTTTAATTTACATGGATAACACAAGTTCCATCCTTGGACCTTAATACAGAGCTTAACTAGAATCTTCTTCATATAATAAAAATCTGGTTTAATTAATTCTATTGAAAATTCTTTACTTTTGAAAAAAACTTAAATGGGATCTTTTTAGAGCATCTAGGCTTTGCCTTCGATCTGTTCCACCCATTACCTAGAAAGAGAAAACGGAGGTCTGGTAAGTTCAGGGCACAGGTTGCTCCATTCCTAACGTTAGTTACACACCTTGTTTTACCTTCCTAGATCTCACAAGTGGGACAAATGTACTAATTTTTTCTGCATACTCAGTTTATTATTACATTCCAGGAAATGATTTCAACTATATTGTTTAAGTGTTATAAACAATTTCTCTTAACCATTCATTTAAACTCTTATTAGAACTTCCGAATCATCTTTAAAATAATAGTTCTTTATTTAAAGACATTTATAAAAGATTCGGGAAATAATAGTTAAGTTTAAATTTATACTTCTAAAGTTTACTGAAACTGCTGTAGAAAAGTGTTGCGGATAGTGTTTTAAAAGCTTATTTGATTAAAACAACTTTTTTTATCATTTGAAAATCCATATTTATAACTCAAACCTCTTTTAAAACATTTTAACATATTTATCAAATTTATTTCATATTTTGAAACAATTAAAAATATTCATTTTAAAGAATTTTACACTTTGGTCACTTAACCGCTAAAGCGCGATTTCCTAAAAATTTGCTTTGGACATATTTTAAAATTTACAAGATGAAATCTTGATTTTATTTCTTCATTTAAAAGCTATGGGCATAATAGTTTGTAAAATTCTTACTTTGATGAATTTCGAGCTGTATTCTACTTCGTATACTCATTTGAATTCTTTGGCGCGAAATCACGAACTGTCGTTACGTGACGCGCCTAGTTTTTTGACTTGTTTTTCAATATTGACATAACTTCTTCCAATTAAATTTTTATTACTTAAAGACATTTATAAACTATTTTAAATCAATATTTTATTATTTGGTTTATTTAAACCCCATTTTCACTTATTTTCAAAATTCCTTATTATATTATTTTAATTTCCAATTTTCCATCCCTTAAACTTTTATAAGTTATTTATCTTCTTTTCTACATCTTTAAACTTTAAAATTTATTAACTTTAAAGTCTACTAACTTCCATTTCCAAAATATTTTCAAACTTTTAACTTTTGTTTTCATTCCAATTTTCTATCTTTTCTAAAATGATTTCTTTTTCTATAGTTAATTTAAAAAGAGACTTAACTATACCAAATATACCACATATGATTTCTAAACAAGTGTGGTTTCAACAACTACAATGGTTAACTATTTTAAATATGACAATATAAAGTAGTCATAACCAAATTTAACTAAGATATTGGTAAAATCATCATCAGCAATCATCTATTCATCAAAATTCATTCACATAACCAAATCCATTTAAACATCCATGTTTCAACTAAACACTGTCCAATCAACATATTATCATTGGATATAAGCATGGTTATCATAACAACAATCAAAATAAAATTTCAAAAATAAAGAAGCTTACTAACCTTTGTTTTGCAATTCTTTTCACTAAAAACTAAAATATCCTTCCTTTGCGCTATCAATACACAATGACACGTACAAATGCAGATGTAGCTCGCTAATGGTGTGGAATGTTTGGACTAGGGGGTTCGGTTGGGCACTTAGGTTTGTGGGGATGTATGGCTTTGGTGGAGGGTGCGGGTGTGTGCTTGGGAATGTGGGTGCATGTGTGGCTTGGGTGGTGGATTTTGGTGCGGGTTTGTGGATGGTACAAGTGTGTGGTGGGATGTAGGTTCGGGTGGAGGTGGGTGCATGGGTTTTGGGTGTGTGTGTGGCTCGGGTTTGGGTGTGGGGTGTACAGTTGTGGGAGTGTGGGTGCTTGGGTGAGTGGTTTAGAAGGTAGGGATGTTGGATGCCATGGAAGAGATGGAGAAAGTGAAGAAATGGTGAAGAATGAAGTGTGAAGAAATGGAGAGATGAAGATGTTATTTATAGTTGAAGCTTTCTACTCAAATTACCTTACTAACCTTAGCAATCTGAATTTTCAACCATATTTTTCCAAGGCAAGAATGGACATGAAGGAGATGGCTATTAATAAGATGAGATATGTGGATTTGAGATTTGTACTAAATGAAATGATTATGCAACTTTTAATGAAAATACCAAATGCTCCTTTTCCATGTATGATTTTGACCCTTAAGTACATATCATTTAAGAAGAAAGGATGTTTGAGTATTTATTTGAAATGATTATGTTTAGTAAAGGATCTTACTTAAATTAACATATAACATCAAACTCTTTCTTATTTTATTTACTTTTAAAAAATAAACCCGTTTTGGCATTATTTGCTAATGTAAAAGTTAACAATTGTGTAGTTTTTAATTTAAAAGAAAATCATGTTGCAACAATCTCAAAACAACTTTTGTTTGGTAACCGGTTGTAAATCTGAAATTGAATTTCCGGTCATGCTTGTAGTTTAATTTAAACCATTTATCCATGTAAAGAAAATTAGAAAATATGTTTCTCATTATTTTTAAATAATTAAAACAAGTTTATTTGAGTTATAAATCCTATATTAAATAGTATTAAAATGAAAATACGACGTCGAATTGACAAAATGTGACGAAGTTAGAATATCTTATAAAACAAGTCCATATATATTCATTTAACCTTATAAATTTATTATTATTGTTATCAAGTGAATTTGATATGGATTATATTTCAAAACTAATTTAAAATGATTATTTGAATATATACTTAACTTTATCAAAACCCACTTTTGTCAATTTCCCAGAGGAAATCCCAAAAATCTTTATTTTCCTAAACAAATTCTAAAAATAATTTTACCATTCTTATTTATCATATATAACATATTTATTTAATTTTTAAAAATCCCACGTTAAAATCAATTAAATATTCCATTTTTAAAGTGGTGAAATTACGGGTCGTTACACAGCCTTTTGACTAGACAGCATCTAGACGGACTTGATGAACCATACTTGAAAGCTATCAAGGCAAACAACCCAAAGAGATTGCCACAGAGTCTGAAAGTCAAGTACAACCAAGATCACAAGATCAACATAAGACCATCCCACAAATTCTTAGGGTCAAATCCATCTAAGTGATGGATCAATACCAATCCATCCTCATGGATCAGTACCAATCCATAAACTTGCACCCACATCTCTCTAAGTTCTCCTACACTCAAGTGTTGACGGTAGCCACCCGTATCAAGCTCAATTGGTCGATCGCATATCGTTTGTTGTCGGTGCCTCAAATGCCTGAAATCAGCAACTCCCTTCCTCCACTGATCTATCTCTTGGACTAAAAACAAGCTCATAGCAGTACAAACAAGTTGGAAATCATGAAGCTATCAAGAAGTTGCTTCATCCCAAATAAACAAAAATGATCCATAAGTGAATCTTATGGATCGATACAGATCCATGCTCGTGGATCAGTACCGAGTTGTTAACCTAGCCATATTTTCTCAACAACAATTGCAGCTTGGTAGTGGGAATCGTAAAGGTAGGCGTGGTGGAGCATTTATTGGCAACCTATAGCTATAAATAGAAGGCTAGGGGCTCATTTACGAGGGTCTTTTAGCTTCCTTGAAATTTTTAGATATTTCTTTGTAATTACCTGTGGAGTGGTACTGAATCATAAGAACTGTACTTGTAAAATAGCAAGATAATCAATAGAAATCTCAAGTGGACGTAAACAACAATTAGCTGAACCACTATAAACTTTTGGTGTCTTGTTTTTACTCATTTTCTATTTACATTTCTTCATTTCATTCTCGATTCTAATTTCTTTGGTGTTTGCACCACTTTTAATACTAACAATACACACACACACATGTATGTATATGTAGATATATATATATATGTGTGTGTGTATTTATAATAACAAAGAATAAATTGAATTAATTTAATTTTCTATTTAAAACGAAAAGCATAATGCTAAAAAAATTATCTGTTTAAATTAATTATACATAAATAAAATAAATTTATATAATTTTATTTTCAAATCTAAAAGTTTATTTTTTTTATAAATTAGCTGAACATAAATATTTAATGTATTTACATGTATATTATATATAACATATATATAGTTTAAAATAATAAACATAGACATATATATGGAATTAATTTAATTTTAAAATAAAATAATTATTCCCAAATATAAAATTTAGAATATGCTTACATTTATGAGCATATTCATATGAATTAAAACTAGATTAGAAATATTATCTCTTACCAAAATAATCATGTCAAGGGTTAGTGCATTGTTTGTACTGAAATTCCTCTTGGAACACCCCCATATCCGCCTTCTCCAAAGATAAAGAAATTCTCCACTAAGCCTAGGATAGGCTGCTAGGGTTTAGGGTAGAACGCCAGAAAAAATGTATCTCTAGTTATGGTGGAGGGTATCCCATTTATAGCTAAGGGCTTGCACCATTTTCTCAACCCCTTAAAGACTTGGTAAAGTCACCCGCCTCCGACTAATGTGGTTGTTCTTAATATGGACCAATTTTGGTCAAATATTTGATTGACTCTTATTTGAACCACCATTTATTAATTAACTTATAGCTCCTCAATCGATCGAGCCGACATATTACTTTTATACACTGTTCTATCCAATTTAAGCTTGAAACAAATAATTAAAATAACTAAACATTTGTATAATATTTGTACTAATTTATTATTAATTTATAACATTCATAAATTAATTTTATCCTTAGTTGAATTTGAAAATAACTGATAACACGGTCATATTGACTCTTGGCTGTGAACTCGATCCATAGTTAATATTTAAATAATTAAATATTAAAATCTGTGTGGATTTTGCTAAAGCACGGCATAGGGTCAAGTTCAAGGCTTATAGACCATTTAGGCAAAATCATATTTCTGATCTAAAATATGCCCACCTAGTAATGATAATTTATACACATATTTTTTTCGTCATTAGTGTATCACTTAGATATCTATGTTGGTGCCTAAGGACTTGGTTTTGATGACAACAACTTTAGGAAATCATATAAAATATTAATGTTCTATCAAGGTATATAGTATATAGTGCAGGATATTAGACAAGTGTTGATATAAGAAGACTATACAGTATCAAGTAAAGATTGAAGAGTTAAAGATGTTGATATAGAGACTCAAGAATGAAGACTCATGATTATTCAAGAGTTTAAGATTCCAAGATATTCCAGATAAGTTATAGAGTCTAGAATCTTTGTTAAAATTTTGATAACACTTGATCTCTCTCTCTATTTTAAGTTTTAAAATAGTCTTAAATTGTTTTGGTTTTTAAATATTATTTTCAAAATAGCTTTTAAATAGTTTTTAAAATTCTTATACTTATGATTTTAGTTTTAGTATTTTACCAAGGTATTGTTTTTATTAGATTTTGATTTACATTAGTTTATTTTTCAAAATTTTTATCATATAGTTTTATTTAAGTTTTATTATGATTATAATGTATATATTATATTTAAACATACTTACAAAGTATAAAATTATTTCACAACACGATACATTTTCAAAATATTATTTTAAAGTGATTTTTAAAATTACAAAGAGTATGTCGACATACTCTAACCCTATTTGTCGGCATACTAGCTGTGAATTTCAAAATTCAATTTTCAAAAGAAGTGTTTATTCGTCGTATCTCTTCACGAATAGACATGACCATTATTCTTCTATAAATACTTGTGTTTCCAACAAATTTTTTAATCACTTTTCATTGTTCTTCTCTCCTCCTTCTTCTATCTCATTTTCTAAAACAAATTATAATCATACTTTGCCGAATTTCAAGCAGAATCAAACTCTAGTGTGATTAGTTTGATTCTCTATCATTTGCTCTCTGATTTCTATCATCTCTCTCACTCCAATCAAGATCTAAGCAATATTCAAGGATTATAGGATCATTTGTAATCAAGATTGAAGCTCTGAGTTTGTATATCTCTATCAAATTAAACCGATATAAAAGAAATCCGTACAAGGAATTGTACGGGACTAGATGTAAGGTAACTCCAAACCGGTATAAAATCTTGGTGTGTTCTTTCCTTTTACTTTTATTGCATTTACTGTTTATCAGTATTTTGATTCTTTGATTGTTAATCTCATTATTCTAAGTATAATTCAAAAGATTTCAAAAAGATTCAGATAAATTAGAAAACACTATTCACCCCTCTCCAGTGTTAACTTAACCGTAAGATCCCTACCCCGCAATCTTATATTTGTATAAGAGCATTGGTTTTCGAAGTATTCATAAACTGATTTTTGAAAAGTTTTAAAAATATTTTTAACACTATTTTCGAAAGGATAATTTGTAAAATCATCATTACAGTGTTTCATAGATTTGCATCTATTCATTATGAAAAATCACGTGATCTATTGAAAAGGAATAAATTGCAGGAACAGATGTGTTACATGGCTTTTAATGAACAAACATATGATAATCAGACACTATAGATCAAAAAGGATAAATGGATATTGGATAATGGTTTTCAAGGCACATGACTGGAAATCCGGAGATTTTGAAAGATATAGTTTACAAAGATGGAGGATCAGTCAATTTTGGTGATAATTCTAAAGGATATGTGGTTGGCATCGGCAATGTCGGTAATACTAAAACTTATACTATTTTCAATGTTTTGTTAGTTAGGAATTTAAAACATAATTTATTAAGAATTAGTCAGTTGTGTAATAAAGGTTTTAAAATTAGATTCGTAAAAGAAAAATGTCATATTGAAGATAATGAGTCAAACATTATCTTTGAAGGTATTAGGAAATGAAACATTTATATATTAAGTGTGAAAATCTCAAATGATAACTTAAATCTTTCGCCTGAAACAAGTGACCCTTGGATTCGGCATATAAGATTTGGGCATTTGAATTTCAAACTTATTTCTAAAATTGCTAAAAATGATTTAGTTAGAGGTCTTCCCAAAATGAACATCAAAGTTAATAGTCTATGCGATGTGTGTCAATTAGGTAAACTTAGAAAAAGTTCATTTAAATCAAAAGATATTCTACTTCTCATCCCCTTGAACCTCTTCACTTAGATCTTTTTGCTCCCTCTTAAATATAATCTATAAATCATAGTAGATATGTATTTATAATCGTAGATGACTATTCTACGTTTTCGTGGACGATTTTCTTAAAACTTAATAGTGATGCTTTTGAAATGTCTAAGATCTTTGTTAAACGAACTTGAAATCAAATGTCCAGAAAAATAAAACTACTCGAAGTGATCATGGTGGTGAATTTGAAAATGAAAATTTGAGAATTTCTGTAATAAGAAAGGTATAACCCATAATTTTTCATTTCCAAGAACACCACAACAAAATGGAGTAGTAGAACGTAAAAATAGAATGATTCAAGAGTGCGCTAGAACTATTCTAAATGGTAGTAATTTACCTAAGAATTATTGGCTAAGGTAGTTGATGCTGCATGTTATATACTAAATAGAATTTTAATAAGACCATTAACTAAGAAAACTTCTTATGAACTATTTTATAATAAGAAACCTAAAGTGTCATATTTTAGAGTTTTTGGTAGTAAATGTTTTATTCTAAATACTAAAGATAATTTAGATAAATTTAATGCTAAATCAGATAAAGAAATTTTTATTGGATATTCAAATAGAAGTAAAGCTTATAGAATTTTTAATACTAGAACTAATACTAATAAAGAAACACTACATGTCTCATTTGATGAAAATTTCAAAATTCATAATCAAAATATTGATGAAGAAGAAAATATTGATAGTGAAATTGAAAGTAATGAGAACACTAAAACTTATAATAATAATGAAAATTTATATCCAAATAAAAGAACTAGATACTTAAGGGATCATCCTACAGAAAATATACTTGGTCATATTGAATCTATTGTTAAAACTAGAAATCAATTAAATAAAATGAGTAATGTAGCTTTTATTCAACCATTGAACCTAAAAATCCAAAGGAAACATCAACTGATGATTCCTGGATTCTTGCTATGCAAGAAGAATTAAATCAATTCACTAGAAATGATGTATAGGAATTAGTCCGAAGACCTAAGGATAAATCTATTATAGGCACTGAATGGGTATATAGGAATAAAATTGATGAACAAGGAGAGGTCGTAAGAAATAAAGCTCGATTAGTTGCACAAGGTTATTGTCAAGAGGAGGGTATGGACTTTGATGAAACCTTTGCACCTTTAGCAAGATTAGAGGCTACAAGAATCTTACTTGCTTTCGCTAACCATAATAATTTCAAATTATATCAAATGGAGTTTAAAAGTGCATTTTTAAATGGATTCATTAAAGAAGAAGTATATGTAGAACAACCCCCACTTTTCAAAGATGAAAATTACGAAATAATGTTTACAAATTAAAAAAAGCTTTATATGGTCTAAAACAGGCTCCTAGAGCTTGGTATGATAAACTTAAATCCTATTTATTACAATCAAACTTTGAGATAGGCAAAGTAGATAGTATCTTCTTTATTAAAAGAAATAAAAATGATATCTAGTTAATACAAATGTATATAAATGATATTATTTTCGGATCCACTAATGAAAATCTAAATAAAGAATTTCAGAATTAATGATAAAGGAATTTGAAATGAGTCTTTTGGGAGAACTAAATTATTTTTTAGGATTACAAATTAAACAACTAGGTAATGGAATTTTTATTAGTCAAGAAAAATACGCTAAAGACTTAGTTACAAAATTTTGTATGCAAATACCAGAGGTAAACCAACTCCTATGGAAACTAATGAAAAATTAAACAAAGAAGAAAATTCAAAAGAAATAGATCAATAACTATACAGAGGAATGATTGGATCACTACTCTATATAACTACTAGTAGACCTGATATAATGCATAGTGTTTGTCTCTGTGCAAGATATTAATCTGAACCTAAAAAAACTCATTTAAAATCAATAAAACGAATTTTAAGATCTATTAATAACACATTAGACTATGGACTCTTTTATCCAAAAGATGATTCATTTGAATTAATTTCATGTAGTGATGCTGATTATACCGGTTGTAAATCAGATCGAAAATTACAAGTGGAACTTGTCGCTTTTTGGGACACTCTCTGGTTTCCTATTTTACTAAAAAGCAAAATATTATCTCTCTGTCTACGACAGAAGAAAAATGTATTTTAGCAGCGTTAGCTTGTGAACAGGTTATCTATATGCAACAAATTCTTAGAGATTTTGGTTTAAATTTTACTAAATCACCAATATACTACGATAATATGAGTGCGATTAAGCTACCTAAAAATCCAACTCATCATGCTAGAACTAAACATATTTGATGTAAGGCATCATTTTCTAAGAGATATTGTAAAAAAAGAAGTTATATCACTTGAATTTATAAAGATTGAAAATCAAGTAGCTGATATTGTGACGAAACCATTGAATCAAACATCCTTTACTAAGTTAAGAAGAGAATTAGGTATTTGTTCTCTATCGGAAATTTAAAAAATTATAACTTAAATTTAGATAATTAATAAGAAATTTTTTTTTTAAAATTTCAATGACATACACGACCACTATATGTCGACATATAATGGCAAATTCACTTTTTAAATTTTCCCTCTAAAATTTAATTTGGTGTTTATATAAACAACAAATTCAACTTTCTTCTTCATTTTCTGCCTCTTCACTGTTCTTAACTTCTGAAATAAATAAATCATGGCATCCTCTCTAAATCCAAACATAATTCAACATTTTACTACCAATCTCCTACCCCCAGACCCTTCAAAAACACTACTATGGCAAAAGATATCAAATTGGAGGAAGATATGAAGAATGTTATGGAGATGTTCACTGAAATTCAAGTCATATAACTTTGTATGTTGAAGGAATAAGAGAAACAAAGTAGGATTCTGCGTAATCTTCAGAAATATCTATTGAATGGCCCTACGAATCCAATAATTATTGAAAATTATTCCGCAAATTTAGCCATTCATAATCCTCTTCAAAGCAACAAAGAAGAAGAGGAAGAAGAAGAAGAAGAAGAAGAGGAAGGGGAAGAAGAAGAGGAACCATATACTGAAGTGGATGAAGAGTTCAATGCGTTGGGGAAGTTTGTTACGACTGAGATGGAAATCTCGTTGAAAAAAGGGAAACTTTTGCTTTACTTATCCTCATTGTCCCATTCATAAGTCTCCTATCATTAAGAATCCTCGTTAGAATATGACATCTTCTTCGTTTAATAGTGCGTATTTTAACTTTAATTTGACTTTATTGTGTGTATGGATTGAATAGTTTGTAAATATGAAAATTGAATGAATATATAGTATAGTTTGATTACTATTAATGATTTGTGATTCACTTATCATTTCTTATATATCATTCTTTTCATTTTGCATTTCATGATCATGTCACTTATCGTTTCTATATATATTTATAACATTATAAGTATATAGTGTTTATTTAAAAGGGAGTTAGAATTAGTATTAAGAGTAAGGAATAGAATTATAGTTATAGTTATAGTTAGTTATTTTTGATTGATCCAAAAGGGGGAGAAATATATAAAATACTAGGCATGGATTAAGGGGGAGTTTTATGTGGCATAGATTAAAGAGAAGTTGTATTATATTTTATATACAAAGTTGACATCTCAAAAAGAGGGAGATTGTTAGTGCCTAAGGATTTGGTTTTGATGACAAGAACTTTAGGAAATCAAATAAAATATAAATACTAATGTTTTATCAAGGTATATAGTATATAGTGCAGGATATTAGACAAGTGTTGATATAAGAAGACTATATAGTATCAAGTAAAGATTGAATAGTTAAAGATGTCGATATAGAGACTTAAGAATGAAGACTCATGAGTATTCAAGAGTTCAAGATTCTAAGATATTCCAAAAAAGTTATAGAGTCTAGAACCTTTGTTAAAATTCTAATAGCACTTGATCTCTCTCTCTCTATTTTAAGTTTTAAAATAGTTTTAAAATGTTTTGGTTTTTAAATATTCTTTTCAAAATAGCTTTTAAATAGTTTTTGAAATTCTTATACTTATTATTTTAGTTTTTAATATTTGACCAAGTCATTGTTTTTATTAGATTTTGATTTATATTAGTTTATTTTTCAAAATTCTTATCATATAGTTTTATTTAGGTTTTATTATGATTATAACGTATACGTATTATATTTAAACATACTTACAAAGTATAAAATTATTTCACAAAATAATACATTTTCAAAATAATATTTTAAAGTGTTTTTCAAAATTACAAAGAGTATGTCGACAAACTCTAACCCTATATGTCAACATACTAGCCGTGAATTTTAAAAATTCAATTTTCAAAAGAAGTGTCTATTCGTCGTATCTCTTCACGAATAGACATGACCGTTATTCCTCTATAAAAACCTTTGTTTCCAATGAATTTTAATCACTTTTCATTGTTCTTCTCTCCTCCTTTTTCTCTCTCATTTTCTAAAACAAATTGTAACCATACTCTGTTGAATTTCAACTAGAATCAAACTCCATTGTGATTAGTTTGATTCTCTCTCATTTGCTCTTTGATTTCTATCATCTCTCTCACTCCAATAAAAATCTAAGTGCTATTCAGAGATTATAGGATCATTTGTAATCAAGATTGAAGTTCTGAGTTTGTAAATCTCTATCAAATTAAACCGATATACTTGTCGGTGTGATTGTAGCCCGTGAAATCAATTGGGTGTGCTTAGTAGCTCGTAAATCTAGTGGGTGTGCTTGTAGCTCGAAAATCAAGCGGCTTTACTCAAAGGCCGCGATTCTGGAGGGTGTGTTTCGTAGCCTTGAAATTGAGATTGTATTTGCATTTACTAGTTGAAAAGAAATCTATACAAGGAATTGTACAGGACTGGATGTAGGGTAACTCTGAATCGGTATAAAATCTTGGTGTGTTCTTTCTTTTTTACTTTTACTGCATTTACTGTTTATCTGTGTTTTGATTCTGTGATTGTTAATCTCATTATTATAAGTGTAATTTCAAAAGATTTCAAAAAGATTCATATAAATTAGAAAACACTATTCACTCCCCCTCTAGTGTAATCTAACCTTAAGATCCCTATTTCGCAATCTTACAATCTAGAGTTTAGTCTACGGTCAAAAACTTTATTAATATCCTTGTTAATTACATAGGTCAATTTAAAATCCTTGGATAAATCCAATAATGTTTATCGATTATCTTATTTACTATGGCTAGAGATTTTAACTTACTAATTACTATGATAACGACCTTCAATGAAAAGGAGATAAATCCTCTATTGAGTAGTGTTTCACTTCATGTGTTTTAACATGTACTAAACTATGGTCATAATATGGTCACCATGCCATGTGGTTAACCATAAACAAATTACAATCTACATACTTAATTTGACAATACTCTCAAATCAAAGACTATTGTACATCATTACCCTAAGATCGTTTATTTTGACATAGTTATATTAACCTATAAAAGACTCTCGTCGAGTTGTTATGTAATTGTTCAAATAACTAGTACGTAATCCCATGGCAGCCCCAATAGTCACGAGTAAATCACCATCCATCGTATAGAGAGTGTTATATACGTAGTCTTAATAAATGTAATGATATCCTTTTCTCGATAAATCTCAACTAAGAACATTTAAGGAGTTGGTGTTTTTTTTATATCGATTCAATACTCATTGTTACGAACTTCATAACTATAATTGATTAAACACCACTTTTAAGGATTTTCTACTTATATTTGTTTAATGTTATTAATTCATTGCTTGTATCACAATATAACCACATGTATAATAGAAAAAACCCAAAAAACCAACTATATATATAAATAAATTTTAATATTAAATCGGATTTATCGATTATTTTGTTTAGTGGTAAATATATATAGTTGGAAATTAATGAGCTTATGGATTTTAAAAATGAGGAGTTTGAAAGTAAGTGTATATATATATAGATAAGTATTTTAGAAATCATTTCCTATATGATAAAATTATATTATTTGCTTTCAAAACTATAAAACTCTTATTGGCTTTTATTGTGCTAGCCTTTGGCTATTTATATGCTATTTTTGCATTTCTTGCATGACTTTTGAGATTATTGCTTTCTTGCAATTTTTGCCTTTACTTGAATGAGAAATCTAATTAAATGATTTAGCAATACAAGTGGTATGGAACATTTGTATTACTTTATCGGCTAATTCTTTGACTAGTTCAATTGAATATTTTAGTCGAGTGGGATTTACAATCTTTTAGTAAATATTTAAGTATCGCAAAGTGGTTATGGGACATTGGGCGATACTCATTTAGTTACTAATTGTGAGTATATTATGCTTATCGAATGGAGTTTACTAGCTTATAGTGAATATTCGAGTAAACCGGTTTGGTATGGGACATATGGTTGTACTTGAGTAATTACTATTCGAGAATATATGACACTTATTCTGGCAAGTTTCAGACTCGTCCTTGGAGTTTTATACGCTCTTATGCCTATCTTGGAGTTATATAGGCTTTCATGTCACCTTGGAGTTTTATAGGATTTCATGTCTATCTTGGAGTTACAATGGGATTTCATGCCCATCTTGTAGATCTATAGGCATTCATGCCTATCTTGGAGTTTACACGCACGTTCGGTGAATTCTTATATTCACTAATCTTGGAGTACTTTAAGCACCTTACTATTTCTGATTTCTAGATTTCTATTACTGATTTCTAGATTCCATGTGATTTGTGTTTCACCAATATTTCTTAAGGTTTGTTTACCTTCGGTGTTAACACAATCTATTATTGTAGCTTGCGAAGTGCTTGCTTTTGCTATGACTTGCGATGTGCTTATCTTTATGATTTTATGACTTATGACTTGCTTTTATGCTAGTGTTTTGGGTTTTGACTTGCTTTCAAGTGGTCTTATATTTTCTAGAGTTTGACTTGCTTTTATGCAGACTTTTGTGTTCTTGTGATTTTAGAGTTGGGTTCCTTATCACCATATTTGACATGATTGCCGTTGATGGGCATGAGAGACTTTGATGACACGGTGATTTGGTATTGATGTCTTTTATTAACATGTGGCATATTATGTAGTCCTTATTATGCCTTATGTTTTATGCAAGATTGTTAGCGAATGATTTCATGGTGATACCTTATGATATTTAGTGTAATACACTATAAGGTTTCTATACTTTTGATGTTTATGCATGCTTATTATATGATCTCACCTTTTGAATATTTAGAGATAGTCTGACCTATTTATTATTTTTGTAACACTCGGGTCGGACCGAGATTTGACAGATATAAGGACTCGTCGAATTATGGATTTTGTGCTAGCACTAGAGTAGACTATTTTGACTGTTTCGGTTTACTCCACTATTGTATACGTATGTACGTTTAGGATGATGGGTCATGTATATTAGTTAGCAGTTGGCTTGTACCTGATATGATATTTTGGATGTGATGTATATATATTTTGTAGACTCATATCTTACTATGTTATATGATATATATAATATTCCGCTGTGGTCTGTAACTCTGACTCTGATTTATTTATATTGTATACTGCTTTGAGTATTTTAAATCGGTATGTTTATTACTTTGTATTAATACCGTATACATCAAATTTTCAATTTAGATCCTCCTAATAGTAATAAAGACATGTAAGTGTGAGTCCGAAGATATATTCACATTCGAGCGCACTTAACCAACCGTATTCTTTGTGTTATTAGACGGCATTACTTGTAATGTTCTTTAATAATATGGGTATCGCGGTGGGGTCGTCACAACTTTGAACAAAATTGTTTACGAAGTTAAGATTACGTAATAAATTACAAAATTGTTTACGAAGTTAAGATATCCTACCTGCACTGGCCAATTATAATTCGATTTGCAATATTACCTTTTGTATCTACTCACTTGATCATGATCTCTTTGACACTGATAAACTACCGTATTATATGGAATTTGTGGAGGATGTGTCTTGCCTTCTTATATGCTCTGAGTTTCCTGGGAAATATGTATTGTTGCATTACTGTCACTATACAAGAGCATTGGACCTTCAATGCTTGGGACCACACCTAGCTCCTTAATGAATTTATGTGTCCATACTACTTCTTTTGCAACATCATCCAAGGCAATGTACTCGGCCTCCATGGTAGAATCAGCCATAACTTCTTGTTTGACACTCTTCCAACTAATTACCCCTCAATTGAAAGTAAACACAAACCTCGATACTGACTTACTATCATATACATTGCTTTGAATACTTGACTCTGAATACCCTTTCTTAAGGAGTTCAATGTTTTTGTAAATTAGGAACAAATCCTTAGTATTTCTTAAATACTTAAGGATGACCTTAACTATCGTCCAATGGTTTCCTCTCGGTTTAAATTGATATCAACTTACTGCACCTTTTGCAAATGCGATACCGACTTAGTACATAACATGACATACATGATTGATTATATTGCCAAAGCATAAGGAATTCGACTCATGCATTGTCTTTCCTCATTCATAGATGGGGAGTCTTTCTTATGAAGGAAAATTATGCATCGCACTAGAACATTTTCACACTTGGAATTTTCCATACTAAATTGCCTTAGCACAGTATCTATGTACACATATCGTGATAGTCCCAACACCCTTTTAGATCTTGGTTTATAGATTTTTATACCTAGTATACAGGATGTCTCACCTAAATCCATCATTGAGAAGTTATTAGACAACCAAGCCTTCAGTAAATGTAACATTGATACACTATTACTGATCAGTATCAAATCATCGTCTTATAAACCAAGAATGTTACAACACCGTTTTGCTCTTTCTTATGTACGAAAACTTCCTTTGTGTTTTGACAAAAACCAAACTATTTGATTAGCTTATCAAAACATCTGTTCCAACTTCGAGATGCTTGCTTAAGATCGTAAATTAATATTAAATCAACATGCCTTATCACCACTCTCAGTGACCTCGAAATCCTTTGGCTGTGATGTATAAAACATCTCTTCTAAATCACCATTTAGAAGAGCCATTTTAACGTCTAATTGCCCAATTTTGCAATATATTGTGCGGTGACTACAAATAGAATCCGAATGGATTTAAGCATGGTTACTGGGAAAAATGTTTTATCATAATCAACATCTAGAATTTGTTGGAAACCTTTTGCAACTAACCTTGCTTAGTAGTTCTTGACCTTTCCATCTGCACCAATCTTTTTCTTAAAGATCCGTTTGTAACAAATGGTTTTTATACCTTCGCATACATTTCCAAAGTCCAAACGTTGTTCTTGTACATGAATCCGTCTCGGATTTAATCGCATCAAGCCATAAGGTAAAGTCTTTACTCTCCAAGGCATGTCGATATGTAAGGGGTCATGAATAACACAACCCATATTCTTGCCGACAATGAGAAACCCATAGTATCTCTTTGGAACACGAGATTCCCTATTAGACCTTCTAATAGGTTATTTATTTTCTATAGGTGTTGAATTACTATTATTGTATTCGGTCTCTATGGAAATTTCATGGATCTTGTAACACCCATAAATTAATAAATAATTAATTAAAGGATTAATTATATGAATAAATGTTTTAATGATTTAATTATGAAACTAAATAATATAATGTGATAAGTATTTGGGTGTACATTTACTTGTTAAAGGCAGTGTTTAACAAAGCTTAACTTGAATGAATTAAATAGGGAAAGGGAATGGTGGGCCGGTGGCATATAAAGGGAAATAATACCTTCCAAATCCTCATCAATCCTATATAATTCATTCCTCAATTAGATTAAAATAAAAAGCTTAGAGCTTTTAATGGTGGTTGCGGCCTAAATAAGAAAAAGAGGAAATGAAGAAGGACAAAGCTAAGAGAACAAGAAACATCAATGAACTAATAAATCTAGGTGAGTAATATATTCTACAACTTTGTTTTATTCACTAAACTTCTCATGGTCAATATTATTTTGGTCAATTCTCATGCTTTATGCAATTAATACCATCTGAGAATTTAATATGATGTTATTAGAGATGTGTTTTGATTTATATAATTTTTTCGTAAGTAAATAAATTGATATAAATTAATTGAGTGTTATATATTATGGAAAATGGTCGAAAATAAGAGGTTTGAGGAATTGTTGTAAGAAAAAAATATATGTGTTTTTATTGTTTTTTGTAAATAAAATAAGTAACTTTGAAAGTAATTAAGTTTGACCAGAGGGCTAATTTGAATGTAGGAAGGCTAAATGCATGAAAGTCAGGAGGTGTTTTAATTAAAATAAGTTTAATAATGGGTCGATAGATCAGTTCCACATTTCATGTTGAACATTCAGTAGAGTACTAAATAAAAGAAAGGACTCAATCAAGCAAATAATGAGGCGACACATGTAAAGCTAATGTTAGAAGTGTAGAGAACGGTCCCCAACGTGTACCAAGAGGTAACACCGAAGGATTCGATGTCGAACTGAAATAAAATGAATCAGAATCTTAAGTATAAAGACTTAAGTAGGAATCTAATAAATGTTAAGAAAAAGGCTAGGATTAATAAACATAAGTTGTCAGTCGAGGGTCGAAGGCGGTCAAGGGTTAAGTATGAATTTTGAGTAGTGGAGGTGTTTTTAGAAATTTAAAAATTAAAATGTCATAAATCGCCGAAGCTAAACTAAGACAAACTTCCCCAAGCAAGACAGAGGGTAGTGATTATTTCCAAGAGTGGTGTTGCTCTCGACAAGATGTTGAAACCGAAGCTAGTGATTTTCAAAGGTAGAAATGTATGCTAAGACTGAAGATGGTAGAAACTGATACAAAACATTGATGATAATGTAGTGACATAGCTTAATGGATAGCTAAGTGAAAAGCCTAATAGTGAGTGGTTAGGTGGCATATTCAGTAATTGATGTAAGGCCTAAGGTGGTAGTCAAGGGACCGAGAGGTGAAGGATAAGGCCTTATTGGCATCCGCAAATGCAAATGTAGGTGTAAAGCCTTGATGGCAACCAAAATCGTGAATGCAGATATAAGGCCTAGTGTGGCAACCACAAACAAAAGCATTGGTGTAAGGAACAAAGAGGTAACCGTAATCAAAAGTGTGGAGTATGGCCTAAGGTTGCATCCAAGATACGAAAGCAATTGGTATAAGGCATGTTGTGGCAACTAAAGATGCAGTTTGAGACATAAGGCTTAATATGTTAGTCAAATACCGAAAGCGATGTAGGTGTAAGGCCTTGGTGGCAACCAAAATACGAAAGCATAGGTGTAAGGCTTGAAGTGACAACCAAAAATGAAAAGGAGCAGGCGCAAGGCTGGGTGTGGCAGCCGAAATATGAAAGCAAAGGTGTAAGACCTAAGTGGAAACTAAAAGAAAAAATGAGTTTAATGAAATTTAGAAAGTAGTGAAGGCAAAAGGCCTTGGTGGCAGCCGAATGCTAAGATAAGAACCTTTCCTTTAGTTTTGAAGGCACAAGGCCTTGGTGGTAGACTGAATAGAATGTTTTAGGTTTGGTTAGCATTTGTATGATAACTAATGGAAGATCGCGTAAAATGGATATTTAGACTAATTAAGACAACCTTGACCTTATTCGTGTTCTACGTTGTTTTGAATGAATGTTTTATTATAGTGAAGGAAAAACCCATTTTATTCTTTGGCGGCGTAGTCTCACAATGTTTTTTGTTTAGGGTAATTTGTTACTCATACCAGACTTTATGTTTGACCCATGTTTTCGTCATTGATTTCCCTATAAACTCATAGGTACCTGTTCAAGTGGGTTGAGTTTATGGGTTTAGACAAAGTGCATTTTTGTGGCGGACAAATAAAGGAGCCAAAGACAAAGAATGAGTCCTAGGAGTATTATTTTTTAATTTTAATTCTGTTGTACTAAGTATTTATGTCAGCATCTTTATATATTGGGCATAACACTATTATTTATGTTGTATTATATTTTTGACTTTTGCATAGGCATGAATATTGGGAATTAAATTTTTAAATTTGAATTGTAATGATGTGTTTCTTACTATTTAGTTAATATCTTTTTTTCTACTTAAGACCGTATAATATAACTGATCTCATCTCTATCGTTAAAAGATAATTCCAAGGTGACTGCAGCACACTGGGTTCAATCTTTGGGTTTTAGAATAAGGGATGTTTCAGTGGTATCAGATCTTAGGTTATGTGACATTTAAGTAAAACACATTTAATAAAAAGTCTAGGTAAGGTTAGATAGAAGAAAATAAACACCTTGGGGATGGCATACACTACTATACAACATATTTGCATTTGTTATGTAAAGACATATATAAGTCTAGTAGATATTTTCTATTATTAAATCACTTTCTTCCTTCTGTTTCTAAAACTTTCTTAGCAGAAATGGATATGAGAAGTGGAAGAATCACATTAGGATGAGCCAATGCTAGGAGGGAGAACGGTAGTACACAAATTGTCAGAGGCAATGGTAGGGAGATGCCTCTGGTACTGTGCAGTTAATGCCCTGCTATTACCCCGATATAACCCTGCTATATCTCATAGCAGATTTCTACCGCTATGATTTTCCATATAGCCCCAAATATAGCCTTTTCGCTTTATACCCCGCTATTTCCGCTATATCCCGTTATTCCCGCTATATTCCGCTATTTTCGCTATATCTTCTTTAAAAGAAATGAATTGAAAAATGATATTTATACATTATAAAAATTATGAAATTAATTTATTTAATTGAATTTTTAATATATTTTCAGAAATGAAAATTCCATAATATTCCACTAAATTCAATTATGTTATATAATAGTCTTATGTTTATTTATAGTATATTTGCACATGTTTTATTTAAAATTATTTATGTATTAATTTTAATTCAATTGAATGTTAATTTTTCATTTAATTACCATTTATATATTTGTAAAAACATTAAGTGCGAGTTTTATATGTTGTTTTAAAGTCATCCACTATATCCCACTATATCCTTGGTGTATCCCCGCTTTGACTTTTTGCACCTCCGCAGCATTAAATCCGTCAAGCGCTTTAACTGCACATATCTGGTAGTTGAGAATGAGGCAGTCCCATGTGTTATGGGAATGTATGTGAATGTTTTTTTCTAGTAGTTCATGATGCAGATAGTGAGAGAGAATACACCAAAAGTAGTAGAGCCGAGGCCGATTGTAAGTGAGGGCTTTTCGAAGCTGAACTAAGATTACCGAAACTTAGGAGGTAAAATGTTTATTGGGAGACTGCTGGTGGTAGATGTGTTGAATTGGTTGAAGGTGGGCGAGTGAATCTTCAGGGATTTAGGGCTAGATGATACTAAAAGAAATGGTTGGCTTCAAGACAGTTTCATGAAGATGCTTTGGATTGGTGGAAAATGGTGATCATAGAGACTCTTGCAGAGGTGATCACTTAGGAGCAGTTTAGGGAAAGGTTCGAGGCCCATTTTGCCTCGAGTCTTAGAGAAGTGTGCTATTGAGGGAGTTCATCGATCTTAGGCAAGGAGGTCTTTCTATAGAAGACTATGTCTAGATGTTCAATGCCTTGGAAAAATATGGCTAATAACCGATTAACAACCCGTTAAAGAAGAACAAGAAGTTTATCCTAGGGTTAAAGCAAGGTTTAAACATAAGGTGATGGCACACAAAGCATATCTTTTTGAGTTTGTAGTGGACATGACTAAAAGTTATGATAGTATGTACCGAGAGGAGAGAAAGGTGGAGGTAAAGCCAAAAGTGGAACAAAATAAGAGGTTCGCTCCATACCAAAAAGGTAAAAGGCGAAGCAACCAAAGGGAAAAACCTAGGAGGGCAAAGGTCGAAAGGATATTTCGGAGATCACATGTTACAACTGTGGACAAAACGAGAATTATGCATCAAAGTGCCTATAACCAGCTGGAGCAGCTAAGGTTAAGTGTTACAATTGTGATAAGCCAGACCATAAGAAGAAGGATTTTTCAGAGCTGAAGCAGACAAGGTCATTTTCCTAGTAAGGACCGAGAGGAGGGTCTTATACCAAGGTGAAAGGCAAGAATGTTATGTTGGAAGGTCTGCTTCTGATTTCCCATTTGTAGTTAGAGTTCTGTTTCATACAGGAGCTACACATTCTTTCATTTTGAAAGATGTGGTTGATAGTTTGGGGTTAGATGTTACCTATCTAGTTCCTTCGTGGTGTATGTCTAATCCAATTGGTGGGTATTCCACTCTTGGGTTAAAATGCAACAACCTAGAGTTTGTTTCATGTGACCATTTGGTTTTTTGCGACCCGTTTTTGTTTGACTTGTAGGATATAAGCTAATTTTAGGTATGGATTGGTTAGTGCCAAATTTATCGTTTTGAGAGAATCTTTGCCCAATGGAACCCGACAGGAGGAAAAAGAGTCTTAGTATCTTTGCATGAGATGAAGGGAAGGTGCTGGGTTTCATTATGTGCGATGGAAAGTCTAGAAAATGATATAAATGCAGTTTTTGTGGTTTGGGAATTTGCTAATGTCTTTAAAGTAGCAATGGGATTAACTTTGAGAAGAGCGATTGAGTTTCGCATGGATTTGGTACTGGGGGCATAACCTGTTAGTAGGCCATCTAGCATAATGCCGTTAAGGAAAGGAAGAATGAAGAAGCAACATGTGGAACTTGAGCCAAGGATTTTCATTAGACCAAGTAGCTCCCATGGGAAGTTTCAGTGATATTTGTGAAAAAGTCAAATGGATAACTTCGATTGTGCATCGACTACTGAAAGCTGAATGAGCTAACAGTAAAGCATCGACATCTATTGCCAATGATAAATAATCTATTTCTTCAATTGAGTGGAGCTAGAGTATTCTCACAATTAGATTTGGCTACAAGGTTCGATCAACTAAGAGATGCTTAAGAGTTTATTCATTTGACTGCGTTTAGGACAAGATATGGTTTTTATAAATGGTTAGTCATGCCCCTTGGGCTAGCCAATGCTCCAAAATTCTTTGTGATATTATGAACCAGGTCTTTCACAATCAGTTTCACATATTTATGTTGGTCTTCATATATGATATTTTAGTGTATTCTAAGGATGAGCGAGATCATGAATTCATCTTATATTGGTACTGGAAACCTTGAGATAACACAAGCTGAAGGTGAATTTTCTAAGTGTCAATTTTGGAAGCAAGAATTTGAGTTAATAAGATATGTGGTTTTGAAGAAGGGATTAGATGTAGAGCTTTCAAAGGTTGAAGCCATGAATTATTGGAAATAACTAAAGATTGTTACCGAGATGACGAGTTTCTTAGGGTGAAGGACGTACCAACCTCAAGCCAAGTGGGGTCAGGTGCCCCCACTCATCTTTTAGAATTTAGGTACAAGTACAATTTGATGAGGAGACTTGGAATGAAAGCTATTGTGCTTTATAAAAAACTAATAAAGAAAAAAACATGATAAAAAAATAGTCACCTTACTCTTGTCACTAAATAAATCTTGGTTAAGTATGGTCCATGTTAATCCTTTAGTTAACTTTAATTAAACATTCTTTTACTACTAATTGTCCTTCTACATAAACTTTTTTGTATGATACTTTAACTACAGAATGAAAATCAAGTCATACAAGTTTATATAAACTTCCAATATCGAGAAAATATTTATTTTAATATTCGCTTTTTTTCCTACGTCACTATTTTGTATTATATTGCAACGTAATACTGCAACTACAAGGTACTACTACAACTAAGTAGTGGTTAAGTGTTTGGATATATATTATACCATAATTTACTCGAATAGTAATAGTTTCACTATAATCTATACAACTTATTTGACTACAATTTTATAAAAATTAGAAGCATTATATATATTTTTACGATGAATATGAAATTTCTTTTCGTTCGCCCCCACTGTTTAGATTTTTTCGTATGTGACTGTTTGGGATCGGTCAGATAATATCGGAGATTCATTAGAGACTTCTCTAGGGTAGCAGCATCATTAACCAAACTTACCCAAAAGATTGAAAGGTATGTTTGGACAAGGGAGTGTGAGGTAGCCTTTCAAGAGTTGAAGCTTCGACTGATAGAAGCTCCAGTTTTAGTTATCCGGAAGGGAGTGGAGATATAGCAATGTACACGGATGCTTTGGGATCAAGGTTAGGAGCAGTGTTGATGCAGAAGGGTAAAGTTATAGGTTACAGATCAAGATATTTGAGACTCCATGAGGTACGGTATCCAACTTATGATTTAGAGTTAGTGTTAATTATCTTTGTGTTAAAGATTTGGAGGCATCACCCTTTAAGGGAAATGTTTGAGTTGTTTGCTGACCATAAGTCTTTAAGATATTTGTCCTCTCAGAAGGAGCCGAACATAAGATAATAAAGATGGTCAGAGTTCTTGGCATCATATGATTTTGGGATAGAGTATACCTCAGGGAAAGGAAATAAGATTGTTGATGCCTTGAGCCGAAAATAGTAGAGTTGTGTTTTGGCTATGATTGAAGAATAGAATGTTTTGGAGACTTTGGCTACCTATAATGTACGATCAAGTGCTAGTGCAAGTCAAACTTTGAGGATATTACATGTCTGGAAGTTCACCTAGCTCTCATCGAGAAGACTCTGACTAAAAAACATAGGTACGGATGCACGAGGAGAAATGTAAGGAATATATGATGGATATTAGGAAGGGAGTCATAATTGTAAAGTGAGCTTCGCTGCCTCAATTTGTAACAAAAAATCTTTTAGTCGGAATAGTAAGGCGGAAAGAAGATTCACAATGTGTCAAAAGTATCCAAGGTTTGAAGAGTGGTGCCGAGACCAAAGAGCTAAAAGGCTTCGATATTGATGTGAAAGCTTGGCTTCAAAAGACGGGAAGGTTGTATGTTGCGGATAGTGGAGACCTTTAGAAATTAGTCTTAGATGAATGTTATCATTCTAGGTTTGCTATTCATACTGGAGGCACTAAGACATATATAGATATGAAGCAGAACTTCTACTGGGAAGGGATAAAGAGAGACGCTGTAGAATGTGTGAAGAGATGTTTCACATGCTAACAGGTTAAGGCAGAACATCAGAAGCTAAGTGGACTTTTGTAGTATTTGAAAGTTCCAGTATGGAAGTGGGATTTAGTTCGATGGACATTGTTGATGGTTTGCCAAGGACTGGAGCAGGGAATGAAAGTATATTGGCTATAGTAGATAGATTGACTAAGAGTGCCCATTTCATTCTGGCAAGTCTACAAGGACGATAACCAAATTGGTTGAGATATATGTTAAGTCTATAACAAAGCTTCGTGGAATTCAAACTACTATAGTTCATGGCCGAGACCCATTATTTTCCAATGGGTTTTCATGGAACCTACAGAGTGCTTTGGTTTCAGAATTGTGTATGAGTGCTGCTTACCATCCACAAACAGATGGCCAGACTGAGAGAGTCAATCGAGTGCTGGAAGATTTGCTGAGAGCACGTGTTTTAGACTTTTGTGGACCTTGGGAAGGTCCTTTTCACTTAGCGGAATTTTCGTACAACAATACTTACCAACCCAGTATTGGGATGACACCTTTTGAGGCATTGTATGGAAGACCTTGTAAGTTGCCAATGAGTTGGTGCGAGATAGGAGATAGACTTGTTCTAAGGTTGGATCTTGTAAGAGGAGCTTCAGAGAGGGTTGAATAGATTCAACAAGGATGAAGGATGCTCAATCAAGGCAGAAGAGCTACACCGATAGGAGGCGAAAGGATTTAGAATTTGATCTAGGGGATCTGTATTTATTAAAATGTCACCAATGTGGGGCACTATAAGGTTTGTAAAGGTCGTAAAGTTGGCACTAAGATATGTTGCCCCATTTCTGATACTAGAGAGAATCATCAAAGTATCCTATAGAGTAGAATTGTTGAATGCTTTTGCTATGTTCCATAATGTGTTTCATGCATCACATATAAGGAAGTGTACCTGAGACCTTGAGTTAGTAATGAAACTAAGAGCTATGGATGACTTGGTTATTGAACCAAAAAAAGACTTATGGAAGGAAGCTCATTCGGGTTACAGACTGAGATGCAAAGAAACATCGAAATAAGGAAGTAAAGCTTATATAAGTCTAGTGGAGCAAGGATCAAGATGATTGTACATGGAAAAAAGAGGATAAGATCAAGAGTACTTATCCCAAGTTTTTTGTTTAGCTTAGCATGTATTCTTGCTATGTTTTGTTTTAAACTATGTATATTCATAATATTATAGTTGTTTAGTGCTTGGATAGAGGCACATTTCTAAAGAGCATATGTGTTTTTGAAAACACGCATAGAAACAAAAAGAATTGCTAATACTCGGTCGGAATTTCGAGGACGAAATTGATAGAGGTAAGGGTATACCCTAGGAGCAATTCTGTAATTTACTATATATTATTAAATCTGTAATAAAATCTCGTTCGAAAAAAGGTGTTTTTATTTCTATTATACACTTGATATTATATGTTGTATTATTTATTTATTTAATTTAAGTATATTTAATAGAAAACGTATAAATGAAACATTTTGTGATAGTAATTACAATGTGTTATGATCATGAGCAATTTATCACAATAAAATAAACATATCATTTTTAATATTCTCAACTAAGATGTATCGAGACTGGATATCAATGCATCATTTGAAACTAGAGTATGTAACACTTTCCAAACATTGGACAGTATATTACTCAGGGTTGCTGGGGCATCAAGGGGTTACATACTGATAGTTATTAGATGACTATGGAATGATTCGCTTGATAGTTTTCCATTGGTTAATATATTGAACATAGAATATTGAAGTGACAATATTACATTGTTCTCTTGACTTGACAATACTACTGAACTTCAATGTGCACACTCCACTTTGATTATAGTCAAATCGTCGCATGATGTCCATCGATCGACTATAGTTGGGTCTGAGTTAAAGCATTGGAAGTGAAACACTATTCAATGGTGAATTCGTCTACTCGGTTATATGGGCTTACATGGTCAACTGTAGTTACCTCAAAGTAAAAGTCTTTGGCCAGAGCATATTAGTTAATAATAATTGTTATTATTGAACCAAGGACTTTGTCTTTGGACTATATAAGTCGAACATGGATGATATTGGAATTCTGACCAAAACCAAATTCCATAATTCCTAATGTGATATAGCTTTTATGAAGAGAATTGGTGCAAATAATTGTCGCTACAAGGTATCGATTAAAATAATAAAATTGGATTTGATCGAAACCATGTAAGCAAAACTTGGCTAAACTATCACATGCTAGCTTAGGTGATGTGAGAACAGTAATATTTTAATCGTTCGATATTACTCGCTAACTGAATTTACACTTAAGAGTCGCACAACCACAATGTTGAATACTCTGAATACCACCTAATTTAATTATTATTGTTATAGATTAATTAAATTAATTAGTATTTTTGAAATATTAATTATAAAATTCAATGTAATTTATTTGAATCAGTATTGAAAGTAGTGCGTATATAAAAGTTATACATGCACGTATGAATATACAATATTGATGTGCATTTGAATTTGATTTAAATGTGAATTTACCGATATGGTTTGGAGTTGCATATATTCCCATTAGCCTATGGAATGGTTGGCTATGTGAAGGGGGATAAGAGGGTGAGATATTTTGATATAAGGGTTTTAATTAGTGGAGAAAGAATGAGAAAAAAGACTAGATCTTAATCTCTTCTTTTCTCTCCTTCTCCCATCTTATCACTACCCTCCTCATTTTTGAGTTTACCTTTTCAACTCCTCCCCTCCCCTTAAGGGCGTAAGTCATAAATATCTCCCCCTTTTATTCTTAAAAAAAGTTCAAATTAATAGAACTAAAGGTGCATAGATCTTTTCGGTTACAAGCAAAATCTAAAATGGATAGAATCAGATTCTGGAAGATCATTCGGTTCAATATTCTAAGTGTTACAAATGGGTAATTCTAAGGTAACTTTTGATTTATATCAAGTATATGTGTGTGTGTGTGTGTATTATCATCTATGATATTGTTTATAGGTTAGAATTTTATCATGAATTCTTATATGCATTTGTTGTCATTTTAAATATGAATGTGTTAATAATAAAAAAGGATTTTTTATGTATATGATCATATTCTTTTCGACCATAACCAATAAGAAATAAATTTTTAATTTAAAATTATTTAAAACATTCTTAAATTAAAATGTAATTTTAAAACCATTGTTACATATACATATATATAAACTTTTTTAAATTTTAATATCTGTTATTTTCGAAAGTATATAAATATATATATATATATATCTGTGTGTGTGTGTGTAAAATTTAAAACTAGAATGTAATTTTAATAAATTTTGAAATACTCAATAATATTTGAATGTATATACGTACATATATACACACACACACACACACATACATACATATATATATACATATACATATTTAAAAAAAATTTATCAAAAAACAACCTATTTTGTTTTCTTGAGAAAATTTTAAATTAAAAACCACTTATTCCGTGTGGATTAAAAAAATGATTTTGTTAAAAAAATTATGGCCGACAATGAACAAATTAGTGTATATTTTTATTTTATGTATAATTATATAATATACATATAAATTAGAATATTATATAATTTATGTTATTGTGTTGATTATGCATTTCTAAAATAATTTTTTTATCTATATATAAATATAATTTTAAAGTAAACGTAAGATATTTAAATTTGAATTTGAATTTTTTTGAGAGAAATGTGTGATCCTCAAAAGTAGAGGAGAGCGCACACATGTGTGTGTGTATCACTGAAAACAAAGGTGCTGCCAACATGCATGGCAGGTAACTAATCATAATACAAAAAACAATGAAAAAGGGCTCAGGTACATCAAGAATGAGCTCCGGCAAGGCCACCGCCCATTACACCTCAATATCGAGCTCCGGCAAGGCCACCGCCCATTACACCTCAATATCGAGCTCCGGCAAGGCCACAGCCCAATAATGAGGTGTTAGAAGTACCCAAAAAATCCATAAAAACCAGTGCGGATGAGATCAATAGACAGCTCCAGCTGAGAAAGAACGCCTCACTACAAACTCAGAAATCCAGAATGAACGCCTCACTGCAAAATCTAGTTCCAAATTTGATTATTCTTAAAGATTTAAATTTGAATTTTAAATTGTTTTATATTTAATTTATAAATAATCATTTTACATATAAATATAAGTGTATATATAGTTACTTTTATATTTACATAGGTATGTTTTATATTATAATATTATTATAAAATAATAGGCTACAAATATGTATATGAAGGGTCTAATGCGTCTGTTGTAGTGTAAATCCTAGCACTTAGATACTGACATGTTGCACGTGCACATTATATGCTACACGTGTATATATATATATATATATATATATACATGTGTATTTAATACACATGTACAAAGTATATATCATTATAGAAACAAATATAATATTTCATTAACCGATTAAATTAAATAACGATTTTGTTTAAAATTTATTTAGTTAAGATTTAATTTAGACTTCATAGGCCTAATAAGATCCAAAATGGATTTTTTTTTAAATTTACCCATTTAACCCGCTGCGTGCTAGCTCAGTTCCAATAATGGTATTAAAGCCCAATAGCCTATACGATCTAAATTAGCAATATTAGGGCTAACTTATTAGAGCCCACCCATTTAGTAGGGTGTCTAGAAAAGTAGTGTCTAGGCTAGGTTTGAGTAATCAAGTACCCTGCCCTACCTAGCTACCGGTCTTGCTCAAAAGGTGAAGTAAGCCAAAGTTTATCCCTAATATGAAAGGCCTAATTTGAATTTGGGCCTTGGGCTAATTTTTCAAATTCTATTTTTAAATTAAAATAAAAAATTTAATTTAAAAGGTTATATTAAAATAAGTAAAAGATTTATGAGTGTTTAAAAATAATTTTCAATTTTTTTTGAAAATTTAATAATTAATTTTGAAAATTATTTAAAATCAATCAGATTAATTAATTAATCCTAACAATATATATATATATTGATATATGTAACATTGTATTAGAATTTTAAAGTAATATATATAAATGTAATTTTCGAAATTAATTATAATTGATTAAAATTGTTTAATTAAATTAATTAATTAAATATTAATTGATAAATAATATAATAGATATATACTAAGATAAAGGTGTATAAAATAAATTTTATAGTATACATATTCAATTTTAAAATGTTTAAAGTGAATAAAACTAAATTAATTAAAATGTTAATCAATTAATTAATCAAATTGATTAAATAAGATTTAATTAATAAAATTAACATAAGATTATCACATAAGTAAATCAAAATTATAAACTATTATGTAGAAATTAAACTTATATAATATGAGGTGGAACTGTGATAAACCCAAATTAGATTTAAGAAATAAATACATACATATAGTACATTGTTATCGTGCTTTTGAACCAAGCAATATCTTGATGAGTCAGAACCATTGAATGGTTGTGAAATAAACCAGAAGTCTAGAAGTGCAAATTTGGATGAATTTTGTTAAAGTCCAATGAATCGGTGTTGGCCCCTGCTTGCCACTAGAAGATACTTATTCATTCTCCGGATAAGTCAAGCGGTGAAAACCAAAATGGAAAATTACAAATGGAAGTCACAACTCAGTACTGAGACATGCCCCTCAACTCGGTACCAAGTCATGATTGATGAGTTGGCACAATCAAGAGAATGAAGAAAAGAATGAAGCAAAGTATTGGAAAGTGGAAACCCAATAACTCGGCATCGAGTTGCAAAACACAACTCAATATCGAGTTGACAATCAATTACCGATCTAGCCATGATCTTCCTCTAGAGCATCATGTTGGACATGGAGAATGTGGGGAGAAAGTTTCGGAGCTTATTTCGTTGATCTTTGTCTAAAAATAGGAGGAAAAGTGCACATAAACGGGACCCATTCTTCTTACATTATGAATTAATAGATTTTACCCCGATACTCTGTTGGATTCTTACCCAAGGTTTAAGCAACCAAGTTGTAAAATCACTATAGTAAAAGAAGGAAATAATCGCTAACAAAGTTGACATTGGACATAGGCTATTGATTTTTGGCCCAACCATAATAAATTCTTTATGTTCTACCTCATTTCTAATTTCTTTATCTATATAATCATCACTTATTAATCGACTGGGTGTTTGTCCCACTTTTGGTGCTTTGATTGAGATATTTCAAGATTCTCACTCATAGATCTATCTTGAAGCATTGAATTTGACCTAACCATAAGAGAGATCTACAAATTTGTAGTCATAAGGTAATTGATTACTTACATTTAAAAGAAGTCATAGAAGAGTTATAGCACTTAGGAAGGACAATGAGAAGTCAACTGCTTCAAGACCCACAAATGATCCAGAGAATGACGGCTATGAACATGAAGAAGAGACAAATCGACTTGCCCCTGTTGAAGTTCCAAGCACACCAAAGATGGTGGCTAGGGTGGATTTGGACCAAACGATGATCAAATGAATAAGAAGATGTTAGAGAGTCAAACTGCCATCTTGAAGCAGGTACAGAGAAATATTGCTTTGATGATCAACTACCTCAAAGACAAAAGAAGAGTTATAGAGAGTCATCATCTTCTGACTCGATAGAAGAGAGTTCTTCTTCATCGGACGGAAACCGGAGAGATGGAAAGCAAAAGATGAAAAGGTGGCAAGCCAGCACATCGAAAATGGGACTTACAACGGCCTCGGCTCAAAAGCCATAACTCGGCACTGAGCCTTTACAACATGAACCCCTTCATCAAGTTCTTTCTATTTTGAGCCTTTACAACATCAACCCCCTCATCAAGTTCATCGAAAAATGGTTATATGGCCGACCTTTAGCTGCCGCTGAAGACTGGGCTTCCTTCTATTTTTCTTTATTCCTTTCGACTTCGTCGAAAGGTATATTGCTTGATTGCTTCTGACTTCATCAAAAGGTACTGCTTGATCACTTTTGACTCCATCCAAAGGTGTATAAATGCGCTCTTCACTCAGCTGTTTATATGCTATGTAAGTTAGCATGGGCGTTGGCCTTCGACACCATCTAAACACGTGCTTTGTGGGCTTCGAACGAGTTGAAACACTGTTGAGACATTAGCTATAGAAGACTCCATTCGAAAGCATTCTATCTGACTGGTGCGGAACCCTATCTCTTAATGTTTGAGGAAATTATGTAGAATTCCCATAATCTTTTCCTTCATAGGTGATGTTGGCTTTAACCTGGTCGAAAGGCTAACATATGCTTTCGAAAGGGTTGATTTAGCTAAACATTCTTCTGGTGGAGGTAAATAAAGAAGAAACCAATCGTTTTGAATGGCTTGGTGCACATGCAGAAAGTATGCTATTCATTGCCTTTGAAAGGTACCCTTGGACCACTTCGAAAGCTGTAAACCTATTAGACATTGCCTTCGAAAGGTACCTTTTGACCTCGTCAAAAGCTCTTATTTAATGTCACTTCTAATCCCTTTCGATCCTCATCAATGCTCTTGCTCCTTCTTTCATACGTTCACTCTTGAGAATATTTTATGGATAACATTTAGCCCCCCTAGTATGAAAGAAGCTTTTGTTCTTTAGGACAAAAACTCCAAAGAATTTATTTCTTTGTTTCTTGCAAAACAGATAATAACTCCTATTAGGGTCATAACTATGTTATGAGACCCTGATGGGTAATTTTATAATTCAAGACACCATCTGATAGTATTATTAGGCAGAGCATTCAAATAAATATATGACCAAATATTTTTAATACCAATAATAGAAATATGAACGATATCACCTGGCCCGCCGTTGTTTAATTTAAGTAAATAAACCTTCCCAAAAATCCATTCAATACTCCAAATCTTCTGTACTTGGGTTATGTTTTCTTCAGCCATTGGGGATTAATTCCTCGCTTTTGGCGGTTTTACCTTGTTTTCCTGTTATAGTTTTATTTTTATTCTTTCATCAACAAATTGGCAGATAGTTAGGCATTGATGTTGTTCGACAACACGAAAATTAGAGGGCTCTTATTTCTTTTTACCATCATCTTCTAACAAGAAGAATGAAAGTCTGTTTGATATCAAGAAATTCTTATCCGGAATTCCTATCTAATATTATTGTGGAAACATTATATTTTCAAATAAACCTCAATTCCAATACAAAATCTCAAAATTCATCCAGAAAATTCTTAAAGCCAAAAATTCAATGGGAAATCCACAACTTATCATGAAAATTCAATAAAGAAATCATGAATTCATAGAACCAGAAAGCCATTACGAAAAGAAACTGAAAATTCATGAATTCGGGAATGTAATTGGAAACTTGTTAGGATCTCATCCATCAAATAAAATACTCTAAACTTTATCTAATACTAGTACAAAGTCAGAAATTCAATAAGAAGTCTACAATTCATCATGGAAATTCCATAAAGAAGTCAAGAAATCAAGAATTCATAGAAACATGAGATTAATAAGAAATCATTACGAAAATCCAATAGGGAAACCAAGTGTATGAAATCCACAAATCATCATAAAAGTCAATAGGGAAATTTAGAATTCACGAAACCAGAAATTCATAAGAGATAATCACAAAAATCCAATTAGGAAACCAAAATATGAAATCCATCAATCGTCATAAAAATCAATAAGAAAAATTTACGATTCACAAAACCTGAAGTCCAATAAGGGATCATCACAAAAATCTCATGAGGAAACCAAGAATATGAAATTCATAAATCATCATAAGAATCAATAGACAAATTTAAGAATCATAAAATCATAAATTTATTAGGAAATCATTATTAGAAGAAAACGAGAATTCATGAATTCAGGAATGTAATTAGAAACTTACTGGGATCTCATCTGTCAAACAAACTACTCAAAACATTTCCTAATACTAGTACAAAGTCGGAAATTCAATGAGAAATCTACAGATCATCATGGAAATTCAATAAAGAAACAAAGAATTCAAGAATTCATAAAAATAGAAAATCAATCAAGAAATCATTAAGAAAAGAAACAAGGAAATTAAAAATCCATCAAATCAATAATACAACCAAAATCTTGTTAGGATCTCATCTAACGAAAAGACTACTCATAATTTCATTCAATATAAGCACAAAGTCAAAGAACTGTTTAGTAATGGTAGACTTAGTAAGTTCAAGCGAAAGATTCTTAAACCTATCTGGCCTAATTCTAAGGTTTCCTAAAATACTTCGCTAGAGATTTATTTAAAACTTGTGCCTTGAATAGTGATGAGGATCCTCGTTATTCAAAGGAAAGTATCATATTAATAGATGTGAAATTCTTAAAGTGCCTATAAGTTAGTAGTATTATCGTTATATTGGAGCCGAGTAGTTCCGTAAAGCTATGCAATCATTCGGAATATTAGTTCCGTATTACTAGTCAGCCGTTCGGAGTAGTAGTTTCATTAGACCAGTCAATCGTTCAGCAGATAGTTTCATTCGGTTGAAAGTTGTTCAGCTTTGCAGCTATTCAACCGTTAAGCAGGTAGTTCCATTCAGTTGACTGCCATTCAGCAGTGCAAGCTCCGTTTGACTAGTTGGTCGTTCAGCAGTGCAAGTTCCGTACTGTTGCTTGGCTGTTCAGTAGTGCAATGGTCCAAATAACTTATTAATATATATATAATATATATATATATATAGACTCTTCTATCCTAAAGGGTCAATTTATTTCTAAGGATTCGGGAGTGGTTTACTTAATCTTTTCTTCGAATGAAGTCACTTTTACCTTTGTAGTAAAAAATTTGTTATCTATTCCATTCCTTTAGCTTTTTTATAGATCTTTCCATCTCATGTTACGGATCTCTTTATCCATTTTCTTGTCTTATGTCTCCTTTTAGGATGCAAGTTTCTTAATCTCTTGACGTGAGAGTCACCTTTTAGGTATTGGATGCACTGAAATTTGCTAGCTCATATTTTGTCCTTTCTGATTATGGTTTTGGATTCCTTGTCTGTTCCTGATTATTGCGTTGGATGTCTTCATCCTTTTGCCTTTTTCTATACCCCTTTCTCGGGTTTCACCTTTGTTTAAGATGGTAATTAACTTTATTCCTTTGACCTTTTATTCTTTTGGGCCCTGATTTTATTTTGAGTTGCAGCCATCTTTCTCTTTCCTTATCTGTTTGGTGCCCCCTATGGGCTTCCCTTGGTTCTAAGGGATGTAGTGTATGTTAGGTTGATCTTCTTTGAAAAGGTTGTTGGTGGGTGTTTAACCTGACCCTCCCTCTAAGAGTTGAACTGGACGTTAGAGGTTTTGACCCTCCCTCTAGGAGGTGTTATCGATTAACCGTAGGCTTTTGTCCCTCCGTCTTAGGTGCTACGGATTGGTCGTAGGCTTTTTGGTGGTTGCAGGGCCCCCCTCTTTTTAGGAGGTGCTACGGATTGGCCATAGGCTAAAACGGTGGGTGCAGGACCCTCCTCCTTTTAGGAGCTGCTATGGATTGGCCGTAGGCTAAAACTTATATGTGAAAATCATTTTTGGCCAATTAAAATGTTCATGAACATCCTTTTGAATATCAAAGAATTCTTGTAAATGAACCCTTCTAATATATTGAGGGATTATTTTTCTGAAAAAGAGATTGGTCATAAAAGAATCTTTTCATAACGCTGCCTTTTGCAAGGGTCTTTAAATCATTCTCATAGTAGAGACATAGATCTCAAATAGGAGACTAGGAGGTCATGGTTCATGAACCAATAGTCTTTTCGTCGAGTATAGGATTCTCTAATTTGAGTTTTTGTTGATGAAATTTTGATAATTTGAAAACTTTCTCTGAAAATGTATGAATAGGTTTCTCCTTGCCAATGGTTTTTAGGAAACTTCAAAATACTGGAATTGATTCGTTGGAAGTCCTTGATGTGCAATTACCAATGATAAATAAAATTCTTTAAAGATTTATACAAGTTTATCTTTAAAATAAACAAATACTTAATCCCTCTTATTTATAGGGTAATTTGAGAAAATCCTTTCTGACTTTTTGAAATCAACTTTCTTGAAAACATATTTAGAAAATCCTTTCAAATAACCAATTGAAAGCAACATCAATGTGTATAATATATATGGTTATGCTTCCTCAGGTTTTGCTCAGGAAAAAGTATGTCTTGTTCATGAGTCTGAAAATCCATGATACATAGACTAATAGACTTTCACAAATAAGGGCATGATTTATTCTAAGAATCCCCTTTCTTGGGAGAGTTTTAGATATTTACCTTCTTGAGTCTATAGTTGAAGCTTTGCTATAATCTAGGGTTTCATAGGAGTAGTTCTTTACACCACATTGATTCAAACTTCGAGATGGGGATGAGTTGTCTCGCTCAAAGAATTTGAGTAGTCTTTCTTAAGCAACTAAAAGTTTGTTATACCTCAAAAGCATGTTGACTGCCATGGACTGATTTTGTTTTTACTTGTAATAACACTCGAACTTTGTATTAATATATGACCAATTCAAAGTACAATTCAAATTAAAGAAGTTATAAGCAAAGAAAATTTATAATAGACAAATGCTACGAGGCCTCATTGCCTGATCAGAGTTTGAAGTTGAAGTTGTTAAACTGACTTTCTATCAGGGCTTTAAATGATTGTATTGCTCCTTTCGAGGTAGAAGATCTTCTAATCCTTTTTGGTAATTAAATTCTTTTAAGAATCTAGATTTGATTATGTTCCGAACTATTTTTGCCAAAACAATGCAATTGTCAGTTTCATGTCCATTCATTTTAGATAAGCACAGTAATTCCTTCCTTTTATGGGTTTTGCTGGAGTTCTTGACTTATAGGAAATGGAGAAATTATCATCATCTTTTGTCATGGCAAAGATATAGGAAAGAGGTTTGTTTAGTTTCACTAGTCTATATATAGATGTCTCTGTTTGACTGTCTTTTTTCTTTTCCTTCCATCTAGACTTTTTGCTGAGATGGTTGAAGTCAATTTTTTCTTTCTTCTGTTTTTGTTGATATTTCTTCACGGCATGATGCATTTCCTCTAAACAAATAAATTTGTCTTCTCGGGGAAAGAAGTATTGTAGATCTCTGCATCCATTAATATAAAGTTCTTTCTAGAAAAGGGTTTGTTCGATCAATCCCGATCGAACTGCCATAAGCTTTTTTCTATATGTTGTACTCTCTGCCTTTAATGCTTCTGTACTGAATCTGTTCAAGTATTCACCAAGTAGTTCTCCTGGTTTGTGTTTGATAGTAGCCAACAAGCTAAAGTCCATAGTTGAATCTTTGAATATAGAAAATTTGTCATGAAGTCATAAGAAAATTGGTCCCAAGAACAGATGGTTTCCACTTGGTAATTCTTGTACCATTTGATAGATGTTCCTTGAAAAGTAACCGGGAAAAGTTTGCAGCGAATTGGTCCAAGAGAATTATATAAGTTCATCCAGTTTTCAAAAGCTACAAGGTGATTATCTGGATAAGTAATCCCATCATATTTTAGTGGGGGAAATCAGATGTGAGGAGGGATACTAACTGCCATTATTTCTCCTAAAAAAGGAGTCTTTTGCAGGATAACATATTACTCAAGGTCAGGAATTTCTTTTTTCTTAAGCAAACCCATTATCATTTGGTGTAGGATGTCTTCTTTGTCGGCTTCATTTTTGTGGAACCTTTTACTGTTTCTCTAGGTTGGACTATTTGATTGCTCAAGGGACCTTTTAGCATGACTTTCTCGGTTTAACTCCTTATCTTTTACCTCATTTGGAGATTGCACTTCATCTTCTCCTTCCATAATCCTGAATGATTCTTGAGATGGAGCCCCTTCAAGGAATTCTAGCATTGCTATCATTTGTTGTAGTAGATTCTGGACTTTAGTCTCACTGTTTCCAATCTTATCAGGGTTGAAAGTTGCCCAATTTCCATATTATTTAAGTTAAAGTTTGGAACTATGTTACCTTCCAAAGTTGATTGTGATGCAACTTCTTCATTTGGGAAGTTGGTATTATTCCTTGCTCTTATCATTTTCTTCTTTTGAATGAAGAACTCAATGCAATTAATCTATGATGAAAGTTATTGAGGATCGGAGGCTCAAGCCATCCTTCTAGCACCAAAAATGTTAACAAGAAAACTTGCCAACACCTCAATGTGAAGTTTGAAGAATAAGTGATTCCCTCAAAACCTCCTTTCGAAGTAGGTAAAGGTAGCTTATACTCTTCGATTAGGTAAAGATTGTTGACAATACCACTTTAATACCTTTCGATATAATCGAAAGGCTAACCATCCTTTAAAATTTCCTTTTGAATTATTTGATTAGTGACTCTGTCGGAACCATCTTTCAAAGTAGTCAAGGTAGTCTAAGGTTGGGACTTAACGGTTTTGGGAAATTGATTGAATTGACTGGGTTTTGACCTCGTCGAAAGGACAAGCCCTTATTATATTGTGGTTTTGAGCTAAAACTTTAAGAATATAAGTGTGCTAGGGGTTTCGACTCAGTCGAAGGGTAAAATTTCGACTAGATCGACATCAGATGATGATAATCGTATGAAATAAGAATTTCTTAATATCTGCATAATCAAAATTATCAAAATTTCCCTTTTATTGAAATAAGATGTCAGATTGATCAAATCCCCAATTCGATTTTGAAATTAGGGTTTACAAGCTTTAGAAAGGACAAGTAAGAAATGAATGAAATCAGATCCCCAAAACAGACTCCTAATGTCTATTTATAGGTGCGGGTCAGCACCTTTCGACCCCTTGCTTTTGACACGGTCGAAAGATCTGCTTTCCCGCTTTCATGCACATCTCTTGAATCATAGCTTTCAACCTAGTCGAAAGGGTTATATGGTCGACCTTTAGCTACCGCTGAAGACTGGGCTTCCTTCTATTTTGCTTTATTCCTTTCGACTTCGTCGAAAGGTATATTGCTTGATTGCTTCTGACTTCATCAAAGGTACTGCTTGATCACTTTTGACTCCATCCAAAGGTGTATAAATGCGCTCTTCACTCAGCTGTTTATATGCTATTAAGTTAGCATGGGCGTTGGCCTTCGACACCATCAAAACATGTGCTTTGTGGGCATCGAACGAGTTGAAAAACTATTGAGAGATTAGCTGCAGAAGACTCCATTCGAAAGCATTCTATCTGACTGGCGCGGAACCCTGTCTCTTAATGTTTGAGGAAATTATGTAGAATTCCCATAATCTTTTCCTTCATAGGTGATGATGGCTTTAACCCATTCGAAAAGCTAATATATGCTTTCGAAAGGGTTGATTTGGCTGAACATTCTTCTGGTGGAGGTAAATAAAGACGAAACCAATCGTTTTGAATGGCTTGGCGCACATGCAGAAAGTATGTTGTTCATTGTCTTTGAAAGGTACCTTTTGACCACTTCGAAAGCTGTAAACCTGTTAGCCTTCGCCTTCAAAAGGTACCTTTCGACCTCGTCGATAGCACTTATTTAATGTTTTCAAAGACCACTTCTAATGCCTTCTTATCCTCATCAATGCACTTGCTTCTTCTTTCATACTTTCACTCTTGAGAATGTTTTATGGATAATAACTATCAATGATAGACCTTATCCAGCCGAGGAAAACTGAAATGAGATGGAAAGATAAGGAAGTTCTTTAAAGCATGTTGTACAGGAGAATTATTTTGCAGTGGAAGATGAAGCTCCAACAAAACAACTTAAAATGATGACTGATCGTATTGTCTTTAGAAATTGAGATGTTGATGGGGTGTAAGCACCGATACTTAACCCTTTAGGGATTAGGACAGTGGTTGGCCGGGGACTGTGCACTAGGTCCAGATTGATTGTGGGAGCTCGGTTAATGTTTTATTTAAGGAAATGTTTGACCAAATGAGGATGGGTGGGCAGGGCCCAAAGCCATGTAACTTACATATTCATGGATTTACCAAAGACACCAAGGAGCATGTCGGTTGTATTAATCTATCGGTGGAGCTCGGTGAATTAGACCGCAAGATGATGCAGGTGCAGACCTTCGTTTTGATTAATACATACTCTGTTTATAATGCTTTCTTGGAACAACCAACCCTTACTAGTTTCAGAATAGCTTTTTCCCTATGGTTCTTAATGTTAAAGTTTCCCACCGAAAATGGAGTAGGGGTTATCCAGGTAGACCAGTGTACTGATCATGAGTGTTACATTGTCGAGCTCAGAGAGACAAAGTGACATAAGAAAGGAAAAGGTATAGAAAATGCTCTATGCATCAAGACAGTTGACGTGTATCAACCATGACCTACACCATGGCTTGGATGGCATAGTAAATTTCACAAATCCATGGATTCGAGGAAAGCACCATAGGATGCAAGGGGGTCCCCAGCGAGGCCGACGATTAACATCCCGATCGATGAGTATGATCCCACATTGGTCCTAAAGAACGGGACTCAACTTGGTGTGAAGTTGAAGAAGGAGTTGGTAGGGTTTCTCTTGGCAAACCCAAATGTGTTTGCCTAGACACATTCCAATGTGTGTGGAATATACCCGAAGATAACATGCATTACATTGAATGTGGACCCATGATGTCATCCTATAAGCAGAAGAGGCGCAACCTGGGTCCAGAGTGATCCACTACATTGAAAGAAGAAATGGATGAGCTGAAGGCAAATTGCTTTGTCTGTGATGCTATATATACTGAATAGGTATCGAATCCTACATTGGTCAAGAAGCCAAACAGAAAATGATGGACATGTATCGATTTTTCAGATCTGAATAAGGCATGCTCAAAAGACAGCTTCCCGTTGCCCATAATTGAACAACTAATGTGGTTTGGCCTGAAGAACGTTAGAGCTACTTACCAACGATTGGTAAATTCGATGCTTAAAGATCAGATTGGACGGACGATAGAGATCTATGTGGACGATATGCTTATGAAGTCACGGAGGTCGATAAACCACATGTGCGATCTCTCAAAGATGTTTGATGTGCTTCAAAAGTATAGGATGAAGCTTAATCCACCAAAATGCTCTTTCAGAGTTGCATCAGGAAAGTTATTTGGTTTCACAGTAAACTCAAGGGGCATTGAAGTTAATCCAGAGCAGATTAAAGCATTGAAAGATGTTGATGTCCCTAGAATGAGGAGGGAAATGCAAACCTTAAACAGAAATGTCGCTGCACTGAGTCGATTTATTTCAAAAGCAATAGATAAATGCATTCCACTCTTTGATGCCCTCAAGAAAGAGAAAGGAGTTTGTCTGGACAGAAGAATGTCAGAAAGCTTTCTAGGACTTATTTGATCATATGGAGAGACCACCGGTCTTATCAAAGGCTTTGGAAGGAGATGACTTATTTGTCTATTTCGCAATGTCTACTCACGTATTGAGTGTAGCTTTGGTGCATAAGGAATCTAGAATTCAAAGGCCCGTATATTATATCAACAAGCAGTTCACTAGAGCGAAGAAGAATTATCCAAAGTTAGAGAAGCTAGTGTACTTCTCGTTGATTGCTTCGAGGAAGTTGCGCCATACTTCTAGGCATATCCGATAAAAGTGTTAACTAATCAACCTTTAAGGCAAGTGTTGCACCAACCCGAGACTTTGGGAAAGTTACTAAAGTGGAATATCGAGCTAAGCCAACATGATATAACCTACCATCCTAGATGGGTGATAGAGGTTAGGCATTGGTTGATTTCATTGCCAATTTCACCATTTGGGATTGAAAAGTGGAGGAAAATGTGGTTTGGCTAGCTCAATGGAAATTATACATAGACGAAGCATCTAATGTACATGACTCGGAGCTTGGAATCTTGGTTGCAACAACCCAGATTTTTGGACTACTCAAAAATGTCGAAAAATTCGTCCATTCTAAAATTACGAATGAAAACTACCACTTTAACATATTACAATCGGATAAATATACAACATCACTAAATGTATAGGATACAATTTCAATAATACAACTTTTTTGAGTAATTATTTATTCTACAGAATGTACTTTAATACATACCAAAATAATATACACAAATCTACCGCTGCACAACTCTAATGTGAGAGACAGCAATATCCATTCTTGCAAACTTAATAAACATGTCAATATAGAATAAAATGGTAAGTAGGAAAGAAACATCAATATACGATAAATAGCAAACACAAATAGGAAAATGTTATATATTGGGGCTGCATCACTACCACTTATGACTGCATAAGTACCCCTATCTAATTGGGTATCCAATAAGACATATGATCAAGCCAACATAGTTCTCCTACCACAAATAAGATCTAGGAGCCTATGTGCACAAAAAAAGATGCAATTCTTAAACTACATAGCATATAGCATGCAAATGTGGCTTCTAAATCTACCCACTTAGGCATATATCCTTTCATTTAGATTTTGGAAATCTATTTAACTTTATTATTTTCAAAAATATAATCCTTTTTGTTAGCGCCAAAATTGGTCACTAACACCCAAATCCAATTGGAAGCACCAAATCACAGTTACAGATCACAAATAGAATGTATGTAGAGAGCATAAATATGAAGAACATTTAAAATTAAAAAGAAAGCAGTAATAACAGAGGATTTATAGTGGTTCGGCTGACTCTGGCCTACATCCACTCCAGAAATTTTGTTTTTATTGATATGAGAATCAGTTACAGTTACAATCCAGAGTTTTTAAAGCAACAATGGCCGAGTAGCCTTAATGGGGAAGAAGAAGGGAAACAGAATGAAGATCCTTTTTTTGAAGCCCCGCTTGGTGTATTTATAGGCAAAATCAGAGTTATTGGGCTTCCTAAGTGGTCCGGGCCCATCAAGGCCATTGCTGACCCCAAATCTATCATTACGACCGACCCTGAGTTCAGAATATGCCGACCTGATATTTCCTAGGTGATGACCCGAAGCATGCCTATCTGCGACTCGAAGCAAATGAGGCTAGGACTCGAAGTAACTCAATGATGATCCTCCTCCCTTAAAACAACGACCCTATCTATGTGCCAACCTAGAGTTTTGAGGATACCGACCCGATCCAATTCCTTCCTAGCACCGACTCGGGTTCCTTCTAAGGCCAACCCGAAGATTCATCACAGCCGACTCAGAGCATTCCTGCGTGTGACCGGAAGTAGTTTGTTCCAGGACTCGAAGCAAGATTGTACCGACCTTGCGCCTTCATCATGCCGACCCACTTCAACATGTCGATCCACTCCAACATGCCGATCCACCCCGACATGCTGATCCACACCATCATGCCAACCCACACCAGAATCCAAAGGCTCGATGCTGACCCGGCTAAAAGTCCTTGCCGATCCGGAGTTACACCAACCCCCCAAAAATCCAACGATCTTAAGCAACTCGGAGCATGTCGAACACCGACCCGAAGCTAGGCCCTCTCCGACTTGAAGTAGCCTACTCAAAAACCCAAAGCAAGTCCAAGTACGACTCGCGACAACTCCACTTTGTCGAAACTCGTATTTCAAGTTTCTCACGTCTTTTGTCCATCGACTATGCTGAATCTCGGCTTCATAATCATGTTTATCATTTGTCATGGACTGTCTATCCATCCAGTTGAGTCAAACCCATAATATTCCATCCTTGACAACCGTGCAGTCGATTAGGTTAAATCCGCCTGTACGCTGCCTTGCCAAAAGGCGGGTTAACACTTTTCAAAAATAACTTCTTTAAATTAAATTCACAGTTTCATTTCAAATCCCTTTGAAATAATAATATATATCTTTCGTATCAAATCATACTTTTCTTTGGGATTCAAAACAAATCACTTTTGAAAATGGTATTAAATACTATGTATAATAATAATACAGTATTGTATTTGATATATCTATTTGGAAATCACAAATACTTTACTATAAAATCATATCAAAATATATGCAACCAGATCGAGTGGTTTTTCCAATAGACAAGGCAAATGGGTCCCAGCCTCTCCAAAATAAATAAATAAGTATATCCCTCTACACTAAGAGTGGACTATACTCATGTTACGTGAACCCTCCTACCCCTTTTTTAATTATAGGTTACATGAATCATCGGTAACATGCCAAATCATTTTGTTTCCCGAAGTGACAAATCATTTTGCACCAATATTCACAAATACTTCCAAAAAACAGTATTGTTTATTTCCTCAAAATCTTAGGAAAGCCATTTTAAAACTATCAGGATTTAAGTTCTCAAAATAATAGCTTCTTAAATCCTCTTTGATCCAAAACATTTAAAACAAACATTTATTCCCAAAATAACTTTTATATCAAAATACGGGAAAACACTTTTGTAGATATTTATTTCCAAAAATATCTATATATTTCTTTGGAAAACATTTCATTCAAAAGATAAATATCTTTTAAAATTATAATAAACTCCTTTTATTATAATTAATTTCTTAACTAATATTATAATCAAACATCTTATAGGCAAATTATAAGATTCTAATCACAAGTTGTTCTTTCTTAACTCATATGTAATTATCATCTACCATAATCTAATGTTATCGCTAAACACCTTTTAGTCAAATTGTGAAATTCTAGTCATAAGGTATTGACTGTTAAATACTCACAATTTTTTCTACTCAACACATGTTATTTAAAAGGGAATTGCTTATAAAAGTGGCCGAGCACATATCAAGCAATCAATTAATGAAATAAACACAACAATAAATGATAATCAATACTTCCTTCTATCGAACATTTATAAACACTTCTCTAACTTCATAATCATTCAACCAAGCATTCATATACTAAGTATAGACCTTGTCACTTATTATAAAAGGTGTACAAGTGATAGCAATTAATTTACAGTTATCTCTTTACTTTTAAAAGCCAAGGTTTCAAACTTAACTTTTTAATGTGTTATTTTTATTATATTTGCATTAAACTTGCATATATGACATTATATAATTCAATAAAATTATAAAGATCTCAACAACATCTAGCCAAGTCCTATATCCATGGCCACACCCTCCTAAGCCAAAGAAAGAACCCTAGAGCCTTCCTACCATCACCGAAAGCAAAGCAACCAAGATAAGCTCCATCATTCCCTCTCATGCACATGATCGTACTCCTTCTTGCCTCCTTTCATTCAAATTATTCCAAGGTAGTGCTACCCACTTGTTAGACGTAGATAGAGGGTTAAACAAGAGTGGTTTTGGTGAAAATTTGAGGTTCATTGAATCATTTTTGGATTTGATATGATTTTTGGAAGTTGGGGTATATATTTTGGTTTTAAAACTTTGGCCAGAAAATGATCTATTTTGCAACCCGATTTTGACAAGGATTACTTTCGAATTAGAAAATGTGAGAGAAATGAAAGTTGTTGCCCTTTGAATTGCCTTTCCAACAAGAGAAGAACCATTTAATTTGGATAAGAGGAACGAAAGTTATGGCTTAAAAACCGAGGTGATATAATTCTGGAAATTTCATTATAACTTGGTTATGCCCTCTCCACTTTGCAAATGATTTCTTTATTTGTAGGCACCCAAGCCATGGGTAATTTGGTCATTATCCACCCTCTAAGGCTGGCCAAAAAATATCCTAACCCATGTGAACACCTCCCATCTCCATGTGCATCTATGATATCATCACATCTCTCCATCACATCTCATAAATCAAACTTTCCATCACCCTTTCTCCTTGCGACACCTCATTCCTTAACCCGCAAGCAACATATGAGATCTTGACATGTGTTATGACGGTGAAGGTTTTACTAAGGAAGGTGAGATCTTACATGGTGAATAGAACTATTAAAATATTTTGTAAAGTTTCAAAAATACCAACGTTCGTCAAAAAATACGTCAAACGATAATTTAAAATATTTTTCAAATTAAAAATTATAGAAAAATTCTATAATTAAATTAAAAATATTATACTAAAAATCGAGTCGTTACATTGGTGACCCTAAAGGAATGAACGATATGTTACGCTTTGAAGCTAGAGTTTTCGACAACAAATAATGAAGCTGAATACGAAGCGCTAATCACGGAACTCAAGATAGCAAAAGAATTATGAGCCATAACATTGCATATATTCAGCGACTCTCAATTGGTTGTTTGTCAGGTAAAGAAGGCATTCCAGGCTAAGGGATCAAGTCCTGCCCCTTACCTGACAAAGATTCTGGAACTGCTAAATGATATTGAATATCATACAATAATGCATTTTCCCAAAGAGGAGAATACAAAAGCTGATTCATTGGCCAAATTGGCCAGCTCTAGGAATGCACAGCTCATGTAAATCGATCTAATGGAAGTTTTATCGATTTCTATTAGATCCTGGAGACCGAGGAGGAAAAGGAGTAATGGATGACTCCGATAAAGGAATATTTACTAAAGGGAACTCTCCTGAATGGAAGAAACAAATGACAAAAAATCCTGTGCCAAGTATCATGATTTGTCATTTAGAAAGGAGTACAATACAGAGAGGATTCCCTGCACCCTTACTGCGATGGGTCACCAAAGACAAAACCAAGAAGATAATTTCCGATGTGCATGAGAGAAGCTATGGTGATCACACAGGGGATGGGGTAGACATTTGTAAGAAAGGTTCTTCTCTATGGATACTTTTGGACTACAATCAACTATGATGCGACCGATTACACTAGAAAATTAGATTGGTGCCAAAAGTTTATGAAGATCCCGAGAGCCCCATCCACAGAGATTATGCAAATGGTCAGCCTAATGCCGTTTGTAGTTTAGAGGCTTGACATAATCAGTGTGCTATCAATGTTGAAAGATGGAGCAAAGTATGCCATCGTAGTTGCAGACTACTTCACAAAGTGGGCTGATGCGGAACTACTAGCCATGATCATTACGAAGAAGATGATCAACTTTGTTGTAAAGAATATTATATGATGATTTGAAGTTCCACGGAAAATTATCACTGATAGTGGAATTCAGCTCGAAAGTGTCAAATTCAAATATTTCTAAAATTGGTATCGAATTGAAAAGGAATATGCAGCAGTTACACAACCACAAGCAAATGTATAGGTGGACGCAGTAAATAAGATCATTAAATCTATCCTGAGGAAGCGATTGACGAAGGCCAAGGGAAAATAGGTAGATGAAATACAACTAGCACCGTGGGCTTACCGAACGATCCACAAGTCCACAACCGACCATACTCCATTTGCTTCGGCTACGGATCAAAGGCCATGATTCCAATTGAATTGGAAGTCCCTTCTCATTGAAGAATTCACTATGATCCCACGATAAACAAGGAGCTCTTGCTTGAGTCCATCTAATTGGTTGATTAGAAATGAGAAGAAGCTGATTTGAGGGTAGTTGCTCGCTAGAAAAGAGTAGCACTACAATTTAATGCCAACGTTAGAAACCATACATTTGAGATAGGCGACCTCATTTTGAAACAGTTTTTTGTAGTCCGGTAGAACTTGGCCTAAATTGGGAAATTCCTTATGTGATTAAACATAAGCTTGGTGATGGAACATTCAAGCTGGTGACTATCGATGGAATCTCAATTCCAAGAGCGTGGAATAGCGATCACCTAAGACGTTATCTCATTTAGACTTATCTGTATAAATAGTTGACTAGACTTTTATGTAATAAGAAAGAGTATGTCATTCTTGTGTTTATAAATAGAATTGGCTTTGGTAATTGATGGAACTTTATTCTTGAAAACCTAACTTCGTGCCGTATGAATAATGGCAATATAAAAATATTTACGTTTTGAAAACACCAATATCTAATTACTTGGAGATAGATACCGATAAACTTTTTTGATCCATGATTAGGTCATTGGAGTATAATCAAACCGATCTCGATTGCATGATTCAACCCCATGCATTTACTCATCTGCCAATGCTCAAAGATAAACAAGATCTGAACTCCATTGGTCCATGATCAGGTCGTTGAAATTCAATTATATCAAGGTCGATTGGACGATTTGCCTTATACATTTGATCTTTGATCGGTGCCCAAAGATAAGCACAGCCTAAGGTTTATGCCCGGAGATAGGCATCTGAAACACTGGGTCCTAGAGATAGGAACAAGTATGTGACTGAACCTTTTATAGATACAACCATGCTTATAGCCTGGTGAGACACGCTCAACGAATGATTAGCGATTTTGGTCAATAAATACTTCCGATCTATGCCCAAAGACAGATATGATCAAAGATGGGTATCTAGAGATTGACGTCCAAAAAGTTAGGAAATGATGTGAAGCTAGAAACCTTTGAGCCCACAACCTTGTTTATGGTAAAACAGAACCCGACCGAGGATAAACAAGATAGGCCACAAAGTTGGCCAAACGATTATAGTTTCATCTAGCCAAAAAAGAAGTACTTTGACAGCGATAAATAGAACTAAAAAACAAGGTACCATTAAACAATTGTGAAAGCCTATTCATACATACGGAGTTATGGTGAATAACAACATTGCAGTGATTCATATATAATTATCATAAAATTAATTAATTAAAGTATATAGGCGCAAAGACAAAAAGACATCAAAATAAAATGAGACGAATGTCTAGAAGAAAAACAAGTTTATTAACATATAAATTTTCAAAAGAAAAATGGGGGATGTACCCACACAACAATGGCCTATATACACATGCCAAAAACAAGAATACTAAAACCAAAAGCTGCATAATAAAATGATATCTAATCGTGCTTCTTCCTCCTCATATTCTTCCTCTTGCCTTATGGAGAGGCTTAAGCATGCCTTTTCTTAGATGTAACATCCTTCCCCATAGATAGGCGACCCTCATGGTACTCGTCCCAATTGTAATCACATTCCTTAAATTCAAGGCCTCCGTATGAATGCCGACCTCTGTAAGAGCAGAAGTTGGAAAGACAAGTGATGGGGTCGGTAGAGCTACTAAGAGTGGGGGTGGAACATCATCAACACCTTTTTCTTTCTTAATATTCTTCATTGTTCATGGATAAGAAATTTGTTGTGCTGACATTGACGGTCCAGAACCATGGTCCTTATCCCTTATGGTAGGTAAGTCTTTATCACCCTTCATCATATAAAGATCATCCATAGCCTCTTCGTTCAACTCATGAATATTTTCGACATCGGGACTCGGAGCAGACCCAATTGAAGAGGTTGGAACTGAAGGTTGGTAGAGACAATGATATATTTAACCACTGAAGTTCGAGTGCCTGAAGTTAGATTCACTTTTGGTAGGGGCAAGAGCATGTGGACCTGAAACTTGAGAAAGTGAAAAACAAAGGTTAGAAACATCGATGGGTGTCATTTGAGCCTTCTCGAACACAGGAGAAACTACTGATATACCTTCAAGAGAAATCAAAGTTGTTTGGGAAGGAGGACCCATTTGACCTTCCTCTACTATAGGAGATAAAGTAGGCAGCTTCGGGGTAGACTTGGGCAATGTGTAAGTGGATCCTTATGATTATATTCAACATGAGCCGAGAATGTTGATGAAGTCGCTGTCACTGAAGTCACCATAGCGTTTGAAGTTCCAAAAGCTACGAAAGAAGGAATAATAGGCTCAGAGATGAGAGGCCTAGATGTGATAGAAGTGATGACACATCATTGAGTTGGTAGTTTCCGCTAAGAGTACCCGAGATATCGGAATTGAACATTCACTAAAATCCTTAGAGCTAAATTTGAGAAGGGCCTCAGTAGGCATCTGGGCAAGACTAGAGGCCTTATAAGCTAGTATCATTTGGCTCACGATAAGAGCATCTAGATCTTCATCATCCATGAGGTCGACCTTTAGAACTTCCTCATCGACCCGCCTGAGAGTTCTCTTTCCTATCTAAGAATTTCCTCCTATACTATAGCAAGTGCTCTGGGGTATTTGTCACCAAGTCACCTAAAATCTCCAAACTGAATAACATTCACATAGAACTGAACTAGAGTGGGCTCAATATTAGACTTGATCTTTTCTTCTATAGTTGTCGCATAGGTTTCTACTTCCCTCTATGCATGTTTGGCATCGAGCACTCTACCTTTTATTCTTCGACTCTTTTCTTTCTTTTTAGCCTCCAGCACAGTCTCCAGATTCAAAATCTTCAAGATTTTTTCACCGACTGTGGCTAGGAGAGCTTCCTTTTCTATGACAAAACTATGGTTCCTATGATATGTAGTCTTAAGATACTCTTGTTGAATCTTATACTTATCCTTAAAAGCTTTCCTCTCATCCAATAACTTCTTTTCTGCAACTGCGAGTGATTTTTTGGTCTCCTCTTTTATCATATTAAGCGATGATCTTCTCATTATCCTCTTTCTCTATCACTTTCTCCTAAAGAATTGTTGATTGGCCTTGTTAACTTCAGACAAAGCTTGAGGGAACTTCCTCCATATGTAATATTGGCCATATGCATCATTCACACAAGCCGTGACATCCTTGGCCACATTAATAGAAATGTCCACTATGCCATAAAGTGAATCAGACAACAGCGATCACACAACGTATGGTTAATTTTCTGTTATCCTAATTTTTCGCATAATATATGAAAAAAATCATCTGTTGTGTGACACAACAGTGATCATATATCATTTGTATTCAGACAATATTTATCTTTGCTTGATTGAAGTTATAAAAAAATTTAATTTTGGCTTCATATCAATATTTTGTTTTCCCTTTCAACATGATGTATTTTCCCTCTTATAATTATTTTCCCTCTTATAGTTGGTTTCCCACTTAACCCGATACTCTCTCACTCTCAAAACCTAATCTCGGTGATACCCAATCTCAAAACCTAATCTCTCAAAACCCAATCTCAAAACCCAATTTCTTTTATGAAATTGTGATGAGAAATATGATGATTCTTATTGGTTGTTTCTGCCTTTTTTCAAAGCCGCCAATTTACTTGTCAATCGACCGAAGTAATTTATTTTCCTTAGTTTCCTAGCCAATCAATCTTATTGCTTGGATTTGCTTTCAGTTGCTTCTACGTTGAGTAGATTGCTGTCGATTTGGTATGTTTAATAGATTTTCCCCTTTTAAATTTTATGCTCGAACTCGACTTGATTTTTTCGCCAATGATGATATGGGTATATATAGGAATCAATTTCCTATATTTTTGAATATATACTTCAATTTGAATTTTTCAAAGTATTTGCTCGACCGTGGATTTTTTAATGGACGATGGTTTTAATTCTGGCTTGATCTTTGCTATGATATACTCTTGAATATATGTTCGATTATTTTGCATATATACTTCGGATATATTTTCCCTGGTTGTTCTTTTATAATTTGAATTTCGACTTGTTGCTTTTCCATTTATTTGCCCTGATCTTTGGTTGACTTGCTCCTTTGTGATATATTTTCCAATATATTAATATATATTCTTGACGTTTGGTTGACTTCTTAATTTTGGTTTTGGCTTTCATTTTCGCTGTTTTTCTGATTCCTATGGCTTGTTCAAGTCAGTTGTTCGAATTTATTGTATGGCTTTACTATGGCTTGTAGTTTGCTAGCTATTGCTTCATTTTCCTAAAATTGCTTTACCTATGTCTATGCTTATTGTTATCGAATTTCAAAACCATTTTGTGTGAGTTTGTTTGTTTCTTCGGGAATGTATATACCTTAACTTGTATGAATCAGCTTGCACATGACTGCACCTTAGTTGATCTTGTTTTGTTGGCTACTAATTTGTGCATGTTTGCACATGAATCTGCTTGCACAAACTTAGTTTGTTTGTGCATGTTCAGTTTTCTTAGGTGGTTTATTGTGCCCTTGACCCTTCCATGTGTGCAGACCTCTACGCTAGTACTTCTGGTTTGCATGTCTGTACTTGTACTTGTTGTCTTGAGCTGGTCCTATGTGCAAGTCTGAACTTGAGTATTGCACTTGTTGAACCCATGCACACATCATTTCCTTGTTGCTCTTGTTGACTTGCACTTTTTAAACCTATGCACTTGTTGAACCCATGCACACAAACCTGAGTATCTCTGTTGAACTACCTACAGGACTTATTATTATGTGATGCTCTTCCATATACATACATACATATGTATGTATGTATGTGTGAAATATCTCCAGTAGCTTGAGTATGTACATACATACATACATATATGTATGTATGCATGTGCATATGTACGTATATATGTGTGAAATATCTTCCATGTATATATGTACATACATATGTATGTATATACGTATGAAATATTACCATAATTTTCATTATGTTTCCTGATCTCTTTGAACTTGCCAGTCCATGTTGTTGAATTGTTGAAATTTGCTTTAGCTAGAAGCTATGAACCTTTGTTGAATTTCTTTTTCCTGACCATGTGCTCTTGACTTTAGTTCTGGTCTGGTTGTGATACTTGACCACCCTAGTCTTGTCTTGCTGCACTTCAGCCTTGTTCATGCTTTTAAAAATTGATATGTGTTGCACCTCGGTTGAGCCCGAGCCCGCTTTGGCTTGACCTTGTGCACACTTGCACTATGTTGAGCCTTTGGGCTTGACCTTTGCATTTGTCTAAGAGATAATCAATGCTCCGCCTTATGATATTCATAATGATATACTGTGCATATCATAAACTATTCATGCACACTTAATTTTTGTCATGTCTAAAATATGAAAACAAACAACTTAAATAACTGATGTAATATTAAATCATAATTATAATTTTATTTTTGTCATTTCTATTTGTTTCTTTTACCATTTTACTGCTTTGTTTATTTGATAGGTATAGTGGATGACTAGACATAGGCTAGAGCAAGAACATATCAAAAACAAATTCGAGTGAGAGTAGAAATGTTGTATATGAGAGTGTGAAATATGTTGGAACCTGCCTTCTTCGATTTTAATGCGACAACTATATATTTCAATCTATATACTATTATGTCAAATATTCTTGCAGGAATCGTCAAAAGAAGCTATTATCATATCATCAACAAGATTAAAGTTCTTAAAAAAATCTATTTAGATATATATGTACAATCTCTGATATGGTGATGAAACACACACACACACAAATATACTTTTGAAAATCATGCTTTAAAATAAATATAAAAAGGTATTTTCAAAATTATATATTTTCTCAAGTTCAAAAATACTAAAATGGACAAAGGAACAAAACAGTACAGAAATAGACGTCTGTATATTAATTCAGACGTCTGACATCAATATCAGACGTCTAAATTAATATAACAGACGTCTGAACTCTATGTTTTTAATGCCTCTATTTCTATATGAAATAGACGTCTATCAATTTAATAACAGACGTCTGTCACCCTAGACAGACGTCTGAATTAAAAGACAGACGTCTAAATTAACTGTTTTTGTTTTCCTTTTATTTTTTCGAAATTCAAAATTATTCAGACATCTGTCACTTTTATCTCAGACATCTGAACTTGACGAACTGAAGCATCTCTTCATAAAATATCAAAATCTGAAGAGTTGTCTTCTTCACCAAGAGTTGCACTTCTTCAAAGAGTTGCAACTATTAAATTAAGACTATTCATTACTATAAATAGAGATGAAAATTCACTATTTTAACAACTAATTCTTTCTATCTTTTCTGATCTTATATTGTTATAATATCAAGTGATTTTCAATTCTCTACTTCCTATCTTTGCACATTCAAATCATCATATCAAGAAGATTATAGGAAGGGTGTACTACATTGACTATATTCGTGTTATTCAAAGAACACACAAGTCAAGAAACAATTTACCAAATTGTATTTGAAGTCCTATTCGGTTGCTTAGGCGGAAAAGTCCTATTCGGTTGCTCAGGCGGTGTAATACCTGTTCCTCCGGGTTAAGTGAGGGTTGTTAGAGAAATTCCAGAAGGAGTCTGGGACTGGACGTAGAACGAGAAGTTCGAACCAGTATAAAAATCCCTGGTGTCTTTTTATTACTGCCATTACTATTATTTATATTTCCGCACTTGCTAGTCGTAGTTTAACTATATTATCGATCCATACAGATTTTCATTTGGTATCGGAGCGAGGTTATCACATAACTATAACATAGTTATCTGATATTTTTTAATATGGACAATAACACTAGCAACAGTTTCACTGAGGGACAAGCCACTACACGACCACCATTGTTTAACGGATTAAATTATAGTTATTGGTCAACAAGAATGAGAATTTTTATGCAAGCAAGTGGATTTGAAACCTGGAATATCATTCAAACTGAATATCATATTCCTACTACAGAGTATGCTACATGGTCTAATACCCAAAAACTAGATGCTACTGCAAATGCAAAAGCAATGAACATGTTATTTTGTGCTTTAGACAAAAATGAATTCAATCGAGTCAGTATCTGTAAAACTGGATATGAAATTTGGAATACTCTTAAGGTTACACACGAAGGAACAAATAAAGTAAAACAAAGCAAGATCTCTATGCTTAAAAACCAATTTCAAAACTTTAGGATGAAACAAGGAGAAAGTATTAGTGAAATGTACTTTAGATTCCAGGATATTTATCACTCACTTTTAGCTTTAGAAGTCACTTTTACTGAATCTGATGTTGTATCAAAAATCCTTAACTCTTTAACTGATGAATGGGAACGAAAAGTCTTAGGTATCGAGGAAGCTAATGATATTTCAACCATAAAAACAGAAGAGTTAATAGGAAATCTAATGTCCTATGAAGTAAATTTGCAGGCAAGACGAGCACAAGCACAGGACAAGAAAACTATCGCTTTTCAAGCAGAAAAAGAAGACTCTGAATCAGAAGACGATATGGCATTTATAGCTAAGAATTTCAAAAAGTTTTTAAAATTCAAAAAAAGGTAATAAATTTGGAAATAACAAGGGCTTTAATAAGCCATCAAGCTCATCTCTTGAATGCTACGAATGTCACAAGAAGGGCCACATAAAGAAAGATTGTCCTGATCGGAAGAAAGAAAATAATCTCAAAAAGGACAAATATAAAAAGAAACAAGCCTTCTCAGTTACATGGGATGATACAGAATCTTCTTCATCAGACGGTGATAATGACAGTGATTCAGAACAAGCCAACGTTTGTTTTATGGCAACAAATGATGATGTAAGTGATCTAACTTTTGACGATTTAATAGAAATAAACTCTGAATTGTTAGATAAACTTAGAATCCTAAAGAGTAAATATAAAGATGCTTTAGGAAAATTAAATAGAACTAAAATAGAAACTAACATGTTAAAAGATGAAAAAAAAATATTAGAGGAAGAGTTAGTAAAATCTCAAGAATCTTATGTTAACATAACATCTCAATTCACTGATTTAAGCAGTGAAATAGAAAGACAGAAATATGAGAATGTTAAATTAGCAAAAGAAAATTATGATTTAAACTCTAATATTAAAACACTTGATATAGAAGTATCAAATCTTAAAACAAAACTGGAAAATATTTCTAAAAATGTTTCTAAATTTAACAGTGGAAGAGAGAGTCTCTCTAAAATAATTGAGAATTCTCAAACTTGTTCAAATAAAAAAGGATTAGGATATAAAAAACCAATACAAAAGCATTCTAAAAATAATGGTTCTTTATATACTAATTTTAAGAAAAAGGAATCTATATCTGCTCAAAAATCTTCTTCAAAAATTATTCATTCAAAATCAATTATGATTTGGGTTCCAAAAACTAATAATAATTTGATTAGGAAAAACTACATTAAATCTTTTATTATGTCTGTACATAAGAATGAAAATTTTATTTTTAAAGGGAACTCTAAACCCAACTGGGTTTGGCTTCCTAAGATTTAACCCTTAGGACCCTATAGAGGAAGTGGGTACCAATAGAATTTCAATATTTTTTGCAGGTACCGATTAAGAAAAGAGGAAAATGGATTCTAGACAGTGGTTGCTCAAAACACATGACAGGCAACAAAAATATGTTAACTAACATTATCTACTCAGATGGAGGATCTGTCACTTTTGGAGATAATTCAAAAGGTTACATCATCGGCAAAGGCGATGTGAGCAATGACGGTACATCTAAATTACCTCTTATTACAAATGTCTTATTAGTTAAAAATTTAAAACATAACTTACTAAGTATTAGTCAATTATGTGATAAAGGTTTTAACATAGTATTTTCTGAATATAAATGCAATATTTTTGATCATAACAAAAATATCATTTTCGAAGGAGTAAGAGATCATAATATTTATATTTTAAATATGAAAATAAATCATAATACAAATATGTGCTTATTAGTCAAAGAAAATGATCCTTGGCTATGGCATAAAAGATTTTGTCATATAAATTTCAAAGCTATTGATAAATTATCCAAAAATAATTTGGTAAAAGGATTACCTAAAATGAATTTTAAGGTAAATAGCATTTGTGATGCTTGTCAACTAGGAAAGCTAACTAAATCTACTTTTAAATCCAAGAAGATCATCTCAACTTTGCAACCTCTTGAATTGTTGCATCTAGACTTATTTGGACCAACTCAGACTCAATCTATTAATCACAATAGATATGTCTTTGTAATAGTTGATGACTTCTCTAGATATACTTGGACTTTATTTATGAAAAACAAAAGTGATACTTTTGAAAATTTCAAAATCTTTGCTAAACGTATTCAAAATATTAAAAATCTAAAAATTAAAAATATTAGAAGTGATCATGGAGGAGAATTTGAAAATGAAATGTTTGAGAAGTTTTGTAATAAAAAAGGAATATTTCATAACTTTTCATTTCCAAGAACGCCTCAACAAAATGGAGTTGTTGAACGTAAAAATAGAACACTTCAAGAATGTGCTAGGACTTTATTGAATGGAACCACTCTTCCAAAACAATTTTGGGCAGAAGCCGTGCTACTGCTTGTTATGTCCTAAATCGTGTATCTATTCGACCTTTAACTAAACATACTCCATATGAACTCTTCATCGGTAGAAAACCTAATATATCTTACTTTAAAATTTTTGGTTCTAAATGTTTTGCTTTAAATAAAAAAGATCAATTAGGTAAGTTTGATCCAAAATCGGATGAATGTATATTCATCGGATATTCCGAACGAAGCAAAGCATATAGAATCTATAATATAAGAACTAAATCTATTGAAGAAACACTTCATGTATCATTTGATGAAAATTTCAAAATTAAAACAAATGATGATGAAGACATTGTAACAAATTCAAATTCTACTTTTGACAACAATACACCTGACAATATCACTTCTATAAATCAATTTGAAACTGAATTAAAATCTCCACCAAGAATTTTAAAAGATCATCCAATTCAAAATATAATAGGAGAAATTGATGAAAGAGTTAAAACAAGAAATCAACTAAATCAAATGGGTCATATAGCGTTTCTTTCTAATATAGAACCTAAAAATATTAAGGAAGCCTCAACTGATGATTATTGGATTATTGCGATGCAAGAAGAACTAAACCAATTCGAAAGAAATGACGTTTGGGATTTAGTTCCACGACCAAATGATCAAACAGTTATTGGCACTAAATGGGGTTTTAAAAATAAAGCTGATGAAAATGGTAATATCACTAGAAATAAAGCTAGATTAGTTGCTCAAGGATATAATCAGGAAGAAGGAATTGACTATGAAGAAACATTTGCTCCTGTCGCAAGATTAGAAGCAATACGAATTCTATTAGCCTATGCTTGCTTTCATGATTTCAAATTATATCAAATGGATGTTAAAAGTGCTTTTTTAAATGGATTTATTAAAGAAAATGTTTATGTTGAACAACCTCCCTTGTTTATACACGAACAATTTCCAGAACATGTTTATAAACTTAAAAAGGCTTTATATGGTTTGAAACAAGGACCTCGTGCTTGGTATGATCATTTAAAAGGTTATTTAATCAATTCTGGTTTTGAAATTGGAAAGGTTGATCGAACTCTTTTTATTAAGAAAAAGAAACATGATATTTTAATTGTTCAAATTTATGTAGATGATATTATTTTTGGATCAACTAATGATAAATTATGTCAAGAATTTTCTAAAATAATGACAAATGAATTTGAAATGTCTCATATGGGAGAATTAACATATTTTCTTGGACTTCAAATTAAACAAATTAATAATGGTATTTTTATAAATCAAGAAAAATATTGTAATAATTTAATCAAACGCTTTGGTATGGAAAATACCTCTGCCAAACCAACTCCTATGAGTACAACCATACATCTTGAAAAAGATGAAAATGGCAAGAGTGTAGACCAAAAGTTATATCGAAGTATGATTGGATCGTTATTATATTTAACTACTAGTAGACCCGATATAATGATGAGTGTCTGTTTGTGTGCACGATTTCAAGCCGATCCTAAAGAATCACATATTAGAGCAGTGAAATGTATTTTACGTTATCTCAACAAAACCAAAGATTTTGGACTATTTTATCCGAAAGAATGTCCTTTTGAATTAGTATCATATAGTGATGCTGATTTTGGAGGAAGTCGGACGGATAGAAAAAGTACAAGTGGGACTTGTCACTTCATTGGACGGTCTCTAGTATCTTGGTTCAGTAAGAAACAAAATTGCGTATCACTTTCTACTTGTGAAGCAGAATATATATCTGCAGCTTTGGCATGTGCTCAAGTAATTTATATGCAACAAACTCTTCAAGATTTTGGTTTTAACTTATCCAAATCTACAATCTTCTGTGATAACTCTAGTGCTATTAATTTATCTAAAAATCCAGTAAATCATTCACGGACAAAACATATTGATATTCGTCATCATTTTCTTCGTGATAATATTGAAAAAGATATAATCAATCTAGAATTTATATCTTCGGAAAATCAATTAGCAGATATTTTTACCAAACCTATAAATGAAAACATTTTTGTAAAATTGAGACGAGAACTTGGTATTATCTCTCTCAAAAATTTATGAAGCGTACTTCAGCTATTCTGTCTTTATTTAAATTTTTTTTATCCACACATATTGTTTCTGGTTAACATTAAATTTTCTCTTCTTTTAATCTTAACCATTTATTTTTTAGCCTTTAGTTGTCTATAAATTTCTTCTTACCAAAGAAAATTATCATTCAGCTTTTCTATTCTTTTTACAAAGGTGAAAGCAAAAAATTATTCAAATATGTTTTTTAACTTTGCATTATTCTTATATACCATGGCTGGTTCATCCTCAGATGAGCCCTCCTATACATCTGAATATTCTTCAATTAATTTTGAAACTCCTAGTTCTGGGTCTTCCGAACTTCCGACTCCAACTCCAGCTTATATTCCGATATGTCCACCACAAAGTCATCATACGGGATATACGCCGGAAAATAAACGTACGCGAAGAAATTTATTTCCATCTCCATCTACTAAGGAAAAGATAGATGATTTACATCACTATCAGAGGGAAACACTTAATCTTCAGCGAGAAATGTATTTTGAGCAAAAGAGTCATGGAAGACGACTCAGTTTTCTTGAACGGTGTGCTGCAAAAATATGTGGTTCATCTCCGATCAACACGAATGCACATATTCACTCACCTCAACGTCCTCATGTATCCCCAAATTCATGGGAACGTCAACCTCAATGGTCTCCTATTAATCAGTCTGCTGAACAAAATCAACACGAATCATCCAAAGGGAAGTCTCCGAAGTCTCCAAAAACTCCAAAGACTCCTAAATAGATAATATATATGTCTGTATGTTTGATTTGTTTATTTATACTTGTTTTCTATTCTTATCAATATAAATAAATAAACTATTAAATTTTTTTTAAGCCTAAGCATAAAGAAAATTTTTTATCAGACAGACAGACGTTTATATTTTTCAACAGACGTTTGTAAAAACAACTACTTTTACTATTTTTAGCCACACAGACGTCTGAATCATTTTTCACAGACGTCTAAATCTGACTATACTTTTGCAGCCTATAATTAGCCGTCTGTTTAAAAATAACAGACGTCTGTTATTCATTATAGACGTCTAAACATAAACTTATCAGACGTCTGAATTTAGTGCAAAATGTTTTTTACTCTCTGTTTCAATTTAAACCTTCTGAGCCGTCTGTCAATTATTTTTAGACGTCTGTCATACGTCTTAGACGTCTGTCATAAATATTTAGACGTCTGTTCTTCTTGTCTTTGATTTTATTCTACAGAATCTCAGACGTCTGTTTATTTTTCAGACGTCCGAAACCCTTTTAAGAAGAAATCTATAAAAATCATTCCAACGGTTTATTTTCTTCTTCTCGTCTTTTTTTCTCTCGAACTCAAAACCCTAGTCTTTTTTCCAATTAATCATATGGCGCCCAAATATAAGAAACAAAAAGGAGATTCATCTCAACAACCTCCTCACATTCTTCCTTCGGAAGATCAAATTGAAGCTTGGTTATACCACGAACCTCGAAGCATGGCTCGTTACAAGCATTTATGTTCTCTTCAATCATTTCATGGTATTTTTCATAATCTTGATCTTTTTTCGTCCTACAAACTTAGGCTCTATACTGATAGATCTCAGATTACAAGCCTTATTGATTTCAAAGTTAATCAAGTCAACATTTGTAGACTTAGTGTTTTATTATTTCTAGCAAATGTTAACAATCCAAATATTAGACTTCATCGAGATAAAGGAACGCTTTGGACAAGCGTATTTGGAAACATTCTGCAAATAACTCCTTCTGACATTGGACGAATTTTAAAATGTAGCTCGGAAGGAGTCGACATAGATGACTTTAAGTTAGAAGGAGAGGAACTTAAACAAATAGAATATTATCTTTTTGAACCTGAAAAATCCACAGATAGATCAAATCATCTTCGTCCTCGACCTCGACTATTGCTTAGAATGCTAATAAAAACAATTTTTCCCCGGCAAGGAAGCCATGAGGTCATTTACGATGATGAAGATAAGGCACTTCAATCAATTCTATCCAATACTCAAATCAATTGGGCTCAATACTTTTATGATGCTTTTCGCACTTATCATGACTCCAAGAAACGCTCAATTATCTATGCTCCTTATATTACTCGAATTCTATCTGCCTTTTCTATTCAAAGTCCGTCAATTGAATTTGAAAAAATCAAGGTATCCAACATTCGCTTCTTCAGTTTAATGGGATTACCAGAATCTCCTCCGACATTTCCAACATTTAATGATTATCAAGCAGAACAACTTGCTTTACAAAAAGAAAAAGGAAAAGCAAAAGTAAGTAGTTCTGGACATAATGGAGATGAAGGAGATACTGAACAAGAAAAGGATGATGAAGAAAGGGAAGATGAAGAAGAAGATGAAGATGAAGCTTTTGAGCAAGCTTTTATCCAAAGCCCAAATTCGGAAAATTTCGAGATAGAACTAATTTCTGGTACTTCTCGCTCTTATACTAAAAATGAAAAGCTCAAATCCGACATCACTATTTCTAAAAATCAAAAGAAAATTTCTCAACAAATAGCATAAGGCTTTTCTTCCATCAATTCTAGATTCGATTACTTAGATGCCAAAGTCGAAGAGAATGCACGAGAATTGAAAAATATCAAGACAATTCTTCGTCAATTATGGAAAAAGTCTCATGGATCCTCTCCTCCTTCTTCTCCAACTTGGGGAGAATGGTGAATGAAGATGGTTTTCTTTTGGTTTCTTTTTTGGTTCAAACAATGTCTTCTCTCATAAAATCTTTTCTGTTTTTTTTATTATTATTTAAAGTTGATTGTATAATTTTATCTGTCTTTCTTAGTCAACTATGTTAGGTAAACAAATGATGTATCCTAAACATTGATTTGTTATTATCTTGCTTGGTTTGTTTACATATCTTAATTAGTGTGTTATTCACAGATTTGTTACTTCTTTTTATCCAAAACACCCCCAACAACTCTTTTTGTTAATGACAAAGGGGGAGAAATAATTATATTTCTGCTATATAATATGGTCATATTGACATGGGGAGCAAAAGGTATGATTATACTAATCGATGAATTATATAGTTGTCATCATCAAAAAGGGGGAGAATGTTGGAACCTGCCTTCTTCGATTTTAATGCGACAACTATATATTTCAATCTATATACTATTATGTCAAATATTCTTGCAGGAATCGTCAAAAGAAGCTATTATCATATCATCAACAAGATTAAAGTTCTTAAAAAATCTATTTAGATATATATGTACAATCTCTGATATGGTGATGAAACACACACACACACAAATATACTTTTGAAAATCATGCTTTAAAATAAATATAAAAAGGTATTTTCAAAATTATATATTTTCTCAAGTTCAAAAATACTAAAATGGACAAAGGAACAAAACAGTACAGAAATAGACGTCTGTATATTAATTCAGACGTCTGACATCAATATCAGACGTCTAAATTAATATAACAGACGTCTGAACTCTATGTTTTTAATGCCTCTATTTCTATATGAAATAGACGTCTGTCAATTTAATAACAGACGTCTGTCACCCTAGACAGACGTCTGAATTAAAAGACAGACGTCTAAATTAACTGTTTTTGTTTTCCTTTTATTTTTTCGAAATTCAAATTATTTAGACATCTGTCACTTTTATCTCAGACATCTGAACTTGACGAACTGAAGCATCTCTTCATAAAATATCAAAATCTGAAGAGTTGTCTTCTTCACCAAGAGTTGCACTTCTTCAAAGAGTTGCAACTATTAAATTAAGACTATTCATTACTATAAATAGAGATGAAAATTCACTATTTTAACAACTAATTCTTTCTATCTTTTCTGATCTTATATTGTTATAATATCAAGTGATTTTCAGTTCTCTACTTCCTATCTTTGCACATTCAAATCATCATATCAAGAAGATTATAGGAAGGGTGTACGACATTGACTATATTCGTGTTATTCAAAGAACACACAAGTCAATAAACAATTTACCAAATTGTATTTGAAGTCCTATTCGGTTGCTTAGGCGGAAAAGTCCTGTTCGGTTGCTCAGGCGGTGTAATACCTGTTCCTCCGGGTTAAGTGAGGGTTGTTAGAGAAATTCCAGAAGGAGTCTGGGACTGGACGTAGAACGAGAAGTTCGAACCAGTATAAAAATCCCTGGTGTCTTTTTATTACTGCCATTACTATTATTTATATTTCCGCACTTGCTAGTCGTAGTTTAACTATATTATCGATCCATACAGTGAAAACAAACAACTTAAATAACTGATGTAATATTAAATCATAATTATAATTTTATTTTTGTCATTTCTATTTGTTTCTTTTACCATTTTACTGCTTTGTTTATTTGATAGGTATAGTGGATGACTAGACATAGGCTAGAGCAAGAACATATCAAAAACAAATTCGAGTGAGAGTAGAAATGTTGTATATGAGAGTGTGAAATAGTGTATGATGAAAGTTGTATTGTATTTGAAAATGTAAATATAGTGGAAGCCAAGTTTGTACTATTTGAATTTGAATTAAAATAAGATATTTGTTTAAATAAAATTATTCATGCACACTTAATTTTTGTCATGTCTAAAATATGAAAACAAACAACTTAAATAACTGATGTAATATTAAATCATAATTATAATTTTATTTTTGTCATTTCTATTTGTTTCTTTTACCATTTTACTGCTTTGTTTATTTGATAGGTATAGTGGATGACTAGACATAGGCTAGAGCAAGAACATATCATAAACAAATTCGAGTGAGAGTAGAAATGTTGTATATGAGAGTGTGAAATAGTGTATGATGAAAGTTGTATTGTATTTGAAAATGTAAATATAGTGGAAGCCAAGTTTGTACTATTTGAATTTGAATTAAAATAAGATATTTGTTTAAATAATATTGTGATTCATTTATTTCATTATACGAATATTTATTTTATTCTGTGAATAACATATAAGTGTAATTGGTATTCATATTAGTCAATATTTATATGTTGTCTAATAGGAAATTTGGGAATGATATTATAACATCATATAACATATGACTTTTTTTTCTCATTCGTGTTAGTGCATATCATACGATAGGGCATATTTGTGGTCTGATGTGCAATGAGACGGCACCGAATTTAACAACAGATATATATGCTTTCAAACAATGAGGCATATCTATCATCTGATGTGTTTTTTGACATATTGGTCCTTCAAAGGATAAGCAAACTTAACCCCTTCAAAGTAGAATGTAAAGAAATCCCTCTGAAGTGCAGTAAGTTGTGGATTTGAAGCGGACTTAATGATTGCCATAGAAACGTGAGTGGAAGGTTGTTCTTTACCCGGCCTTTGTTTGGAAGACTTAGAAGTTTGAGAGCCTTTAAGCCAAATAGCTTGTTTAGATTTATTGGAGGACAACATTGGTCATATAGAAGGCAATACCGAAGAAAGGATAGCTGGAGCCTTATAAGAAGGAATAAGATCAGGCTTTGAAAAATATGGATCCAGATTTTTTAGGAAAGGGGAATGAGCACAATGTTGAGAGGGAGATATCATGTTCGACCTAGAGTGATCGCGAGGTTCTCGCTCACAATCATCATATGACTATGTTCCTCCTTTTTCCTTTCCCAATGTTTCCTCTGATACTTCGTCAAGTCTGATTCATAGGAAGATTCACGATGGTTGCACGAAGGGTTGTGCTTGAGATAATCGGTACTTAAGCCGGGGTGATCATCATAGATATTAGGGCATACTATTGTACCTGCAAAGAGAACATGATTAAGTTAATATTTATAAGCCAAAAAACAACATAAGCAACGTAAACGTGTAGTGACTTTGGACGTCATGTATAGTTTCATCGTGCCCTAGTTCCCCATGTATCATGCTCATAAAGTCAACTAAGTGGAGTGATCTCCCCCACAGCCCAGCTGAAGGCACGTCTACAGCCGTGCGAACAGGAGAATCAATATCATTGTAAGTATTTTCTTGAATGGAGCTAACTTCCAATGTTTGGTCAAGTGGTTCATTCGATTGATTTTCGAGATTGTAGATGTTAAGATCGAAAGTGATGTTTCCAAAAGAAATTTTCATCAAACCATTTCGATAATTGATTAGTGCATTTGAAGTGGCTAAGAAAGGTCGTCCTAAAATCAATGGAATTTGACTCATTGGATTGTTCATGGGTTGTGTTTCAAGGGCGATGAAATCGACTAGGAATATAAATAGACCAATTTTGACGAGTACGCCCTCGATTTCTCCCACGGGTTTCTTTATCGAACGATCGGCAAACTGAAGAGTTTTTTTCATCGGTTTTAGTTCATCCAAGCCAAGTTGCTGGTAAGCTGAATAAGGAATCAAATTGACACTCGCACCCAAGTCTAGTAAGCATTTATTAATCGTCTTATTCCCTATCATGCATGGGACCGTCGAACATCCAGGATCTTTGTATTTTACAGGGATTGGTTGAGACGAAACTTCACTAAGACCGACAGCTAAGAAAACTTTCTTGGGTACATAAGTATGTCATTTTTTAGTATGCAAGTCTTTCAAGAATTTAGAGTAAATTGGGACTTGTTGAATGATATCAAGGAGAGGGAAGTTCACTTTGACTTGTTTGAAAATTTCCAGCATCGTTTTCATTTGATTAGAATGTTTCTTGGGTCGAAGGCGATGTGGAAATAGAACTCGATATTTAGTAGGTCAGACTACTTGAGTAGAAAAAGAATTTGGATTAGCATTTGATTCGATGTTTGGCTCAATGTTTTATTCAGAATCGCTTGTCATTTTCGAAGTGTCAAGAGGAGCTTTTGGTAAATCGTGGATTAACAACTTGGTGATTGATTTGTTTACCGAAACACAAAGTCGCGATAGCATTAATTCGGTTCACATTGCTATCTTGAATGACATGGGCTTGATTCGAATTCGTGTTTTAATTTCTAGGGTTCGGAACTGGCTGACTTGGAAACATGCCTCATTCACATTCACTCACAAAGGTGGCTAATTGACTCATTTACATTTCAAGTTTAGCAATCGATTGACTCGTATTCTGCATGTACGAGGTTAACAAATTTTGCAAATTGCGATTTGATTGGAGGTTTTGAGTGGTTGTTTTAGCCAAAGTTTCAAGACTTTTCTCAAGTGAAGTCAATCGTTGATCGTCTTGGGGAGCAAAAGATTGTTGCGAATAATTCTGAGACGGAGGCATAAATTTTTATTGAAAGTGGTTGGGCTGAAAGGGAGGATTCGAAGCATTGTTCGGAAATGCTTGAAAATTGGGACAAACCAAATTCGTGTTAGCATTAGTTTAGTTCCATGCAAAGTCAGGATGATTTTCCAACCGGGATTGTACGTTGGAGAAAATGGGTCATTCTTAACCTTGTTAAAAGCATTGAGTTGTTCTACCAAATGAGAGCACTAATCGGCTATGTGATTCGAATCGTTGCATTTATAACACGATGGTTAGGAAGCTTGGTTCATTTGATTGGATGAGAAAACATTGTTGAATTTATTGAGCATTGCATCGATTTTAGCTTCCAAAGCCAACGATGATCCTATTGAGTGTGCACTCGATTGTGAGTAAATGGATTTTTCATTAAAACGTTCCCATTGGGATGATTTTTCGGCCAAGTTTTCAAGAAATTGCCAAACATCGTCGTGAGAAACACTACACCAAAACAGTTATTTGGCAACACTTTTTTTTTCATTTGGCGACACTTATATGGGTTGCATTTTAGTCTCGCTAATAAGTGTCGCTATCCAATATACGTGTTACTGAAAATAAAAATTTACACTTTTAAATACGGCGACACTTATTTTCATTGTAAGCCTTGGTTTAATTGGAGTTAATTGAAATATACTAGGGAAAAATTGTAATTGAATAACATATCACGCTTAACCCGCATTTTCCCCAAATCGTTTCCCTACTCTCCGTCTACAACTTAACCCTAAATCTAACTATTTTGCCACTATTTCCCCCGTAAATGACTAATTCCTTTTTACCTGTCATTTCAAATTGCCACTTTTTCCTATCTCGTTCCCAAAATTATCAGATCTACAAATTTCCTCATTCCCTAATCGTTCTCAAAAAAACTCAGATCGCAAATTTGCAGCGCCTCCCTAACCGTCGATAACCTAGGTGCCGGTGGTTGGTTCTGCACACGATGAGAAAATAGTGTCGGGGTTGGTGCTGCTCACGTCCAGGTGATAGCAGAATCAATTTTTGCAGCCCTGAACGATGGACTTTAGAGCTAGTGAAAGTGAGGCGCGGCGATGCTGGTGTAATGGAAGGTAGTGATGGTATTAGGCACGAGATGTGAAGAATGGCTGGTCCAAGAAAAGAAGCAATGAAGCGATGGGCCAAGATGATAGCCGTCCTAGCCAGATCATTTTAGTGAGTTAATTTACTTGGTTTTGAAATACAACGTACAGTTTGATAGTTGTGATCCTGCTGTGGAGTAAATATGCTATGAATCTGACGGTAAAAGCTTGCATATAAGTTGGTTTGCATAAATGATAATAGCATGAATTGACCGAAGAATCACATTCATTAAAAGTGCTCAACCGAATATTAATTAGTGCTAAATGGTCAGAAAAAAGATACGAACTGATTCCGATTATAGGTTGTGCACGTTTAATATGTTATTTTTTGGGTTTAAGTTAATGACATATGAGGCCTCTATCGAGTAGCGCATTTCACATGTATACTGGAAGTAATAACCATCTCTTATGCTTCATACATTATGATGCTGCTGGTGGAAATCTAGATTTAAAGTTGGGAATATAAATTTCTTTAAAATGAAATTTTATTTGCTCTGTGTGCAAGTGGGCTTCAAATTTATTAGTTCATCTTAAATGTTTTCTTACCGTTTGTCATGGCAACATGGCATGTTTACTGTTCTTCATATTATCAGAGGAAATATCAGCTTTAGATGATCGAGATATACTCAAAATATTGGACTCTAGCTCTGGGTAATTTGTTTTATTCAACTATTAATCTTCTTTTCTACTTATTTTCAATTCGGTGAAGGACTACAGTTCTCAATTGGAGGGCAACTTATACCATTTGGCGTATCACCTCGGGCATGATTTATTACAAGTATACATAGAAAATCTACTGGACTTTGCATTGCATAAAATCAATTTTCTTGATAATAAGTAGATTAGGAGAATTTCCACATTCAATAGGAGCTACGTTGTTATGTTATCCGTTTTATAATCACACTGTTCCCAGAAAATTGGTCCAGTCTTGTCATTTTGATAGAAAGTGTTTGAGACATGTGAATGCTGTATCATAAACTGAACTATCCTTATTGTTTTGTTTCTGCACTCAATTCGTTATCATTATTTAAGCCATAGGTTTTTTGTATTGAAAATTTCATCACAGCTTCTCGATTATTGGTGAACTGATGTACAGTTAAATGACAACCGTCTCTTTAATTTAGTGATTTTGAACTTCAACATGCACAAGTAATTTTTCAATTGTTGATTGTTAGGTACTGATTATGAACTTCACTTTAGTATTTTTGTGTCATAGCCAATTCTGTTTTATTTGGCTAGTAAACCTTGATGGATGGTACTCTATATTATGTAATTATAGTGATATCATACTAGATAGATCTATGGATTAATTGGACTTCCACATCTACAGATCACAAGCGTGAATATATTTAATACCAATATATTGTCTTCATGTGATCTTAAATCAGCACAGACATGGACCTTAATTTTTATTATTCTTGCTATGAATGTTTGTCTTGCTGGTAATGCATTCTTCATTAAACTGATTAATTTTGTATTTACATACACTTACAGGATGTTGGAATGAATTAGGGCGCCCTTGTGGAATTCATCAAAAGCATTTTAAATCAGTTAGAAATATTTCAATTCAGAGCTACATGGTTGATATTCCTTTGCCTGAAACTGAAAGTGATTGCATGTCAAGTTAATTAAGTTTCAGAGCGTTAGCTGCGACGGTATCCACCCCTCTCTGCCAGTTAGTAATTATGAATTACATACAATTTTGAAAGCTACGAATTTGACCCATTTGCGTGTATAAGCAACAATCTAAACTCATTGGCCTCTTTAGTTTGCATTTGATTATACTCAATTATATATATTGTGTTACTATTAAACAACTGGATTATATTGCACATTTTATTTGTATGATTTGCCTGTTTCAATCACTTATACATTTTATTGTTCTCGCATGTGTGTACTGTTCTTGGTTGTTCAGACATTATTTTGACGATTTAGTTACCATCAAAATGAAATTAATTCCTAGTAATTGTCTGTATAAGTTACTATCAAAATGAAATTAATTCCTAGTAATTGTCTATATAAGTTACCATCAACCTGAATTAGTAAGTTGTCATGAAACTTGATATTTATGTATACTGATTTTTCTGCATATAAATCAATATTTACAATGGTTTTGAGATTTCTATTTACTATTTTGTATTATATTTGATGTATTTCTCAATGGAAATTGTACTTATTTTATGCCCTTATGTTCATGAATAACTAATTTGGTATAAACTAAATTCATGCTGAACACAGGTTACTAAACCTAGTTTATTACTATATTTAGTTCATATTTATATAAGCTAATTTCTTGTAGTGTAAAAGCTGTAGATTGGATTTATTTTTTTGACAACCAAATGAGATAAAGGCTGTAGCATTTGAGCATATGGCAGAAACTTATTAGTTATTTAACTTCATTTTGGTTCGGTTTCAGTTCATGCATCAATTGGAAAGACTTTCATTGCTTCATATGCAATTGCTATGTCATTAAAAACCAACAAAGGGTCATTTCTACTTCTCCAATTAAAGTTCTTTAATTGACTTGAAAGGATTCTAACATGTGGATCTTCTGACCGGAAATATAACAGTGAACCAAAAGCAACTTGTTGCGATGAATATTATATTTTCTGCATTTTCAATAACTGCAATACTTACTAATCATAAGCTTCAGATTATTGCAACAAAGATTTGTTGTTGTAACATGCTGTTCTAAAGAATCAGAGTTCCTACGAGAGGTTAAGTAGATTGTCTTTGATGATGTTCAGTATATGTGTGATACATAAAGAGTCGGTGTTGTTTGGGATGAAATTATTGCTTGGCTCCAACAAACTCACATTTTGTATTCGTTCTGCTACTGTTCCTAATGGTAAGGTGCTTGATAGATTTGCATCGAGATATATTCTATTTCAGTTGTACAGACATGATTTTTTTCCCTATTTCAACAGCAGTACATATATTTTTAGTTCTTGTAATATTTTATTATTTATATTTATATGCTACACCGCAACACATTTTGAATTAAATTTTATGTATAAATCTGCAATGACACTTCAATTTTAATTTTTCAAGAACCTGAAGAATTAGATAGTTTAGAATCTAAGCTTAGTAACACATACAACATATTATAGGCATTGATGTAGTCAAAAAGAACTCGCTGTATGAATTGACAGTTTCCAGAAAGCTTTGAATTTGCTTGTTCCTACTGGAAAAGGTGATAAAGAAAAATGTAAAGACGTATTTGACTTGTAAATGATAATTCTGCTGCAGTAATAGACTGATATTTGTTCAATTCATTTGAATATTTGTCTATTTCTACAGGTTTCAAATATGCTTCCCCTTAACAGAGGGTTCATGTACATCTTTCAAACCTGTTGCCAATTTTGATGGAAGCAATTGAAATACTATTTCAAAAAGAACTCTTTAAGGTTTTCCTCGTCCCTTGCTGTTTTAGTTATCTTTAGAACCAAACGTTTGCTAAACTGTATATCTTTGTCCACATGGAAAATGATAATACAATCGTTGACCATTCCAGTTCAAGTGCATTGCCTCTGTAAAATAGCTCTAGACTATGATGAGGTTGTCAAGTAGGGAAAATTAATGTATATGAAACTGTAAGGAAACACATTATTTAGTCTGTGGGTTCATCTTCTATAAACATGCACAATATACTTATATACAGTCTTATTATCAAGGAGCAAGAAAGGCATTTCGCTGCAATTTGATGGATGGAATGCTACAGACAATTACTAGGAATTAATTGCCTTCACTTGGCATTGCTGATGGAATGCTACACATTTTTCAATGAAAAATATACTAAGAGTGTAGAAAATGATTTGAACAGTTAATGATAAGCAGCAGTGCCTTAATCAAATCCAATATGGATCCCTTACTATATTTTATTATGATATGCACATATTTTTACATATCTCTAAATCAGGCTTATCAAATACTAGGTAAAACAGGCTTTTTATTCAAGTATACTGATGGCTCTGTTTTCTTATACACAATTAAGACTAGTGATGGATAAATAGACCGGTTTTTGGCAGTGAGCTGTCAGAACATATAAGTACTGCTGGGATGGAGGCAAGTGGAACAAGTAACATGAAATTCTCCTTGAATGGATGCATCATAATTGGAACTTTGGATGGTGCCAATGTTGAGATCAGAGAAGAAATAGGGGAAGACAATTTCTTTCTTCTTGATGCTGAAGCACACGAGGTTCCAAGGCTTCGGAAAGAAAGAGAAGCTGGACTTGTTATGAAGTCAAGTAGCTAATCAAGTTATGAAGTAGTTGATTATGACAACCTAAAGATAGAAAGGCAAGTAGCTAATCAAGTTAATAATGCCATCAATTCCAATTTGACATTGTTATGAAGTAGTTGATTATGTATTGAATTAACCAACTTAATTATGTATTGTACTTGTTATGAAGTAGTTGACATTGTTATGAAGTAGTTGACTATGAAATTTATGTTGTTATTTGATCATGAATATTGTAAATTTTGGGTTCCTATTGAATGTAGTATAATAATGCATATCATGTTAGTTATTAATTGTTTATTAATGTTAAAACAATTGACTATATTGAGAATGAAAATATTTCAGCGTTATAAGCGTTGGCAATTAAAATTTACCAACGCTTATAAGCGTCAGCATAGAAAATTAAACAATGTTGGATGGTTAATTTGCCAACGTTTATAAGCGTTGCTAAATAATATACACCAACGTTTATAAGCGTTGGCGAATACAACCTTCCAACGCTTATTAGCATTGGGAAACTAAACTCCCCAACGCTTATAAGCATTGGCAATAAATTGTGACGCCCATACAGCGACGCTAATAAGCGTTGCTGAAACTGTTTGCGACAGTTATACTCGTTGGGAATCACCTGTTTTGGTGTAGTGAAAATTGCCTTAGCACATCAATTGAAACATGGTTCGTGTACTAATTTCATGTCCATCGTATAAGATTTGGCAAAGAGTCCATTTTTCAAAAGTATGGTGTGGACATTTTATCAAAAGCTCTTTAAATCTTTCAAAGTATTTTCCGAAAGGTTCACCCATGAATTGATGAAAATTCATAATTTCGTTTTGGATTTTGGTTGTTTTTTCCAAGGGGTAGAACTTTTTTAAGAAAACTTTAACAAATTCGTCCCAAGTTTTGATTGAGTTTGAAGGTAAGATATACAACCACTTTTCAGCATAATCAGTAAGGGCGATGGAATTAAACAAAGTTTGATTCCATCATCACATAATTGTTGGAGTTTAATGGTTGCACAAACTTGTTCGAATTTTGTTAAGAAAATATATGGGTCGTCGTGTTCAAAGTTGCAAAATTTCGAAAGCGTAGCAATATGATTTGAATAAATTTCGAAGTGATTACCCATTGGGGCGGGTAATGTGGTACAAGAAGGAATAGAAAATCTATCGGGAAAGATTATATCCGTGAGAGTTCGCGGAGCATTTTCATTCGTTATCGTTGGAGGATTGTTCATTCGAGTTAAACGATTTGTCGTTGTGTCATGAGTCCAAGTACTCATGCACCAATGAAAAGGTCAATGTTTAGAGAATGAAACAAGGTTTAGAGAATGAAGTGAAAAAAAATTCTTTTCTTTTGTTTTGTTTTTTTAAGGAAAAATATTTACCAAAAGGAATTTATTTTTCAAAAGGGAGATTTGATTTGTTTTGTTTAATTTTTTTTTTAGATTTTTTTAAAAGTAAATTAGGTAAATTGCCTTTTTTTGGATTTTGATTTTGTTTGATTTTTTTTCTTTTTTTATTAAAAAGGAAAATATTTGAAAATATTTTTTTGTTTAAAAAAAACTAAGTTTCAAATGATCGATTACAGAAATGAGTTCCATTGTCGCTTATTATTGTGCGAGGTGTTCCAAACCTCGAAAAGATGTTTTCTTTTATGAATTCACAACAACTTTGGTCATTTGTTTTACAAGAAATAGCTTCAACCCATTTAGAGACATAATCAATAGCAAGAAGAATGTACTGATTTCCGAATGTGTTGGGAAATGGTCCCATAAAGTCAATACCCAAACGTCAAAGATTTCGATCGTAAGAATAGGGTTCAAAGGCATCATGTTTCATCGAGAGATTTTTCCTAACATTTGGCAGTGATCACAAGTTTAACTGAACTCAAATGCATCTTTAAAAAGTGTAAGCCGGTAAAAAACACATTGAAGCACCTTTTCCGCTGTTTTCTTCGGACCGAAATGATCATCATAAGCTTGGTCATGACAAAATGAAAGAACGCTCCTGATTTTGCAATCTGGGATGCAACATCAAATGATTTGGTTGGAACAATACTTAAACAAGTATGGATCATCCCAATAGAAGTACTTGACTTGGGAAAGAAATTTGTATTTATCTTATTTTGATCAAAATGAAGGAGTTTCCTTAGTGACTAAATAATTCACTATATCAGCATACCATGGATCGACTGAAACTGAAAGGAGTTGTTCATTAGTAAAGTTCTCGTTGATTGGTAAAGAAAACGGTGTGTTTGGGAGACGCGATAGGTGATCAGTAATGACATTGTCAGATCCTTTTTTGACTTTGATCGTAAGGTCAAATTCTTGGAGTAAAAGGATCTAACCGATCAAACGAGATTTAGCGTCCTTTTTAGCGAAAAGGTACCTAAGAGCGGAGTGGTCAGTGTAAACCGTAATGTGTGAGCCAATCAAATAAGGTCGGAACTTTTCGAGCCCAAAGACTACCGCTAGAAGTTCTTTTTCGGTGGTTGTGCAATTGAGTTGAGCATCGTTTAGTGTCATACTGGCATAGTAGATGACATGAAGAATTTTGTTGATGTTTTGTCCTAGAACAGCACTAACTGCAAAGTTAGAAGCATCACACATTATTTCGAAAGGAAGATCCCAATTGGGTGAGCGAATGATTGGAGAAGAAATGAGTTCATTTTTAAGATGTTCAAAAGAAGAAACACAATCAGAATTGAAGTCAAATGGAACGTCTTTTCCAAGAAGAGTCGTCAGAGGTCGAGCAATTTTACTAAAGTCTTTCACAAAACGTCGATAGAAACCAGCATGCCCAAGTAATGAATGAATGTCCTTGACAGATTTAGGAATGGGTAGATTCACAATTACTTCAACTTTTGCTTTATCTACCTCAATGCCTTTGTTTGAAATGACATGCCTAAGAACAATGCCATGTTTGACCATAAAATGGCATTTTCCCCAGTTTAAAGTTAAATGTTTCTGTTTACAATGATTTAGAACCAACTGGAGATGATGCAGGCACTTAGAAAAAGAATCTCCAAAGATAGAGAAATCGTCCATAAAAACTTCAAGAAAACATTCGATCATGTCAGAAAATATGCCAACCATGCATCGTTGGAAAGTCGCAGGTGCATTACAAAGACCGAATGGCATACGCCAATAAGCAAAGGTTCCGAAAGGACATGTGAAAGTCGTTTTTTCTTGATCTTCTAAAGCGATTGGAACTCGGTTATAATCGGAGTAACCATTAAGAAAACAATAGAACTCATGGCCGACTAATCGTTCAAGCATTTGGTCGATGAAAGGAAGAGGAAAATGATCTTTATGTGTTGCAGCATTTAATTTTCGATAATCAATGCAAACACGCCAACTTGTTTGAGTATGAGTTGGAATAAGTTCATTAGCGTCATTTGTGATAACGGTGATACCAGACTTTTTAGGCACAACATGAATTGGGTTAAACCATAAACTATCGGAGATGGGATATATGATACCATTATCAAGGAGCTTAAGAATTTCTTCTTGAACCAGATCTTTCATTTTAAAGGTTAGCCTTCGTTGCGCATCAAAAGTGGGTTTGGCTTCGTTAATTAAATGAATGCGATGTTAAACAATTGCAGGGCTAATTCCCATAATATTGTTAATGAACCACCCAGTCACTTCTTTGTTTTTCGACAAGATTGAAAGTAGGGAGGTTTCTTGATCAAGAGAAAGATTTGAAGAGATATGACAGGAAACGTTTCATTATCACTTAAGTATGCGTACTTAAGGTGATCAGGAAGAGGTTTGAGTTCCAACCTAGGAGGTTGCTTAATCAAAGAATTCGGTTGAAGTTGTGACTCAATGGTGAGGGGTTCAAATGGAAGTGCATTTTCAATTTCGTTAGGCTCGTCTTGAAACAGTTGTTCTTATTCAGTCTCCCGTTCGTGGTTAAGGTCAATTATTTCATTGTCAAAATTTTCTTGAATGGAGCTAAACTTCCAACGTTTGGTCAGGTGGTTCGTTCGATTAATTTACAAGATTGAAGATGCTAAGACACAAATTCATGTGTCTAAAAGAAATTTTCATCAAACCATTTCGATAACTGATTAGTGCATTTGAAGTGGCTAAGAAAGATCATCCTAAAATCAATGGAATTTGACTCATCGGATTGTTCACAGGTTGTGCTTCAAGGACGATGAAATCGACTAGGAATATGAATTGACCAATTTTGATGAGTACGTCCTCGATTTCTCCCATGGGTTTCTTTATCGATCGATCGACAAAATGAAGAGTTAATTTTGTCGGTTTTAGTTCACCCAAGCCAAGTTGCTGGTAGACTGAATAAGGAATTAAATTGACACTCGCACCCAAGTCTAGTAAGCACTTATTAATCATCTTGTCTCCTATAGTGCACAAGATCATCGGGTATCCAGGATCTTTGTATTTTACGAGGATTGCTTGAGACAAAACTTCACTAAGACCGGCAGCTCAGAAAACTTTCTTGGGTACATGAGTGTGTTGTTTTTGAATACACAAGTCTTTCAAGAATTTAGCTTAATTTGGGACTTGTTAAACAACATCAAGGAGAGGGATGTTCACTTTGACTTGTTTGAAAATTTCCTACATCTTTTCCATTTGATCGGAATGTTTCTTGGGTTGAAGACGACATGGAAATGGAACTCGATACTAGGTAGGTTGGTTTACTTAAGTAGAAGAAGAATTTGGATTGGCATTTGATTCGATGTTTGGCTCAATGTTTTGTTCAAAATCTCTTGTCGTTTTCGAAGTGTCAAGAGGAGCTTTCGGTAAATCGTTTGGATTAATAACTTGGTTATTGATTTGTTTACCGGAACACAAAGTCGTGATAGCATTCTTTTGGTTCACATTTCTATCTTGAACGACATGGGCTTGATTCGAATTCGGGTTTTGATTTCTAGGGTTCGGAACTGGCTGACTTAGGATGATTTCTCCAACTAGGATTGTACGTTGGAGAAAACGGGTCATTCTCCACCCAGTTAAAAGCATTGAGTTGTTCTACCGAATTAGGGTATTGATTGGCTATGTGATTTGGACCGTTGCATTTATAACACAATGGTTGGGAAGCTTGGTTCATTTGATTGGATGAGAAAACGTTGTCGAATTTATTGATCATTGCGTCGATTTTAGCTTCAAAAGCGAACGATGATCCTATCGAATGTGCGCTCGATCGTGAGTAAATGGACTTTTCGTTAGAACGTTCCTATTGGGATGAATTTTCAGCCAAGTTTTCAAGAAATTGCCAAGCATCATCCTGATGTTGGGCGAGAAAATTGCCTTGGCACATCGATTCAAGCATGGTTCGTGAACTATTTTCAAGTCCATCATATAAGATTTGGCAAAGAACCATTTTCAAAATTATGCTGTGGACATTTTATCAAAAGTTCTTTAAATCTTTCAAAGTATTTTCTGAAAGGTTCACCCCTGAATTGATGAAAATTCACAATTTCGTTTCGGATTACGGTTGTTTTTTCTAAGGAGTAGAACTTTTTTAAGAAAACTTTAACGAATTCGTCCCAAGTTTTGATTGAGTTTGAAGGTAAGCTGTACAACTACTTTTCAGCATAATCAGTAAGGGCGAATGCAATTAACCGAAGTTTGATTCCATCATCACATAATTGTTGGAGTTTAATGGTTGCACAAACTTGTTCGAATTTTGTTAATAAAATATATGGGTCATTGTATTCAAAGTCGCCAAATTTCGGGAGCGTAGCAACATGGTTTGAATGAATTTTGAAGTGATTACCCGTTCGGGCGAGTAATGTGATACAAGAAGAAATAGAAACTCTATCGAAAAAGATTCTATCCATGAGAGTTCGCGGAGCATTTTCTTTCACCGTCGTTGGAGGATTGTTCGTTCGAGTTAAACGATTTGTCGTTTTGTCACAAGTTCAGGTACTCATGCACCAATGAGAAGATCAAGGTTTAGAGAATTAAACAAGGTTTAGAGAATGAAGTGAAGTGAAAAAATACCTTGGTTTTGTTTTGTTTATTTTAAAGGAAAAATATTTACCAGATATCAAAAAGGAGATTTGATTTGATTTGTTTTGTTTTTTTAGATTTTTCTAAAAAAAACTAAATTAAGTAAAATGCTTTTTTTTTGGATTTTTGGATTTTTCTTTTTTTTAAAAGGAAAATATTTGAAAAGATTTTTTCTTTTTTTCTTTTTGTTTAAAAAAAACCAAGTTAAGGAAAAAAAATTACTTTTGGATTTTTTGTTTTTGTTTTGTTTTTATATATGCATGAACTAATGCAACTAAATGAATGTAAAGACTTAATTATAAATTTTCTATCCTTAGTAGCTCCTAAACCAAAATTGTATAATCACACTTTGACTTAATCCAACAAAATAGTTCTTTGCTAGGTAACAGACAAGGGTTATCGACGCACCAAGGATCACCATAGCAATGCAGCCGAAGGTTTAAGTACCTTCAAAGAAATAATCACTATAATGTTTATAAATCATCGTAATATTTATATATGATTATTGCTCTGCTGTAGCTTAGACACCAAGAAATTAGATTTTTGAAAGAAGACAACTTGTCAAGATACAATTAAGTCCTAGATGAGCTCGCGACTCCCTTAAGTCCAAAGTCTAACTGTTATTATTAGTTAAATTCTACAATGAAATGGAATTTGTGGGCCAAGGAAGGGGTGATGAAATCCCCCACCTTATGTGAAGTTGGGTATTGCCCTTAGAAAGGAAAATAAGATAATATGAATGCAAAACTGAAATTAAATGTCTATTAACAATGCAACTACAAATGAGATTTTTATTTTGTTTTTGTATTTTTAAAATGCAAGCAACCAATAATGTAAAGAAAATAAAAACAATAGATAAGAGCACGATACCAGAGCATGCGGAATTATTAGCAAAATTTTTTTTAGCAGCGAATTATTTTTAGCGCAAGCAAATCAGAGCGATTTTTTTAGCAAGCAATTCTTCTCATTGTCCGCTTTTCTTCTATTTGCAACCTGAAAAAGCGTTGAAGATGATTTTTTTTATAATGGTTGAAAAAAACATTTTTTACCAAAGCGAAAATGAATGCAAATAATTTTTTTTAAGAAGAAATTTTTTTTAAAAGATAAACAAAAGCAAAGAAAAGCAAATATTTTCCTTTTTTGTACAGTTTTTCTTGAAAGGAAAAGAGTTTTTTAACTTATATAAAGTCGAAAGAATGATAGTTACACAAAAGAAAACTAAAAAAAATCAAACTCAACCCGATTTACCCAAGGCAATCAAAAGTAAGATATTTTTTTATAAATAGAATAAGGGAAAAAAATGAAGTTACACTAAAGAAAAGAAAAATAAAATAAAAATTAAACACTGCCCAATAAGCCCAAATTGCAAAAACCCAAAACAGAGTTTCAACTCAATACTCAGTAATGAAAAAAGAAATGAGGAATAAAAACAGAGTTCTAGTTGCCTAATGAAATGTATTATAAAGATGAAAACAAATGCAAAGTAGAAAACAGAGTGGAAATAGTAAGAAGGACTGAAATGAACAAACAGAATGAAACCAATACTATGAAATGAACAATATCAAAATGCAAACAAATCAAATGCACAAAGAAAACATAAACTGATGCTCAAAACAAAATGCACAACATAAGGAGAAAAAATGCAAGCCAATGCAAACTAATGTAAACAAATGCAAAACTAATGAATAACTTGAAAAACTAAATGTTTGTTTGTTTGTTTTTTTATAAAAGAAAAAATGCAAAATAAAAGAAAATTAATTCGAAGAGTAAAATTAAAATCAAATTGCTTACCCCAGCAACGACGCCATAAGCTTGTTTGAACAATGGAATTTCTATCGATTAGAAAACCATCGAAAAATATAATCGTTATAAAACCGCAAGTGCACGGCGTACAATCGTATTACGTATGCGAGTATGGGTCGATCCACAGGGAAAGAATTAAATTCTAATATTACTCAATCAAATTAGCCCAAGATTTTGAAATTGTGTTAAAAATTGTAGAAAACAAACTAGAGCAAAGGTGAATAAAACTATGAGATTTAGGAGCAATTTAGAGGCAAATCCACTTCCAATCATTCATATAAATCAACAAAAAAATTCATTTATAATTTCTCATTAACATGTTAAGTAGAAATGATTGATGTGCTTATTATAGGTATGGTTTATTTATGGTCTTTATTAACACAACTTAAACCATCAAACTCTAACACACTATCAAAACCCACTTATCAATTCTCCTGAAAATGACATGAAATTAAAAATAAAATCTATTTTAAGCATGATCTAATTACTATGAATTAGTAACATAGACCATCAAATTTTGATTCTAGTTTGACTTTCATCATCAAAATCAGTTAGACAAATGATCAAATAGTTTATGTTTATATTAGATTAAGCATAGCCTATTTGAGATATCAACATAGACTATCAAATTCACTAAAAAAAGAAACATAAACCACCATCATTCATAATTTACATTAAGCACAAACGGAAGATCATAAATGAAATCTTTATGTTAATTTAATATATTTCATAAGAGCTTCATTACCCCTAAATTGAAGGGGTTTAGCTACTCATATTTAAATACATCTTAACATAAAGTAATTTCAACATAAAAAAACAAGGAAAATGAGAGCTAATTAAAAGAAAAGAGAGCTAACTACTTGCATGAAATAAAACTAAGCTAATTGCAAGAATTAAAATCTATGCTACTAACATGAAATAAGAGAGCATAAACTAAAATAGAGAGCATAAATTAAAATAGAAATAAAAGAAAGCATGAAATAAACATTGCATTAAAAGAAGGAACAAGGCTAAGAAGCCATTAAAAAGGAATTTTATTTATCATTGATTTGTGGTTACAATATTGCATAAAAGAGAGGAAGAAGGTTACATGAAACATAAATGGTATTTATACATGCTTAAAACCCTAATTCATTTTTAGGGGACTACCAAAAATACCTTTGAGATAGTGTAACCTTCAAATAATCATTAGGGAATTAATTAATCTCCACTAATATCCTTTAAGTCTCCATTAACATGTGCATGTGATTTTAATTATGGACCATTAGTTAGTGGGCATATGGGCTCCTCCATGAATTCTTTTATTTTCTACATTCTCTTGGCCTTGAACATTTGTGCATGCATATATCCATAAAGCTCCATTCAATTTGCACTCAATTTCCTACAAATAAAAATAAAAACGTGCAAATAAATTTTCTTATTTAAATCATACAAAAAATTACCATTTTGCCTCCAAAAGAAGATGAATGAAAGATGATTTGAAAACAATTTAGATTTTGGTTTAAACATGTAAAATACCATAATATGCTCATTTATTTAAATAAAAAGAGATTAAATATGGAAGTAAAAATATACACTTTTACGTGTACATCAAGTCGGGAAGGGGGACTGATGTGGCTAAGGGACAGGACGGGATGAAATAAACTTTAACGTTTGATGATTGGGAATAGACGGTTGTAACAACTCTGCTTTCTACGCCATAATAATAAATATATATTTAATTAAAATAAAATTTTCAAATCTTATTTTTAGTAATTTTTATTTTTGAAAATAATTTTTTACTTAATTACATTCTATTTAATAAAAGATTTTGTTTTAATAAATTGAATTAATATATAAATTCTATTTAAAAAATATATTGAATTCACATAAAATATTTACAATGAATATAAAATAATTTTTATTGCTTAAACGACTTTTGTGTAATTGAAATAGGTGAATAAGTTTTATTCGAGAGTAACAAAATAGATATATTAGCAATGATGAGTAATTTATTCATTTCAAATATTTTGGAAAGTTTATCATAATATATTTTAAACAACATAGAAAATCAATTCAAATTAGAAATATATTTATAAATATTTGATAAAATATTTATACGTGAGTAAAGCTATTGTAGTTTGTAATTAAATGAGAATAAATATAAATTTACCTTGCATAAGGACTTAGTTGTAAAACATAGGAAGAAATAAAAATAAAAATAAGAATATCCACTTACCTCTCCTTCATTCTAGAAATCTTCATTTGCCCATTGCTTGGTTCGAAGACCCAAAACCCGTATCCCATTTTCCATCTCTCCCAGCCCTTAATTCCCAAATTGATTCACTCAGAGAAGGAAAAAAATATTTTGTGGCCTTCCGTTATCGTGTGACCTGGCACAGCGAACGACGTCAGTAAGATGGAGAAGCCTCGATGGCGATGACGGTTGGTGTTGACAAGGAGTAGAATGTGATGCATTGATGGCGAATGGCATTCAGGTTTTTGCTGTGGTGCTAGTGATGAAGCGAGGATGAGGGTGGTTGACGACGGATGGGTGTGCGATGTGGTGTTAGTGAAAGTGAAGGCAACGAATGATGTTGGATGTAGTTGAAATGATTCAGCGATGAAGACAGTAAACTCTTCGCTTGGAATTTTTGGTGAGTTTCTAAACTCACAATTACATCTATATCTTATGCTTTAATGTGTATTTAACTCTTATATTGCTTGAATTGTTTGGTTGAATAAATTATTGGAATATTGGTTTGGGACTAATTATCATTGGATGTTAGTTAGTTGTGTTGACTGGAAGTGCCAATTTGCAAACGGAACTTTATCAGATTGCAATTTGGGTTATATATATAATTGTATGTCGATATGTGTATATTTGATGGATGACCGGAATTCGATGGAACTCTACTTAGGTCACATGATAAATTCGTAGTGTTGATTGGTTGATAAATATTCTTAGAGTAATTTTACTCTATGATTTATATATTTAGATATTTATTTACTTTCTTGTTTTAAAAGGATGTTTGAAATGTTTTGAATTTTTTTATTTAAGGGATTTATAATTTTATTAAAAGTGTATTATAAATATTTTACTAAATTTTAATCAGTTTAGCTATTTTCAAATTTACAAATATATTTTAGTTATGTGATGACCGCCCATGACCCCTGCACCAAATCTAAAGATAGAGCGCTGTAAAGTGTGCCAGGCGACCATGGACAATTGTCAAGGTAAGATTTAAAACAACAGAATCTATCGTATTACTCACAGCGCATGGACAAAATACAATAGAACATATGTATAGTGAAGCTTTACAGAACAAAATGACATCATATAAAACTTCATAATAGTTGAATACAAGCATCCAAATAGTCAATACATCAAGCCTCACTACATATCTCTCAGAGAATACAAAAACAGCGGAATATCCAATACATATAAGAAGATAATATGCAACCCTCTAGCTCGTCTTCGATATCAGCATCGTGAGAAGAGAACAGCACCTGTCACCTGCTACCTAGTCTGCCCGTCCCAAAATGGACGAACAGCCCAAGGCAATAAGAATTAAAAACATAAAGCCTTGAGTCAGACAACAGTCTTAGTGAGCAGTAAATTAACTAACAACATACCAAAAGAGCATAAAGGAAAAGGAATAGGAATACAACCCTCCCACTCCAATCTCATTCTACAGTGATAGCCCCCAGACACACACTAAGCAGAAGCAAACACAGTAGAGCATACAATTTAAAGTAAAGCTACTATCACTCGAGTCAAGGGCGATGTTTTCCAAGTACCAAGGCCTAAATCAGATAAGCACCCAGAAAATCCCGCTCTTGAGTCCGAAATGACGTTACAACCAAACATCCATGACTCTGGCTATCACTGTTATCATTGCTTCGATATCACCGTTAATTGAATGACCGGCACATTCTTTCAGCCGTCCGTCAAGGGCTAATGAAAACCCCGGTTCTAGACATAACTCCCGCACGTCGTCGCAGCCCGTGCCTAGGACTATCGAATCTGCCCAGAGTACTCGACCATCAATAGTTAGCCGTTGGGACTATCGAATCTGCCCAAACGTACTCTTGCTTAGAGCATGCTAGAACCTTCAACAACGATGCTATCCAAGCCTCCTAGTCATCCTCCTCGACGACTATTCTCATATCCATTCATTATCCTCAACTCGAATCATATCACCGAGTTATCAACATGCTTGGAATAATCTCGTCTGGATTAGACCAAGTCTTCATCATATGATTGCTTCGCTTCATTACATCCTCGCAAAGCCTCATCTCATCATCACATCATCAAATCTATGCATAAGAGCTTCATCATCCCGCTACATATGCCACGAGCAGCTTTTCCAATTCAAGAGCCTTTCCCTTAGCTTTTGAATCACCTTCGATCTAAATCTAATCATCAATCATCTAGTTCATAACAATCAATCAAATCAAACATCAATCCAAGCAATCAAGTATTCTAAAATGATCTAAGTAGACAATTATAACAATAATGGCATTTTCGTAATTAAAGAGTTGAAAGTCCAATAAGCATGAAAACATGGATTATATCTCTACAAACTTGATGAATGAACTTGCATAGGTTAACATATGATAAAATGGATGTAACATCATCATGAACAATGGATCTATATGGATCTACACATAGGATGAAGAAAATGCATGGAAATCTCTATTTTAACACCAAATCGAGCCAACAATCCGATATACTCCTTTGGATCCGTGTGAGAGATAATCACCACTCACCAAATCACCTAAACAACCCCAAATCAACACGCTTCAGATCTGGACAGCAAAGGATCAAGATTGATCTATCACAAATCCGCTTCAAATGAAGAAATCTCTCTTGAAAAGATGATGATCTTCAATCTAAGCTCTTGAATCTTCAATCTTGATCTTCGATTTGGATGGAGGGAAGCACTAGATTAGAGTGGAGAAAAGAAGTGAAGAAGTGTAGAAGTCGAGCTCTCAAAATGGCAGCACTTCGTCGCTTCAAAATCCGGATCCCAAAAATGAAGCCAACGCCCCTCTATTTATAGGCAGAAAATCTCTTAAGTCGAAATCTGGCTATCTTCCTAAGTCGCCTCCGACTTACGACCTAAGCCTCTCCGACCTAACCCTCTCCGACCTAACAGATGCACGACTTAACTCCTCAGCGACCTAACACTTGACGACCTAAAGCAATGCGCTTTCCTTCGACCTACGACTTAGCCTATGCGCGACTTACGACTTAGCGTGCGTTAATAACTCAACAACGCTGGCACGCGACCTAAAACTTACGCGACTTAACAATCTCGCGCGACCTACGACATAACGAGGTTACGACTTAATACCTTAGACTCCCACGCGACCTAACACTTAAGCCAACCCACGACCTAACAACTTAACACCCACGCGACCTACGACTTAGCAAACTCGCGACCTAACACACACAGATCTAACGACCTAACTACGCTAACACTTAGGTCGGTCAACCCCATAGGTCGCTAACTCTTATAGGTCGCAACTGCTTATCCCCTAAGTCGTTAACTCTACTAGGTCGCTCACAACATTTCCTTAGGTCGTTGCCGACCTATCCCTTAGGTCGCTCAAAACCCTTAAGTCTCCTATCTTAGGTCGCCAATCCTATAAGTCGGTCACGACTTATCACTTAGGTCATTCACTATTAACCCCAGCTTCCTTAAGTCGTCGCCGACCTACCCCTTAAGTCATCCACTACCTTAGGTCGCTCCAACACCCTACGACTTAAGCTGCTACGACTCAACTCCTAACTCGCCGAATTCCTTAACTCGGTCACGACTTAGCTCTTAGGTCGTTCACGACCTAGGACTTAGACAAATCTGCCTAAAAATCTGAAATTTTGAAAGTGCTAAAATTCCAGATTTTGACAAACTTGTCGATCCGTAAAAAAATACGGGTCGTTACATTCTCTCCCCCTTAGGAATTTCGCCCTCGAAATTCCAAACTAACAAAGCAATCGAAGACTATTCTGTACGCCTACCAACCATAACAATCAGCAAACCATGAATCCAATTCTAGCTTAGCGTACAGAATTCTAAGACTTAGAACAAGTTACAATGTTGTTAGATGATACGACACCTTAGGGCCATACCTTGAAGAGTTCAGGATGAGCTGCCTTCATCCTCTCTTCCACCTCCCACGTATAGTCGTTATCATCGTCACTCCATTGTATCTTGAGCAACTTAACTACCTTCCTCCTAAGCTGTTTCGTGTCGGTTTCAACAACACGAAGCGGCTTACGAGGTCTTCTATCGACTGGATCAACTTCGAAGTCTTCACAGCTATCAGCAGAAACCACCGTACTCGAGTCGTGAACATACTTCTGTAGATATGATACATGAAAAACATTGTGCACACCCGACATCTTCTCCGGTAACTCCAATCTGTAGGCAAGCTTTCCAATTCGCTCGATGATCGGGAATGGTCCAACAAATCTCGGAGTCAATTTTCCTTTCTTCCCGAATCGAATAACATTCTTCAGAGGAGAAATCTTCACAAAAACCATATCTCCTACGTCGAATTTCAAATCCTTTCGACGCTTATCAGCATAACTCTTCTGACGGTTTTGGGCTGCCTTCATTCGTTGCCGAATGATCTCTATACAATCTGAAGTCTGTCGAATCATCTCTGGCCCAAGCATCAACTTTTCTCCAGTTTCCAACCAACATGTCGGAGAGTTACACGGTCTTCCATACAATGCCTCATACGGTGCCATACCAATGCTTGACTGGTAACTGTTGTTGTACGCAAACTCCACCAAATGAAGGTGATCTTCCCATGATCCTCCGAAGTCCAAAACACAAGCTCTAAGAAGATCTTCCAAAACTCGGTTGACTCTCTCGGTCTGACCATCCGTTTGGGGGTGATAAGCTGTACTCAAACACAACTCGGTTCCCAAAGCTTCCTGGAAGCTCTTCCAGAATCCACTAGTGAACAACGGGTCTCGATCGCTCACTATACTCTTCGGAATACCATGGAATCGAACTATCCACTTAACATACAACTCAGCCAACTTTGATGCAGTCCTAGTCGATCGAACAGGAATGAATCGTGCACTCTTAGTCAGACGATCTACAATGACCCAAATCCCTTCATTTCCCGTTCTGGTTCTAGGTAATCCATCAATAAAATCCATCGACACTTGCTCCCACTTCCATGTAGGAACTTCTAATGGCTGAAGCAATCCGCTTGGCTTCTTCTGTTCGGCTTTTACCAACTGGCAGTTCATACACTTGGAAATGAAATTTCCAACATCCTTCTTCATGCCTTCCCAGTAGTAGGTTCTCTTCATATCCCGATACATCTTATTTCCACCTGGATGAATTGTCAGCTTCGAGTGATGACTTTCCTTCAGAACTTCACTTCTCAATTCATCTATATCGGGAACAACTAGTCGTCCTTGCTTTCGAAGCCAACCTTCTCTATCGACCTCGAATCCTTTATCCTTTTCTGGCTCCAATCCAGATTCCAAATCACGGATAATCTTGACAAGCTTATCATCTCTCTTTTGGCTCTCGCCAATTCTTTCCACAAGAGAAGGTCTTATCGATAAGTTTGCCAACATCTCAAGTTCCAATTCACATCTAGGCCTGAAGTCAAATCCAGCTAAATACTTGAGATTCTTCCATTCTGAAAACATGACTCCCAATCCTGCATGTCTTCGACTTAACGCATCTGCCACTGCGTTACCTTTTCCCGGAGTATAAGCTATACCAAAATCATATGATGCTAAAAACTCTAGCCAACGTTGCTGCCGAAGATTCAAATCCTTTTGGGAGAAAAGATACTTCAATGACTTGTGATCCGTGAACAACTCAAATCGAACTCCCAACAGATAATGTCTCCACATCTTCAGAGCAAATACAATCGCCGCTAACTCCAAATCATGAGTCGGGTAATTCCTTTCATGCGGCTTCAATTGTCGACTGGCATACGCAACAACTTTATCCTTCTGCATCAGCACTGCTCCAAGTCCAGTACCACATGCGTCGGTGTAAACCACCATCTCATCATTCCCACTTGGAATAGTCAAAACAGGAGCACTCGTCAATCTCTCTTTCAGGATTCCAAAAGCTTGCTCACACTTAGCATCCCAACTGAACACTTGGTTCTTTTTCGTCAATCCTGTTAACGGTGCAGCTACCTTGGAGAAGTCTTTGATAAACCGTCGATAATATCCTGCTAATCCAAGAAAACTTCTCATATCAGATGCATTCTTAGGTCTAACCCAATCCTGGATTGCTGCTACCTTAGCGGGATCAACCGCTATTCCACTTCCAGAAATCACATGGCCTAAGAACCTCACTTCACTCTTCCAGAAGTGACACTTCGAAAACTTAGCCTTCAGCTGATGTTTCCACAAGATTTCCAAAACAATACGCAAGTGCGTCTTGTGCTCCTCTTCCGTTCTGGAATAAATCAGAATATCATCCACGAACACAAGTACGAACTTGTTCAACTGATCTCTGAACACTCTATTCATAAGATCCACAAAATATGCTGGCGCGTTAGTCAATCCAAACGGCATTACCAGCCATTCAAAGAAACCCGATGGTGTCCGAAAAGCAGTCTTCGGCACACTATCTTTAGCCACTCTCAACTGGTGAAATCCCGTTGCCAAATCCATCTGAGAAAACACCTTAGCTTCGTGAAGCTGATCAAACAAGTCATCTATTCTCGGCAATGGATACTTGTTCTTCTTAGTCACCTTATTCAGCTCACGATAATCGACGCACAATCTCAACGACCCATCTGCCTTGGTTGCAAACACAACTGGTGCACCCCACTCGGACACACTACGCCGAATGAATCCTTTCTGCAAAAGATCATCAACTTGCACCCTCAATTCCTGTTGTTCCTTAGGCGCCATCCGCCTAAGAGGCATCACAACAGGTCTGGCTCCTTCAACTAGATCTATACGAAACTCGATCTCTCTATGCGGCGGCAACCCTTTGACTTCGTCAAAGACATCCTCGAATCCATTAGCGATCGGCACTGATGACAGTCCATCCCGTGGAACAACTAGCGAATACATGAAGCTCATGAAGACGCCTTCTTCATGCTTACATCGTATCACAATCTTTCGCCCCTCCACATTCTCGACTGTCACTTCCAACCTTTCGCAATCAACCTTAGCCGCATACTTCCTAAGCCAGTCCATACCCAAAATAATTCCGAACCCCGCAAAGTTCAGAACAAAGCAATCACAAACAAAAGAGCAACCATGACTCGATACAACTAGACCACGGCATAACATACACAAACAAGACGAACCCCCAACTGGATTAGTCACAACCAATGGCCTATCAACAATATCCGGCTTCAAATCTAACCGGCCTACTAGTTCATTACAAACAAACGAATGCGATGCTCCAGTATCAAACAAAACTCTAACTGGAATACCACATAGGAAAAGAGTACCTTGAACAACCACACTCTTTCCTTTCTCTTCAGCAGTAGGAGCTTTCGAAGACGACGGAACAGCTCCCAAAGCATAAGCTTGCACAATCTGCCTGTCCTTCCTCGGTTCTGGACAATTCTTCCTGATGTGCCCTGGCTTGTCACAGTTGTGCCACTTCATCGGTGCCTTCGGATTCTTACAATCTTTCGAGAAATGGCCCTTCTGCTGACAATTGTAGCAAGTCACCTCGCCTTTCGGCTTCTTCTGGCCATCCTTACCCTTCTGCTGCTGCTGCTTCCTCTTCTTGTTTCCACCCTGCTGGGGTTTAGACTCTTCCCTAGTCACAGCAACAACAGATCCTTCCTTAGGAAACAGACTCTCATGCCTAAGAGCTTTCTCCACAAGCTTCTCAAATGAATCGTCCAAATGATCCACCAACTGTCTCCCAAGATAACTATCCAAGCCGGTCACAAACTTCTCATTCTTCTGGTAAGAAGACTCAATATATGACCGGGCATACTTGGACAAAGCTTCAAACTCAGAAACATACTCAAGAACGGATCTTCCACCCTGCTTGAGCTCCACAAACCTCTTGAACAGAACAGACTTCTGAGCTGTAGAAATGAACTTAGCTTCAAATCTGACTTGGAATTGCGCCCAAGTAATCTCTTCTTCCGGAGTAGTGATGGTAATAGAGTTCCACCAATCAGAGGCTCTCCCTTGAAGCTGCCTTGATGCCAACTTCCTCTTAGTTGCATCATCAATTCCCAAATCACCAAAGATCCTTCTACAAGCATCTATCCACCTCTGGACCTCAATAGTTGATTCTGTTCCTAAGAAAACCTTCCCTCCAAGAGCAGTATAGTCCTTGCACAACTTAGCAAAATCCACTGGTTTCGGAGCTTGAACTTGAACTCCAACATCAACTGCTGCCCCCGGAACTGGTATCCTTCTCATGATCGAAGTCATCATAGCTTCCAACATGGCTGCATAATCAGCAGTCTCTTCAGTAGCACGGCCTTCCCTAGCAGCTGGTCTCCCTCTTCGACTCATTCTCAATATCTATAAAAAGGAATGATTAGAACATCTAGAGAAACAACTGCATAAAGGACTCAAACTCTACTAAGCTACTATATTATATATAGTAATCATCCATCAAAATACAATTACGTCTCTCATACGTAGTTACGACTGCGAGCGTTGGGTAAAATCGATTAACCAATGATCTGATACCAAATGTGACGAACGCCCATGACCCCTGCACCAAATCTAAAGATAGAGCGCTGTAAAGTGTGCCAGGCGACCATGGACAATTGTCAAGGTAAGATTTAAAACAACAGAATCTATCGTATTACTCACAGCGCATGGACAAAATACAATAGAACATATGTATAGTGAAGCTTTACAGAACAAAATGACATCATATAAAACTTCATAATAGTTGAATACAAGCATCCAAATAGTCAATACATCAAGCCTCACTACATATCTCTCAGAGAATACAAAAACAGCGGAATATCCAGTACATATAAGAAGATAATATGCAACCCTCTAGCTCGTCTTCGATATCAGCATCGTGAGAAGAGAACAGCACCTGTCACCTGCTACCTAGTCTGCCCGTCCCAAAATGGACGAACAGCCCAAGGCAATAAGAATTAAAAACATAAAGCCTTGAGTCAGACAACAGTCTTAGTGAGCAGTAAATTAACTAACAACATACCAAAAGAGCATAAAGGAAAAGGAATAGGAATACAACCCTCCCACTCCAACCTCATTCTACAGTGATAGCCCCCAGACACACACTAAGCAGAAGCAAACACAGTAGAGCATACAATTTAAAGTAAAGCTACTATCACTCGAGTCAAGGGCGATGTTTTCCAAGTACCAAGGCCTAAATCAGATAAGCACCCAGAAAATCCCGCTCTTGAGTCCGAAATGACGTTACAACCAAACATCCATGACTCTGGCTATCACTGTTATCATTGCTTCGATATCACCGTTAATTGAATGACCGGCACATTCTTTCAGCCGTCCGTCAAGGGCTAATGAAAACCCCGGTTCTAGACATAACTCCCGCACGTCGTCGCAGCCCGTGCCTAGGACTATCGAATCTGCCCAGAGTACTCGACCATCAACAGTTAGCCGTTGGGACTATCGAATCTGCCCAAACGTACTCTTGCTTAGAGCATGCTAGAACCTTCAACAACGATGCTATCCAATCCTCCTAGTCATCCTCCTCGACGACTATTCTCATATCCATTCATTATCCTCAACTCGAATCATATCACCGAGTTATCAACATGCTTGGAATAATCTCGTCTGGATTAGACCAAGTCTTCATCATATGATTGCTTCGCTTCATTACATCCTCGCAAAGCCTCATCTCATCATCACATCATCAAATCTATGCATAAGAGCTTCATCATCCCGCTACATATGCCACGAGCAGCTTTTCCAATTCAAGAGCCTTTCCCTTAGCTTTTGAATCACCTTCGATCTAAATCTAATCATCAATCATCTAGTTCATAACAATCAATCAAATCAAACATCAATCCAAGCAATCAAGTATTCTAAAATGATCTAAGTAGACAATTATAACAATAATGGCATTTCGTAATTAAAGAGTTGAAAGTCCAATAAGCATGAAAACATGGATTATATCTCTACAAACTTGATGAATGAACTTGCATAGGTTAACATATGATAAAATGGATGTAACATCATCATGAACAATGGATCTATATGGATCTACACATAGGATGAAGAAAATGCATGGAAATCTCTATTTTAACACCAAATCGAGCCAACAATCCGATATACTCCTTTGGATCCGTGTGAGAGATAATCACCACTCACCAAATCACCTAAACAACCCCAAATCAACACGCTTCAGATCTGGACAGCAAAGGATCAAGATTGATCTATCACAAATCCGCTTCAAATGAAGAAATCTCTCTTGAAAAGATGATGATCTTCAATCTAAGCTCTTGAATCTTCAATCTTGATCTTCGATTTGGATGGAGGGAAGCACTAGATTAGAGTGGAGAAAAGAAGTGAAGAAGTGTAGAAGTCGAGCTCTCAAAATGGCAGCACTTCGTCGCTTCAAAATCCGGATCCCAAAAATGAAGCCAACCCCCCTCTATTTATAGGCAGAAAATCTCTTAAGTCGAAATCTGGCTATCTCCCTAAGTCGCCTCCGACTTACGACCTAAGCCTCTCCGACCTAACCCTCTCCGACCTAACAGATGCACGACTTAACTCCTCAGCGACCTAACACTTGACGACCTAAAGCAATGCGCTTTCCTTCGACCTACGACTTAGCCTATGCGCGACTTAGCGACTTACGACTTAGCGTGCCTTAATAACTCAACAACGCTGGCACGCGACCTAAAACTTACGCGACTTAACAATCTCGCGCGACCTACGACATAACGAGGTTACGACTTAATACCTTAGACTCCCACGCGACCTAACACTTAAGCCAACCCGCGACCTAACAACTTAACACCCACGCGACCTACGACTTAGCAAACTCGCGACCTAACACACACAGATCTAACGACCTAACTACGCTAACACTTAGGTCGGTCAACCCCATAGGTCGCTAACTCTTATAGGTCGCAACTGCTTATCCCCTAAGTCGTTAACTCTACTAGGTCGCTCACAACATTTCCTTAGGTCGTTGCCGACCTATCCCTTAGGTCGCTCAAAACCCTTAAGTCTCCTATCTTAGGTCGCCAATCCTATAAGTCGGTCACGACTTATCACTTAGGTCATTCACTATTAACCCCAGCTTCCTTAAGTCGTCGCCGACCTACCCCTTAAGTCATCCACTACCTTAGGTCGCTCCAACACCCTACGACTTAAGCTGCTACGACTCAACTCCTAACTCGCCGAATTCCTTAACTCGGTCACGACTTAGCTCTTAGGTCGTTCACGACCTAGGACTTAGACAAATCTGCCTAAAAATCTGAAATCTTGAAAGTGCTAAAATTCCAGATTTTGACGAACTTGTCGATCCGTAAAAAAATACGGGTCGTTACAAGTTATAAGTATAAATTTAGTTTTCTTTTGGTCATCAAACTTTTTTTAAATAAAAAATATAATATATTATTAGTTTTGAATTGGTTTAAAAGAAAAATAAAATATATAATAGCTGTTTTAAAAAATATATTATGTAAATAATAATATTATTTCGTAGAGATTTTTATTATAAAGATTATTTAAATATTTCTGAAAGAGATTTCAAACCATAGGAAAATATAGAAATCTTTTTATGAAATAACTAAATAATTTTGGATATATTTTGAATAAATAAAAATCTTTTTGTATAATGTAAGGAATTCTATAATTTAAAAGAAAATGTTTTATTTCAAATTAGTTTGGGTATAAAGTGAAAATATTCAATTATATACTATGGTTTGAAATAAATATAATTATTTTATGTATATATATTTATTTAAAAATTGTAACTAATTATAGAAAATTATGGAAAGGTTTCTATAAAGGTTATTTGATTTATAAAGTGATTTTGAATGTTACATGTGTGTGTGTGTGTATGAACAAGGATTCGAAAGTAAATTATAGTGTTTAAAATATTTATTTATGATATTATATAAGCGAGGTGAAATTATTTGGTATAAATAACTTTTTACTAGTTTTATTCGTTCTAGAATATAAATTGATTGAAGAATAGTTTTACTTAAAATTAGTAATTGATTGAAAAGAAAATTTTGTACTTGGTTTTAATTAATTATTTAGAAGACTATAAAATTATGAAAAATATGAAATGTTTTCAAATTAATATTTTAGGTATTTTAAAGTGCATTTCATTAATAACATGTTTACTTATGAATTATTAAAGTATGCTTTATACACACACATAGAGACATAGATATATATATATATATATATATATTTGATTTAATTGTTTAAAGAAAGATTTTGTTGAACTTTATTATTATTTCATTTCTGAATTAACTTGGGATTTAATGTATTATTTCTATATTTTCCGATTTCTCATTTTCCTATATTGATTTCGATATCGTGAATAATTCGTTATTGATATTTATTTGATTTGTGATTTTGATATGACATGTGATGACACCCTTCTTTATGATTTGAGATATTTCATTTCGTGTGATGAGAAATCTGAGTAAACGGAGTTATAATACCGTTTGTGATAGGGCATTCAATACTTCGATTATTCTTTGGACTCATTATATAGAATATCGTAGAGATTAAGTGTAGTTTCTAAGCATTGAATAAATGATTGAGCATCACGTTGTGATATGGGACGCCGGTGTGATACTTATTAGTTTATTCATATTAAGTAGATGTCACTCAAGTGACAAAAATAGGGATATGTTTATACTTACGTGATGTGATGCTCGGGCAGAGCGAATTGATGGATGATTTAGATATGGGGGTGTACCCATATGTGTATGTGTGTGTGTTTGTAGATATTATCTACTTATCTAACATGAAGTCCTCCAGGATATGATTAGGAGTTAGCGGGAATCAAATGGCTAGGGTTCACCCTAACGGCCTGATCGTGGGGTTGCGACCCAGATCTGTGACACCTTTATTATATATTAGATGTGCATCATGAGATTTTAGTAAAGGGTGGTTAGCCCTTAGTTTTGGTAGCCCAAGCTCCTTTTTGTTATGTAACGACCCGTAAATTTCAACTGTTTTAATAACGTAATTAGTTAAAATTTTGTAAAATTTTAAAACGATAAAATCTGGAAATATAAATTTATTATTTGGAATGCATCGAATTAAACATAGCAACTGGTAAATTTTCGTCCGAAAATATGAAAGTTTATTTCGTACGTAAATTCACTTCAATTTAATCAGTTAAAAAGCGATGAAAATAAAACATTTTCGAAACTTAAATATTTTTACATAGAAAAATTCTAAACCGTCTTCTGAGCAAGTTGTCATTTTTCGTTTTTCAAAATTCGGACTTCTTTAGCTCCGTCGATCTTATTTTTCTGTGTTTTTCTTGCATTTTTCGTAGTAGAAAAATTTGAATTTTTATAATTCGATCGTACCACTGATATATGTATACCGTTATGATCGGCACATCGTGTTGGTTTCCATAGTATATTCAATTCTATATTTCTATAACTGTTGTGTTACGAGATTTACGGTAAAGACTAGTCATTTTGGTACCACATATGAACCTTTTCATTTTCCTTCGTCCATTCACGTATCCAACTAATGAATTGAAGGCCACTGTCTTTAATATTGCCTTGAATTTAACATACACCCTTGTGCCCTTTCATTTTCTCACGTTAGTTCAACTAAGATATTTTATTTTTCTTAAAGCTTTCCATTTTTTTAGTTTACTGCTCCTATTCCTCTATTTCTTTCGCATTCTTTTCTCTCTCGTTCTTCCAGGAATAAAAATAAAATAAAAATATCTTTCATATATGAAGTTTGCCTGGAAGAAGCAGCCTTCCATCATTTTCGATTACATGCTTGTCCTCCCTCCTTCATTTGCAAGCCGATCTCATCCTATTCGAAATCTCCAGCCTTTACACGAGCACACCAAGTCTCCGAGCACCACCACACGCCTAGCAGCCTACCACTGCCCCTGCCCAAGCAACTGGACCCCACGCCCTCCACGGCCTGGTCATAGCCTACATGTTCACAGCCTCCACCCACTCCTCCGCGTGCCACCATCTCACGGCTGAGCCACCTCCCTCAACTCCAACCTCCACCTTCCCTCGATCTCCTTCACCTGGCCGCAGCACCCCAAGCAACGCCGGCAGCTCGAACCCACACGAAGCCCAGTCATTCATCCTCAAAATGACAGCCGCTCCGAAGCTACGCCCTCCATCTTCCTTCACTGTAAAATCATCTCTGCCTCCCTTCTTCCACTTTGCTCCACTCACCCATGTTTCCTTGGCCCCACTCAGTTTCCCCGACCACTTAGCCCTCACCTTTGTGCACGCACCAGCCATTCTTCGCCCGCAAGCACAGCCTCACCGAGATCCGAGCCTCCCTCTCCGTCGTTCAACTCTTGGCCTCGTTTCTCTCACGAGAGCGCAGCCTTAGTCACCCATGCCTCACCTGCTCTTTGTTCGGCTAGTTAACCCTGTGTGAGTATATATATATGTAGTTTTCTATATAATATAGTTGCATATATTTTATACTGTACATATGATGTATATTAAGATGTCTGCATATATTTTCTTTGTTCTGTTTTATATTACTGAAAGGAAGTTGATACAAAGGTGTGTTTAAAAGTATGTTATAGTTTTAATAATATTAGTGGATTTAGTAGAATTCTTCTATATATACATTTACAGTATATAATAGTTGTTGTTATTTTAAAAATGCGTGTTGAACCAGTTTTGCTTTTGTTTTTTTTGTATTAACCTGTACTATGATTAGATAACTAACATTATTTAATTCACTTTCAAATGTCTATTTATTTATTTTATTTATAAGATTTGTTTAAATATGTAAAGGCTATATAGGTTACGTAAAATCTGTATTCCATTTATAGATCATTTAAGTTGTATAATTTGGGTCAGAAGCTATGTACATACTAATATTCATATTGATGGTGTACAGTATAATAATTATGTTGATTCATTTATGATTGGTTCCAGCCAGTATATAGATCATATAAAGTAGTTGTATAGTTATATTTGTTACATCTAGTATAAATCCGGTTGATTTAAATATCATGTTAGTTCATATGTATGGAGGAGTTTAAGTTGAAATTGCCGTTATGTATTTGTGTATATCTATAAGTTTTGAAAGTTATTTGTTGATTTAAATTTTAAGTTGTGTAATTTAATAATAACCTATATATACGCGGGTGTATTTATTTCAAAATTTTATCATGTATATAGATTTATGTTAACATATAATTTATTTTGAAATACACGCATATTTTATTTAATATGTGTTTGAGATTTAGAACATGATTTTATAGATAGTTATATATATGTTCACTGGTACCATTTATCTTCATCGACCCAGTCCTGATTTGATTTCGTCCATTTCCATTTATCAGTTTTGTCCATCGAATTCGTGCCAGCCCTGCTTTACTTTGGAATTTGTAGCTTGTTCTGTTGTCAAACTCTACTCTAGACTCGAAAGGTGAGCAATCACTCACGATTAACGTTCTTTTATTTATTAAATTTGATTTCGATTGAAACGACAATTGAAATATGCTGCTGTTAGTTAATTACACTGTTATATATGCTATTGCCTGTATCAGTTCACCTGTGACATCTGACACCATTATCTGTTAATTATTTATGTGATGATAATACAGTTTGGCTGATAATTGATTAATTGTTGATGTTTATATTGGACGTTAAATTGTTAGTGTTAAATGATAAATAGTATGCAAAATTGAAATGGATATAGGATAGTTAACGATTTTAAAACTGATTTATATGTTAAATTTGATTAGTGGAATATGACCCCTTTTAATTGTTAAATTAATTGACATGTAGAATAGTGATAATTACACTTTGAACCATTGAACGTATATTTGATTAATTGTTGTAGTGTTAAAATTGAAATCGAATGACAATTGAAGAACCGTATAAATATTAGTGTAATAATCTTTAATCTACATGGAATGATAGTGTAGATTCTATAAATAATTATATTAATTCGTACAAATAACAATGCGAATTAATACGGTTATTTCGGGATTATTTGAATTGATTATTGGATTGTTGTTATTGCTTGTTTATTTACTTTGACACCATCCCAGTTATCACACTGCAAGTTCCCTTTGCTATGCTTTGATTTTTAAATTGAACTGGAATCGGGTTGAAATGATAAATACTCAAATTAAACTTTGACCTAGGATAGGAAATTAAATAAAACCGATTGGTCAAATAATTTGATTTAAAATAAAATAAAGATTTTATTTGAATAAATGATAAGGTTTTGAAACGAAGTTGGAATTTAAAATTTTTATGAAAGGAAAATGTTAATATTTAAAAATATGAAATAAAATATTAACAATGTAATTGACAAAAGAACGTTGTCTAATTTGAGAAACGATTGAATTAAGTTTGAAATTATTTAATAATCAAGTTTTGAAATTATTTAATAATTAAATAAGATTGAATTATTTAATAATCAAATAAAATTTGAATTCTTTGATAAGAGAAATTGAACTTTTGAATAAGTGAATTTTACTTTGTAAATAATTGAAATTGAATTTCTTTATTAATTAAGTTTTGGAAAATTATTTAAGTAAGTAAATAAGTGAAATTGAATTTCTTTAACAAGAAATAAAATGTGATTTATTGAAATTAATGTAAGACTTGAAATTTTAAAGAATTTGATTTAATGAAGTTAAACTTAAGAAATTGATTTAAATGATTTCGGAATGAATCTTATCTTCGAACTTGAATCAATACTTGAATTGTTTTGAATAAAATTTGAAATTGTATTATAAGATTTTGAAATGGTAATTTGGAAGTTTTGAAACGTAAATTATGGAAATTGATTTAGAAAGAGAAATGAAATGTGGTTTACAAATTCTAATTGGAATTGTAATTGATTTGGTTTTGAAATATATAAACGACCAATCGGTGTTATAATCACGGAAGTTATTAAAGAGACCGGAATCGGTTATGGATACACTCTCTATCTAAACTGAAAACCACTTTAATAACTATACGTGGAGTGGTGATCCAGAATGAAGTGGTTGGAATGATGTACGTGATGACTGAAGAAAGAGAACGATAATGGATAGCCTTGACACTCATGTCAAATTGGAAATGACTAAAACAGGAGCCGTGCCGGGCCAATGGAGGTCAGCTACCTCAAGTGAACACACTTCTTCGAAACTATTCATTACTTGTTGTCGATTGGTACACCCTTGATTTTGGGAGTGTTGTTTCACGGTGTTGCGGTCGCTGCGGCGATGCGTTCTCACCAGTCCGGATCAGGCAAACGGTAGTATCACTACCTTGGGTATTGCCTCATGTGCCTTGTCATACTTGTATTCCCTATTCGTGACCACTACGAATTTGTTTTGTACCTTTAGCATATGGATTGCCCTCTGGTGACTTCCGGTTTTGGGGAAACTACGGTCTTGTATATGCTTTTGGGAATAATAATGTGTTAAGGGTGGAATGGGCCATGGCTTAACACTATTTTGATATCTTTATATTACTGATAGACATTATCTACTTAGCATACATTACTACCTAGTAGATAGTTTAACGGATCCTTAAAGGATGGTTATTCCAAACATCCTTTGAGTTACTTGTGTTTCAATTGCTATTTCACTTGAGTTGGATTTATAAATATAAGAATGTTAATCCTAACTCGAGTGTTTTGTGTTTTGCTTTACGCTCGGGTCAGACTGAGTGTACCAGTATTCGAGACTCACCTTTGGAGTTGGAGCTCTGCTTGAAGATCCAGCCATCTATTCTGCTTTCAGTATTCGATGATTCCAGTGATGTATTCTGATTTGTATCTGATGTATCGTATTACTCTTCCGTTGTATCTGGTTTAACTCTGATGTAACTTATACATTTATATAGTAGCTTCATGAACTACTATCTCTTTTATTTCCGCTGCATTTATTACTCTGTGTTTGTGATCTCTGATTATTTATTTACTGTATATGTTCAGTTTTGCCAAATTTAAATTAACAACGCGGTATTTTGAGCAATTCAACTCCGGCATGAGTTTCTACCTATACACTTATAATGGATGCGAATGGTCCAAAATAGCGGGTCGTTACATGTTATCTAGGCTAGTAGTCTGTTACCATAGGGGCGCAACCCGGGATCACGACCAGGAGTCCTTGCATTGACAAGCACATTAGATGGATATTGTCACGATTACCAGAGAGGTAACTAAAGAATATATGAGTGGATCTGGGCGGGTAGCCCTGGGCTCCTAGAGAAGGCTAGTAACTATTAGTCTCTCTTATGCTTCTACACGGAATGGTTGATAAGTACATATTATTTATATACCTCACCTAAGTTGCAACGACCCGTATTTTTGATAATTAAAAATATTAAATTTAATAAGACTTTGGAATTTAATATTGTGAGAAATTAAAATTTATGATTTATTAATCAAAAAAATTATTAATTTAATAATATTGATTGAATGTAATTGACAGCTTTTTTAATGCAATTTCAATCAATTATAAGTTTAATAAGGAATAAAATCAATGATGTATTAAATGGTGAAATCATATGTTATTTAATTGAAAATGGTTTTAATATAGAATATGAAACCAATTATTTGGTAAGTAAATTTATAACCAGTTTTGCAACTAATAAATTTATAGATATTTGAATTACTAAGTTGTAACAATTTCCTTATTCTTATCTCATTATTAAATCCATTTGAAATTAATTTGGTAATAAATTTGAATTAGTGTAATTAAATATTTCAATTAATATGAGCAGAGATGTTAACTGTTGAGCGATGAGTGTAAAAAAATGGAAACTTATGTTTAATAAATTCATAAGGTATTTGTTGATACAATAATAAGAATTTAAATCAAAATAAAAGAATTTGTTTGAAATAGTATAATGAACTTAGATGTTATTACAGTCGTAATTAAACGTTGAAATTAAGTTAATATTTAAATCTTGGATTTAACATGGAAAATTTAATTTTAAAAGATTATTAATTTCAGTTTAATAAAGAATGATGATAGGAACCTTTAATTTAGAATTTAAAGGTGATTAAATCAATTTAATAATAATTTGGTTAATTAATGCGTAAAAATAAATATAATTTGATTTTAAAGCTAAATTCTATATACAATAGAATTAGGGTTTGAAATTAGTTCCATTGAGTTTACAAATATTGAATACCTATATTTTGACATATAGGATGACCAATTTTCGTTTCGGAAATGAAACGGGCTTTTCGAGCATTTGTTATCGCTTTGGGCCAATCGATCTGTTCCAACTATTCCTGTCCATCTTTGTCTATATATATGCTGTTATGAAACCCTAGCAACCTTTTGTTCTATTTTCTATACGTACATTTCAGTTCTAATCGGCTCCACCTCAATGGCGAATATCCCAAAACCCTAAATTCCTAATTTCAAATCTAATTCAAAAAATTCAAACTGCTCCAATCCTATCATATAATATATCGTCATGAAGCTCTCGACGAATGGAATCAGCGTTTGCAATTCATTTTTTGATTGGAAGCTTCATTTGTCCAGAAATTGGTGAAACATTCTCGACCGTTCATTCTAGGGTTTTGTTTAACGGTGGATTGTCGACCATTCGACGATTGGGAAGTTGCTGCTGGTAGTGGAGACGAAGCAGAGTTCAACCATGTGGTCCGATTATATCAGAGGTGCTCGAGATTGCCAAAATTGGTGAAGATAGGCGGCAGCGGAGGAGCCGTGTCTGGCGACGCTGGCGATCACGCGTGGGGTAAATAAGGTGCGACCGAAGGTGGGCGTCACGGTGGTGGCTTCGGATCTGCGAACGGCAGCTTGTAGGTGTAGCATTGGTGGGTCAAAGAGTGGCGGCTATGGGTTTGAATGCCTCTATGAGGGTCGGAGATGGTAAAGCTATTTACTATTTTGCCCTTAAGTTATTCTATTAAATTTTAAAATTTCAAATGTTCTAACGTCAATAACTTTTGCATACGAGCTCCGATTGACGCGCATTTTCTTTCGTTAGACTCATATCGAAATTTCGGACAATAATAAACTAGTTTGGTTAAATTTGGAGACTGTTGAGATTTTAGGCTTTTCTTGGATTTTTAATGGGCTTTAAATCAAAGATGAGTGATTAAACTCACTCATGCAATACTAAATTTTCTGGTGTTAGTTAAATTGAATCAAGAAGTGATAAAATTTTATTGGTTGCTATTTGGTAGTTTAAACTGACATTTTAATTAATTTGAATTTTATATTGAATTAAATTGACATTTAAATTAATATTGAAATTAATTACTAGTTAAACACCGACAATTGATAACTAGTAACCGTTGCGGTATGTTGGTTGATTTGGATGTTGATTGTTATCAAATGCCTATTGATTGATGATTGGATGCATGGTTGTTTATTTATTTTGACATATCCATGTTATTACCCTATTTATTATTTTTCATCTTATAAATTGTCATTTGTAATATTTGAAATGAACTAAGAAATAGGTTGAAATGATATATACCTATGTCATTTAATTATGGGTTGAAATGATATATATTCATCCATGTAATTAAAAATTGAAATAACTTATCACTTGGCCAGAGAGTAGAAAATTATATATGGACACCGGATTTGGTTAAATTAGATGGTTTCTAAGATCTTAAATTTGAATTGGTTTAAATGATATTGTTTTAAAGAAAATAAAATTTTGATTTATACGAATGAAATTATTTACAAATTTAAGATTTGAAATGTTGAAATTGAAACTGTTTAAATGAAATTGTTACAGAATTTAATTTTGAATCTTAAAGTTGAAATTGAAATATGATGTAAATTTACCGAAATTAAATTATTTTAAAGGTTTGAAAATTTGAATTTAAATATGAAATTTATTAGATCAAAGTGGTTTAAATTGATATTTCAAATCGTGGATTTGAAATTAATTTCAACTAATTTGTGTTAAATGAGAATTTAAATTGAAACTGTCAGCCATTTGATTAGAACCGTTTAAATTGAATTTGAAGTAAAGTTTGAAATCATTTTGAATTGAGGCTGATTTAAATTGAAATCGAATATGAAGTTGATTTGAATTGGAAGTCTAAAAATTGAATTTGTTGTGATTTGGATTTTGGACTTGAGGTCAAATTGTTGTGAAAGAAGAAACAGTTTTAGTATAAACTATTTTAATATATAAACTATTTTAATTATTCTAACTACTTTCAATCTTCAAAACTATTTAAATTATCCAAACTATTTTTCAATATTAAAACTATTTTAATTATCCAAACTATTTTCAATATTCAAACTATTTTAGTTATTCACCATTTTCAATATTCAAACTATTTTTAAAGGGGAACTATTTAGATTTAAATCATAGATTTAAATACAATGTTTTGATACGAAGGTATAACATATTTTGAATTCAAAATGACTTTGAAGTGAAACAGATATTTTGATATGAAATATGACTTGTTCTTGAAATTTAAAAGAACAAACTAGTGTAAAAAATGACGTTTGGTTGTTAAAGTGACCGGGGCTGAATATTGGCATACTCTCTATCAGTACCGGAACCACTTCAACAACTGTGTACGCGGTGGATGTTATCCATAATGTAGAGGTTGAATTGGCGACGTTTTCTGGATTGAAGAAAGAGAACGATGATGGATGACCCCAACACTTGTGTCAATTTGAAATGACTAAAACAGGAGTACCTGACCAATGAGGCTAGCTACCTCTAGCGACATCTGTTCTTCATATTACTATATAGATTTTGACTTGATTGATGCACCTTGATTTGATTATGGGATGGATGTTCACGGTGGGCTGTTAGGGGTTACCACCAGTCAGGAAACGCAAAACAGTAAGATACCTTAGGGATCGCCTTACGTGCCTTATTATACTCTTGATACTTATTTGCGACCACTAAGATTTTGTTTTAGTGTTGTCTTATCACGGCCCCTCCCTGGCTACCGACGTTACTGGTTGTGTTACTAAGGAAAACCGTAGGACAATGCTTAAAAATGTGTTAAGGGGGATTAATGTAAAGTCTTGACGCTAGGAAAAATATTTATTTTATTAATAGACATTACATATATAGCGTATCTTACTACATATAGATAGATTGACGGATCCTTAGAAGATGGAAAATCCTATAACATCTCTTAATTTATTGCACTCACGTTGTACACTTGATAGGAGATGGAAAATCCTGTAACATCTCTGAAGCCATTACACTCATATTTACTTGTTGTTGATTTAACTTACATTAGAACTTTTAGTTTTGACTCGAGTGTTTTGTCTTTTCATTACGCTCGGGTCAGCCTGAGTATTTCAGTGTTGAAGACATTATTCCTTGAAGACGAAGATGGAGTATGCTAGATTGTATTTACAATTATTATTCCGCTGCATTTTTTGGTATGTTTGTTGATTGCACTCTGATCATGTTATAAAAATTGTGTAATCAAATGTATATTGTAAAACAGCTTCATGAACTGTTTATTTGATTATTATATTTTGTCATTCCGCTGCGAGATTCTATATTTTATTTCCTTCTTTTCTCTTATTTTCTTATTAAACCCCATTGATAATATGCTCTTTTGAATGGTTTGAGTTAGACATGTGTGGTTTGTTGTCGATTTAAACCGTCCAAAAAGGTGGGTCGTCACAGTTGGTATCAGAGCTTTGGTTTAGAGATACCTTAGCCTGTTTGGGATTAACTCATTAGAGATAAGGTTAGTGATACCCTAGAATGAGTCTGAGTGTGTATTTATATAAGAGAGCATATTTCTTAGTGCTATAAAAATGTTTGTATTGTGTTAATTTGTTCTGCTGAATATTTATGAATTCCGGTTGGTACATAGGATGTTATGGCATCGATAGGGATTTCTAAACACTTGAACAGGGTAAACCTACATAATATTGTTTTTAAAGTTGGCAAGTGAAATAATTTATCAAGTATTATATTTTGTATTTAAAGGAATAATTTTTCATAAGTCGATATTGTTACTTTGGTTTTTTGTTTGTCAGTAAATGATAATATTCGATTATTGTCATTTATTGTTGTTTGGTCAAGGATCTTAAGACTATTGACCATTGTATGTTATAAGAAAATGAAATTTTATAAATATGGTTTATAAAATATGATTTACAAATAAAATGAACTTAAATTGGAAATTTGAGAACTTAAGTTCTGGTGTTTTGAAATTGGTTTTCAAAGATTTTTGGAAAAATAATATTAGTATTATTTGGAAGTATTTTCGGATAGAAATATTTTTGATGAGATTTGAAAGAAATGTTTTAAAAGAATTTTAAAGAAAATAAGTTCTGCACTCCCCTCTTCTGTCGCTGGAAAATAATTTCGGTGATGATCGTGACATCATCGACATTCATTTACGAGTTTTAAAGTGGGAAGACCACTAAAATAGCTTTGCTACACATTTGTTTTGATAGACAAATTTTGATTTTAATTTCCTAAGTATGATTGATTTACAAAAGCTATAAGTATATATTATTTCAAGATGATTTGAAATGAAACCAGTATCTAGATCTTAAGTTTTCTAGTAATGAGTAATTTTCAATTATTGTAATGGAATCTTCGACTATTTTAAAATTGTCGGAAACTTCCAAATTAAAATCTGAAATTAAAGCTAAGTGTTTAATGAAAATATAAAAGAGGAAGTTTTGTAACTCTTAAATTAAAAGATAATAAAAATTAAAACAAGTTTAAACCATTGAACATTCTTGTTAAGTAATTTGAATAAGATTTTTGGTATATTCATCTAGGATTTAATGGAATATTATACAACTAAAAACTTGAGTAACAAAAATGTGTCAAAATGAAATTATGTCTATAAATAAAGAATTAAGATGTACCAGAAATGTTATAAACTTAATTTAATGTTTTGAAATGCTTAATAATTAAATTGAATAGTAAAAAGGTGAATACTATTTAAGTAAATGATTATAAACATAAGTAAATGATTCATAAATAAGTTTATTATTAAATGATACTATATATGAAGAAATAAATGTGAATTAAAAAGTAGAAAAACTTACGTATGAATTGGTACACTAATGAATATTAATATTTAATGGAAATCAAGTTTTATAAGTAAATAAATAAATGTGAATTAAACTGCAAAGAAACTTAGGTAATACTTTAAGAATTATCCGTTGATGATTTTAATTATTGAATGGGAAATAATTTATGTAGGTAAATGAATGTAATTAATAAAAGATAACCTTGTATGAATGAATGAGAATGAAAGTAAATGAAAATTAAATAATGTATAAAAAAACCAATAGAATAAAATATGTAAGTTGTGCGTAGATCATTTTATTCGCATAACAGCTCTAATCTAGATTCGAATACATGATTTATGGTAATTCACACCAGTCCGAATCAGGATTTTTCGCTCGATTCTTAACGGCGAACATTTGATAAGAATTTTTGATATGAATTTGAAGTTTTCTATCATGATTTATGGCTATAAAAGGAAAATTGTAACGACCCGCTATTTTGGACTATTCGCATCCGCACATGTCGAACTTGAATAATTCAAAATACCGAATTGTTAATTTAAATTGGCAAAACTGAACATATACAGTAAATAAAATAATCACAGATCACAGACACAGAGTAATAATTGCAGCGGAAACAAAAGATAGTAGTTCATGAAGCTATTATATACATATCAGAGTTAAATAAGGTACAATAGATGTCTCGAATACAATAATCAAATACAATATCAGAATACATCACTGGAATCAACTGAATATCTGAAAGCTGGTAAGATAGCTGGATCTCCAAGCGAAGCTCCAACTCCAAAGGTAAGTCTCGAATACTGGTACACTCAGTCTGACCCGAGCGTAAAGCAAAACACAAAGCACTCGAGTCAGGATTAACATTCTTATATCAATAAATCTAACTCAAGTGAAATAGCAATTGAAATACAAGTAACTCAAAGGATGTTTGGAATAACCATCCTTTAAGGATCCGTTAAACTATCTACTATGTAGTAGTGTACGATACGTAGATAATGCCTATCAGTAATATAAGATATCAAAATAGTGTTAAGGCGTTACCATTATCCCCCTGTAACAGCCCGACTTTCCAGACCCGGAAAATCGAACCATTTGAGTTAAGAAGAAGAGGTAGAAGAAGAAAAATAGAAAAAAACAACATCAGAATCTAACCATCGCAGCGAAATAAAATATAATATATATTAACAGATCTTTACACAAACCAAAACTATATCTGTTTTATACAATAAATCATCAGATTATACATCAGAATGCTCAAACATACAACTGGACAATAATCATGTCATGTCCTCAATACAACAGAGTACACGGCTAAACATCACAGTGGAAAATATATATAACTCAAATACGGATGTACGTATCGCCATCCAGCTCGTCTCCTGAGGTCCACAGCTATAACCCGAACCTGTTTATCTCGGTCTGACCCGAGCATCATATAAAACAATACCCGAGTCAGTCTGGAATACCAGCATGAGAAATCACACTCAAATTTATTATTAAAGTTTCAAAAATCCTTTTGAAATCAAAAGCATCTCGTAAGACCACGCCACAAATAAACATGTCGGGTTTTTACCTTACGATAGCTAAAACACTTTTTATAAAATCCTGTGATATTATAATAGTGTCTATTTACAAATACTTATTCAAATAGCCGAAATTGTTACATTCATTAAATTCCAGCATACTAGGTATACAAACAAATACCGTACAAGGCACGTAGGGAGAATGGATTTCCAACTAATGACTAGGCACTGGGGTACCACCTGACACAGTACGTGGCCTAGATCACAGTACCGAGGATCGCACCTGACCCCCTGCAACACAAGGCCGGAATCACCTATGGGCAATTCCAAATATGATCACCCCACGGTTAGGATCAGCAACCGCACCACTAAGCCGAAATAAAAGGGACCTCTAGACAGGGATGACCATACTCTCCAGTGGGCGCTACCCACGAAGCCTTGCTGCATAACCCCTGATTTTCAGTCATTCCCGGTTGATGAGGCTTGAGGTTAAGCGTTACCTTTTAGAACATATCCCTTAGAATGCCCATCGTCCGCTGACGATGTCCCGAAAGCATTCGTCCATACAAGTCCGTCTCGGGTCCGAATGGAACCGAAGGCACTACCCCTACTACATCCATTTTGGAAATATCCTCAGGATTAGTAGCGACTATCCCTTGCACTTCACTGCTCCATCTTCGACTCCGAAATCGTTTCCACGAAACGTACAAACCGGATCGAAGTGGTTTTCGAGAAATAAATCTCGATCCCGGTCTCTTCGAAACGATCAGCGCATTGGCCAATATTGATAGTCGGTGATTTAACTATCAATTAACATTCACAAGCAACCATCACACAATAAATAATTTTCCACATTATTTATTTGCCTCGAATATCCTTTCAAGATATACTTCCGAATTTTCAAAACTCATTTGAAAACAATTTCAAAACAATTCCCGCTTACGGAATACATTCCCCAAATATTTATTTCCCTTTGAAACACCAAGTACAAAATAGTTTTAGATTTAAAAATAATTTAAAAACACTTTACTATAAATATCCTTTATAACATTGAAATTTTAAAACTACTTTAATACTTTATTAAAATATATACTTTAAGAATATTTAAAATAAAATCTCTTTGTAAATATAAATTTAAATTTCCTTTTTAAAACATAATACCAAGTCTTTTTGATATATTTATTACAATAATAGCTTTGGAAAATACTTACTTATATTTAACGTTTAGAAATAATAGGTTTCTTAAAACATGCTTTTTAAAACTACATTAAAACCTTTAATTTATACTTTTAAATTTGCTTTTGAAAACGTACTTGGTTATCCAGAGAAATACACTTCTCTTTCCCATCTTTTAAAAATAAATCAACATTTATTTTTAAACCAATCCATATCCTTATATAAATTCCCTCCTTGAATTTATATTTTCTCATATCCACTGATATTTTATTTTATTTATAATCCCAGTTTATAAATCCCAAAATCTCACTTTTCTTTAAATTTCCAATTTAAATAACTAAATCAATTTCCAATTGATTTTCCAATTTACTTTACTTTGAAATAAATTTCCTTGCTTACTTCATTTATTTCAAAATACTTTAACTTTAGATTTATTTCTTTATTGTGAGTTAACCCTTTTAACTGAAAATACCAATTTTGAACTTCCAAAATTCCTTCTTTATCACTTAATTAAATTTAATCCTTAAATTTAAAAATAAATTCATTATTCTTTCAGATAATATCACTTAAGCTTTACAACTTAATATTTCCCTTGTTAATTCAAAATTCCCTTATTCCAATTCACTTGAATTATTTTACTTTAAATTTATTCTTTTATTTCTTTCAAAAATTCCATTCTAGAGATTTTGATAACTCAGCATATCCAAATCGGTCCAACCAAACCATAACATCCAATTATCCATATAATTCATCACATGATAGCAAAAATCATATCACATAATATTTAAACAAAATTAAATATTTTGAGGAATCCAGTTGGATCCCTCCAACCTGTTTCCCTGCATCCACAGACGTTAGCACAATACCAATTCCACTTCAAGGTGGAATATCGCGGTATATGGGTTTAAATATTATCATCCGCTATTATGCGGCTCATAGGGTCTCATCCGCTATATAATGCGGGAATGTCAACAACTACAATATATACATATGCCAATATGTATATATTGCTATATACTACTATATATATATATATATAGTATCACATCCAACCAAATCAATCATTCAATCAATTATTTAAATTTAACCATTTAAATTTAAATAGCAACCAGATGAGTGAGATTTACTCACCTTGCTTTTATATTTGCAATCTAATCCACCTTGACTTGTTTTCCTTACGATTTCAGACTGTATAAACATTAATATGATTTATTAATATTTAAACTACTCAAAGGGTCAATTACCATTACATAAATTCGTTTAACCCATTATTTTATCTAAACTATTTCTGGACAAATACCATTCAAGTTACAAAAATAATTAAATTAAATTTTAAACTAATTCCTTCTTTAATATTATATTTTAACACCCCATTAATTAAATAAGTTACTTAAATAAATTAACTTTCAAAATACATTATATATTTATTTTTGATTTATAGATTCAAAAAAAATCTAATTTTTATAAAGCTCTTCGGCATTTAAAATCCTTACATACTTCCCTTTTGGAACCACATATGTACTTATATAAAATAAGTTATATGGATTCAAAATTCCCTTCCCTACTTGTATATATATATTTCCTTTAGTCTTCACAGGAGATTCCTATGTTTTAAACATATATCGATATATATTTATTAAATCAAATTTAACAAAACTGCAGGAGAAACTCACCCCAAAACGCTGCCATCCTCCACCATCGACCCTATCCAGGCTGCAGACCCCGCCGTGCATCAACATCAACGAGCAACCATCCGACAGAAAACACTACAGCTCGATTGATGATCGGCTTCCCCTACTCCATTCGCACTTCACCGTTCGTCATGGCGAAACGACGAGCCGAACACCCAGCAAAATCCAAAACCCTAGGCATCTCAAAGATCGACGACTTCCCCTAAACCGCTGTCGCGACCACGTCTCGAGCTTACTGCCCGCCATCGCGACAACCCTATATCCCATCTATTCCCATCGAGGAAAAGTACATCGCCATCCACCAACCACTACGCTCGAGCCATGCCTACGGCAACTCTAAGCTCACCCGCGTGCGTGCGTGGTCTCGACTCGAACCCCCAAATCCTACGACCACAGCGAAGCAGCCACCCCATCGCGACGTATGAACCCAAATCGCGATTGAAACTGATTTTTGAAAGAGGTGATCAATTGGCTTCATTGATTCGATTGGGTTTATATATTTTTTTTAGAGATTTCGATCCGTGAATCAATAAGGAGGAGGGTATTACGCGATTTCTTCTTTGTTTCGAACTGAAAGATTTGAAGAGTGGGAAAGAAAAGAGATGGTACGAAGAAATAGTTTGGCGGCCGATGGTACGATTTGTCTGTATGAGGATAAACAACACATATCTTTACATTTGAAACTATCTATTCAACAGCCCACAAAATTTCCAAACTCCAAATAACCCGTGCCTCCCATCGGTCATACTGATACCTCCATACTAAACACAGTGAAACTAGCCTTGAAGCCTAGTTCGATCGTACACAAAATATACCTTTATGGACTTGGTTATTTTATAAAATTTTCGATAAAAATTTTAGCACGTTTATATATCGTACGCTCACACGGCAATTACAATCTTTACGAAATTTGAAAACCGATAATAATTCAATATTACGGACCCAATGGAACTGGTTTTCTCAAAATCCGAGACTGTGCCTCGGAAGGCTATTTTTAAATTCAATTTAAACGATAAAATTTCGAAACTGAACAAATCCCAGTTAAATTCAATTTTAACTCTCCTATTATCCTCAGTATTATCGATATAAATTTTATAGGCTTTAAATTTATTTTTAACCAGCTTTAAATTCCACATTCAATAATTTACCCAATTCCAAATTATTTAATTCGATGATTTAATTATCAACTAAATTGTGATATTTGAATTCAAGTTAACAATTAACTTTGAAATATTTAAAATAAATTAAATATTCCGATTTCAAATGCTTGAAAATTCTGGGCCGTCACATTCCTCCCCCCTTAAAAGAATTTCGTCCCCGAAATTACTAGTTAGGAAGAATGATCCCTAACCCATTAACCATTTCTCAACCCAAATAGTTTCAATGATTTTCCCAAAACCATCCTTCATTAATTTTAGACACACTGTCCCTCTTTCTAACTTTCAACTTATCCATAAGCCTCAAAACCTATTACTTCCTTAACAATTCAAATTTAAATTTGAATTCAAATTTTAAATTATCAAAAGTTTCTCAAAATTTTTCTAACTCCCTAAATTTTAGAAAACTTTTGCCAGCATCTCCTTTGCGCGGCTAGCTCGGTACTACTACAAAACGGCTCTACGGCCTCCCAAATCCAAAAAAGAAAACAAAAGGCCAAGTGGCTAGATCAAAAACCCAATCAAATTTCATATCGAAATTCAAATACATACCTTCCGTTGGGCCATTAAATTTTATCTTCTAAAATCAAAAATCTCAATTTATCCATTGCTTTTATACACCTGTATATCCTACTAAGCAATAATATTCAATCACAATTCCAAAATCATTTTATACTTTTCTTTACAAATTTTCAATATTTGTTTTACTTAAGCCCGTACGATGCACATATATCATCCGTACTTAATACCAATCTGATTGCTCACTCGATCACACAAATTCACTTCCGAACTAGTATCGTCCACCCGACTTCCTAGTGCAGACTCAGATCTAGTTTCTTGATCAGAAACCGTCATTCTCCTTGCATAGTCATCAACTATGATAGAGAATATCCAGAATCAATCAACAATCAATATCCAGGTTCGCCGTCGAAAATCGAGCGAAAAATCCTAATTCGGATCGATAAAACTATCTCGAAATTCTGTGTTCGACATCTGGATCAAATAGCTATGCGAATAAAATAATATACGTACATCTTACGTATAAATTTCAATTGATTACCAATTATATCAATTCCCTTTTATTCACATTCATTTTGATTGTTATTCACTTATCCACAATTATCCCATTTCACAACTTCCAATTTTAAATCTTCATTCAATTATTCACCTAGAATAATAATTTTTTTTCCAATACCAAATTTACTTAAGAATTTCACCATTCATTTCTTTAGATTAATATAAGCATTCTATATATTCTTATATCCTTATTTCACCACTTTAGCTTTTATGTCCACTTATAACCGACTTTCCAATTCATCTATCCCGAACAATAATTAATTGATCATCCTTTAAATTAGTTTCAACCACTAATTTATTTTTAAATCCCAAACAGAGGTTTATACACTTTTACATCCATTAGTTCCTTTAACAATTTCTCAAATTTGAAATCGTTATAACTTTAACAAAAAATTTCTAAAATTTTCAAAAATATTCTAACTCCCAAAATTTACGGAAAATTTTGGCAGAGTCTCCCTTGTACGGAGGGACTTCTGCGATATCGCAGGATGCACAAATATATATATACATCGGCCTCAGGCCGGAAATCACAATATATATCAATATATGCAGTTCATATCTCCTATTTTGAATTTTTTGCGTAAGCGTACCTTATTTTAGCATTTTTAAGCAAGCAGCTATTTATTTTAGCAAATTTCGCAATCAAATCCAGCCAAACGGCTTCCCGGTACCTGTACTAACTCAACTTAAACAGGTAAGTGACAAATATACAAAGTTTATTAACATTTCTCTTAAATATAAATGCTAAAACATGGATTCTACAAACAATGCATGTTATATACTTCCATAAGCACATATGAAATGTTTCGACACTTATTCCAATTTTTCCAATCAATACTCAACCCATTCCATTTAATTTATTTAAAATTCACACATTTGTATCTTCATTGCATTTACAATTTTAATCCATTCTCTTGCATTCCATTTACCTTCTTTATTTTAGTTACTTCAAGCTATTTCCATCCCACATATTAAGTTCATTTTCTTCCTTACACCAATTCTATTTTAATTTGATTCTAATCCAAATCAAATTCCATTTATTTTACTAATTTAATTCAGTTAATATACTCATTCAATTTACTTCCAACTTATTATATCAATAATAAAGCCATTTCAATTCTATTTCTATTCACTTGAATTTCATTTACAACTCAACCTATCACTATTTCAATCCAATTCTATTTCTATTTGCAATTATATTTAATTTACCCACAAATCCAGGTTGAATTTCTTTTTAACTCAAGTTCATTCTCAATTTTATTATTAAATCACAATTCAACTTCCATTTAGCCAATTTAAATTCCATTTCCATATTCCATTAATTAATTAAGTAGTTCATTCCAACTCATACCCAATATATGATTTTTATTTCAATAATTCTCCATTTTATTTTCCTTAAGTTGATTTCATTACGTTAATTTCAATGCATACCATTTATTTAATCACCTCATCCTATTTAACTTGCTTAAGTTAATTTTCCATTCTCATATTGGAATTTTCATTCCAAATTTATAAATTCAAACTTATTCTTTTATCGCTCCATAAACATTTCCTAAATTTCCGATACAACTTGTTTCCCTCAAAACAATACAAAACAACTTAGGCAGCTATTCGTCACATAGAAACTCGAAAATGGACTCTGATGATGTGGCCAACATCACGAGAATCATTTTCGAGTGACTAAAGTGAGTTAAATGCTAAGTCACTTTACAAAACAATCTTTAAAACTCTTCCATTTGGAAATTACTTCAAAATTCCTTTCAAAATACTTTGGAAACAATTCTAACTTTGCAAAAATCAAAAACTTCCAAACATTCAATTCAAACACTTCTTCAAACATTTCTGAATCATATTCCTATTATTCCTTCCCAAAATCCTGAAAATCATTTTCACCCCAAAGAAATTTAACTTTCCCAAAATTTCAAGTTCTAAATTCTTTCAATTCACATTCGAATATTATTCTGAAATCTTATTTCGATTTATAAATTATATTTATAATTATCACTTACAATTCGATTTTGTAATATGAATTTACATTTTTAGCTTTAGTTATGATTTTCAATTTCTTATTCAATTTCTACAAAATAATGATAATAATTTAATATTATCATTCTCTAACAACCAAGCAACCATATATAACTATAATAATTTACGAAAAATTATTTCCTTTACATACAAAAATAATTTTGGGTAAAATTATTCCATTTACCCTATTTTTTTTTAAAACAATACTGTGTCGATTTATCTTGTTTAAGAGTTTAGAAATCCCTATCGATGTTGTGGCGTCCCACACATCGACCAGAATTCATAAACACTCAACCGATAAATATACACAATATAAAATCATTTTATATTCACTAACAAATATGCACTCATATCTATTAATACTCTCAAAATTCCCACTAGAGCCAAGGTTATCGCCAACCTAAGCTCTGATACCACTGTAACACCCGACTTTCTAGACCCGGAAAATTGAACCATTTGAGTTAAGAAGAAGAGGTAGAAGAAGAAAAATAGAAAAAAACAACATCAGAATCTAACCATCGCAGCGAAATAAAATATAATATATATTAACAGATCTTTACACAAATCAAAACAATATCTGTTTTATACAATAAATCATCAGAGTATACATCAGAATGCTCAAACATACAACTGGACAATAATCATGTCATGTCCTCAATACAACAGAGTACACAGCTAAACATCACAGTGGAAAATATATATAACTCAAATACGGATGTACGTATCGCCATCCAACTCGTCTCCTGAGCTCCACAGCTATAACCTGAACCTGTTTATCTCGGTCTGACCCGAGCATCATATAAAACAATACCCGAGTCAGTCTGGAATACCAGCGTGAGAAATCACACTCAAATTTATTATTAAAGTTTCAAAAATCCTTTTGAAATCTAAAGCATCTCGTAAGACCACGCCACAAATAAACATGTCGGGTTTTTACCTTACGATAGCTAAAACACTTTTTATGAAATCCCGTGATATTATAATAGTGTCTATTTACAAATACTTATTCAAATAGCCGAAATTGTTACATTCGTTAAATTCCAGCATACTAGGTATACAAACAAATATCGTACAAGGCACGTAGGGAGAATGGATTTCCAACTAATGACTAGGCACTGGGGTACCACCTGACACAGTACGTGGCCTAGATCACAGTACCGAGGATCGCACCTGACCCCCTGAAACACAAGGCCGGAATCACCTATGGGCAATTCCAAATATGATCACCCCACGGTTGGGATCAGCAACCGCACCACTAAGCCGAAATAAAAGGGACCTCTAGACAGGGATGACCATACTCTCCAGTGAGCGCTACCCACGAAGCCTTGCTGCATAATCCCTGATTTTCAGTCATTCCCGGTTGATGAGGCTTGAGGTTAAGCGTTACCTTTTAGAACATATCCCTAAGAATGCCCATCGTCCGCTGATAATGTCCCGAAAGCATTCGTCCATACAACTCCGTCCCGGGTCCGAACGGAACCGAAGGCACTACCCTTACTATATCCATTTTGGAAATATCCTCAGGATTAGTAGCGACTAGCCCTTGCACTTCACTGCTCCATCTTCGACTCCGAAATCGTTTCCACGAAACGTACAAACTGGATCGAAGTGGTTTTCGAGAAATAAATCTCGATCCCGGTCTCTTCGAAACGATCAGCGCATTGGCCAATATTGATAGTCGGTGATTTAACTATCAATTAACATTCACAAGCAACCATCACACAATAAATAATTTTCCACATTATTTTTTTGCCTCGAATATCCTTTCAAGATATACTTCCGAATTTTCAAAACTCATTTGAAAACAATTTCAAAACAATTCCCGCTTACGGAATACATTCCCTAAATATTTATTTCCCTCTGAAACACCAAGTACAAAATACTTTTAGATTTAAAAATAATTTAAAAAACACTTTACTATAAATATCCTTTATAACATTGAAATTTTAAAACTACTTTAATACTTTATTAAAATATATACTTTAAGAATATTTAAAATAAAATCTCTTTGTAAATATAAATTTAAATTTCCTTTTTAAAACATAATACCAAGTCTTTTTGATATATTTATTACAATAATAGCTTTGGAAAATACTTACTTATATTTAACGTTTAGAAATAATAGGTTTCTTAAAACATGCTTTTTAAAACTACATTAAAACCTTTAATTTATACTTTTAAATTTGCTTTTGAAAACGTACTTGGTTATCCAAAGAAATACACTTCTCTTTCCCATCTTTTAAAAATAAATCAACATTTATTTTTAAACCAATCCATATCCTTATATAAATTCCCTCCTTGAATTTATATTTTCTCATATCCACTGATATTTTATTTTATTTATAATCCCAGTTTATAAATCCCAAAATCTCACTTTTCTTTAAATTTCCAATTTAAATAACTAAATCAATTTCCAATTTACTTTACTTTGAAATAAATTTCCTTGCTTACTTCATTTATTTCAAAATACTTTAACTTTAGATTTATTTCTTTATTGTGAGTTAACCCTTTTAACTGAAAATACCAATTTTGAACTTCCAAAATTCCTTCTTTATCACTTAATTAAATTTAATCCTTAAACTTAAAAATAAATTCATTATTCTTTCAGATAATATCACTTAAGCTTTACAACTTAATCTTTCCCTTGTTAATTCAAAATTCCCTTATTCCAATTCACTTGAATTATTTTACTTTAAATTTATTCTTTTATTTCTTTCAAAAATTCCATTCTAGAGATTTTGATAACTCAGCATATCCAAATCGGTCCAACCAAACCATAACATCCAATTATCCATATAATTCATCACAGGATAGCAAAAATCATATCACAGAATATTTAAACAAAATTAAATATTTTGAGGAATCCAGTTGGATCCCTCCAACCTGTTTCCCTGCATCCACAGATGTTAGCACAATACCAATTCCACTTCAAGGTGGAATATCGCGGTATATGGGTTTAAATATTATCATCCGCTATTATGCGGCGCATAGGGTCTCATCTGCTATATAATGCGGGAATGTCAACAACTCCAATATATACATATGCCAATATGTATATATTGCTATATACTACTATATATATATAGTATCACATCAAACCAAATCAATCATTCGATCAATTATTTAAATTTAACCATTTAAATTTAAATAGCAACCAGATGAGTGAGATTTACTCACCTTGCTTTTATATTTGCAATCCAATCCACCTTGACTTGTTTTTTTTACGATTTCAGACCGTATAAACATTAATATGATTTATTAATATTTAAACTACTCAAAGGGTCAATTACCATTACATAAATTCGTTTAACCCATTATTTTATCTAAACTATTTCTGGACAAATACCATTCAAGTTACAAAAATAATTAAATTAAATTTTAAACTAATTCCTTCTTTAATATCATATTTTAACACCCCATTAATTAAATAAGTTACTTAAATAAATTAACTTTCAAAATACATTATATATTTATTTTTGATTTATAGATTCAAAAAAAATCTAATTTTTATAAAGCTCTTCGGCATTTAAAATCCTTACATACTTCCCTTTTGGAACCACATATGTACTTATATAAAATAAGTTATACAGATTCAAAATTCCCTTCCCTACTTGTATATATATATTTCCTTTAGTCTTCACAGGAGATTCCTATGTTTTAAACATATATCGATATATATTTATTAAATCAAATTTAACAAAACTACAGGAGAAACTCACCCCAAAACGCTGCCATCCTCCACCATCGACCCTATCCAGGCTGCAGACCCCGCCGTGCATCAACATCAACGAGCAACCATCCGACAGAAAACACTACAGCTCGATTGATGATCGCCTTCCTTTACTCCATTCGCACTTCACCGTTCATCATGGCGAAACGACGAGCTGAACACCCAGCGAAATCCAAAACCTTAGGCATCTCAAAGATCGACGACTTCCCCTAAACCGCTATCGCGACCACGTCTCGAGCTTACTGCCCGCCATCGCAACAACCCTATATCCCATCTATTCCCATCGAGGAAAAGTACATCGCCATCCACCAACCACTGCGCTCGAGCCCTGCCTACGGCAACTCTAAGCTCACCTGCGTGCGTGCGTGGTCTCGACTCGAACCCCCAAATCCTACGACCACAGCGAAGCAGCCACCCCATCGCGACGTATGAACTCAAATCGCGATTGAAACTGATTTTTGAAAGAGGTGATCAATTGGCTTCATTGATTCGATTGGGTTTATATTATTATTTTTAGAGATTTCGATCCATGAATCAATAAGGAGGAGGGTATTACGCGATTTCTTCTTTGTTTCGAACTGAAAGATTTGAAGAGTGGGAAAGAAAAGAGATGGTACGAAGAAACAGTTTGGCGGCCGATGGTACGATTTATCTGTATGAGGATAAACAACACATATCTTTACATTAGAAACTATCTATTCAACAGCCCACAAAATTTCCAAACTCTAAATAACCCGTGCCGCCCAACGGTCATACTGATACCTCCATACTAAACACAGTGAAACTAGCCTTGAGGCCTAGTTCGATCGTACACAAAATATACCTTTATGGACTTGGTTATTTTATAAAATTTTCGATAAAATTTTTAGCACGTTTATATATCGTACGCTCACACGGCAATTACAATCTTTACGAAATTTGAAAACCGATAATAATTCAATATTATGGACCCAATGGAACTGGTTTCGTCGAAATCCGAGACTGTGCCTCGGAAGGCTATTTTTAAATTCAATTTAAACGATAAAATTTCGAAACTGAACAAATCCCAGTTAAATTCAATTTTAACTCTCCTATTATCCTCAGTATTATCGATATAAATTTTATAGGCTTTCAATTTATTTTTAACCAGCTTTAAATTCGAGATTCAATAATTTACCCAATTCCAAATTATTTAATTCGATGATTTAATTATCAAATAAATTGTGAAATTTGAATTCAAGTTAACAATTAACTTTGAAATATTTAAAATAAATTAAATATTCCGATTTCAAATGCTTGAATATTCTAGGCCGTCACACCCCCTTAACACATTTTTATATAAGCGTTATAGACTATACAACACTGTAAACTCCACCGTAAACTAGTGGGCTATCAGGGAGTACTCCATAGGTATAACACAAAAAAAATCATAGTTGTAACAACCCGCATATTTATCGATTGTATATTTAAATATTTTATTTAAATATAACATCGTTCGTCGGATCATAGTCCGAAAAGCTACTTTTTGCAAACGATCGAATCAGGACTCGAAACCACTTCCATTGAGTCCAAAATGGCATTTGCGATCTTTTTGAGTATAATCTTTGATATGTTTGGAGTAAGTCGAATTTTGCTACTTTTTCTATTAGGTTTTGGGTTTGGGTTCAGCCCACTAGCTTAACTAATACCCTAGCTTAGCCCATCTCCTTCCATTCATTCATTTTCATTCCTCAAACACAAGTCAAAAACTGAAAATGGTAGGAGGGAAGAGGAAATAGAAATTGCAAACCCTAGTTCCTCTTGCAAGCTCAAATTCTTACTCCAAAAATCAAATAGAAGCTATTGGTAAGCCTCCTCTTCATCTTCTCTATCTCTTTCTCTCTTCAATCTCAGAGTTTTCTAAACCTAACTTAGGAAATATTGGTTTTGATCTTAGATTGAAGCTTGTTGAGTTGAAGTAGAGATTGGTTGGTCTTCTCCTTGTAATTGAGCTCCTTCTTCTTTGTTTTTGGGTTAAAGGTGAGATTTTTATCTCACATCTATGTTTATAATTATCTTTCATTGTTAGGTATGAATTCCTAACACTTCTTCATGTGCATTTGCCCTTGATTTGGATTGGTTTTGTGAATATTCCAATTTTTGGTTTTTAAGTCAAATTTATGTGAAAATCCTTTTATGGATGTTTGATCATGCTTTTGGTGATGCACCGAGGAGCATATAGGGCCGGGTTGCTGTTTGGCATAAACCCTTAGAGCCAATGTTCGTCCGGTTGCGTTTTGGAAGAGTTTGCTCTTCATTTGGATAGGCTGAAAAATAGCCCAGGCATGATTCAGTCGACTGAAATCTCTGTTCAGTCGACTGAATCTGGACCCCGAAAGTTTCCAAGCAGGGTTTAGTCGACTGAAAATCTCTGTTTAGTCGACTGAACCTGGAAATAGAAAGTTTCCAGGCAGGGTTTAGTCGACTGAAAATCTCTGTTTAGTCGACTGAACCTGGAAACAGAAAGTTTCCAGGCAGAATTCAATCAACTGAAAATCTCTGTTTAGTCAACTGAATTTGCTGTTTCAGCCCACTTTGCCTTTTTGGATTGAATTTCCAATTTGAATTGATTCGTGATGATCCTATTTGTTGTTATCATTTATTATGACTTTGTTGACTTCTTTTGACTTCATTCACGGGTTTTTTATAAATGATCCTTTCAAATCGTATTAAAAACTCTCTTCTCCAATTTATAAATTCTATTTAAAACACACACACAATTTCGCACTCCGAGCGAAGTGGGAGGACAATTAAATGATTAGATAAAATTCGTGCAATGAACACGTGCGTTCATCTTTTCAGTTAATTCCCAATCTATTCGTTTGAACGTTTTGACCTTTGGGTTTAGTTTACCGATGAGATGAGGTAAACTTTGTACTGCTTTGAGTGTGAAATTGACTAATAGACTGGAAACCGTTTAGTGCGAACGGGTGGTTATGGGACTCACGTTAACACTTTTCGGGTTTCTTTCTGGAAGTTTGTGACACATGCTGCCTTTGGGATAGTGTCTTCGGACTGATTCCTTCTGGCTTGTTGCCTTTAATATCGCTTTTGGAGTTGGTCCTTTGCCCCAGCTCGAGAGGTATTTGGGATTGTTGTTGCCTTTGGGATAGTGTCTTTGGACTGTCTCCTTCTGGCTTGTTGCTTTTAGTAGCGCTTTCGTAGTGGTTTCTTCACCACCGCTCGAGAGATATTGGAGTGGTTTCTTCACCACCGCTCATGAGATATTTGGGTTTGTTGCAATTGGTATTTTTTATTTGCCTCATTGGCTTGTTTTGGGATATTGGTATACTTTGTTTATTCGAATTGCCGATGACATGAGGCTTGTTTTGTTATGATTCATCTTATGTTAGATGATTGAGTTATCTCCTTTAGAGATAATTGTTATACTATATGATCTTGCAGGTTTATTATCGTTCAGTTTATCTAACTGATTTTTTTAGCTAGACTGACCCGAGTATTCTATACTCGGGTCAGACCGAGATGTTTTCAGGTTAGGTGCTTTTGGACTTAGCCTCTTTTGCTTCCGCATGGATTATTCCACTAGTTTCTTTTGGCTTAGCTTTTGTGTAGTCCTTATCCGTTGTAACTCTGATATGTATTCTTGTGAACTCGTCTGTATATTGTGGTTTGCTATACCACTTGATATGTATCATTTTGTATACTCTGTTTTGTATCAGTATATGTGTTTATGATGATCCACTGTTCTGTGATGTATATTACATTTGAGCTGTTATATTCTGTTCTAATAGATTCTCCAACCACCTATGGTTTTAAATTAAGTATTTATTGGATATGACGATTTGCTTGATATGGTAATTGTCGATGTATTCAATAGATAGTTAAGGAAAAATTATAGATGGTCGCTCCTCCACAGCCTTATTCTCCGTGCTAGTTTACGACATTACCCCGTAGTGTCCTTGGCTAGCATGGGTATAGAGGTGGGGCGTCACAGCTTGGTATTAGAGCTGAGTTTAGAACAAAATATGATAAACATAGAACAGAAGCACATATTAAGGTACATCAAAGTGTAACAAGTGTAACAAATCTTTGAATCATCTTGCCTCTATTCCTTCCGTGTTTTGGGGTAGATAGGATTTGGGAATACGTCTAGGAATGTATTTTTATTCCGTAGTATTCCGTATTGAAATATCTACCTTGTGGTTAATCTTTATCTTCTTTAACTTTCAGCTTATGGCTGGAAGAGGCCGAGGACGATGTTCGGATGGTGGGCAATCCAGTGGCTCACATCCGGACGGCATTTATATGTCTTCTGATCAGTTCTTGGAGTTTGAGAATTTTCTGGTATTTTGGTCTTGTCTTAGGATTATCACCTAAGCAATCTTTTGAGTGGTGTTAAGATCTTTTCAGCTCGACCTTGCCACCGGTTTTGATTTGACTACGAGTTGCGGAAGTTAGCACTCCACTTACCTTATTCCGCACTCGTTGTGATTCTTATGAATGATTTGTTATGTCATTCAGTCTGTCTAGCTCAGTTCATCCATTTTATGAATCGAGTATTTTGCGAATATCTCGATGATTCCATTTTTTTATTTATTGATTTTGGATGGTAATTAGCAATTTAAAATTTTTGCAAATCTTTTTCATAAGATTTATTTATAAGTATAATTGGATTTTTGTTCTCTCGATGATTCCATTTTTGTTATCATATAAAAGATGATTTTGTGATTGTATTGCCCATTGAGTGCTTTAAGAATTCTGATCGATGCGCTTGATTAACGTTATCGATAGGAATCTCCTAAACGCTTTGATGAGACAATCAGTCACAGTGAATTGATTTGGAATAAGAAAATTTTTCTAGAATAATGATTCCATAAAGATAATTGTAAATTTTGAAGTTTTAGCTTTTCGAGAAAGAAGATTATAATTCTTAGGGTTCCCGAAGGGAACCAAGACCTTATCTTCTGTATCAATGCTAATCGTATTGGTTTGGATGTCATTCCCTTGCAAAAGAGAACGTTCTATCACTTACGTTTCTAAATCATTAAAGCCTATCGAGACTAGATATGCCACTCATGATCTAGTGCTCGTGGCTATTGTTTCGCTCTTTGTATTTAGCATCATTATTTTTGGGTGAGGAACTATGTTCTCCTCACCGATCATAATTTTTTGAATGTTTATTTTCTCATAAGGAACTTAGTGTTGGCTCGAGTTCCTTGCGTCTTATGAGCTTGATGTTCTTTTATTCCCGAAGGGGGATCGTGTTGTCAATGCACTTGGTTGTAAGCAACAAGTGATGGTTTCTTTGTTGGTGTCCGAATGGAATGATCTTTTTACCATGTTCATCGGACATTTCATTGTGCTTCATATTGTTGAGCTTTGGTTCATTTGACGTATTGTTTGTACCACGTCGGTGTTCCGAATCATTTGAGCTTAGAAATTCAAGGAATTCTCTAGGCAAACAAGTTCGGGCTTATCCTTTCGTGCTCTTCATGGTGAACTTTTTATTTCTGATATTCTTTTGTGTTGGTATGCTTTTATGGTTGTTACTCTTTATTTTCTTCCTAAGAATTGCGAGGACGCAATTTCTTTAAGGAGGGGAGTCTGTAACAACCCGCATATTTATCGATTGTATATTTAAATATTTTATTTAAATATAACATCGTTCGTCGGATCATAGTCCGAAAAGCTACTTTTTGCAAACGGTCGAATCAGGACTCGAAACCACTTCCATTGAGTCCAAAATGGCGTTTGCGATCTTTTTGAGTATAATCTTTGATATGTTTGGAGTAAGTCGAATTTCGCTACTTTTTCTATTGGGTTTTGGGTTTGGGTTCAGCCCACTAGCTTAACTAATACCCTAGCTCAGCCCATCTCCTTCCATTCACTCATTTTCATTCCTCAAACACAAGTCAAAAACTGAAAATGGTAGGAGGGAAGAGGAAATAGAAATTGCAAACCCTAGTTCCTCTTGCAAGCTCAAATTCTTACTCCAAAAATCAAATAGAAGCTATTGGTAAGCCTCCTCTTCATCTTCTCTATCTCTTTCTCTCTTCAATCTCAGAGTTTTCTAAACCTAACTTAGGAAATATTGGTTTTGATTTTAGATTGAAGCTTGTTGAGTTGAAGTAGAGATTGGTTGGTCTTCTCCTTGTAATTGAGCTCCTTCTTCTTTGTTTTTGGGTTAAGGTGAGATTTTTATCTCACATCTATGTTTATAATTATCTTTGATTGTTAGGTATGAATTCCTAACACTTCTTCATGTGCATTTGCCCTTGATTTGGATTGGTTTTGTGAATATTCCAATTTTTGGTTTTTAAGTCAAATTTATGTGAAAATCCTTTTATGGATGTTTGATCATGCTTTTGGTGATGCACCGAGGAGCATATAGGGCCGGGTTGCTGTTTGGCATAAACCCTTAGAGCCAATGTTCGTCCGGTTGCGTTTTGGAAGAGTTTGCTCTTCATTTGGATAGGCTGAAAAATAGCCCAGGCATGATTCAGTCGACTGAAATCTCTATTCAGTCGACTGAATCTGGACCCCGAAAGTTTCTAGGCAGGGTTTAGTCGACTGAAAATCTCTGTTTAGTCGATTGAACCTGGAAACAGAAAGTTTCCAGGCAGGGTTTAGTCGACTGAAAATCTCTGTTTAGTCGACTTAACCTGGAAACAGAAAGTTTCCAGGCAGAATTCGGTCAACTGAAAATCTCTGTTTAGTCAACTGAATTTGCTATTTCAGCCCACTTTGCCTTTTTGGATTGAATTTCCAATTTGAATCGATTCGTGATGATCCTATTTGTTGTTATCATTTATTATGACTTTGTTGACTTCTTTTGACTTCATTCACGGGTTTTTTATAAATGATACCTTCAAATCGTATTAAAAACTCTCTTCTCCAATTTATAAATTCTATTTAAAACACACACAATTTCGCACTCCGAGCGAAGTGGGAGGACAATTAAATGATTAGATAAAACTCGTGCAATGAACACGTGCGTTCATCTTTTCAGTTAATTCCCAATCTATTCGTTTGAACGTTTTGACCTTTGGGTTTAGTTTACCGATGAGATGAGGTAAACTTTGTACTGCTTTGAGTATGAAATTGACTAACAGACAGTAAACCGTTTAGTGCGAACGGGTGGTTATGGGACTCACGTTAACACTTTTCGAGTTCCTTTCTGGAAGTTTGTGACACATGCTGCCTTTGGGATAGTGTCTTCGGACTGTCTCCTTCTGGCTTGTTGCCTTTAATATCGCTTTTGGAGTTGGTCCTTTGCCCTAGCTCGAGAGGTATTTGGGATTGTTGTTGCCTTTGGGATAGTGTCTTTGGACTGTCTCCTTCTGGCTTGTTGCTTTTAGTAGCGCTTTCGTAGTGGTTTCTTCACCACCGCTCGAGAGATATTGGAGTAGTTTCTTCACCACCGCTCATGAGATATTTGGGTTTGTTGTAATTGGTATTTGTTATTTGCCTCATTGGCTTGTTTTGGATATTGGTATACTTTGTTTATTCGAATTGCCGATGACATGAGGCTTGTTTTGTTATGATTCATCTTATGTTAGATGATTGAGTTATCTCCTTTAGAGATAATTATTATACTATATGATCTTGCAGGTTTATTATCGTTCAGTTTATCTAACTGATTTGTTTAGCTAGACTGACCCGAGTATTCTATACTCGGGTCAGACGGAGATGTTTTCAGGTTAGGTGCTTTTGGACTTAGCGTCTTTTGCTTCCGCATGGATTATTCCGCTAGTTTCTTTTGGCTTAGCTTTTGTGTAGTCCTTATCCGTTGTAACTCTGATATGTATTCTTGTGAACTCGTCTGTATATTGTGGTTTGCTATACCACTTGATATGTATCATTTTGTATACTCTGTTTTGTATCAGTATATGTGTTTATGATGATCCACTGTTCTGTGATGTATATTACATTTGAGCTGTTATATTCTGTTCTAATAGATTCTCCAACCACCTATGGTTTTAAATTAAGTATTTATTGGATATGATGATTTGCTTGATATGGTAATTGTCGATGTATTCAATAGATAGTTAAGGAAAAATTATAGATGGTCGCTCCTCCACAGCCTTATTCTCCGTGCTAGTTGACGGCATTACCCCGTAGTGTCCTTGGCTAGCATGGGTATAGAGGTGGGGCGTCACAGCTTGGTATCAGAGCTGAGTTCAGAACAAAATATGATAAACATAGAACAGAAGCACATATTAAGGTACATCAAAGTGTAACAAGTGTTACAAATCTTTGAATCATCTTGCCTCTATTCCTTCCGTGTTTTGGGGTAGATAGGATTTGGGAATACGTCTAGGAACGTATTTTTATTCTGTAGTATTCCGTATTGAAATATCTACCTTGTGGTTAATCTTTATCTTCTTTAACTTTCAGCTTATGGCTGGAAGAGGCCGAGGACGACGTTCGGATGCTGGGCAATCCAGTGGCTCACATCCGGACGGCGTTTATATGTCTTCTGATCAGTTCTTGGAGTTTGAGAATTTTCTGGTATTTTGGTCTTGTCTTAGGATTATCACCTAAGCAATCTTTTGAGTGGTGTTAAGATCTTTTCAGCTCGACCTTGCCACCGGTTTTGATTTGACTACGAGTTGCGGAAGTTAGCACTCCACTTACCGCATTCCGCACTCGTTGTGACTCTTATGAATGATTTGTTATGTCATTCAGTCTGTCTAGCTCAGTTCATCCATTTTATGAATTGAGTATTCTGCGAATATCTCGATGATTCCATTTTTGTATTTATTGATTTTGGATGGTAATTAACAATTTAAAATTTTTGCAAATCTTTTTCATAAGATTTATTTATAAGTATAATTGGATTTTTGTTCTCTCGATGATTCCATTTTTGTTATCATATAAAAGATGATTTTGTGATTGTATTGCCCATTGAGTGCTTTAAGAATTCTGATCGATGCGCTTGATTAACGTTATCGATAGGAATCTCCTAAACGCTTTGATGAGACAATCAGTCACAGTGAATTGATTTGGAATAAGAAAATTTTTCTAGAATAATGATTCCATAAAGATAATTGTAAATTTTGAAGTTTTAGCTTTTCGAGAAAGAAGATTATAATTCTTAGGGTTCCCGAGGGAACCAAGACCTTATCTTCTGTATCAATGCTAATCGTATTGGTTTGGATGTCATTCCCTTGTAAAAGAGAACGTTCTATCACTTACGTTTCTAAATCATTAAAGCCTATCGAGACTAGATATGCCACTCATGATCTAGTGCTCGTGGCTATTGTTTCGCTCTTTGTATTTAGCATCATTATTTTTGGGTGAGGAACTATGTTCTCCTCACCGATCATAATTTTTGGAATGTTTATTTTCTCATAAGGAACTTAGTGTTGGCTCGAGTTCCTTGCGTCTTATGAGCTTGATGTTCTTTTATTCCCGAAGGGGGATCGTGTTGTCAATGCACTTGGTTGTAAGCAACAAGTGATGGTTTCTTTGTTGGTGTCCGAATGGAATGATCTTTTTACCATGTTCATCGGACATTTCATTGTGCTTCATATTGTTGAGCTTTGGTTCATTTGACGTATTGTTTGTACCACGTCGGTGTTCCGAATCATTTGAGCTTAGAAATTCAAGGAATTCTCTAGGCAAACAAGTTCGGGCTTATCCTTTCGTGCTCTTCATGGTGAACTTTTTATTTCTGATATTCTTTTGTGTTGGTATGCTTTTATGGTTGTTACTCTTTATTTTCTTCTTAAGAATTGCGAGGACGCAATTTCTTTAAGGAGGGGAGTCTGTAACAACCCGCATATTTATCGATTGTATATTTAAATATTTTATTTAAATATAACATAGTCCGAAAAGCTACTTTTTGCAAACGGTCGAATCAGGACTCGAAACCACTTCCATTGAGTCCAAAATGGCGTTTGCGATCTTTTTTAGTATAATCTTTGATATGTTTGGAGTAAGTCGAATTTCGCTACTTTTTCTATTGGGTTTTGGGTTTGGGTTCAGCCCACTAGCTTAATTAATACCCTAGCTCAGCCCATCTCCTTCCATTCACTCATTTTCATTCCTCAAACACAAGTCAAAAACAGAAAATGGTAGGAGGGAAGAGGAAATAGAAATTGCAAACCCTAGTTCCTCTTGCAAGCTCAAATTCTTACTCCAAAAATCAAATAGAAGCTATTGGTAAGCCTCCTCTTCATCTTCTCTATCTCTTTCTCTCTTCAATCTCAGAGTTTTCTAAACCTAACTTAGGAAATATTGGTTTTGATCTTAGATTGAAGCTTATTGAGTTGAAGTAGAGATTGGTTGGTCTTCTCCTTGTAATTGAGCTCCTTCTTCTTTGTTTTTGGGTTAAAGGTGAGATTTTTATCTCACATCTATGTTTATAATTATCTTTCATTGTTAGGTATGAATTCCTAACACTTCTTCATGTGCATTTGCCCTTGATTTGGATTGGTTTTGTGAATATTCCAATTTTTGGTTTTTAAGTCAAATTTATGTGAAAATCCTTTTATGGATGTTTGATCATGCTTTTGGTGATGCACCGAGGAGCATATAGGGCCGGGTTGCTGTTTGGCATAAACCCTTAGAGCCAATGTTCGTCCGGTTGCGTTTTGGAAGAGTTTGCTCTTCATTTGGATAGGCTGAAAAATAGCCCAGGCATGATTCAGTCGACTGAAATCTCTGTTCAGTCGACTGAATCTGGACCCCAAAAGTTTCTAGGCAGGGTTTAGTCGACTGAAAATCTCTGTTTAGTCGACTGAACCTGGAAACAGAAAGTTTCTAGGCAGGGTTTAGTCGACTGAAAATCTCCGTTTAGTCGACTTAACCTGGAAACAGAAAGTTTCCAGGCAGAATTCAGTCAACTGAAAATCTCTGTTTAGTCAACTGAATTTGCTGTTTCAGCCCACTTTGCCTTTTTGGATTGAATTTCCAATTTGAATCGATTCGTGATGATCCTATTTGTTGTTATCATTTATTATGACTTTGTTGACTTCTTTTGACTTCATTCACGGGTTTTATATAAATGATCCCTTCAAATCGTATTAAAAACTCTCTTCTCCAATTTATAAATTCTATTTAAAACACACACACAATTTCGCACTCCGAGCGAAGTGGGAGGATAATTAAATGATTAGATAAAACTCGTGCAATGAATACGTGCGTTCATCTTTTCAGTTAATTCCCAATCTATTCGTTTGAACGTTTTGACCTTTGGGTTTAGTTTACCGATGAGATGAGGTAAACTTTGTACTGCTTTGAGTGTGAAATTGACTAACAGACAGTAAACCGTTTAGTGCGAACGGGTGGTTATGGGACTCACGTTAACACTTTTCGGGTTCCTTTCTGGAAGTTTGTGACACATGTTGCCTTTGGGATAGTGTCTTCGGACTGTCTCCTTCTAGCTTGTTGCCTTTAATATCGCTTTTGGAGTTGGTCCTTTGCCCAGCTCGAGAGGTATTTGGGATTGTTGTTGCCTTTGGGATAGTGTCTTTGGACTGTCTCCTTCTGGCTTGTTGCTTTTAGTAGCGCTTTCGTAGTGGTTTCTTCACCACCGCTCGAGAGATATTGGAGTGGTTTCTTCACCACCGCTCATGAGATATTTGGGTTTGTTGCAATTGGTATTTGTTATTTGCCTCATTGGCTTGTTTTGGGATATTGGTATACTTTGTTTATTCGAATTGCCGATGACATGAGGCTTGTTTTGTTATGATTCATCTTATGTTAGATGATTGAGTTATCTCCTTTAGAGATAATTGTTATACTATATGATCTTGCAGGTTTATTATCGTTCAGGTTATCTAACTGATTTGTTTAGCTAGACTGACCCGAGTATTCTATACTCGGGTCAGACCGAGATGTTTTCAGGTCAGGTGCTTTTGGACTTAGCCTCTTTTGCTTCCGCATGGATTATTCCGCTAGTTTCTTTTGGCTTAGCTTTTGTGTAGTCCTTATCCATTGTAACTCTGATATGTATTCTTGTGAACTCGTCTGTATATTGTGGTTTGCTATACCACTTGATATGTATCATTTTGTATACTCTATTTTGTATCAGTATATGTGTTTATGATGATCCACTGTTCTGTGATGTATATTACATTTGAGTTGTTATATTCTGTTCTGATAGATTCTCCAACCACCTATGGTTTTAAATTAAGTATTTATTGGATATGACGATTTGCTTGATATGGTAATTGTTGATGTATTCAATAGATAGTTAAGGAAACATTATAGATGGTCGCTCCTCCACAGCCTTATTCTCCATGCTAGTTGACGGCATTACCCCGTAGTGTCCTTGGCTAGCATGGGTATAGAGGTGGGGCGTCACAGTAGTGGTCGCGTATATAGGGATACAAGTATGACAAGGCACATAAGGCAATACCCAAGGTAGTGAAACTACCGTTTGCCTGATCCGGACTAGTGAGAATGCATCGCCGCAGCGATCGCAACACCGCGAAACAACCCTCCCAAAATTCGAGGGTGCACCAATCGACAACAAGTAATGAGTAGTTTTCGAAGAAGTGTGTTCGCTCGAGGTAGCTAACCCCCATTTGGCCTGGCACGACTCCTGTTTTAATCATTTCCAATTTGACACAAGTGTCAAGGCTATCCATTATCGTTCTCTTTCTTCAATCATCACGTTCATCATTCCAACCACTTCATTCTGGATCATACTCCACGTATAGTTATTAAAGTGGTTTTTGGTTTAGACAGTGAGTATGTCCTAACTGATTCCGGTCTCTTTAATAACTTTCGTAATTATTACACCGATTGGTCGTTTAATATATTTCAAAACCATATCAAATTCAATTTCAATAGAATTTGTAAACCAACATTTCATTTGTCTTTCTAAATCAATTTCCATAATTTACGTTCAAAACCTTCAAATTACCATTTCAAAATCTTATAATACAATTTCAATTTCTATTTAAAACCATTCCAATATTCATTTAAATTCGTATATAAGTTTCATTCCAAAATCATCTAAAACTGATTTAATCTACATTCAAATCAATTTAAGTTCATTTATCGATTTCATTCAATATTCGTTAAGTAAATTTATCCTTCAAAACAATTTCTATTTAACTTCCAATTCATTAAATCAATTATTTAAGTTCAACTCCATTATATCAAAACTTGCAAATTGCATGAAATTAAATTCATCAAATCAAATTCTTTACATTTCAAGTCTTACATTAATTTCAATAAAACACATTTTATTTCTTATTTGAGAAATTCAATTTCACTTATTAATTTACTTAGTTACAATTTCAAAACTCAATTAATAAAGAAACTTAATTTCACTTATTCAAGAAGTTCAATTTCACTTAACAAAGAATTCAATTTCATTTAATTATTAAATAATTCAAAACTTAATTATTTAATAATTTCAAACTTAATTATTAAATAATTTCAAAACTTAATTCAATCGTTTCTCAAATTAAACAACGTTCTTTCATCAATTACATTGTTAATATTTTGTTATCATATTATTGAATATTAACATTTTTCTTTCATAAAAATTCAAATTCCAACTTCATTTCAAAACCTTATCATTTATTCAAATAAAATCTTTATTTTATTTTTAAATAAAATTATTGACCAAACGGGTTTTATTTAATTTTCTATCCTAAGTCAAAGTTTTATTTGGGTATATATCATTTCAACCCGATTCCATTTCATTTCAAAAACCAAAGCATAGCAAAGGGAACTTGTAGTGTGATAACTGGGATGGTGTCAAAGTAAATAAACAAGCAATAGCAAACATCAATAACAATCCAATAATTAATTCAAATAATCCCGAAATAATCGTATTAATTTACATTGTTGTTTGTGTAAATTAATATAATTATTTCTAGAATCTACACTATCATTTCATGTAGATCAAAGATTATTACACTAATATTTATACGGTTCTTCAATTGATATCTATTATCCAATTTCATACTACATCAATTTTACAACATACATTCAATGGTTCAAGGTGTACATAACCAAATTTCTACGTGTCAATTAATCTAACATTTAAATAAGGTCATATTATGTAAATGTCATCTAATCAAATTTAGCATATATCAAATCTAACTATCCTACGTCAATTTCAATTTCAAATTATTTATCACATATAACATTAACAATTTAACGTCTAATGTAAACATCAAACAATCAATCATTTAACAACCAAACTGGATTATCATTGTATATATAATAGATAATGGTGTCAGATGTCACAGGTGAACTGATACAGGTAATAACAGTGTAAATAACTAACAGCAGCATATTTCAATTGTCGTTTCAATTGAAATCAAATTTAATAAATAAAAGAACATTAATCGTGAGTGATTGCTCACCTTTCGAGGCTAGAGTTTTTGACAACAAAACAAGCTACAAACTCCAAAGAAAAGCTAGATTGACATGAATTTGGATGGATAAGCTGATAGATAGGAATCAATAAAACGAATCAGAATCGGATGAATGAAGATAGATGGTATAATTGAACTTATATATATATATATATATTTTACTTTCCCCAAAGGAACATACATACACCAATAGTATAAATGTGCTGCTACACATCATATACATGAAACTGCTAAACTGTAAGTAAGTAGAATATAAAACAAATGAACTACAGTATAACAGTTTACATGAATCATTCATATATGCTTTTATTTTATTTTGGAAAAACCAAACACACGTATACATACGTGTATATATATAAACTACTATATAAACCAACAAAGCACTTTATAAAACTAATACCGTATCTATATACATTCTGAAATGAACATAGTAAATATAACTATAACTTTTATATAATATAAAAAAAACCCAATATTTTATTTTAAACACATACAAAATAAAATATATGTATATTTCAATCATTACTACTTGAACCCATATTTAAAGATTTAACAACATATATATTAGAATCTAATAAATACCTTTAAACACAGGACATATATACAATCTTCTCCTTCATAAAAATAAGATAACTGACATTATATAAAAATCTTCCCTACTGTTATACGTAAGCGACAGCGAATGCTATTATGCATACCTTCTTATATTTATGTATAAGCTTAGTTACAAACTCCAAGGTCATATATCAATTTTTATACAAACAACATGCTATAAAGGTACAGACATTGTAAATATGAAATTACAATTAAATATAATGACGCATGCTACTATATAAGATAGTTATATGCAAACACTGCGAATACTATAGAAAATATACGCCAAATATAATTATCTTCCAGGCAAATATGTAGACCAACTTTGTTCAAATATATTAGTTATTGGATATACATACACAGCTCAAATATATACTATATTCGATAAGCCTTACATTAGATCTATACGTATACTCCTTTATATTATAATTACATCTTATAACCTTTACAGACTCGGACTTTAAGAATGCAACATACTATATACTGTATATTTACATAATTTACTATAACTATATATAGTTTTGGAAAATAAATAAAATATATGTGTACCCTTACAGTCGAAACTATTATATCATAAAACATAACAAACTAATATAAACTTTATATATATATATATATAATACAAGTATATACATAAGTTTAAACCCATACAGTTTCATATATATACATACGTATACACCTTTAGCAAATACTGTCATTCATATAAACAACATAAATAAAGTTCTGAAATGCTATAAACCAGACTAACTATATCTTGCATAGACTTTGTGTACAAAAACTACTATATTTATTAACATATATATGCTGGAGAATCAAGCTTCTTAGGCAAAACAACCAAGGAACCAAATATAAAATATATAACAGCAGATTGCAATTATACAAACAATATTATAGCTACAAATATATATATATAGTAAATACCTTCAAATTGGAGAGAAAGAGGGTGCTGGGAGGGGTTGCTGTCTCGCATGGTGGTGGGTGTCAGTGGTGGCACGAGCGAACAAGGGAAGCTCGGTACTGGGTGTGGAGAGGAGGCACAAGCTGCGACTTGCGTGTTCGGCTGGTGAAAAGGTGAGGGGATCTAATGCGATGATGTGGCAGATAAGAGAAGGTGGGGGCGGAAACGAAGGTGGAGACAGTGCGCGAGGAGTAAGAGGGTGAGAAGGTGGTGAGGTCGGGTTTGATGACGCCATTAGAGAATAAAGTCACATATATATATATATATATATATATATGAGCATGGCGAAAGAAAGATAGAGCAAGGTGGGAAGATGTAGAAGGCAACTGGGAGGATGAGGCTACAGGAATAAATGCATACATTCTTTATTATATATTTATGAACTTTTCTCAGAAAGAAAATGAACAGATCGAAAATAGAAAAACTGAAACAATATTTGTATTGGAAATTTAAAACGGTGGGATATCAATGGTCACAGAATATTAGAGGTTTAATAACCAATGGCTTATTTATCTTTAGCTTAGCCGTTGACAATTGAGTAGGCACAGAAACCGGTACCGCGGTTACCGTTTTCACATATTCCGCAGCGAACTGGACTTTAAAACACAGAGTTGAATATACCATAGAGATCAGCACGATGATACGATTCAAACGGTATACAGATGTCAGTGGTATGATTGAATTATAAAAATTCGAATTTTCTACTAGCGGAAAATGCATGAAAAACGTAGGAAAATAAGATCGACGGAGCTAAAGAATTCCGAATTTTGAAAAACGAAAAGTGACATTTGCTCAGAAGATGGTTTAGAATTTTTCTATGTAAAAATATTTAGATTCCGAAAACATTTTATTTTCATCGCTTTTTAACCGATTAAATTGAAGTAAATTTACGCACGAAATAAACTTTCATATTTTCGGACGAAAATTTACCAGTTGCTATGTTTAATTAGACGCATTCCAAATATCAAATTTTTATTTCAAAATTTTATCGTTTAAAATTTCAAAAAAAAATTCAACTAATTACGTTATTAAAACAGTTAAAATTTACGGGTCGTTACATTCTCCCCCACTCAAAACTTTTCATCCCCGAAAAGGAAGAAGGTAGGAGGATAGAAACAACCAGAAGAAAATAGATTGGAATACAAGTAAAACAATTAATTTAAACCATATAAATTTCAGTTTAAACTAATTAATATTTAACAATTTGGTTAAATCCCTTTGAGTTCACTTAAGTTAAATCAATCTATCTATTTCTAAATTCATTATCTTCTTATCTGGTCATCCCGAATTAACAATTTCTAAATCATCAATTTGTATAATCATTTATTATACCCATATTTTATTCAACAAATTTAATTCTTTTATTCCAAATTATTATTTAGTTTATTCCACTTAATATATCTTATCACATATATTTAAACCATATAAATTAATTTAAACCATATAAATTTCAATTTAAATTAATTTATATTCAATAATTGACTTTAAACTCAAGGAATTTCATTAACTTGGTTTATTTTCAATTTATCATTGTTTGTTACAAAAATTTATTTCAAACAACAATTTATTTTATTAATCCATCTATTATTCAACTAACCTAGTATTCTATTTACCTCTATTAATCATTTTATAGTTAAACTTTAAGTGTATAACATTTTTATACGCACTCAAATTTTATTTATGAAGACAATTTATATTGTATACTATCCAATTACATAGTTAACTTTTGAAAATTTTTAGGTAAGTTATATATAATGCAATTGAGTATTATACAAGTAAATTTCTAATTCAATTTTCTCAAGTTTAAATATTAATTCAAAGTTTTGGTTTCATTTATTATTGAAATCATCTTTTACCCAATTTTTAAGAATTAAATTTCTGATTAACTTCAAACAATTTAGAGATAAATATATACTATATATCAAATCATATTAAATTTAAAATAGTATACCTATATATATAAATCAAATCATACTTGAGGGATTTAAATCGATTTAATTTTCAAAACAAAACTGTAGCAAAGCTACGAATTGGTCTCTCCACTTCGAAACTCGAAAATGAATGTCGATGATGCGGCCGTCATCACTGAAATTATTTTCCAGGGACAAAACAAGAGAGCACTGATTTAAATATTTAAAATTCTTTGGAAACCATTTCTATTCGAGAATATTTTATATAATATACTTTTTTTTTATCTTGAAAACCATAGTTCGAAATTATCAGAAATTAAATTCCTAAATTCTAATTTTAAATTCACTACAAATTCCAATCAAATTATACCCAAGTTTTATAAATTCATTTTTTTTTCAATAGCCAATGATTTACAAACAATGAATGATAATCAAATATTATCATTTCAACAATCAATTTATTAACAATTTAGTTAAAGAAAATTCAAACATATATAAAATATAATTCTACAAATTTTATTTTTTTTACCAAATTTGAAAACAATATTGTGTCAGTTTGCTCTGCTCAAGTGTTTTGGAAATCCTATCGATAGCGTTGATCAGACGAATTGATCGAAAACCCAAATCAACATCAACAACTCAAACAACACAATATATCTAAACATTTTAATATTAATTTACAATACAATTCCTCGCTCGACGATACAAGAATAGATTTCAAAACAAGAAAAAGATTCAAATTTGATAGACTCAAATCAAAGAGAATTTTGATTCGAAGATATGTTCGAAACAAAGATATAATGATTAAATAACAAAATATGGAGATGGATAAGTTTATATAAATCGCGGGCAACCTTCCGGGTCAACCATGACTTCCAGAATTAGATCGATGTGGAATTCTGAGGCAAATCCACGTGAGATCTCAAGGGATAGAATTCAGGCATAGCAGGAGATAGATAGCATTGTAAACCGAGGATACAGAAATCTCCGGTAAATCAATGCCTATTGTAAAGGAGTTTCACCCATTTACAAAATTTCGAAGATTGGCGAGACCGCCGATCCATTATAAAGATCATTCAAAGTGGAGTTATACGATGCTCCAGAATTGAAAGAAGATGAATAGTGAGGGACACGAATGAAATTTGGAACCGCAGGGAACGTTCCAAAAATTCAAAGGAATCGAGTCAAAAGGAAGAGATTGAAACTCGAATGAGAGTGATTCTGTAAATACATTTACCCTATATGCTAAGTTTTGCCTAGAGCTACCAAAGCTCTGATACCAACTATAACGACCCGCTATTTTAGACTATTCGCATCCGCACATGTCGAACTTGAATAATTCAAAATACCGAATTGTTAATTTAAATTGGCAAAACTAAACATATACAGTAAATAAAATAATCACAGATCACAGACATAGAGTAATAATTGCAGCGGAAACAAAAGATAGTAGTTCATGAAGCTACTATATACATATCAGAGTTAAATAAGGTATAACAGATGTCTCGAATACAATAATCAAATACAATATCAGAATACATCACTGGAATCAACTGAATATCTGAAAGCTGGATAGATAGCTGGATCTCCAAGTGAAGCTCCAACTCCAAAGGTGAGTCTCGAATACTGGTACACTCAGTCTGACCCGAGCGTAAAGCAAAACACAAAACACTCAAGTCAGGATTAACATTCTTATATCAATAAATCCAACTCAAGTAAAATAGCAATTGAAATACAAGTAACTCAAAGGATGTTTGGAATAACCATCCTTTAAGGATCCGTAAAACTATCTACTATGTAGTAGTGTACGATAAGTAGATAATGCCTATCAGTAATATGAGATATCAAAATAGTGTTAAGGCGTTACCAATATCCCCCTTAACACATTTTTATATAAGCGTTATAGACTATACAACACTGTAAACTCCACCGTAAACTAGTGGGCTATCAGGGAGTACTCCATAGGTATAACACAAAACAAATCGTAGTGGTCGCGTATATAGGGATACAAGTATGACAAGGCACATGAGGCAATACCCAAGGTAGTGAAACTACCGTTTGCCTGATCCAGACTGGTGAGAACGCATCGCCGCAGCTGTAACGACCCAGAATTTATGACATTTGAAATTCGAATATTTAATTGATTTTAAATATTAACAAGTAGAATTAATAAGTCAAATAATTTATTTTTCGAATATCTGGATTTAATTGGGTAATTAAATCGATAATTTAATATTTGAAATTCCAGAAATAATTGAAAATTGGGTTTAATGTGATTAAAAATGATTTATAAAGTTATATTAAATCATGTTGAAGTTATAGTAATGTTATAGAACTTTTAAAATTGAATTAAAAGTTAATTTGTGAAAATTGAATATGTTAATATTTAATCAACTAGAGAAATTAGCCATTTTTCAAACAGTCTCAGAATTGGACGAAACTAGTTCCATTGGATCCGTAATAGTTTGTTATTATCGGATTTCAATTTTCGTAGCAATCGGAGTTGTCGTTTGACCGTGGCAGCTCGAAACGCATCGAAATTGTTTTAATATTTATTTGGCGAGTTAAAATAGTCATTTCTCAAAAAGTCTCGGATTTCGATGAAACTAGTTTCATCGGATCCGTAATGTTAAATTATTGTATGGTTTCAAATTTCATGACAATTGGATGTATGGTTTGTCCGGGGCAAGCCAAAATGCATCGAAATCGGTTTAATTTAAATTTGATCGTTTAATTCCATAACTCGCACAGATGATCGAATTAGCTCCCGAAACACGTTCCATTGTGTTCGGAACACGGGGTAAACCTTAGAAACGCCTGTTGGCACACTTCGTTTGGAGTTCGAAAAATTCGGGTGAATAGTGTCGCGTGAATTTTCTATAAAAGGACCTCATCCTTCACAAATTGCATCAAACCCTAACCAGAAACCCTAGCTGCCATTTTTTGTTCAATGGCCAGAAATGCACGAATTTTCTTCCTCATTTTCCTCTCAATCCATCAACAATTAGCAAAAACTCTCAACTACAAAGTTGTAGAGGGCATCAAGATCTAGCTATCCAACGGTGGAGATCGGAAACGGAGCCACGGATTGGCAGCAAAACAAGATTGGAGCTGCTGCGTTTTTCATATTTTTTGAGGCGAGATGGGGGGCCGAGCTTCGAGCTACTCCAAGCGTTGGTGGCGCGCGTGGTGGTGGTCTCTGATCGTCTTCAAGCTGCTCGGTTTGGTCGTGATAATTGCTTGATTGGTGACGGCTAATAGAGATATAAATAACAGAATAAATACTTTAAGCATATATAATTAGAAAGTCCTTAAGGAAAAGAATTCTATCGATTACAGCTACGAATGTGCTCATAACCATTAGTATTGACTCAATATCTAAATACTTACTTCTTAAATGTCCCTAATCAAGTTTTATTGAGAAAAGAATACTAATAAATCTACTGAGACTGGTGTGCATAACACTATCCATACGACGGACAAAAAATACTCATGACCGCTAGGGAACCAAGGATTACGTACTTATGGTTGTTTGGTACAACCATAGAATGACTCGGTGAGAGTCTTATATATGTTAACATAACTAAGTCAAAATAAAAGATATCATGGTAACAACATTTAGTAGTCTTCAGTCTTGAGTGTATTATCGAACTTAAGTAGCTAGGTTGTACTTTGATTATGGTCAAGCATATAGCATAACAACCATAGTTTGGTATAAGGTAGGAAATAAAACACAAGAGAGGATTCGTCTCCTTTGTTATAGAAGACTTATATTACCATAATTGGTAGTCAACATAAAGTCAAAATATCTACCCAGAGTAAATCGATTAATCAATAAATGTTATCGGACTGAACCAAGGAATTTAATGTAGTCTACGCAATAACTATAGATATTAATAGATTTTTTGAACTTAGACCAAACTCTAGATATCTTAGTGATACAATGATGACGAAAAGAAAACATGCATAAAATGTTGTTACTATATGCAACTTACCAAAGATAAGAAATTGGATTTCACCTAAATGATCTATAAGCGATTGAACCTATGTCTCGTACCGTATTTCAGCAAAATCTATGCAGGCTTCGGTATTAATTTTTTAAAATACTGATCGAGGATCGAGTTCATACCAGATAGTAAATACAAACATGTTGTTAGTTAATTTTTAAGTTCGGCCAATGTAAAATTAATTTATAAATTTTATAAATTAGTGATAAAATTAATACAAATGCATTATTAAAGTTTTATAACATTTTAATTATTTTATTTGAAGCCTGAAAATTAATTAAAACGATGATAAAAGTTATATATTGATTTAATTAAGGAACCGACTTAAATAAATTAGCTAAATAATTTATTTTATTGTTAAATCAGTTTGGCCTATGGTTTGAAAGCCCAGACAGGGGTTAGGCCAAGCATCGCTTGTGGAGTAAGGTGCAAAAAACTTGGTCTTGAGATCAGGAGAGAATGGTGCTAGATATTTGTGATCTAATTGATTATAAATAGCCATCACGTTCATTCTCTCTAACACTAAAATAAACTCTAACCCACCTCAATCGTCGAAAATTGGTGATGCCTTGTAAATAAAATTGCATCTTGTAGCTAAGGAGAAAGAAGTTTGAAGAAGGAAGCGATTAGCAACTAAGGTGTTCAATAATTGACGAGATCAAAAATAGGAATAATTCTTTTTAATAATTTCATATATATATATATATTATTTGTATGCATGCTCTCTCCTATTAAAACATTTGGCCTAAAAGCATACCAAAAATTAAATTAATTCTTAATAATTAAATAATATGTAAATATATGTAATTATAATATATATAATCTAATTTAATATTAAAAAAATTAGATGGAACACTATATATATAATAATGAATGTTATTAATTTAAATTGTCTAAAGTTATTTTTTAGTTTCAAACCTTAATAAAAAATCAAATTATTATTCTCCTTTTCATATCTAATTTTTTTTAAAAATTTTGTTAATAAACCCATAGTTAATATTTTGTATAAAAAATTACTTTGTAGCTCATGGCTTTCAAAATAAAAAATTAATTTTTTTGGATTTTAGAATATACAAATATACATGCGGATGGATAATATTTTACTTTATTGCTCAGGGCTTTTAGAAATAAAAAAGATTTTGAAAAGCTTTAAATAATTTAAATTTTGAGTTTTGAAATATGTAATATTATCAAATAAAATAAAGATTATATATATATATATATATTGGATCAAGTGCATTGACAACATGGTCAAAATAGTGAATTTCAATAATTTTTCCTTACATTAATTTACACTAGACCTTATTTTGTATTTATGTAAAAAATATTTATTTATACTAAATAAAATTTAGTAATTATTAATAAAAGAGTTTGATAAATATTTAAATTAATTCGAATTATCTATTAATTTCTTACTATTTAGTTATAATATTTTGTAATTAATTTAATTTTAATTTATTAATTTAATTTTACATCTTAATATTTTGAGATGTTTTTATTCATAATAAAAACATCATAACTTTATTAAAAGACATAATCTAACCTAGGGATAATATGGGAGTATGTGTATAATCAACCGTTGTGACTTATGGTTAATAGATATATATGTGATGTTATATATCAAAATAATGTCAAGGGATATACATGGACATCAAATATTCAAAATTTTATCTACACCAATATTAACTAATATTTTTTTCCACTAAATTTTTATTATTTATATATTTTTTAGCAAAGCTAGCCGGCTTTATAGTGTGCTGTGCCATTATTATTAATAAATGAAAAACAGGTGTTCTGCACATGCAAAAAAACCGCTATTTATAGTGGCCGTAGCACATAACAATACAAAAACAACATAGGAGTTAGGCAGAATGCCTAAATTACTAACTACCATGACTAACCCCCCTCAGAAAAGGAGCTACTACAATCATCAGCCGAGTCAGGATCAATGACAAGCACAAATCCAGAGAAAAGACCAGCAAAGTTAGCAACAAATTCGATGGAGGCATCGATGTAAATGAATTTCCTATCCCAAGTGATATCCCAAAACAAATTCTTGTTCACTTCTCCAATTTCACCCACCCTAATAAGGGTCAGACCCTCCCTCAATGTGATAGAAAAGTCACATACTCTCACTATCATCGTCATTAACAAATTTGTGGTACTCTTCATACTTAGAAGAATATCTCATATCAGAAGGGACGTGAATCCAAGCTCTCTCCTTAGAGTTCCAAATAATAGAGACAACTGAAGGCACTATAACAGAAGGGGCTAGATTAACAACCACCTCAAGAACAACAGAAGGAGCAATAACCTAGGGAGGCGAGGCAACAAGAATAGGGCAAACTTTTGGAACACACTCCTAACCAGGGATTGAAGAAGTGGGATTCTATCAACAAATGGAACTGGATCAACGATAGGCCTACAAGCATTCGAAAGATGGCCAAAAGATTGGCATGTCAAGCAAATTTCAGGCTTCCAACTAATAATTATTTGTATTAATATAATATACATATATTTATATATATCTCTGCGTGTGTGTATGTATTTGCACAAAAATTGGCACAAACACCCAATAGAGATTTTGTAGAGGAATAAATGACGAATATTAAATGTAAATAGAGAGAATATGGCAATAAAGCAATAACAATTAAGCAAATAACAGAGACGCATCAATTTATAGTGGTTCAACATTGTTTACCTATGTCTACTTTGAAGAGCTAACTTTATTAATCACTTTGTAAATTGAGTATAATAGGGATCAAATGAAAATCCATAGTTACAAAATAGTACAAAGCAACAAGCAATGGAAAGATCTTGAAAATGAACAATCAAGTCTGTATTTTTAGAGGAAGACGGTGAAATATCTCCTTAAAAATTCGAAAAAGGGGTCTCCAAAACCATAGGGGCCCATAGGAGGGATCACATGGTCCAAATCCCAAGAAATAGGGATCATAGCTGATCCTTAGTTTAGGGGAGCTTAGGGGTGCGATCCCTGCGGGAGCTCCTCCATGTTGTATTTTGCTTAGCCTCCAAGTTCCATGCCAATTAGATTAGTAGAACTTGAGTTATTGATCAATATTGGTTGCAACATGTTGTATAGCCTGATTCTAGCCGATCCCTCTAGAGGGAAGAGGGTCGTTCCCTCTTGCTTGCTCCTTTTGGAGTGTGATCCCTAAGATGGACACCCTAGGGTCTCCACATTTTGTTCCCAAAATTTCATATGCTTTGGACTTATGGATTTTGAGATATCGATTATTTTCCGTTGAGTTGCACTTGTTTTAGCTGAAGTAATCAGATCCCTTTAGCAGAGAGGGATCATAGCCGATCCCTTTTCTAGATTAAATTATATTCCATACTTTGAACATTCTGTATAGCATATCTCTCAATTCCATTCAATCACAGCTTCATGTTATCATTTGTACTTGATTTCTGGGCCCCACAATCATCGCTCTGGGCTTACTGGCCTGGATGACAGTCGAGTTTAACTTGTCCAATTAGTTCAGATACAGAAAGGTCAAAATGCCAGATAACACTTGCCCTCCAAAGTACGTTTTGTGTTGAACATGATGTGCTTTGAATCGAAGTAATTTAGATTTTCCAAAAAGGAATCCATCCAGTTTTCTGAATAGTCGCTACCCTTCTGTCGAATTATTTTCCCAAAGTGTCATATCCCTCTTTGATCGTCATGATGCTTGGTCGATTTCCAATAGTATAAATTTAGGATTATATTCCATCAATTGCTATCTATATCCGGTTCCATGGGGCTAGTAAGCTATGGCTATCTGATTCAGTCTCGACCTTGAAAGCTCCAGGTTAGAATTCAATTTCTATCGATTTCAAAAATTGAATTTTTAAGATATACACGTGCATGTTCAGGTACACGTTCTTGTTGTTGGCCCTCGAATGCGTTTGCATGCTCATGGGTCGTTGCTAATTTTTGTTGAATTAGATGCAATTTCATTACATTTATGTATTTATTTATTTTATATAGTTTTCATGTACATGTTTGCATGCACATAGGGGTCGTACCAGATCCCTTTCCTTTTTTATGCTATAATAGGGATTAGAATTTTTCTAACCAATCCCTTTTTCCTCTTTTCTTCCTCCCCTTTCATATATATATATAGGGATCAGATGGATCCTTCTTGGGTAGGGATCGTACCCGATCCCTTCCAACCGGTGGGGACTTAACATTTCAGCTTCAAGGAGAAGCTTAAGCGAGCCGATCCCTTTAGCCTCATATATAGACTAACATTTCCCTCTCCATCCTTCAATGTACTTCATTTATTTATTCTTTTAATTTCCTTCAAGCTCACCTCTGAAACCTTTCCCTCCAGCTTGAACTCCGAACCTTTCCCTTCAAACCAATTGCCGCCTCCATCCGTAAACCTGCCATCCTCTCTTGCTCTGAACCACCACTCTTCCTTCGATTTGGATCAAAATTCAACATCTCCCTTCGAGTAACTCATATTTTATACATTTAGGTAGGTTTTCATGCATTTAACTTTGATTTGTGACGAGTTAATGGGTTCGATCAAGCTCCTTGTTTCGAGCATGGGTTGAAGTGGGAGTATACGAGATGGATGATGGCGAACGATGGTGACATAAGGTTCGGTGAGGTGGTAGAGGAGGGGAAAGGAGAAGAGTGAAAATTTGCAGATGTTTATCCACAACCGTAAGGCGATAGTTTTTCAAGGGCGGTTTCTGCAATCCATGCCACACCAGTTGAGGATAGGGACATCGGATCCCTTGTAATTGATGAGTGGTTATCTCGTTTTAGGTTGCTAGAAGAAGGTCACAGCATCAGACTTCCAGAAGTGTTGCACCGCGAAGGAATGTTGTAGAACAAGAAGGCAACACTGATATCCCTATCGTCCCCCAGTCAAGGAGGCTCAGGACAATGCCGAAGAAGGTGAAATTAGAGGTGATGAAGCGAACAAGCCTAGTAATGATGATTTAGGTTCAGGCAATGCGCCTATGGTCGAATCATTGTGAGGCACCCAATCTCATGCGGCGACAAGAAAAGGAAAAAAAAGCTAGCTTGTAAACTCCATAGGAGAGAAAGTGCTAGAAAGTCCGAGTTCGTCATCACCTCTATTGAAGAAGTGTCTTCCTCTCAGTCTTTAGAAAGTTCGATGGAAGGATTCTCAAGTCTCCTGATTCCTGACGATATTATGACCTTTGACTTTTCCAACAGTAGTGTTGGGTGCTTAATTCTCCCACCAGGACTGGTGATGACTTTCCTCCCATTAGCAAAGGGGAAATCACTCCTATGAGCAAGGCCACAATAACTTGTCCGTCGGGGGGATACTAGGACACTCACAATCATGCACACTTCATAGCAGAATTTTTGTCTATCTTTATTTGATGGTTACTTATGCGATCTTGTTTGGTTTCAAGTGCTATGTCTCTTTCTCGTGCCTTTGATCGCTTTAGGGGCTCCTCAGCATAGTACGGATCCAGTCGTTATCAAGACTTGGGCATGTGTCGAGAAATAGATGACAACCATGAAAGTAGTCATCGTTCAATGGAGTCTTCATCCTATAAGCACAATTCCAAATCTCAATTATCCTATCAGGAAGTTCAGCCCAATCTTCCTGTACATAGCGACGATCCGACCTCTTCTTATGTTCCCTAAATTGTTGTACCACTCAAGCATCATTTGGGTTCATCTGGTTCTCGACAGCCTCGCGATCACTGGTCGAGAAAACATCCTATTGTTACCTATGATCCAGCTTTGACTACTTTAGCTCTTGAGGCCTCTACCGTAGAAAGATTGGCTGAACTTAAGGCCAATTTTCCAAAAATCTGCTTTAATAGGCTAAAGTTTCTTCCTTCTATCCATACAATTTCAGGGAGTGCTAAAGCAAGTTCACTTGCATGTGTCAACGTTGTTTTTGTGTTGCATGAAGCGTTCCAGCACTTAGCTGAGAAAATCTCTGAGGTGTCTACTGAAAGGCAACATGAAATCGATCACCTTAAGCTGGAGGCGATCCGTGATAAAGACATAATCAAACACCAAGACGATGAGATCATGGAGTTGACAATAAAACTAGTCACGGTAGAGAAGAGCTCTAAAGAAACATCTAAAGTGGTTAGTCATCTAGAAATGGCTCACAAAAAGGAGCCGGACGCTGCTCTTAGCCACAGTAGTGTGCTTGCTTTGGAAAAGAACACGCTGCAAAATGAGAAAGACACTCTAGCCCACCGCGTTGACGAACTATAAGAGCTTCTTAAGAAAGAGAAGGAAGAAAAAATTGAGGCTCAAGAGGAGTCTCAAAAGTATTATGAAGAGGCCGTCGAGGCTCAGGAGCTGAAAATTAAACTTAATGAGCGGCTCGCTCAAATTGAAGCCCTCAAAGAAGAGGCAAAGGAAGCTAGCCGTAATGAAGTTAGAGAGCAAATTGAGGCCCTGTTGGAGGACGCTAAAGAGGCTAGTCAGAATGAGATTAAGGACATGTTCGATCCTTTGATTGTTGAATACAATGCCAAGGTCCTAATCCATCATGGCTTGAGTTTTCTTGGAGAGGGCTACCAAGGATCACTTGTCGAGGCTTGGGAATATATCGTTGAAATGAGGAAGAAAGCCTATGGCGAAGCTGATTTGGACGAGGAGAAATTGGTATGAGAGATCCACATGGGAATGAACCTTTAGATCTTGCTGCTATAAGGCTTTGATACTTTGATATTTTGGCACCCTCTGGCAAAGGGAAAGTCTTCGTTGAAGCTTCAAAGTCTGATCCCAAATGTTTCCCTTTACTTCACCGGCCAGAGCATAAGTTTCACTTGGCCCGGGACAAGATCCGAGCTATGATCCAGATTGACCTAGCTATCAATCAAAAGTGCTGACTCCTATTCAAGAAGGGAGCACTCCGACAACAGCTGAAAGTCAGCCGGACATAGGCATCCCGCTCTACTCTCTATTATTCGAGAGGTTCCATTCTTAATGCCCAATAGTTCTGGGCTTATTTGCTTGTTCCCGTGAATCTGCATGTCTTCCAGCCCCTAGTCAAACTCCGGGAGCGGTGCCGCTGTGGAGCAATAACCGACACTCGCTGAAATTCTAGTGACAACTAACATTCCTAGTCCCGATCTTAAGTTATTAGAGATCTTGTTGATGAAAAGGTCGATGATCAGCCACTGCTAGATGAATCTGATGAGTAATTGATGAAAAAAGCTAAAGCTGAAACCATTGATGTGGACGTCAATTATCCAAATCTTGTCGCACTGCAAGTCGTTCCACCCGACGGGTCGGTTCCCAGAGAACTCCCTCCAACCTCTGAAAGCTCCCCTGCCAAGGGTGATAAAGGGTCGAAGAGAGGGACATGCGGAGGCTCGGGTGGGTCTTCTCCTAAGAAATCCAAAAGGGAAAGAGGCAAAAGAAGTAGCCGTCACTTCGGCTTAGTTTGTACATAGATTATGTAGTTGTTTTTATTTTTATTGGCCGTGTTTATGCGGGTACGACCCCTGCTTTTGGATAAAGTTGTACTATAATTTTAAAGTTTAATGTGCAGATAAAAGTTCTTTATTTTCTGTTGAACTCTTATGTGAATTTTGTTTGAGTAGTCGAGCTATTACTTTTCCATTCAATGTACTTGTAATTCATTGCTCATTGATTCGAATAATCATCCGTTAATATTTTACTCAAGGCCTCCATATGGTCATGGCCTTAGATTATACCACACTGGGCTTGAGCTCTAGTATTACGCCATCGGATTCAGCAGTTTAAGTGATTATACTCCTGCCCCCAGTCTTAGGTTAGCGGCGTTAGATAATGGATGGTCAAACTCCATCCTTAGCGAATTTATACTCCTCTTATCGACTTCAGGTCAGAGTTTATGGAATAGTGAGTGGTCGAACCGCACTCATCCATTTGTTTATACTTATATCCGCACTATGGGGATAAGAGTTAGTTGGCGGGTGATCGGATCGCACCCAGTTTATGTTTATACTCCAGTCCACACTCTGGGGACCTAGAGTTATTTCAGAAAATATTCGGACCGCGCTATCCTTAATTGATTGATTTCCCCCCAAGTCTGGGGTTTGACTTAGCGAGCGATCGGTCGTGTCACGATTGCTTTTGATTCATGTATATCCCATCACTTGGTGGGATTAATTTAGTTATCAGATGGTCAAGTCACATCCACTTATGGTTAGGTACTCCGTCCATCGGGTTGTGAGCGAGAATCATCGAATGAACGGTCGGACCACATTCATTTTGTTTAGTTCAATTGTAAACTTATGTAATCAACTAGCTCCAAACTTTAGGAACCTGCTCGGACATATCAATATTAGCTAGTCGGGTATCATAACTAATATGTAATGCTACAACAATCATAGATATGAAGGAACTTTCAAACTTTATTAGCCAAATGGAAAGAAATGACATAATTCGTCTTATTACATATTTGGAAAATCAAATGCTAATTTGAAATTTGAGTACAACTGAATGAAAAAGAATAAACTAAGTTAAATAGCATCATAAATGCTCGTTATTCCATGCCGTTGGGAGTGCGATGCCATCAATAGTCACTAGCTTGAAAGTTCCTTCTCCAAGCCTCTATTCAATGACATACGGTCCTTCCCATGTAGGATTCATGTGTACGGAACAAGAAAAACCCGTGTCAAGACATGATTGCCGATTTCAAAGTTTCTATGTCGGGCTTTAGTGTTGTAGTATCGGGCGACTCGGTGTCAATGTGCAGCTACCCACAAATCAGCTTCTTCGTGCTTCTCATCTACAAAGTCTAGAGATTCTAAGAGGAGATCTCTATTCGTTCTGGGGTCATAGTAGGTTACTTGATGAGAAGGTACTTCGAGTTCAGCAAGAATGAATGCTTCGGAGCTGTAAGTAAGGGCGAATGGAGTATGGCCAGTCGCGGACTTAAGGGTGGTTCTATAAGCCCATAATGTTGTTCGGAGTTCATCCACCCACTTGCCTCTAGCCTTTTCCAAACATTTCTTCAGAATGGACTTTATGATTTTGTTCACAGCTTCAACTTATCCATTTTCTTGAGGGTAAGAAACTGCTACAAATCTCTTTTCAATACGATGCCAATGGCAGAAGTCTTTGAATTCAGCGCTGTCGAATTAAGTTCCATTATCAGTTAAAATGGTTCAAGGAAGGCCAAAACGACAAATGATGTTCTGGACAATGAACTTGATTATTTTCTTCATTGTGATCATGGTTAAAGGTTCTACTTTGACCCATTTGGTGAAGTAATCAACTACTACGGTAGCGTACTTCGCACCACCTTTTGAGATCGGTAAATAACCGATAATATCTATGCCCCATGTGGAAAATGGCCATGAACTGACCATTGGTGTGATTTCCGTCGGTGGAGCTCTCAGAAATTTTGCATACATTTAGCACTAGTTGCATCGCTTAATGTAATCAGCAGCATCTCGGTTAACAGTTGGCCAGTAATACCCATAATGAAATATTTTCTTTGCTATGGTTTGCCCCCTAGTGTGTTCGCCACATTCCCCTTCATGAACTTCCTTTAGTACTCGTTTTATTTCATCACGAGTAATAACCGGAGCAGGGGAACAAAAAAACCCTTTCTATACATGACTCCTTCCTGAACGATATATCATGAAGGTTTGCGGAGGATTTATCGTCTTTCATTCCTCCATTCGAGAAGGACTCCCTATAGCAAATAATCTTCAATTGGATTACTCCATGACCCCTTCTTAGGCTCCGTCTCTTGTACCTAGTCGATTTCCACTTGGTTTATGCTCAGAGTGTCTAGTACTTCAACTAGACCAAGCCCATATGTTGTGTATCCCTGATGCTAGCAAACTTTGCCAATGAGTCGACCTCTTAGTTTAAATCCCGGGGAATATGCGTGATGTCATAATACCCAAAGTTAGTCAATAGCTCTTGGACTTGGATAAGGTACGGAGCGAGTCATTCTCCTTTAGTCTAGCAATCTCCCCTGACTTGGTATACCACCAATTGAGAATCACAAAAGATTTCAAGAAATTTTATTCCTAGTTCTCTAGAAAGTTTGAGTCCAGTAATCAGAGCTTCATACTCAATATTGTTGTTCGTTGCAGGAAAGTCAAGCTTCAAAGTGTAGTAAGTTTATTGATACTCTGGAGTTACTAGCACGATTCTGGCTCCAGAACAACGATCGTTGAATGCTCCATCCGGCTCCAGAACACTATGCAGCCAACTGTCCTTAATGCATAATTTTCATGGGTTAACTATGAACCGTTGGTTTCCTCCAATAACTACTTAATCATAGTTTTCATGGGTTTACTATGAACCTTTTGGTATACACCAATAACTACCTAATCATAATTTTCATGGGTTTACTATGAACCTTTTGGTTTCCTCTAATAACTACTAAGTTTAGGCATCCTATATTTTTGGTCACCCTGACTCCATCGATGCAATTCTACTCATTTAGGAGTTTAAGCCATTTATATTCACTATTGAGTTAACCTAGATGGTTCTTCTACCCCTTTTCCCAAAAATACAGTTATGGGTTATCATTTGAATATATTCGTATTTGAGGAAGTAAAATAGCAACTTAACAATACCACTCCTGTAGGTTTAAGGTCCTTGAAATACATTTCATAAAACATAATTAACACCTTTTAACCCATATTTTTATCAAGGTAAAACTTCTTCAAAATTACCTACTTAAAGTCATTACAAAACTCCTTTATTTAAGCCGTGGGTTTTCTTTAAAAATTTAGAGTATGGGGTTTCAATCCTTTTTTAGAACCAAACCTTTCGACCTTTTGAATCTAACCTTTTGAAACCATTTATAAAACAACCTTTTGAATCTAACCTTTTGAAACCATTGAAACTATTCAGCAATTTAAACCTTTCAAAAGCATTCAACCATTAACTATTAATCTTTCGAAGACACTGAAATTCAAACCTTTAGAAAGCATTAGGTTTATACTTAAAAATATTACTTTGGGTCATAGGAGAAAGTTTTCAAAACCACTCTCTACTCTATAAAACATTGGGGAAAACATTTAAACCTTTCAACCGTATCGAAAGCTCCTGCTTTCGATCCCTTCGAAACGTTGAATAAAAATAAAGGTGGCAGTTCTTTTCAAAATCCTCTTTGAAACAACCTTTCGAAACCAAACGTTTCGACCTTGTCGAAAGGTCTCTTAAATCCTTTTCAAAACCTAACCTTTCGACTGTGTCGGAAGGTCTTATATAAAAACTACTTATAAAAACCAAACCTTTCGACCTTGTCGAAAGGTCTTTTAAAACAACCTTTTGAAAACCAAACCTTTCGACTATATTGGAAGGTTAAAAACAAAATAGAAGTAAAGCAGCAGCAACCTTTCGACTTTGTCGAAAGGTTTGAAACCTTTATTTTAAACATTTGACTTGGTTGAAGGCAACCAAGTCGAAAGCTCTAATTCGAAAGCAAAGCAGGTGAAAGCTTAAGTTTATAAAACAAACATACCCCAACCTCTTTGGCCACAAACTTTTCGACTAAGAACCCTTCGACTCTGTCCAATTCATTATGTACCAAGATGCTTGATACTATATGCATTGGTTTGACCTTGTCGAGTCGAGAGGTATGGGTCAGAAGGTTTAATGCTGTAAAAGGCTGAAACATGCTAAAAGTATGATTACTTTGTTTTTAACTTAAAAAGGATAATTTTCCATCTAACCTGCCTTTGTTTGTCAAATTCTCATTGGTTAACAAATACTTTTCAGAAAAGTGCTGCCACTAATTTTAGAAATAAATAATAATTTTATTTTATAAATTGCCCCTTCTACTTAATAAATATATAAAACATTTAAGTCCCATACCTTAAATAATTTTATATATTCATCAAAACATTTAGGAAAAATCTGGAAAATAGCAAAAAATCTATTTTAATATGTTTTCCAACATACAAAAATTTCAAACCTAACTTATAATTATTTTAGCAGTAAATAATTTATAACCCAATAAATTATTTTCTTCACTAGAAAATTTATATAAATTCCACATAAACTCGGAAAATTATGGAAATCGAAACCCATCTCAAAAATCATGTTTTCTATAACATAAATTTTCCCATGGCATTTAAAAATCATTTCATCTTGGTTTTGCTCTTAAACCATATAAATCCCTTATTAAACAACCTTGTTTAAACACATATATATAATAAATAAGCATATCATCATTCAATATATATCATAAAACAGATTTATACTTAAATCTGAAACCATATGATGTAAAAATCAAAATAGAGATGTGGAAATTATTATTCACCTTAGATAGATAAGGAAATTGAAGTATGATTGAGATTGATTCCTTCTAACTTGACTCCTAAGCTTTTAGTTGATTTTCTCCTCTCTTCTTCCTTCCTAATGGTCGGCCTTGTTTCTTACGGTTATAAATATTTTTGTTTGAGATAAAATGATTGTGAAAAAGTATAAGGGTGGGAAGTATGGTTATTTACCCTAATGCCCTTATGTTTAATTTCCTAAGCATTTATACAAGTTCATTATATATTAAATAAGCACGGACACCTAATTTATTAATCAACCTCAATGTCCTTCTCTACATTATTCTATTTAATTTATTCTAATTAAATCTTGTGAATAATGTCAAAAAAATTAGGGGTGTTAGAGTTGTGCATCGAGATTTGATTATATCCAGAGTACGCATCCACGAAAGATAGCAACTCGTGTCATGCGGTAGAGTCGACCAACTGGTCAATTATCGGAAGGGAAAACTGTCTTTCGGACATGCTTTGTTTGAATCCGAATAGTCAACAAATGTTCGCCACTTTCCATTAGCCTTTCTCGTAACTACAGGATTAGATACCCATTTAGGGTAGAGGGCGTTGCGAATAAACCCATTGCTTTTGAGCCTATCCACCTCCCCTTTAAGGGCGCAGATTTCTCCGGATCCATGCCACAAGTTTTCTAGTTTCCCCAGGACATGCCTCGAGTCGATGTTTAATGCATGGCACGCAATGGCAGGCGAGATCCTACACATATCAGAATGAGTCCAAGCGAACACATCAAGATTCGCTCGTGCTCGGAGAAAACCGGCAAGTTCTTTCAGCATCGGGTGGTGAGCTGTGATCCAATCTTTAGGACCCATGATGGGTCGTCATGGCTGACCATAATGTCAACTATCAGCTCAGCCGGTGCAACCTTGGTTTTTTTGGGCTCCTCCTCGTCATCCCTCAGATCTATGTCTTTATAGAACTGACTTTGGTGTCCGAGCCAATGTCTAGGTGCTGGTTGTCAATCTCTGGTGGCTTGGATGTGGAGAGACTCTTCCACTTCCTTAGCTTTCTCCTTCTGTTAGGCATCCCTTAACTCAGCCACACATCAGGCACGTCTGGTCGTCTGATCACCATGTACAACTCCAACACCGTTGTCAGTTGGGAACTTTAAAGTCAAACACCATGGAGCAAGGGCTGCACGGAATTCAGCTAGGGTCGATCGACCCAGAAAGGATTGTATGGAGAGTTAACATCCAAGACAACAAATGGCAACATCCGCACTCTCCTACGGTCATCCTCTCCCAACTCCAGGGGCAATTCGACATAACCGACAGCTTCGGTCGCAACACCGCTAAAGCCATAAATGCGAGCTTTAGACGGTTTCAAGTCCTTGGATTCTATCCTCATCTGATCCTAAGCCTTTTTTTAGATTATATTCATGGAAATACAACAGTCAACCAAGATCCTCCTCACTAAGTCGGGGTCGATCATGGCTGATATGACCATCGGGTCGATCGTTTGTGCCTCCATCTTATATGCATCTCTGTTTCTGAATACAATGCCGTCTGCCATTGTACGCTGCTATTTTGTCGGAGCCCCATCTTCTGTACTTGAACAACACTCAAAATTTATATGCTTGATTGCGCTAGCATAGCGCTCCACCTCGTTTTAGCTTTTATCAGCTAGATGTGGTCCTCCAACTATTGTATTGATCACTAATCTTCCACCAGTCCGTGCAGGCTCCTCAGCTCTGTGTGGCGCTTATCCTCGGTTGGGGTCAGATGTCCCTTGCCCGCCATCTTGTAGGGCTTTAACAAATTTTTGTAGTTTTCTTTCCCGAATCAGTTTCTCGATAACATCCTAGAGATGCCTACATTCATTCGTGCTGACCATAACATTCATGGAACTGGTAATATTTTCCAGTATGCTTCTGCTTCTTCGTCGATTATTTTGGAGGTGGCTTCCTATACTGCATGGAATTGCATGTAGGCAAGAAGACATTCTCTAGGGATGTATTCAGTGGTGTGTAGGTATCATACATGGAATCTTAGACTTTCCTCTTCCAGAATCCCTCTTTTGCTCACTGTTCCTATCACCTTCTTTCTTTTGCTGATTTGGTTTATTTTGGACATTTACTTGAACATTTTTGGAACTCTCCCTATATTGTTTCACTGCAATGTTACTCTGCACTCCCTCTCTACTTGGTCCCACAACATTCTTCTTCCTAGAACATCTAGCTTCTTCTTTCCTCGAATACTGAGCTGCTTTTGCATAAAAATGCTCCAATGCTGTGGGTGGCTTGCTAACTAACCAATCGCCAAAGTCAGATTATGGGTCAATCCCTTTTGTTACCGCCATCAATAGTGAATGGTCATTCAGATTACTGACTTCTATGATGGCTGTATGAAATCTCTCCAAATAGTCTTTCAATGATTCTCTTGGAGCCTGGATCATGCTTGATAAGGACATTGCATCTTGGGAAGAGTTACATGCATATGGAACTACTCCACAAATTTTTTTGCTAAATCGTCAAAGCCAGAGATTGACCGTGGGTGTAATCTCGTAAACCACATCGTTGCTATGCCAAAGAGAGTAATAGAAAAACATATGTATTTTATGGCATAATCAGCTCATGCGGAATCCATCAGCCCTTCATATCTCATGATGTGTTCCTTGGGGTTAGTTTTTCGTAGGCAGGCATCGACGGCATGCTGAACCTCTTTAGATACTCCACGTATAGGATATTATCAGTGAACGGGGTGGGGCTCCTCGAGATCCCACAATCATCAATGGGTAGGCCTTGGCTCTCCCTTACTAGCTGCTTGATCATAGCCGTTAAGTCTGGCGTTTGGATAATTGGAGCCAAGCGGTACTCATGCTCCACCTCATATGAATGTTTAGGTCGATGTCTACAGGCCATTCTACGCCTTCTTGGCTCAACATCCTCTCGATGCATATCATGTGCGTTCACTTCATCGTCATTCTGAGGAGGTAACTAGTCTGCATCCACCTGAACTCCAGGATCCAAATCAACCACGGTGTTTCCAGCTTGTGCTCTATTGGGAGGAGGCAAATTTCTTCTGTTGGAGGAGGGATCGGCCCCGATCCCTTTAGAGGGATTGGCCCCGATCGGTCCTAGCAACCCAGGTAGGTTTGCTTGCTGATGTCCAAATGCTTCTACGTGATATCCATCAATTCTACAACATCTACATCTGTGATAATCAATCGATGAAGTAGAACTCTCCGATGTAGAATAAGGGGTTGGCTCTCTCCTAGTTTTCCCATGTTGTTGCTCCCTGATTTGATTCATTAGATCGATATTTGTTTGAATTTGCTGGTTCAACCGTCGGCGACCATCCATGAGTTCTCTCATCAGATTCTGAAAATTAGCTCTTGTGATGGAATCACTGGGTTTTGGACATCAACTAGATTGGTAGCATTTACGTCTGCTGATCGATTGTTCTGGCCTCCTTACTGGATGCTAGCGTTCTCGTTTCCTTTTGTGTTTTGAGAGGTAGATCTGGTGTTCCTAACAATTGTTGACAGTTTTCCTTAGACTTTTGCCAATTTAAATAGAACGGATAAACTACTTGAGTATAACTCTAGATCTCTTTCTGGGATTCATGCAATCCAGTAGCAGCAAAGGGATCCAAATAGAGTTGAGAATCTCCTTCACAATGAAAGAACCAAAATGTTTGCACCAAAAATTGGCACAAACACCCAATAGATATTTTGTAGAGGAATAATGAGGAATATTAAATGTAAACGGAGAGAATATGGTAACAAAGCAATAAGAATTAAGCAAATAACAGAGATACAACAATTTATAGTAGTTCAGCGTTGTTTGCCTACGTTCACTTTAAAGAGATAACTTTATTAATCACTTTGTAAACTGAGTATAATAGGGATTGGATGAAAATCCTTAGTTACAAAAGAGTACAAAGCAACAAGCAGTGTAAAAATCCCAAAAATTAACAATCAAGTCTGTATTTACAGAGCAAGACAGCGAAATATCTCCCTCAAAATTCGACAGAAGGATCTCCAAAACCATAAGGCCCATAGGAGGGATCGCATGGCCCAAATCCTAAGAAATAGGGATCAGGGTAGATCGTTATTTTGGAGGAGTTTGGGAATTCGATCCCTATGGGAGCTCCTCCATGTTGTATTATGCTTAGCCTCCAAGTTTCATGCTAATTGGATTAGTAAAACTTGAGTTATCGATCAATCTTGGTTGTAGCATGTTGTATAGCCTGATTCTGGCTAATCCCTCTAGAGGGAAGAAGGTCGATCCCTCTTGCTTGCTACTTTTGGGATGTGATCCCTAGGGTGGATCCGCTAGGGTCCCCACATATTTTTTCCAAAGTTTCATATGTATTGGACTTATGGATTTTGAGTATCGATTTTTTTCCATTGAGTTGCACTTGTTTTAGCTGAAATGATCCGATCCCTTTGGCAGAGAGGGATCATAGCCAATCCCTTCTTCAAATTAAATTATATTCCATACTTTGAACATTCTTTATAACATATCTCTTAATTTCGTTCATTTACGGCTTCATATTATCATCTGTACTTTATTTTTGGACACCACAATCATCGCTCTGGGCTTACTGGCCTTGATGATAGTCGAGTCTAACTTGTCCAATCAGTTCGGATATAGCCGGGTCGATATGTCGGATAACAATATATATATATATATATACAAAATAATTTTATTTGAAGCTAATTTATTATTATAAATAAATGATTTTTATATATGTATATGTAAAATTTATAAATGATTAGCAATAATTAATTTTCATTGAACAAAAAAACCAATGTCCTCCTCGTTTGTCCCCAAATCACCGATTTAGGGTTCATCACTCCTCGTTTTTCATCGTCGTTTCTCTTCGCCGTATCCCGACGCCTCTCTTACTATTATTGCATGATCCCGATATCCCTCTTCTTCGTCCTAGCTTTCTATTTTTGAGAACCCATGGACGGCTAAGAAACGGAAAGCCAAGATGTGGTTTGTTCGACTCGAAGAATTCGTTGATGAACATGTCACTTGATCTTGCAGAACCTTTTCTTCATCTACGAATCCACGATCGAAAGTGGTCTTCGATGGTAGAACGCCTCCATCTCGCATTCCAGCAGTTTTAGATCTTGCTAATTTGAGATCTGCTCTAGTCAAAACTGATTCCAGTGGAGTTTCGACGTTGCATGATCGTAGTCACAATCCTTGCTTTTCATCTCCAGGTAACCTCGTTTAGAATAATGATGTTTCAGAATCCGCTCTTTCTCTGCCATGTGATGTACATGCCCAATTCCTTGAGCTTGATGCTTCCTTGGGGAACATTGACTCCTCCACAGCTCCATTAATAGGCTTGGGTATGAACTCTATGCCAGTGCATCACCTATCTCCCCTTTTCTTGCTCTTGATGTGAATGGGACATGGGTTAATTATGTTATTATTGCTGTTGGACGGTCTGTTAAAGGCGTTGTTAATATTGATAACGTAGTGGAGAAAATTGTCCAAACTATTTGGTAGGTTTCTTCATGGATTCCTACCCACCATAACATGTTGTAAAGGAACGTTGCTACAACATTTGAAAGATTAGAAGTGGGCTACAAGTGCACTTCGATAACTCTATGTTCTATTTCAAGTTTTCTAAGCCTGAGGAGAGACAACGTATTCTGGAAGCAAATCCTATCTTCATTTAGGGTAAGCCATTTATTGTTACTACGTGGAGTCCAACTATTGATAGTGCTAGGGAACAGGTATTATCTATTCCTGTATTGTCTCATTTCACTCACATCCCTTCTGTTTTGAAACCTTTGATTGGTTTGAATTAGTTAGCTAGTATTGTCGGCATGCTTAAATGCTTTGATGCTAATATTGTTGCCATAAAAAGACTTGTTTAAACTAAGGCGTTGATTGAAATTACGCTAGATAAGCCACTTCCAACTAAGATTAGAGTTCAAACTGCCGTGGGGCATTATGCGTATGTTGTTGTCCATTACAGTTGGGTTCCAGATATATATTCTACTTGCAAATCCTTTGATCACACTATGGAAGTTTGTAAACACTGAATTCCTACATTAGGCAATGGCGGAGGAGAGTAATCTTAATAAGGCTGAATGTCGCTTACCTATCTCGATCAAGAACCCTCTTCCTCGCCCTCCGGTTAGGAGGTGGGTGCCTAAGGCCACTACTCCTCATATTAACATGCCACTTGATACGACATACGCTGATTTTTTTACACTGCCTCTTTCAGTGCCTTCTGTTGGTGCTTCCTTGGTTGCTCCAATATATCATGGCATTGAATGGCATTCGTGTAAGCAAGCGTGGGTTTATGTGAAATCTAAGATGAGATATTCTCCAACGTCTGCTAGCTATCATATGTTTATAGGTGACTATGGTGAGGATCATGCTCTTTACAATCATGTATCTAGCGATGGCTTAGTTCTTGCTATGTCTGGGAAAGAAGGTGATGAAAATAGTCTTCTCTTATAGGATAAGACTTGGGACCAAAAATATTTATACTGCGCCAACTCTACTGATTTTGTGCCTAACTTGGCCGCACTTTTTTCTAGGTTCTTAAATGTTATTGGGTCTGAGTCAGAGGATGATGGCAGTGGATCTTCCTCTACGGAGGGGGACTAGTCTCTTTTATTTTTAGTAGCTATGTACTTCTACCTAGCTTCTCTACTTCTTTTTCCTTTAGGTGTTCTACCATATGTGCCGAACACCTATTTAAATTTGTGTTATCAAAAGTGGCACGGTCCACTATAAAGCCAACTTGCCTTTGCAAAACAAAATATTTATATTAAATATTAAATATGAAATTTTAATTTTATATAAAACATGTTTAAAAATTTTAAAATTCAAATTTATATAAGTTTGACCATATCAAAATAAATATCTAATTATATATATATATATATAATTTTTTAATTTAATTTGTGCAACATGCAGTAATAATATTTTTTAATTATTATTTGATCAAATTTTATATTTGAAAAAACAATAGGTATTTAAAATTTAAAATTAATTTCACTTTTTAACAGTAAAAAGATTCCTTTTTATTTCACTAGTTGAAAGCATTAAAAACAAAATAATATTTTCGTATAAGATTTTTCATACGTGTGTATGTAATAGTTTTAATATATATATATATATATGTGTGTGTGTGTGTGTGTGTGTGTGTGATATATTATATAAATGTATTTTTAAAATATTTTATTCATAGATTATTCGTTAAAATAAAATTTAAATTTAAATTTTCTTTTATGGTCGAACTAATCATATGGGATTTAAGCATGTTATGATCGTGTGTGTGCGTGAATATATTTGAATAAAATTTGTACCTTTATCTAGCCGGCAGTGAACACTTTGTTCATCTCCTTGGTTATAGGTTGCAAAACTTTCACCTTGGCTTCACCAATGTCCAATGAGGGCAAGAGTTGTATGGGTTAAGTGTAGAGAGAATGAGAACAGCGGTTGTCTATTTATAAACAAGTAGATATCAAAATATCTCCTCCTTTATCTCAAACCCTAGAAGACCGGGTCTTCAAAGCCATATCTCCCCCCTATTTATAAACCACTAGGTCGGTTGTATTATTGACCTAGCTTGGTCAAAATGTCAATTATATTATTAAGCTTCTTTTCCAATCGAACCAACGTACAACTTTTATACATCGATTTGATCAATCTTAAGCTTTATTTAAATAACTAAAAATTCCATAATATTTTAATACAACATTTGTTTTAATATATTATTTATTTACAATATTTATTAATTAATTTTAACATTGGTCGAATATGCAAATAACTAACAACCCAGTTGTGTTGACTCTTTGGTATGAACTCAATTCTCAGTCAAAATTTAAACAATTCAAATAATAAAGCCTGTATAGACTTTTCTTAAGTACAATATCGGGCACAAGTTCAACACTTGCAGATCATTTAGATAAAATCCAATTTTTAGTCTATAATAAGCTCAACTAGTAATGGCATTTTGTACGCGTGTTCTTTTCATCATAACTGTATCACTTAGATATTTAGAGTTTGGTCGATGGTCGAAAACTCTACCAATATCTGTATTTAATTGGTAGACACTTTAAAGTCCTTGGTTCAATACGATAACATTTATTGATTAACTAGTTACTTTGGCTGAGATGTTAACTTTAATTTTACTACCAATTTCGGTGGTACCAACCTTCTACAATGAAAGAGACGAATCCTCTCTTAGGTAGTGTTTCACTTCAGATAGTTAAACATATACTCAACTTTGGTCGTAATAAGGTCGCCATGTCAGGTGTTTAACCATAACAAAAGTGTAGCCTTACTACAAAAAAGTGATCTTAAGTTGAAGACTGGATCATTACCGTGAGATTTTATATTTTGACTTACTTGTATTACCTATAGAAGACACTCGTCGAGTCATTCTATGATTGTTCAAAACGACCCTAAGTATGTAATCCCTTGGCTCCCTCAACGATTATGAGTAATTCATTGTCCATCATATGGAGAGCATTTACACTAGTCTCAACAGACATATCGATATCCTTTTAGCGATACATCTTGACTAGGAACATTTAAGGAGTAAGTATTTAGTGTGTTAATTTAATACATATGGTTGCGAACACATTGGTAACTACAATCGATAAAATACTTCTCCTACAGATTTTCTACTTATATATGTTTAATATGCTAATTAACATTAATTATATCTATATATAACAACATATATAAAATAAAATAAAACCAAAGCATACTTCATTTCGAATAAGATCATTTATAAGAGTTAAGCTACATAATAAATTACATAATTGCCCCTAGGGCACACCCTTAACTCTATGAATATGTGGCCAATTTAAATTTAACAAAATATTCTATTTATTATATATATAAACATGCCAAATGAAAATTTATAATATATATGTATGTATGTATTAAATGTAAATAATATTATGTTATTACACGAATATATGAATCATTGTTTAATTTAATGGCAGAATAAAAAAAACTATTATTATCTACACTAATATAGATGTATACATATATTTGTACGTTCTTATATCATAATTATTAACCTACGAAAAAAAATCCATTTATTAAACATAGATCCCTTTATTATTTAATGGTCGAACAAAAAAACTAGTGTTATTTACATTAAGTTGATGTATATGTATATGTATATTTGTATACGTATATGCATATGACATCATTATGAACCTATGACATTGAAGTCCATTTATTAACCATAAATCCCAATGATTAATTATACACATATGACATATGTTCATAATGTATACCCTAGGATATATCACCATATTTATTGTCGTTACAATGTTTGCATTACGAATACAAACATATCACATAATCAAAATAAAATAAAATAAAATACGTTATAATTCAATCTATATAGATACTTAAATGTTTAATACAATCTAATTGAATTAAAATTATACTCCAAACTCTTTTCTTAATCAACACCAAATATGATATAGTATAAAGTGTTTATTCATGTAAACGTATATTACGATCTTGTACAAAGTGATAAAAGGATTCTTTTTAAAATGCCTGATCTTAACCCGCTGTAATGCATCTGATCCAACAATGGTATAAGAGCCTGCACTTTTTTATGAATAACTAACCAATACATAAGCCAGTCGATTAGAAAAACATATTAGATCGGTGTCGAAGGAAAGGGTATTTGACTAAGGAGAAGGTTACTCTTGTTAAGAAAATGATTTCAGTATTTTGATGATAACATCATTATAGGAATTCTATTGATGATTTTACCAAGTGTCCAGGTTATTAAAGAAGCAAATACATGTGCACAATTCAACACTATAACATACATATGCACAAGTACAAGATATAAAGGACACTAATCAATTATGGAGTGTTTGAGCATTCAAAGATCATTGTGGTTTTTAAAAATCTATTTAGACTCAGATGCGTCAAGATGGCAAAAATAAATAGACTCAAGAGCTTCAAAAGAATGTGTGTACGAGTCACTATAGTCTAGAACTATTAAAACCCCACAAAAAAACATCAAACCACATCAAATTTCTATAGAGCCTCCAATGTATCCAAAAATATGTTTTAGAACTTCTTCAGATTTTTTTGGAATTTTTAATGCAAGAAAGGTGATAAGAAGGTCAGAAAATGCAAATATATACAACATTTTTTTCACAACACTTAGCATTTTGATTGAAATTCCTATCAAAGGCTCCAATGGCTATGTTATAGCTGGACTTTTCATTGCCTTTTAAGAAATCTGCTATTGTACAGTACTGTCTTAAATCCTAGATTTAAAGTTCCTCCAATAGCTATATTTTTGAAAAGGTGTTTTATGTCTATTCAATATCTCTCTTCGCCAAACAAACTTATGAAGGGTTGCACCTATTTAGTGGCTTCCATTCACTCTTATGAAAGCTTTCTATCATCCCCAAAACAATCACTGAATCATATGCACTCAAATTCTCTTTCTCTCGATTAAAACTAAATTTTATTCTCAAATCAACAACTCCAATTGTTGTTTATTGTGCATTCATTTCTAAATCACTCATGACAGCAAATGAAAACATTCTAGGCCTTACATTGTCACTCCACTTTATCCGATAAAGGTCATATCACTTCCTACATGTCTTGTTCATTCATCTCCATATTGTTTGTGGTGGTTATAGGAGTTTGTGTACTAAAAAACAAATTCATATACTAAGATACACTATGTTGGAAAATAACTTTTGTTACAAAGTTGAAATCATGTTCCACTGCTAGGAAAAAGCGCTGAAATCCCATACGGCTGCTTGGGCAATGTATTGAAATCTTGTTATGTTGCTCATGTGCTTATTCCTCCTTATGAAGTAATGGTGTTAAGTAGAAAATCCAAAAAGGATTTCTGGGACTGGATGTAGTATTGGAGATCCAAACTAGTATAAAATTGACTATGTGATTTTATCTCGGCTGATACTATATTTATATTCCTAATGCTATGATTACTGTGCATTAATTTTATATTTATATACTTGTCCATCATCGATCATGTACATAGCGACTTACAAGTAATATTGATCGACGCTACGCGATCTAACAACTCTAATAAGGAATGTTCTTATGAACAAAAAACCTCCTGATCTCATTGCCCTTACTTAGCTTGTCAAAGTGGCATGTTATAAAGATACACCCTTGTGGAAGGCACAAAAGTGTTTAGCGCCTTAGGTTGATTCAAATAAGCATAGTTGAATATAATAAAATTCTAAAGAAAGTTGTAAAATATGAATTTAAAATTTGATTTAAATTCAAATTTGAACTTATAAAGATTATAAATAAATTATTTGAAAAATATTTTAATTAAAATCAAAATTTATAAGGGTTATCAATATTGTTTAAAACTGTTTTAAAGCTGTATTAATAAAGGTTACAAACAAGTATTTTAAAATTGATTTAATCTTTTCTATAAAAATACTAGCGTTATATTTGAAATTAATTAAAAAAAATTGTAAATGAAAGGATATATATGAAGATATATATATATATATATATATAACTTAATGAATCATAAAGCTTATAATAAGTCAATGTATATATATGTGACTGTGTATGCTATATGTATAGAAACAGGAGGTTTAAATTCGTCTTTATCCTCTCTATCCAGATCTATAACACCGTCTTATCCATAGTTTTGAGAACCGGACCCGACCACGAATCAACCGTGAGAAGCCGTCGGCCGTGGGCCTCGCCGGTGCGGAGGTGAATCGGACCGCCTCGTGCGCCAACCGTCGGCTGAACCTCAGAATCGTGACTGAACCGTGCCCTAGAATCGAACCGCGTCGATTGACTCTCCTATTTTTGCCCCAAATTGAGAAACCCTAATACCTAGGTAGTCGCCGCAACAACCACCATCACAGCCTCCTCCTCTAATTGCCTCCAGTAGTAAGCGCAGCATTGACCTTCCGTGTTACCATCATCAGAAGCTCCTGTAGGTATATATATTTTTACTTTTAAGTATTTTTAGCTATAAGTTTTTTTGATATAATTCTCTGAAGAAATGAACGAACCATGGCAGCAGCAAGCTTATGATTTATTTTGAGTAAAGAATTAAAAGGCAGGCTGCATGAAAGATAGTAGGAAATAGGAACATATTGACTTTTTTATCCTTGTTTGACAAAATCCAAAATCAAATTGCAATAAGAAAGGGCTTGTTTTGTATGTGCATTAGCTGTTAGCCTATTACAATTGTTTGATAGAACCCATAATAAAACTGATTGGTTTAAATTTCTTTTATTCTTTGTTCTTTAATATCTTGAATTTATTGTAAGGATAATGTTATTTTGATTAATAATCATCAATGATATTTGATAATAAACTTTCTGTGAAGGCGGTAAAACGCTTGTGATTTGTAATATGGGTTTATACTTGAAAGTATGAATGTTGTGCATTTGCACTATTATATTTTCATTTAATCTATATAAATTACTATAAAAAAATGCACGGTTGTGACGGTTCAACCGGTTGAACCATCTAAACCTTCAACCTTGAGTCATCACGGTTCAACTCACGGTTCGGTTTTCAAAACATTGGTCTTATCATCTCCTTCTTTTCATCCCAAAATTTATCCTTCGCTCCTTACTCTTTTCGTCTACCGGTCTATATTTGTATCCCTTTTTCTCTTATTAAATTTCCTTTTTCCATCACTATGGCCGCTTTGGCGTAACCGACCCTTCTTCATTCCTTTTCACTATTCCCCTTTGATCTGCAACTCTACTTCCAC